>OY744532.1:44214064-44414064 GCA_963556195.1 Sepiola atlantica | reverse complement strand
ACATTTAGTAACATATATCAGACCATACTTATTTTAAACGGTTTATGAAGGAAATATATATATATATATATATATATATATATATATATATATATATATATATATATATTGAATCTAAATCGTATTCGTCCATTGTCAGAAAGATGTACAACCCGTGAGAAGGAATTTCTAAGATGTCTGCTCGGTCCAAACATGGAAAACTTAATAAATTCTAAGAGACATTCACAAGTCGTATTCTCGGTTCTTCTGATAGAATACACCATCAACCTTGGTTGTTGTTTTCTGTCATTTCATCATGGTATCAAGCAAAATCACTACGGAAGCACACAAAATGAAAAATAATGACGCATTGAATGGCCCGAGGTCATCTTTATTTGAAGTAATCAAATATGGTGAAAATGGCCACATGATGTAAATTCCCCAATCTTCTAAATCAAGCAAGAAGCCATCCAATTGAAACAAACATTTTTTCAAGCGGGGAAAATACTGTGTTTAGAAACGCTGATTTTAAAAATTGTATAACAAGACCAAACAAAAGGAGATACAAAGTTTAAGCGTGAGATCATTTGTCGCAACATAAAAATGGCATATAAACGAAAATGCTATTTAAACAAAAATGAGAGAGACGAAAACGCTATTTCAAACATAAATATAGTAAACAGAGGAAAACTCTATTTCAAAAATAAACATAATACACAAACGAAAATTCTTTTTCAAACATAGACCTGACAGACACTTCTTTGTATCTACTGACAAATAATAAAACGCCAATAGTTAAATAGAATATCATTAAAAAAAGTTGCACTTGTAGATCACTAAACCTACTATGCTTCCTCTGCTTAAGACACAAGCTTGAGGTTATTAGATTTAGTGGCAGAGGAAAAATATTAATAAAAAACATGAAACTTCAATTAATTGTAGGCATATTTTGACCTTCTAGTAACCTACATATAACCTCTTGAATCTATAGTACTCCTGCTTAAACCATTTACTGATAACTATAAACTTTCATTTAAACTATTATTCTATAATATATATCCTTTGTTGTAGTATGGATGCCTACCATATGTTCCCTTGCTCCCACATATCATATTCCCTTGTCTTTTTGTATATGTTTTTATTTATTTATAAATGTGTTCAATTATACTGGTTGACCGTTATGACCGGTTGACTGTTGTGTTCGTAGCCTACCCATGTTACGTGTGCCTGTTTTTTGTTGTACTCTAGGTAATTGATTATTTGTTTATTTATATATTTTTATAAATGTGAAGCAATTTGTATTCACTCATATTAGCATTGCTATATTTGGTATCATATGCATAGTATTTTAAATCTATATCTGTGATTCGATTATCCTAAGACATGGTCGTGTGAAGTATTTGTCTAATTAAAGATTTTTAACGTATGTTACGATGTAGACAGTGTCGTCGGTCTACCGTAGTATAAAATGCTTGTGCATAGTCTAAAACCGGAAGTCTAATAGCTAAGTGAGACTGATGAATCTATCTGGAAAATTACAGTCCGGAATGTTTTCTGATTGCATGATAACCAGAGAGCGGAATAATGTGTTGTGTGTGAATACAAATAATTTAAATAAAATCTTGAAATTGTTATGATCGAGCACTGATATTTTTCTACGAACAAGAAAAACATACTCTCTCTCTCTCTCTCTCTCTATATATATATATATATATATATATATATATATATGTGTGTGTGTGTGGGTGTGTGTGTTAAAAGAGAAAGTGTGCATATTGTTGCATGACGGCTTTAAGTCCAGCTATTGATCAACCATCTGGCGGCGATTGATCCTCGTGTTTGTTAGCCTCTCAAGTTCCCCGCTCGGCACAGTTTTATCCTCAACTCCCAATTGTCTCTCTCTCTCTCTCACTCTCTCTCTCTCTCTCTCTCCATATATATATATATATATATATATATATATATATATATATATATATATATATATTATATCCGTGTTTCGCTCTCTGTATTTGTCCTTTTTTGTCTCTGTGTACTTCTTCTCTTTATCTCTCTGTCCCAATCTTTATGTCAGTACTTGTCTAAATCCTACCGCCCCCTTATATATATGTCTCTCTCTATTTGCCCTCCTCTTCATCTTATAGCTCTATCTCTGTGTTTCCTTCTTTCCCTCTTTTCCGTTGTTTCCCTTTGTAGATTTCTTCTGTATCGATTCTTGCGGCAAATATTTCACGCTCGAACAGCGTCGGCCATGTTGAACTGCTACCGACTGAACGGGCTTGGCTCGCATTACGCGCCGTTGCGCCTTGATCGAGGCTGACTCGGTTCAACAATCTGTAGGCACACAGCAACAACAATGGACACGACCAGCCAACAGTCACCGTCTACCTCTACTCTCCAAGAACGATGACTATCAACAAAAACAACAATATTAACAATGGCAACAGAGCACTGATTAATAGGAGACAAAACGCTCACGAGCGCCTCCTATCGAATGTAACAGGAAATACTTAAGAAAACGTTCGCCTACTGATAGGCTTACGGTCACTTGATACCCACTGAATTACACCGGACCAAACAAGTGTGAAAGGTCACATAGAGTAGAGTTTTTTTTTATGAAAATACAATTAGTATGTAACTAGATAGAAGGTTCATGTACAGAAAATATATTGTGTAATCTATTAATAATGGAGATTTGGTATTTCTCTGCTTGAATATGAAAATATGCAATTACTTCTATAACTAATGAAGATTTGGTATATGCTTTTCTAAAGCCGAGGTTACACTATTACAATATTTTAATACTCAATTCTGTTTACTATACTATTTAAAACTAATGTGTTATCTCGCAATGCTCAATTCAAGAGGGTATAGTGTAGTATATGTTCTGTTCTCATTATACAATCCTCCCATATATTTATTTCCTCTTCGAAGGCCAGTGTAGTATATATGCGTTCATCATGATACAATTCTATCAGGTAATATATCTTCCTTTTTGCGGGGTTAGGTTGTAGTACCAGTCTTGTGGCTATATATCATTCTCCCAGTGATAACCTTCTCCCTTTCTGTATGTGGGGGTAATGCTCCGTTGTCATGATATCATCCTTTTTGGCATTGGCATCTCTATCTTTTTTGTTGGGGGGTCTACTTGTGGGGGTAGTTAGTATTTATTCTGTTATGATGTAACAAACCTCTCATACATTACCTCCTTACGTGGGGGCAGTGTAGCATGTGTTGGTTTGTCATATATACTAACAGAAATACAGACGGAAAGACGCATAATGTTGCTCCTTTAGCTAATGGATAATGTAATATCCTATGTAATAGGCAATGACGAGTTCAATAATTATCTAATCTTACTTAGTGTAATAATTTACTTACTAATACCGACAGGAAACGTTTGCAAACGCATATTTTCTTGTTCCGATATTGGTAAAATAGCAACTGCAATTAATTGCACGTAGTGAATCATTTGCAATAGTTATTGCGCTTCGGAATGGACATTACCAAAATATGGTTGATAAACCAAGAAAAATTGATAATTTTAAGATGACCTCAACAAAATTTGGTTCTATAGTTCAAGCTGAGGTTAATCTCTGAACTATACAAAATACAATCATCTTCCTAATAGTTATCTAGCTACCCCCACTCACGACCATCGGTTTTTAACTACAACTCCCCAATACCGTGGTAAAGGCGAATCAGCTTCGTACAATTGTTGACAACGCCTTCAAACGAAAACGGCATTGTATCGAAATAACGAAGCAAGCCAGCCGGGTTCTCTACCTGATCCGGAGACACATTCACAAGCTAACAATGGACGCTTTCCGTCTTTTATACATAACTCTGGTCCAGCCTATGCTCGAGTATGCCATCCAAGTAACAAATGTTTATCTTTAAAAAGATATCGAACATGTTGAGCGTGTCAATGGTTGGCAACCAGGATGGTGACAGAGCTCTAAATTGTGGTAACCCGGAAATAGGTGAATTATCGTCGCCTTCGTCTCAACAAAAGAAAGGCAGCATTCTTCGTCCGCGTTTCCGTTTCGTAGAACAGCCTGCCACAGGAGTGTTATATTTTCACTTACCGATAAGTATATAACTCTTTTATACACCCGTGTCGCCTCTATGAACCCAGGTCCTTGATCGAATGCTGATGTTAATTTATAAAAAAACAGGTTTATTTTTAAAAGAGAGACAGTCACAAAAAACATTAGAGCGACAGTCGACTTGTGTACGCGTGAGAGATGGAGAAAATACACACCGATAGAAAAATATATCGCTTGTCTCATAGCACCTGGTTACATTGTCGGCAGCCTCCTCCACTCTCGCTGGGTCTCATCGAGAAACAGCCACCGTCGCACCGCTTGCTTAATTTGTCAGTGAAAATGATGTAGAAAAACCCACGGATGGAAGTCACGTAGTTTTATCGACTTCCGCTTTGCAGTCACCTCTGACATTCAAGTTGTCACTCAAAGCGCATTCCATCCACACGAGACTTTCGCTATGTAACAGGAGGACGTAACGATGCCTTCTATAAACAGTTGAGATTGCTAATTAGAATCACTTTTGAATCGCCGCCGTCGGATCAAAATATGAAACTTAATCCAGTTGTGACACCTAAATTGTAAAACTTTGGGCATTGTGTATTTACTCATTAATTACCACTACTCCCAGGTCTAGTTTTACGTAGCGTGGTAGTGCTTACTAGAGACTCATCTACTGTTTTAAAACTATACTCTTTTAAATTTAATGAATATACAAACCAATCGTATACAAACAGTAGTTTTCTTTTCATCTGCATTTGTTCAACGTCAACTTTTGGCACTGGCTGAATATGTATCCCGACACGTTAGAACCGTCTTTAAAAGTTCTCACGCGACTCCCAAAGGTCAAACGACGGGATGGAAGACGGGATATTACAACAAAAGTTCTTCTGGAGAAAGACACTGACTGCTTAGATTCAGATCTTACGGTCATAATACGTGAGCCAGCATCATGGCGTATGAACTTTCAGTATCAATTAATGGATGCCGCAAGTCAAGACACGAATTTAATAAATAATTACACATTATTGGTTAAATGGTACTGTAAACTCACCGCTAAAAAAATTGGTTGGAATACTAATATTCAAGAAGGATAACTCTGAATAAGCACCTGCTATCAGGTAAGTTTATATCACATGGCTTACACGTCGTTCATCTTTACAACCTGGTGGAAAGAGTGGCTCCTGTTCTTAACAATACATGATTCATTTAATTGAAATATAAAAATATATGCGTGGAGGGCGTTTGGTAGTTCACACTGACATCGTCGTAATCAAAAAACTACAATAGTTGTTGAACTCAGCCCCTTCCATCATTGATATATATATATATATATATATATATATATATATATATATATATATATATACACTATGTACATGTATGGCTCGTGTCGTTTACTTTGTGTGTGTGTGCGTTGATTTTGTTAGTGTGTCTATAATTTTCTTTTTGGCCCAACTGCTTGAATCAACGATGACATTTACGATAACAAAAAACTGTTTTTCATGAATGAGATTCGTTTATTGTTATAACAATCACAATCAAACATTATACACATGCAGAATTTACATATCGACGTTGCTGTGATTATCATAAGACAAATAAAAGAATGCCATTTATCTGAAACGGATTAACATTCGGATTTCTGGACGTTTCATCTTTGACCCCCTCTTGACTCATTGACTCACCGCTCTCTCATTTACTTACTAATTTGCTTATATAGAATGAGTCATTTTATTATTTGTCTATATGCTTCAAAATGTAACTGCTTAATACAGAATATGCCTATTTCATCAATCTCAATTGCATTTATATTTACGAAATTCTTTGAGTTAGCTGATAACTAAAAATACGAGTAGTTTTATCATTTTTACCTAGCATAAATTTTACTATTATTTTCCGTTATACTGTCTGTCCAATGTGTCATCATGTTATCATAATTACTGGTAGGACCTGTTGAAATTACACTGTTAAATTACGAAAATAGATATAAATTGTAATATTTTAGGTACGTCTTAGTGACTTGATGTCCTTACCCGAAGTAGATTGGGAGTTAAATGTATGTTGGTAAAATAAACTAATACACACGAAATAGCAAACAAATTTAGATGATGGAAAAATAGCCTTTCACGAAATATTTTATCAAAATGGCTGACTTTCTTTCTAAGAAACCGGAAAGGCGTGTTAGTGAATATAAATCAAGAAGTAAGTATATTTTCTAAAAAAATTATTTTGTCTGCCAAATTTACTGATTTTGTTTTCTAAGAAACGGAACTGAATTCCCGGGAATTAAATAGAATCAGTACAAATTTTTATTAATAAAATATTATTTTAAAATTAGAACTTTTATTTCACGAAAAAATGCATGTACATGGCGGAAAAAAAATAAGAAACCGAAATGCGTTATAGTGTATTTATTGTATCGAAATTAATTATAATGGATGCAAGGTAAGCTGTAAAGTTGTCCATGTCAATAAATGATTGATTCTAAATGTGTAATATCATCTAGTAATTCATTAAAATGGGTTACTTGTTTTCTAAAAAAAATCACTTTCATGAATTTAATAAGTAAATGAAAACTAAATATATTTTTATGAATAAAACAAAATGCATTCTATCTGATTTAATTAAAACGGTTTATTAATCTTTGTAAATAAGTTTTTATCTAAATATTATTTTATTTAAAAGAGAAATTCATTGAAATTGATGACTTGTTTTGCAAGTAAACGAAGTGGAATACATATTTGAATTTAATAACGTAAGTGTTCGTTTTAACTCTACACGCATGTACATTAATAAAAGAAAATCAAACTTGTTGGAATCCAACCAGCAAAATGTTGACTACAAGGTGGCCGCTATTGCCCATGTGCTCATTAACGCCTATTCTGAAAAGTGCAACTTCAATCACTGATAAACTTAGATTAAGATGAAATAGCTTCTAGTATTGTGAATGCTGTAAGTTTAAAACTTTAATGCAGAATCACTAAAATGACTGATAAATAATACTGGCAGCAGATTGAGTAGTTAGATTGCTATAGAACCCATATCACTCGAAAAGAATTTCTACTGTATTGATTATAAAGTCTATTGACAGCGGTAAACGCGCAACGTCAACTATTGTACAACTTCAAGCGTGGCAACGATTTGATATATCCAATGCATCTAAGCGAACAATTACAGAAAAAAACAGCACGATTTAATGCGTATTCTAGATTTGTTAAAGCTTGTTTTAAACAAAGCTGACTTTATGTAATGTTTGTTAAACTGATCGAGTAAGGAAAAACACAATAGTGAATTAAAGATGATAGATAAGTTATTGAGGCACATCGATTGTTCATTAAAGAAGAATAACCGCTCAATATACAGTAATACAGTAACAATTAGTGACTTAAATGTATGCAGGAAACTATGGTCTCCACAGTGCTTGCATTGGGAATGGGGACCAAATAGGTTTAGAATGGACAAAGTCAGTAAGTGTTCAATAAATATAAATCCGTTAATTGTTAAAGGGGTAAGCGAGAATTTAAAAAACATTATTTGGATTAGCCAATATTAACACAAACTTTCTTCACAATATGATGGTGACATCTAGACGTATCGTATCCGATGAATCTATACCCGTCGAATTCAATCCAAATCGTTTTTGTGCACTTAATAAAATATATTGTCATATTTTTCAATTGCGAATAACTAATTTGGATAATTTGTGCACATGGTTATATTAAAACTTCTGTGGCGCACATGTCAGCATTTTTTTTAAAGATTCTTCGCACTATCCGAAAATTCGGTTGAAAAAAGGCAGATTTAGAGGCTGTTATGTGTATACATACAGAGAGAGAGAGAGAGAGAGAGAGAGAGAGAGAGAGAGCGGAAGAGAAAGAGAGTGAAACGAACAATAGGAGACAAGGGAAAAGCGTATTGAAATAAGCAGAAAGAGAGTAATTTACTTCACAATTTATACATTTACAGAAATGGTTGTAGCTTTAAGCAGTAAAATATAGACACATGATTCAAATGGTTATAGTCAATAATATTTAACTTAATCTTTAATCAATCGTTAGCTATATACTTATAAAATTTTAACTCAATTTATATTGAACTCAAATATAATGAAAATGTAAAACTCAGACTAAACATATTCAACTCGTATTTCTTCTTCATTCATATATATGCTCAAATACTCTTTATGTAAACGAATGGGGTTTTAAGCATTTGATAATGTTTTTGATGTGATTTCTTTTTCTCTCAGCAACAATCAGATCAATACGAACTTGTTTTAAGACTGTCGTCTAGACGGTCGAGTTTCGATCCTGATTTGAGGCATTTGCTCGTCTAACTGCACCGAAAAGATGTGATGCAGCGAAACAGTATGGCTGTCGATGATTACATATGCTCTCGTTTTTGGATTGAGCGATCTGGTAAGTTTAATCCTGAACTACTACTAGCGTATAAAGCAATGATCTTTATGTAAACAAATGGAGCGTTTGACATTTGACAACGTTTATTACTGCGATTTCACTTACTTTCAACAGCAGTCGGAGGATGGTTATGTTCTTTTGAAGCACTGGCTCTCGTGTAGACAGTTGAGTTTTAATTCCACCTTGAGGCATTTGCTTGTCTAACAGCACTAAAGAGCTGTGAGACGGTGGGATATTCTTCATGTGGATAATTTATATATATATATATATATATATATATATATATATATATATATATATATACGTAATAATGATGCCACAACCTAAAACACAAGATTCGGCAGTGTTCACATTCCATATATATATAGACATATTACTCGACATTCATATAAAATCACAGAATTACGTCACTTATTTAATTTTTTCATATATTTATATCTTTTAAATAGGATTTGTATTGATTCTATATAGAAAACATGATGTATTTACAAAATTACTTTCATAACAAAATTAAAACCAATAGAATGCATTTCGGTTTCTTAGTAAACATGTTAAACATTATAATGTATTAATTTTTTAAATAAAAATCTTATTTAGAAAAATATTTATGTAACAAAATATTAGTCACATTTTAAATTACATCCACAATGATGTATTTCGGCGTCTTATGAACGAAGACGGTCATGTAAATGAATTACTTCGTGAAATTCTATTTTCTCTCTTGAAATCCATTTGCTATTATTCATGTATAGCATTGAATGACTTCTGGGCTACGTCGAGTCGGGTCAGCTAGTTTCAATTAAGAGCTGTATATATAATCGATTCTGTGAGATTGTGTTACGTCGATATGCTGTTGCGTGTTGATAACATTATCTGTAGCTTGACGCTCTCTCTCTCTCTCTCTCTCTCTCTCTCTCTCTCTATATATATATATATATATATATATATATATATATATATATAATACAAGTTCAGAGTAAAAAAAAATACCTTAAAAATAAAATGAATTTTTAAAAACAATGCAGGTTGTTCAGCTTGGTAGCCAGTGCTCAAGCGGCAAGTAGTGTTCTATGCTGAGTCTATTTTTGTTGACATGTGTTGATCTCTCCAAAGCAAGACACGCATACTCCGAATAGAAGTATTGATTTACTCCTCTCCAGCAGTTACGCACAAGGACAGTTTTTATCTTACTCCCACAAGTAAGATGTGACCCAAGGTCGGGTCGGGAAAGTGGAGTTTAAAAATTGCCTGGGCAGCCCCGTCGGCATTCCCCGGTAGGGGTGCCTCAGGAAGTAAGCAATAAACTTACACCTCCCCAAAAAGGGGAGGCAAAGCCTGGTAGGGTGGACCTCCTAGAACTGCACAGGACAGGCCTATAGACAGGCGTAAATCAAGCCCCGAAGGCCAAGACAATACCAGTCTATGGGGTGCAGTATCAATCGGAACAGATACTACACTTTGATCTTAGCCAAAAGGCCAAAACTAGCTTTATTTATCTACCTCTCACAAGGTAAGATGTGACACAAGGTCGGGAAAGTGGGATTAGAAAAACCAGCACTCGAGAAGTTGAGCACTCTACGCATTAAAAATTGCCTGGGCAGCCCCGTCGGTATTCCCCGGTAGGGACGCCTCAGGCAGTAAGCAATAAACTTACTCCTCCCCAAAGAGGGGAGGCAAAGCCTGGGAGGGTGGACCTCCTAGAACTGCACAGGGCAGACCCATAGACTGGCGTAAATCAAACCCCGAAGGCCAAGACAATACCAGTCTATGGAGTGCAGTATCCATCGTAACAGATACTACACTTTGATCTTAGCCAAAAGGCCAAAAGTAGAACAGGACCAAGGCAGTACATCGTCTTATATGTTCTGTGGCTCCCTACTTAGAGTTTATCAGAACGTTGAGCTGCGTCTATTCAATCAATGTATTCAACAATGAAAATGCCCTTCAAAACTTAAGCGTCACAGAGTGAGGGACTAACGAAGAAACAAACAAACCGAGCCTTATAAATATGAGTGGGTGCATATAAGTATATTATTTGTCATTAAACTTGCCGCACGGGTATTACATAAACTATTTCGATTGGCTGATAATATTTGTCGAGGGAAAGAGGGAGCCAGCTATTTATGGTCAAAAGTAACTTGAGGATATAGGTGAATGAGATGGGTAGATTATCAGTTGAATGATGCTGATATCACAGGAATACAGTAAAACTTATTGAGTTAAATGCATGCGGGAAACTATGGTCTCCACAGTGCTTCCATTGGGGATGGTAACCAAATAGGTTTAGAATGGATTGAAAATAACAAATGCTCTTAATAAAATGTAATGACGAGGACGGTTGATGACAAGTGTTTGTTTACATCTAATTAAAAATTGACCCTGTTGTATCCCTCGGAGGAGCAATATTGCGTCAACGTGTATCCACATATGTTATGTTCTTAGATAGAAACTCTATTCATGTAAATTCTGTTTGATGTTAGACACAAGGAGAGAAGAAAGAAAAGTAATTTGCAGTTGTGTTAGACGTTTTTCTTTCCCTCCCTTTCGTCTTTCCTCGTATTTCATGGGGGAAAAATAGGATTCACTTTTATTAATTCGAGGCACTTATCGCTATCAATTTAATAATTAAATTCAGAAAATATTTTTGATTTTCTTCATTTTGTTCTACTTTATTATTATTATTATTATTATTATTATTATTATTATTATTATTATTATTATTATTATTATTATTATTATTATTATTAATATTATCATTATTATTATTACTATTATGATAATTATAATTATTATTACTATTATTACTATTATTATTACAATTATTATTTTTACTATTATTATTATTGCAATTATTATTATCATTATTATAATTACTATTATTATTATTATTATTATTATTATTATTATTATTATTATTATTATTATTATTATTATTACTATCATTATCATTATTATTATTATCATTATTATTAGTATTATTATTATTACTTTTACTCGCTAAAATTTTCACACACGTCATTATCATTAATTGCTCATTGACAATAACCAATGGTGTTCCTAGGATCCTGAGTGACAACATGCCTCTTCAGATTTCCAACACTCTTTACTTCTTTTGATTATCATTAACAAATATTTTGCATTATCGCAAGAAGCCGTTTACCATTAGGTTCCTGCTAGAAAATGTTGTTCGTCTTCTATAGAATTTGAATGACAATAAGCCATCTTAAGGTTCCATTACTCTCGCACAATTTTGTGAGGTATCAGCCGATTTTATTATTATTATTATTATTATTAGCAGTAGTAGTAGTAGTAGTAGTAGTAGTAGTAGTAGTAGTAGTATCTATATATTAATTTGATAGCGTGTGTGTTCGTGTGTAACGCGTACATCAAAAGCTCTGCGCATGTGTGTTACACCTAGATTTGGAGACGCATTGAAGTAACCTCATTTTCGTAATGTTTTAAGTATTTCCCTTTGGCGCAACGTTTAGCAACGTAGTATTTTGACGTCGGTTTTTTGACGTCGGCCCAACTGGTTTATAGTTCGATCCCAACCAACCTCTAAATTTGTTTCCTACATCGAAGGGGGTAGGAAGGGGACAACGGGGAAGACACATAGTAATACGATAGCGTGTGTGTTATTTTGTGTGTCACGCTTACATCAAAAGCAACGACCTTCCGAATCTGTGTATCCTACTCATGGATTAGAGCCAAATTTAATTTAATCGAAAGCATTTGCAAAATAAGGGTTAGTCGTCGAAATAGAAATATTGAATATAAAGAAGTTTTGTAAATTGTTTTATGTATTGTTCATTTTTAAAAATAAATATTCAAGTCAAATCTTATCATATTTTATTACAACATGTATAGGTTAGGAACTATATAATACTAATGTAATGAAAACATAATTTCGTGTAATTTACACGGGTCCCGCTAGTTATTATTATTATTATTATTATTATTATTATTATTATTATTATTATTATTATTATTATTATTATTTACTCACTAGGAGTTCTCAGTGATTGCTCACCGACAACCGGTGGTATTCCCTGGAATCTGAGTGACAACATTTCTCCCCAGATGTCCAGTATTCTGCACCTCTTTTCGATAGCCACCGCAAATAAATGTGCGATATCACAACAGCCGTTTACCATTGATTTCTCGCCGGCAAGGACCATTGGTGTTTTCTGGGGTTTGGGTGGCAGTAAGCCTCCTCGAGGTTCCAGCAGTTTCTGCACTTCCAGTGGAGGTCTGGTTTGTGCTGTCCCTCCTCGGTCTTCTCATCCTCTTTGACCCTATGCAGATATTTTGTGTGGTGCCAGCCTAGACTGGTACCATTTTTTTTCTTTATTGTATATATATATATATATATATATATATATATATATTTTATTTTTTATTATTATTATTTTTATTTTGTATTTTTTATTTTATTATTTTTATTTTATTTATTTATTTATTTTTCTTTTTTAAATATTTTTTATTCATTTTTTTTTGATTATTTTTTATTTATTTATTTTTTGAGGGGAGCTGATTATTTTTTATTTATTTATTTATTTTGCGGGTGGGGTGGTGAGCTTATGGTGTTACTTGCTATTTCTGTTCATTGGTCCATTTTTGTGTTGTGTCAGTTGAGGCCGTAGTAATTTATTCGGGAGAGGGGGGGGGCTTATTAAGTGATGTTTCTTGCATTTTCTGTTTCTTTGTTTGTGGTGTGTTCTTTCATTAGTTTTGTTTTCTTCCTGTGTTAGATTCCGTATGATCCTTCGTAGCTTATGCGGGTTAGTTTCCGCATTCAATAATTTTTCTTAAGATTGTAGCTGTTTTGATCATTGCTGTCCTTTGTACAGTTCCAATGATTCCTTTGATCCCAATTTCTCCCAGTCGTTTTTCCAGGTTTTTGGGGATTGTTCCTAGTGCTCCTACGATTATTGGTATTATACTGACTTTCTTCATGCTCCATATTCCTTTCAGTTCTCTGGCTAGTTCTGTGTATTTGCTTCGTTTTTCTGTTTCTTTGCTTTTCACTCTGTGGGCTGCTGGAACGGCGATGTCTACGATTTTGCAAGATTTTTCCTTCTTGTTGATTATTATAACATCCGGTCTTCTTGCTTGTATGAGTTTGTCTTTTTGAATATCCATACCCAGATGAGTTTGTGTTTTTCGTTTTCCAGTACTGTTTCTGGCTTATGTTTGTACCATTTGTCTGCGTATTCGAAATTCAATGGTTTGCACAGTTCCCGATGTACTGCTTTCCCCACACAGTCATGTCTGTTCTTATACTCGTTCTGGGCTAGTTTGCTACATTCACTTATTATATGATTTATTGTTTCGTCTCTTTGTCCACAGAGTCTGCATTTACTGTTTTCCTGAGTTTTATCTATTTTCGCTTAAATGTAGTTGGTCCTAATTGCATTGTTCTGTGCAGCCATCAGTAGAGATTCCGTTTCTCTGTTCTTCTTCTTCTTCTTCTTATTATTATTATTATTATTATTATTATCATTATTATTATTATTATTATTATTGTTGTTGTTGTTATTATAATTATGATTATTATTATTGTTGTTGTTGTTGTTGTTATTATTATTATTGTTGTTTTTTTTATTGGAGTTATTATTTTATTATTATTATTATTGTTTTTGTTATTATTATTATTATTATTATTATTATTATTATTATTATTATTATTATTATTATTATTAGCAGCAGCAGAACCCCGTGGAAATTCCACGATGCTTTCTTTATAAATCTGAAAAATTGACCGTTATTTTTTTTAAATAATACATATTTGTCGGCATTAATAATATTGAGAAGAAATGACGGCACTTGTATAGTGTGACATTACTGTTTTTTTTCTTCTATCAAATAATTTTTTTAAACCATACTTTACATGTCTTTTTCTATATCATTTATAACTCGTCATACGCACCCGGGGTCAACGTTTCTCAAGCACCACCAAGAATCGAAACAACACGAAAGTTAGAAACGTCGGCCGGGCTTCTTAGTAATTTTAGCGTTCATTTATATGCAGAATTAACATTTTTAACAATAGTTCGTAAAAGCCTTTAAACTGTCTTTAGACTTATAATGTCCTTAAAAGGTTTCAAATTGTTCTTACGTTTTAAATCAATATTAAAAGTTACCTTATAGATTTCTGCCTCACTGTTGGTCGTGGGTTTGCTTGCACACTCATCTCCGTTGCTGGCTCGTGATCGTAGTGGTGTTTCTGTCTTGTTGGAAAATTCTGTTCTTATGCACGAGAGACAAAAACGCCCGAAGACAAGGATTTGAGAGAGAGATTCTATCTTTTTATCCCACACTTCAATCGGAGAGATTTCCATTCGTCGGTTCGTTCATTCAAACTCTCTTCTTCTTTCATACTGCTTTGTGGAATGTGACGGATGCAATCAGCTATTTCTTGTCCCACCGTTGGGATCTTACTCTACGTCTTAGCCAATATCTCGCGATGTCACCCAGACTCTACGCATTATAGAGCTCGTTGGTCGACACCTGTCCATCGCGCGCCTCCATGGTGAACTGTCTAACAAGCTAATTTCTCACCAGGGACCTGTGACGTCAGAGCCCTTTGACCCTTCAACGAATGTCATAACAGAACTCAATATCACTTTTTGTCTAACATTTATGATCCGAGCATTTCATCTCGGCCAGCATACATCCAGTATGTTATGATTTCCAGAATTAATTCTTTTGTTTGTCCCAAATTATCAATGCACCTAAATTGCACTTCATCCTATTTCTTTTACCGAGTTCATAATTCATACTAGCTACTTTACCCGTTTTCAAAATACAGGGCCCGTCATAATGTAACAATAGATCGGGTACACGAAAAGAGTTCCAATGGTGTAAGAGGCAGATAACTCTCTCTTTTTTTTTAGTACATAATTTCTTGCCTTGAATATGCACGAATTATTATATTTTACAAGTACTCAACAAAAAGTGGTGGCTTATCCTATTTATCAGAATTCATGTGGCGGCAGAAATTTTCCGCAACCATCCTACAGAGTCTTTTTGAACAAATTTCTGAATTCTATCCCGTTTAAAAAACAAAATCAAGAGAAGAGGAAAAAAACAGAAAAATGTATTTTTTAAACTATAAAAAAAAAAAATCAAAAATGTTTTAAACCAAAACCGATGGCTGTTTGTTTTTAAATGAAAATATAAATGTTCTATCAATATACTGTTGATTTTCTCAAATACTGAATTTACATGACTTCTTATTTAAAAATAGATATTTTCCATTTTCGGAGAAATTGCGTACTAAAAAAAGAGAGTTATCTGCCCCTTACACCATTGGAACTCTTTTAAAATAAATTTCGACTCGTGTACCCAAGTGCCGAAATGACTCTTCTTTCGTAAAAATAATTGTCATTGTCGGCTAAATAAGTAAAACGAATATACATCTTTATTTATTTATTTATTTATTGTTATTTTCTTCTTCTCTTTCCCCACTTCTTCTCTTGCCCCTTCTTCCTTTTCTTCTTGTTTTCTTCTTCTTCTTCTTCTTCTTCTTCTTGTTTTCTTCTTTTTCTTCTTCTTCTTCTTCTTCTTCTTCTTCTTCTTCTTCTTCTTCTTCTTCTATCATTTTTTGATTGTTCTATTCGACTTCTTTTCTATATTCGTCGTCGTCCTCGCCACCTCGCCTCCTCTTTCTACTTACTTTTCGTTTCCGTCTCCCCTCCTCAATATTATTTTCTCCTTTTATTTTGTTCTTTTTATGGAAGCAAATAAATAGGGACCCTCTACCCCATTGCCGATGGGATCAAAGTATAGTATCAGTCGAAGGATTAAAACCCCTTCTTGACGGGGGACACTTTTATTTTTGGCTCATCCAGAGTGCAATTTATAGAGAATTGGACATCACCCACATATGAAACGACTTTGTGTCTAATTTTTCCTATATGGAGAGAAAATTAAATGGGGACCCTATGTTTCTTCTGTCTGTCTGTCTGTCTGTCTGTCTGTCTGTCTCTCTCTCTCTCTCTCTCTCTATATATATATATATATATATATATATATATATATATATATATATATATATATATATAGATTTAGATTTTTCACTTATAAAATAGATCATTCAGTGAAGACCGGGGTTGTTCCAATAAAAAACAAGCTCGATGATACTCGATTATAGAGTACAGAGCATTTATATGTGATTTTATGAAGGCTTACCAAAGCATTCCTTTCAAGACACCAATGATCACCATTAAAGATATTTTTTCTTACAAATACTATTTATTCAAATTAAATGTTTTTTCCTACACGTGTTTCACTACCAAGCAGTTACTTGCTTGGCAGATCATCAGGGAAATTAAATGTCTGGAATACTGGTTTCAACTGCCGACAAAACACAATGTGGCGTTGTAATAGTTGAGGTCACTTAAGAAGAGAAGAGGAAAAAAAATAAAAATAAAAATAAAAGTCAAACTTAAAAAGCAAGGAAGGACAACGATAAGAAAAGAAAGTCCTAGAAAAGTCTTAGAAAAGTAGCTTGTGCATTATTTCTTCCACCAAGCCAACAAGCAAGTAATCGGTCCCAAATACATTCAATAAAACCACAAAACCGGAACAATGTGCGATAATACACTTTCACGTTGGCCGGTACAATGATGAATAAATCCCCCCCCCCACAAGAAAACAAAAGAACTAAATCATTCAAGATACCGCTCACAAGTTACCATTCCAACCCAATGATAGTATGGGAATTCTAAATCCAACTTCTCACAAAGGAAAGTCAACACAAATGTACGTCCGAGTTCAAAGAGTCTTATTTCTTTTCTTATCGTTGTCCTTCCTTGCTTTTTTAGTTTGACTTTTATTTTATTTTTATTTTTTTCCTCTTCTCTTCTTAAGTGACCTCAACTATTACAACGCCACATTGTGTTTTGTCGGCAGTTGAAACCAGTATTCCAAACATTTAATTTCCCTGATGATCTGCCAAGCAAGTAACTGCTTGGTAGTGAAACACGTGTAGGAAAAAACATTTAATTTGAATAAATAGTATTTGTAAGAAAAAATATCTTTAATGGTGATCATTGGTGTCTTGAAAGGAATGCTTTGGTAAGCCTTCATAAAATCACACACACATATATATATATATATATATATATATATATTCTTTTTCATCTCCCTCTGGGTCTCCGTATCTCTCTATTTATGTAATTGATTTCCTTTGATATAACTTTTAATTCCCTAATCGGCCACCAACCTGAAAAGATTGATTAACCTGACATTTACGTCGTCTCCCTCTCTCTCTCTCTTACTCTATCTCTCCTTTTCCCTGTTTCGCTCTTCTCGTATCTCTCTTTCATACTCTCTCTCTTTTTTCTCTCTCTGAAGTGTTCAGAAGCCAATCTGATTCATTTCCTCATCATTTTACGTTTTTCCCCCTTTCGCTTTTTTCTTTCTCTATCTTTATCTTGCTCGAGTTTACTTTCTTCCGCTAGTTCTTGTTCTCCTTTCTCTTTCTCAGGATCCTTCTATTTCTATGTAGCACGCTTAGCTATCACATTATTTCTTTCTGAATAGTCGTTTATTTTTCTTTAGCGTTGGTCCATGTTTTTAATAATTTGTTTAACTGAATTCAATTTTTTTCCACATACAATTATTTATGCTTGGAATATTTTTTGCAAGAAGCCATCAGTCTTCATTTTACTTTATTGTCCTCCCTTACCCTCTCTAGCTCTGGCCTTTTTTCTGTCTTTCATATCTTATCTTACATAGGTTCCTTTTCTTTCGATGGCTGTTGATCTCCCTCTTTTTACCCCTTTTATTCTCATCAGCACTTTTTTCTATCTTGCATTCCTGGCGAGCACAATTGAGACAATAGGAGGAAGAGGGAAGAAAAAGGTAGTAGTAAGAGGAGGAAGACGGATGTGAATGGCAAGAGAAAGAAAAATAGAAAGAAGTCAATAAACATCTGGAAATTTTCTCTAAATCGCGAAGGTATTCAGAATATAACTAATGTTCATCAGAGACTGTCTCAATGCCGTGTTGGAAGATTCGTTCTACAATGTGTATCACTAAGCAATATTAGTGTAAATAAAATCCTAAGAGCGCTAACAAAAACATAAGTCAGTCATGAAACTGCTTACCTCTGCCTGACAACGTAAGGAAGGACCAAAATCTTTTTTCTTGGATCTCATATTTCCATATTGTATGAAGTAGCCGAAGTTATGTGAATCTTAACAACTCAAAACCTATTTATTTTATCTGTTATAAATTGTGTATAGTTGTTACAGTTATCCAAGAGTCATGCATACAATTCCGTCAAACTGTCGACCTTGACCGGACTTTCAAGGTAAAGGTTCAAAGGTCAAATTTATATGAAATGAGGTACTTTATTGACTCAATATCTTCCACAAAACGCGTTTCTATAACGAACAGAACCGAAGTTGTCGCCAAAAGGCCGACTTTTACTCTAATGTGATCTTGATCTTTGACCTCGATATTTCGATATTAAATCACTTCAAAGACGAAGAGCGATATTTTGACCAGGTTTTGTGACGATTGGTCTAGCGAGGTGAATGCTAGGCTCTGCATAAACAAGCAAACCAGCTCGACCGAAAATATAACCTCCTTTACGGATGTAATTAATATTTGTAATCATATTTTAAGAGGTGGAGTTCTTAAGAAGCGTTTAGCAATGACAATTCTGATATACCGACAGACTGACGCGAAGCCTCTCAAGAAGATGTGTGGATGCATAAGAAAAGAATCCTTAATTTGAAGTTGAAAAATGTACGTTGGAACCGCCGCAGAATAACTACCCTGAGCTCATTTTTGTTCAGCATAGAAATGTGTATTTTCGTCCTAGAATCGAAAGGTGTATTAAGTGTTTGTTAATGTAAAGATAGGATAGAATTTGGTTTTATGATCTAAATCTAAAAGTAGGAGAAGGTTCGCCTTTTCTCGAATGTATATTTTACTTCAAACTGTCGCGTTTTCTTCGAACTCTATATAGAATTCTGCTTTTTCTGTTCACCAAACTAGAAACGACTGCGACATTTAACTGATAGTTTTTAGATTAAGTTATGATTCTGTGTATAGAATAGTATTTCTTTTTACATGATCATAAATTTTAATTGGGTTCACAATGTTTTAATCTATACAATAATACATATGTTTGATAGTAGCAGTTATGTTAATGAAAACATTACGGATCGGAAGGGGTTACATCGAACGGTAGTTACGCAAAGAACGTGATAACTGGGCGGGCACCTTCTCCTTTTCCTCTTTCCTTTCCTCTGCTTTAGCCGACGAAACTTGAACGAGAGATGACGCGTTTTTTGTGCACGTGCTGCTCACAAATGATACAACACGAGTAGAACGACTGATGAAGTAAAGAATCTCACCTTTTCTCACACGCAAACACACGTAAGTTTATGTGCTCTATTTGAATAAAGTTGTGTTTATTAACTAACAAACAAGTGTCTGCATGTTTTTGGGGTCCAACATTAATTCCAGAGAGAATTCCCTCCATAGAGACGATCGGGAACAAAGGTCATCAATCTCGGGAGGAGCGTGTATATATATATATATATATATATATATATATATATATATATATATATATATATATATAAATTTAAATAATTTATCTGTCAATTTTGATTTTGTTATCCGTCGTAAATGTAGGTTTATATTTATTTATTTTTATTTATTTATTTTATTCTATTTTCATATTGGTTTATTGTTATTGTTATTGTGAAGTTTATTCTGTTTTACAGTTAGGTGATATTTGGCTTCTACAATTGATTAATTTTTTTCGCATCTTTAAATAGTTCAATTTTTAGTTTCTGGTTAAAGCATAGTCGTATAAATATCTGCATGTTCTGACTAATCGTAATATTTTCAATCGAGTATTGACAAGCGTCCGCTTTCTTTGCAGCTTCCAGTAATTTTTCAAAAATTATGTTTTAAATCAATATTTTTGTTAACGAATGTTCCACAAGATTTAGACATAAAAACCCGAATAATAAAAATACTACATAGAAGAAACTATCCTAGAATTGTAAAACATTTTATTATCAATTATTTTTGTCTTCTTTTCTGATCTATTAGTTGTGTGTTTTGTGGATTAGTTTTGTTTAATTCTTCTTATCGATTAGTTTTGTCTTTTTATCGAGTAGTATTGTCATCTTTTTATTATCGATTAATTTTGTCTTCTTATCGATTAATATTATCTTAATCTTATTCTTATCGATTAGTTTTGTTTAAATGATTTTAAGTACTTAATACAATTTAAATTAGGAAGCGATAGCAAGCTGGCAACACCAGCTAGTAACAAAATAAAAAGAAAATTATAAATTGTTATGCTTCAAATAAAACATGAAGTGATAAATTGTTTGAAGTGTCTGAAATGGCCGCTTACTGTTCGGAAAGGTAATCTGCTATTCCGAGAATGAAAATGCTACGCCTTTGGAAAGAGATGTAGTGCTTATTTTAACCAAGCTGTTTGTAAGACTCTTTATTGTATTACGAAAAAAAGCATTCATAAAAAAGTTAATTCAATGTACCCGGCGTATTATTTGTGTTTAATGGAAAACGTTACTTTGAAATAGAAAAATAGTAAATTGACATTAAGAAATAAGAATAATGGAAGCGACTGTTTATGAACATTCAGGCTATTCTGATAATCTTCTAAAATGACATTCTGTCAATCGAGAATGCAATTGAAACTCTTTGGAATAAAAGAAAGTGTACTAAATAGGGTGTCCCGTATTTAAATAGAGAATAATAGCTTACAAACTAGAGTAAGTTCGAAAAAAATAATAAATGGCCTAAGAAGACATAGTTATATGAAGAATACTTCCCGGTGTACATGAGTGGCAGGGGTAGTAGATTTGAGTTTTAGAGTGAAATTTCCTCCGACTTTCTATAGTAATTACTATGTTAGGAGAGAAAAATGTAAAATTTAAAACACAAATCAGAAATTGAACTAAATCGCTGCCGAGAAAAAAAAAACTAAAAATGGCATGTCAGTTATATAGGTAATATTTTATTTCATCTAACCGAATTGATATGCTGGTTTTTAAAATCTTAAAGATGGGAAAAGGGTAGTCCTTTTTAATCTTTTTAAAAACAGATTTAATCGTTGTTGTTTACCTTTTTCCCCTTTGATCTTATATTCTGCTACAGATTAAAAATTAACAAGTAGGCGTGAATGTGCTGGTAGATGACGATTTTGAACCGTCATAACACCCATGTTTTCACACCGTCGACAATTTTAAACCAACCCACCCTACACACTTTCACGCAGACATATATTAATCAACACACACTCCCGCACGTATACACACACACACACACACACATATATATATATATATATATTATATATATATATATGTATATATATATAATATATATATATATATAATATGGTAAGGCAATGAAAATTGATTAGACCTGCAAATGGAAGCAAATCAATATCTTCAGTTGTTCAAAACAAGGAGCAGTTTAGTTAATAAAAACATTTATTTTTCTTCTTTCATTCCTTAAACCAGGCATTTCAAAGATTAAAATCTTATCATCAGAGGAAAATTATGATTGATAAGTTGACAGAAGAGGACTGTCACAGTTCTAAATTTGAAAGAGTTTTTTAAAAAAATTAAAAGTTGAAACGGGTATGAAAGTAACCAATAACGAAATCCCAAAAGCGTAGGGCTCAGAAATATTGGTAAATCCAGAAGAATCTGTATGAAAATCCAACGGCGACGATTCCACCCAGGTCTGTTGTCCTCGGAGGGGGGATCAAATAAGATTGGCCATGTTATGGAAAACAATATTCTTCCTGTCTTCAGTTTAGCGTATTCCAAGGCAAAAACAACGACACAATCTCAACGGAGTCAAAGCGAACTGTTGCAATGTATAAAAATTACTTGGGAATTGTTGGATAGCATAAAGAAATGGAAGAGAAAGAAGCAAAACGCTAGACAAAATATGGAGACAGAAGAAAGGGTAGGAACCAAAGAAGAAAAGAAAAAAGAAAAAAAGAAAATCGAGTGAAAAAAGAGTGGAAATCGGACAGGTGGGGGGAGGGGATAAGGGATTCAAATCAAAATGATATTTAGGCAGAAATTATTTTGCTCTATCCAGTATATTCAGCTTTCCTTATTTCACAATAGGTCCAAATCTCTAAAAGTTTACTTTTAGTTATAATTTTCTATATATATATATATATATATATATATATATATATATATATATATATATATAACTCCAAAAATGAACTTATTTCAAATTGCAGACACAAACGAAAATTTAAATACATTAATTTCATCACTCCCTCTGACACTCCTCCTCCCAACCAATAACTCCCCCCATTCTTTAACATCTGACAAATCTCTAAACTATATCCCAGGGGAACCTTGTAACTTCTATTCTAAACGCCCCTAATCTCACTAATTAACCCTCCCAATAAATTTTTTATCCCCATTACACCTAACAACTACATCTACCCGGAACACTTTTAGTAGATTGAACTAACATTACTCCTCCAACTTTCCACCGATCATTAACATACCTAATATCTAGACTTATATACCTCTCCTGCAATATAGCTCCTATTATCCTTTTACTTCAGCTCCACTCCTAACCCCTTATATTTATCTCATTGTTTCTCATGTCCGTAATCCCACCTACAAACTCCTTCTTGGCCTCTTTCCCCCCCCCCTTATTATCTCCTACACTTCCACTATATCGTCCTTATATTTGGACTCTTCCTATTTGCAACATATTCCCCTGTAACTTCCTTTTGTTATCATTTTAACTACGACATTTGAATTCCCCTCCAATTGGGTCCATTAATACCCCCTGTAATTCTTATCAGCTCTCTAACACACTAGCTTCAAAACGCAAGTCTGCTTAATTTTTCAATCCAACCCTGGCCCATAACACTTATATTATATAAACTGTTACTAGCATTTCTGTCCTATCTCCTTAATAGCCTCCATAACCCCCTTTGAGTAATCTTTTAAACTATTTGATTGATTCAAGCTAGTTACATAACTACTTATTTTGGCTTATTTTTGAATAATCCTAATCCCTCTAAATACTCGCGAGCCATTTTCTATCGGCCTATTCTATCTTTGTTCAACTTATCTTATCTTTGACCAATTTCACCCCCCCCCCAAATCATATGTTCATACTACTTGGAAACCCCTTGCAAGTTTCCCTTATATATCTAATTAAATTTAAACTGTAACTGTTAATTGTTACCCTGTTACGACTCACTCACCATTTAAACCATAGATTATAAAATTGACACTGCACTCAAATTTTTGATTGAACCAACCCAACTTCACCCCTATTACTAGTAATCGAAACAAATTGTTTCTAACAATCTATCCTTATCCCTTACATTGATCCCCTCTCCTAAATTTCAATCTACCTGAGTAGAACAGACTTGACCTTTAATTTCACTAACCCTTTTCCCATTAATTTATTTCCCCCCTTATCTCCTTGGTCATTTAATGTCCCTCCAAATTATTCATCTAACCCTTAATTTGGTTTTAAATTAAAAATAAATAAATAAATTTTTTTTAATTAACTATTCCCTAGCTTTTTAAATTTTAATTTTAATTTTTTAATTTTAATCATCCACTCTCTCACATTCCTCTATTTATTATACCATGCTTTCACTAATTCTATTTTATTCTTTAAACACCCAGAAACCATATCTGATAACTACAATTTAATTTGCCTTTAGCTGCCTGAAATGTTAGAAGCTCACATTTTTTTGATTTCTATTTTTAGAATCAACTATTTCTATACCCACTCCCCACTTAAGATTAATCCCACCCCCAAAACCTACATCCTACCGCTCGCCCGCACCCTTAACCCACCTGTCACTTTAACTACATCCCCATACCAACCCGTCCTCCTTTTCTTTTTTCCCCCAAATTCACAAAGCGACTTTTTAAACTACCCCGTACCTCCTAACCCCCCCCATCCTAACCCCAAATCTTAAACTTTTATCAACTTTGCCTTTTTTTGCCTCATTCTGAGTTAAACCTTGTATGAGATCCTACTGTTTTACTAGGCCCGGAAGTAAATAAAAAAATGGCCTGTTTTCCTCTTCTCAACCTCTTTTAAGTGCATCTGGACTTATCTACTTTTTAGCACCTTCTCCAATCTGCTCCCATGCAAAGAGTTTTTCTTCACTTTCTACAATTTCACCGAACTTTTTCAACGGAAATTTACCACCCGGACAATTTGCATATCTTTTTCACGGAATTTTTCTTTTCATTCAATACGTTTTTTTGACAAAAATCATTTTAATAATTTTTAATAATAATTCTCATATTTTTCAAATATTTGAACTTTGGTTTTTTCGAAAGCCAACTTATCCATCTGTATTTCTCCTCTGATGATAAGATTTCGATCTTTGAAAAGCCTTGGCTTAAGGAAAGAAAAATAAACACTAGTTTATTACTGACAACCTTGCATTGAACAATTGAAATTTGAAATAAATTTGGACAATCGTCGCATATTTATCACTCTTTTTTCTTCTCTCTCTCTCTCTCTATATATATATATATACATATATATATATATATATATATATATATATATATAATATATATATATATGATAGGTTACACATCTTTAAGAAGACGTTTTTTAAGTTTATTTATAGAATTTAGAAAAACAAAAAAACGTTACTTTTGATATTTTTATCTTCTTAAATATGTGTAACCCATCTTATATTCAAATCAGCGCAAACCAGGTGTGACACACATCAGATTTCACTTTCTACAAGGATGTTAACAACATCGGATGTTGAATCTTCTTTCTCGAACACGAGCAAGTTTCTTGCGACTTAACACCAGCAAGATGAAGAAGAAATATAGGAAATTACTCTTTGAAAATGCGAAAGTCTCATACATATATTTATTAAAAAAAACTGATTTCATTAATTTAATAAATATGTCTTGGGGAGATATTACAAAACATTCTACTTCTAGTAGATTAAATCTTAATGTAGAGAATTAAAAAATAACAAAAAGCTATTAATATATACTTTATGAGTTAGAGATATCTTTCTGTTGGTTATTGTTACAGCTAAAAAACAATTTCTCATGACTTTAAAGGAAATAACTATTAAAGGCGGTATGGTAAATATATATATATATGTATATATACAGCTGTAGGTTTGATGGTTGTATCAATACTACTACATCCAGTGCCTAGACTGCATTTGGAGCAACAAATAATTATAAATAGTAGTTTTATGCATATACCTATACGTTTCGTCCTTAGTTTCATATATATATATATATATATATATATATATATATATATATATATATATATATATATATAATTATGCCTGCGTTCAAACAATAGTACTTAATAACAAGAATACTTCTTCACTATGTATGATTATTTATTGTAACATAGTTGTCTACACAGATGAATTCATACTATAAACATGAAAAAAGACGCGCTCTCAGCAGATAAAAACGAGACAAAGTGTGTGTGCGTGTGTGTGTGTATGTGAATACATTTGAAATATTTCTGATTACCTCACATTATGTCTTTCTAGATATATTACGAGTATTTTTTGCAGTTTTTTTTTTACCTAGCACGTTATTTCTATTGTGCAAAAACACATAAATTGTAATTGAATTCTGTACACTAATGTAATTTGAATAATCTTAAACAAATGCGCAGACACTCTTTCACACACACACCTATATATATATATATATATATATATATATATATATATATATATATATATATATATATATTATATTATATATAATATATATATTATGTATATATATTTATATATATATATTATATTATATTATATATAATATATATATATTATGTATATATATATATATATATAATATATATATAGATATATATATATATATATATATATATATATATATATATATATATATATATATATATATATATACATGCGACATTGTGCCAGGGCCCTCGGAATAGTTTGGAGTGATTTCAGGTGTAGTATTCATTTTGAGAGTGTATACCGAGAACATCTAGAATCATTATTTTGCACGAGCGTGATCTTACGTAGACAAAACCCTAAATATATCTGTTATACTATGAAAAAAAATCCAGATTATTACTCTATACGTAAACCAATTGTAAGTAGAATAAGTAAAGTATCCGTATGGAATCCATAGTACTCATATTTAATACATAGGCTTACACACGTAAAACAATATGCTCCAACACACACACCTCAAAATAAAACCGAAACAATGTAAGAGAAACATCATGTTCAAATAACAAATAAATAAACGTCCGTTTGCGACACGCTACTTGCAAAATGCACAAGGGAACGCACTGCTTAAAACTGGCAAACCAATCCTCTGAAAGATGATAATGGGTTACTGGCAAGACAAAAAATAATTCTACACTTTTGATCCGAATAGAAACATTAATTACATAAATTATGTTGTAATATTATTAAACGTCCTTATTGTGTGTATAAAAATAAATTAAAATGAATAAATGATAGAATTATTATGGTGTGTGTTGAGGGGGGGGTCATATTTTCGAATAGACGTCAAGATCGGGTTGGTAGAAATGGAACTCGTGTATTCGAAGACAAAAAATATTGTTGCACCACAAAATTTGTTTGGCGAATCTATAACTAATATTACTAATATTATAACATAAATGGGGCATCTTTTCACAGAGACAGTTTTACTTTTGCAGAAATTATAAATTTTATTGCTGATTATAAATTGAACAATGTCTAATGGATAGCCATTATTGCAAATGTTCTTAGTAATTATATTAATTTAATCATCCAGCTTTGTCTTAGAATAAATTATTAAGGCCCCATAAAAATGTATCAATCAAATTAATCGTTTTTTTTTTGTGGGTGACAAAATGAGTCCTAACGAGTATACAAACCAGTAAAAGAGGAAGTTTTACAAACTAGAAGATAAAGTTAAGGACTGCATGGATATTGTTGAACTACGTAAAAAAACAGTCCGCTTCAGTATCAGTGTTGAAGAGAACAAGAAGTGTCGTCAACATAACGAAAGAGTTGGTATTTTAAGATCAGATAACGGACCCGCTACGTAAAAATCTACATAGATGTTGGCCAATTCCGGCTCCAAGTGACCTTTTTCTGTAATTCTTATATAACATTTTTTCTCTAAACTTTAGTTTGATTTAGCTCTTTTGAGCGAGGTACGAAACCGGTTAGCTCGGCTCTTTATTATTTTATTCTTGTATTTCCCCATGTTTAGTAAAAACAATATGCTCCGTTTATTACCATCATAATACTTTGAAATACAATACAATATATATATATATATATATATATATATATATATATAATGTATTTATTGATTAAGTATTCAAACTAAAGGTTGAAGACGAATGGATGTCTTAAGTTTACACAGTACTTAATTCAAGAGCAATAATACATAGACATATTTTCCGACAGAACACAACAAGGTTGTCTTGTATTATAATAAAATGAAGTTTATAAACGTTTGTTTTCCTAAGGATTTTTCCTAACATTTTTCATTACACAAAATGCATGTAAAAATATTCCTCACTTCTGTAATTGAGTTATTTCTTTAAAAAAAACTTCCATTTTGATTGATCTAATTGGCCGCAATATAAAATTAACTTACCGAGCAAACAATCTCTTGCTATGTTTCTATCTATCATTTTTATCCTATCTCACGCTATGTCGTTTGTCATTCGGCTCTTATTTAAATAGTATCGACCATTCTCGTTTCCGTCGTAATATCTCTTTATTAACAGTTGAAAATAAAAGTGAAAGAAATAATAACACACGTTGGTATAGTCATTTATAAACTAAAGAGAATATCACTACAGTTGTAATATTAATTAATCCTATCTGTAAAGAGAAAAATAGAAAAAAGAAGGAAGAGGAAGATATAGCGAGCAAAATGAGATTGATTTTAGATTTGGTGTAATTTTTTGATTAACTGGCTTTGAAATTTTACTTTTTCTATGTTCATACGCAACGGATCAAATATTTTCTATGATATAATTTTAAATATATATATATATATATATATATATATATATATTAATGTCTGTATATATTAATGTATGTATATATATAAATGTATATATATATATATATATATATTATTAATAGTCAGACTTCTAAGGTGAAGCTCAATAGATGATTATTGTGTATCCCAGGACATTTATAAATAAAGGCTCGCATTATAACGGACCGTTTCGTCGACACATACATACCAATTATAGAAAAATTACATTTTGTAATTTCCTATGAGTGCAACTCGCGAGAAAGAAATTGATGACATTATATTCTTATGATGTTTTTTGACACGGTTTTAAGAGCTTTCCTTCTGACTAGTCGCACTTATAGAAACTCCAGAAATATAACTCTGTATTGTTGTTGTCTATATGTCGACGAAACGGCCGGTCAAGTTCTAGATCCGTTTAAAGAAAAATAACAAGGTTACTGGAATATGCCTTTCTATTGCTTATATATATATATATATATATATATATATATATATATATATATATATATATATATATATATATATATATATATGGAGCTCCCTGCCTGGGTAGAGCTTATTTGTAAGAATATCGCCAACTACCATTGGCTTTAAGGCATAGCTCATTAGGTAAAACTAATTCGAGCTCCCGGAACATGCAATGTTTACATTGAGATATTACTTACATTCAGTCAGTGTCGTATGATACCGCAGTGGTACGATCGCCGACCGTCAAGTTAAGGTCCTAACTGGTCTAGCCGCACTGATGAGCTGTGATGCAGCGTGACAGTCTGTATATGTGTATATATATATATATATATATATATATATATATATATATATATATATATATATATATATATATATATACATATATATATATATATATATATTAATTGTGATTCAAATAGATCTAAAAGCAGTTAGGATAAATCGTTTTACTTTTACTTTCCAGGTGTTTCAGCTTGAAAAAACATACAATCAGTGTCTGAATTTTACAATTAAAAGTTATCTTCAGAGATAAAACACTTTTACATATACACAGTCAAAAGGACACACACACACAACAGTGTGCCTTTTGACTTCATATAGGTAATAAACTGTAAAATTTAGACTCTGTATATATTGTTTCTTAAGATGAAGCGGCTGTAATATTAAAATAAACTAGTACTTAGCACTCTTATTTGAACCTGTCAAAATCACAATTATTCATATTTTCTTTGGAAACAGCAAATTTAGATGATTCAACTAATGACTAGTATATTGAGAACTAAAACTTCGGAAAGTCTATTGAGCTAATCGTATGAAAGTTTGTATTGGTAAGAATTTGATTACAAACATGTTGTAGTTTGCTTGAAGCATTGTGCGTAGTATGTAAGACCTTGAATTGTATAGGTGAGGACAATGCAGTTTGGTATAAAACACCGTTGAATACGAAGCAACTTAAACAGAAAAATTATGATATTGAAAAATTCAATCATTTTCAATTAAATATTTATTCACCAACGTAATATGTCAAACACAATGGTCGTTATTTAATTATTTTTAACATACATTTTAGATATCTACAGACATATATATATATATATATATATATATATATGTATGTTTCATGTGTTAACCAACAGTGCAAATGAAGTTGCAATACCGCCGGTCGATAGGTTCGAACACAGGGTTCGAATCACTCGAATCCAACCTCCAGGTAGTCGCGACGGCTACATTTTAAATGCGAGAGAAATAAGCCCTGCATTTATGCTTTTACTTATAAACAGAGTAATAAATAAACAATGTGTTATCTACCCAAGGCGGAGAACTCGCAACGCTGCTTTGTTTGAATCTTCTTTTTCTATGTAAAGTAGATTTGATTTTTCACGTCTATTTTCTCCTAGGGTAGCCAGACAATCTAATACATCCTACACTCAGAAACTCACACCCTCTTTCATAAACTTTACTCGAGCATGTGTAATAGAAACTTTAAATAACTTCAATCATCATATATTAAAAACTAATTTGAGACCCCCACAAGTGTTACTCTCCCAAAAACGCATTCGACTGAGCAAATTTATTTTCCCTTATCATGTAAGTCTTGCCACGCAACTCATTTCACCGGTGAAATCATTTCACAAGTTGCACCGGTTTCAGATTACGAAAACAAACCAATCAGCACTCAGACATGGACAGAATACCGGAATTAATATTCTACGCGTAACAATTACCTCATAAACGAACACGTTATTATTTCGCGTATGTAAGTAATTTCATATTTTCTTAAAACGTTATTCATACTTGCATTTTCCACATCATGAACTATTATTAGTATATACCTTTTCACTCATGATTCATTATTTTCGTATTTTACAAATACTAAAAACCAATTTCGAACATACACTAAGTATGTATTCGCTCAACTATGCACACGTGAGATTAGAATTGATCATATTACAATTTGTATTTTCAAAACATATTGAACACTTTATTTTTCAATAATAAAATAAAATAGTCTATACTTGAAAAAAAAAGCAGACAAAAACAAAACAAATAATGACACAGCAATGTTTACAGAAATTCTCAAATTCTGTCTTACCAATTTTACTTGGTTCGACACGCGGGAATAGTTAGACCAAACGTCACTTCTTAATGTGGCGAAAATTCATAAACATTCATTGTATTTCGCACATTAACAACATAAATAAAAATTGTCGCAGTATAGAAGGGTTTGCCTTCAATGAATGAGGAGAAGACAACGATAACTGATACAACACATATTACGGTCCGATAGAATACCCTTTTCTGTCAATGAAGAAGAAATCTTTCTACACTGTGGCAATTTCGTATTTTCTTCCACTCCTAACTGCCTCTTTTTCGTGGGTACATCCATTTTCGACAATTGAAAACCGACCATTTGTCTAAACATTAAAACTATCCGATGTGACCTATTTGCGCAAGCCATATCAGAATTTATCGTTTAAGTACTAAAATAAATTATGACTAAAAACTGCAGCATTTCCAGTCGTTTCTACCTTTCCATGCACTTATTATATTAGAATATATAAAAAGATGTTTCTTTTTACAACATATTAAACACGTTACATTTCTATACAATGTACGTGATCAAAACACTAATTACTGACCAACTTCATTTTTTAATTTTATACACATCCAATAATTTAATTAAATTCATTTCATTGCTTTTTTTCATTCTTAATTAAATACGAAATAATAAGAGTTCTTTTACAACGCTCATACTTGAAACAAAAAATATTTCGTTAACAACATATAACCAAAAAACACTTCCTGCTACACGGTGGCTATTTCTATTTTTGTTCAACTTCGAAGTGCCTCCTTTTCGTGGTTACATAAATTTTCCACATTTAAAATCCGACCTTTTGCCTAAACATTATACCTATCCGATGTGACCTATTTGCATTATGTCGGTTGTTTAATTCATTCTTTTATATTTTTCCCAAGCAGCGCCGGGAAAAGGGTCCTGCTAGTTGATTATATTATATTTCTTTCAAAGTACTGGACTTGAATGGAGCGTTATAAATATTTTTTATGAATATTTTATGCCAACAGACATATACATATTTCATATTTTATCAAAATACTTTAGTGCGGATGAAATAACTGTACCGCCGATCGAACGATGAATATATATATATATATATATATATATATATATATATATATATATATATATATATTATATTAATTCTCGACGGTTGGCAGGCGCGAACTTCGATCTAAAATTACCACTGATTCTCAGTCAAGGGACTCACCAGCACAGAAAAGTAATCCATGGACACGTGTTTCTGGCTCACAGCATGGCTAACTTACACAGAAATTGAACCTTCGACATTGATGTCTATTATCCAGCGTTTTACCATCGGACCATGACGCTCTGTCTAGAAATATGTACGATTTTTTTCACCTAAATATTTAATGTATTCTTATGTAATTTTTTTTCATGTACGTATTAAATAAATAACAATATATATATATATATATATATATATATATATATATATATATATATATATATATATATATATATATATATATATATATATATATATATTTACGAAAAATACGTCCGATGAAGTTAAGGACGACTATAATGTAATTTTCTGCTTAGGAAGTGAGACAATCGAAATTATAGTAATCAAAAAGAAACAACGAACGCTGCAATCACCAATAAAAATAATACTTTATAAATATATATATATATGTATATATAATAAAAATAAATATTCGTTATTGTTTATATATATATATATATATATATATATATATACATATATATATATATATATATATATATATATATATATATATATTTATATATATATAAGTACTGTGTGGTAGGGCAGGAAAAACCCAGCAGAGTGCTCGATTAATTGAATTTCTGTATTTTATAAATATATATATATATATATATATATATATATATATACAGAATGATTCATAAGTCACTTCACTTGGCTATTTAAAATGATTACCATATGAAGCACAAACATACTATGAACTTTTAATAATTGTTATCTTACTCTCTAATTGCTGCTATTTGTTATTTTAAATGTGTTCGTTTATATATTTGTTTCTATATATATTTATTTCATAATCAATCAAATATGCTACAAAGAGTCGTAAATTCCTTGCAAAAAAGAATGGAGAACAAAGGTGGAAATTTTGAACATCTGCTGTAATTTTTAACTCCCATAAATTAATTTGTTGAATAAACTTTCTGTTTTGTATTACCGTATTTTTTAACTTAAGAATTTCAAAAATAAATAGCTAAGTGACTTATGAATCACCCTTATATAAATTTAGCTATGGTATTACACAGCGCTACTTTAGTATTTATTTATGCAATAGAATACACTGATATTCCTATCAAGTACTGATTTTTTCTCTTTATCTTCTCTACGCAAATCTAATTAAGTTTTGAGCGCAACGAATATCTCAAGTCAATAAATATTGCAAATAAAGCAAAAGTAAAATTTAAAAAACGGATAACGAAACGAAATCGTCTTGAAAATATTTTATTGTAATTTTGAAACTCGTAATTGAGTTTTTTCTAGTTGTTTTCTTTTTGTTTTTCTGGCTTCAAAGTAAAATTTTCTTTCGCATAAAAATAATTTCGTTTTTCACCTCGAGAGCTTTTGTTTCGTTTGCACCTGTGTCTTTTCGCAATATTCTAAAAAAACACCGGGAAAAGGTTTAAAAGAAAATCACATTCATATTAATCAATGTCAATTTAAAGGAGGAGACAACGTAAGCCTTTTTCTTAGTTTGTTTACTCGTTGATGGGGTCGCTGTGGAGAAGGGTACAAAATGTAAATGACACATGACGGATGTTCTATTCGGTGATATGTTCAAACAAAATGAACACATATTCTGAAGGTGTTCGCTGTACAAGGAATATGCTACGAATACCGATCTTTGGATCTTTGTACTAGACAGTTTGGGACTCATGCTCAAACCGACTTTACGTCGGAATCTTACAGATATTTACGTAAACAGCCGGAAGAAGCTGAATGAAAACGTCGCGGTCTCAAAATCAAAACGAGGCAATATGAAAAATAATGAAACAACATTTAAAACTAGGAAGCAACAGTCGCGGTATGTAAAACTTTATGAAAAAATATTTATTTTTTGCCGAAGAAAATATAATGAAACAACTGTTATAATATTGTTTTAGTTAAGCGGAATATTAGTACTTTGTGCCTGATAGTGGCAGCTATTACGAATTCATCTGCGTAAATGGTCATCAATTTATTTTGTATCGAACGGTCATAAATAACAAAAGCACTCACGTACAAACTTTTACGCCTACATTTTCTGGTATTATTATAAATGAAAATTATATATTACGTTAAAATTGAACTTTACTAAAAACCATCAAATAATTCGAATTTTTAAAAAAAATCGATTTGATGCAATCATTTATATCCGTTTCAAATCGTCTTAATTAAACTTAAAGCGTTGTGTATGGACGTTTGGTACAAGAGAACCAGTTTACTTGATGGCAGCTTCCGGTTATTAATTCGGAATAGCCGCAACTATCAGATATAAAGTACTAATCTTCACGTTAACCAATTTTTTTACAAGAACTTTTTGTTTCACGAGAAAGTTACAGTTTGTTTAATTATTGTGTGTGTGTTTGTTTGTATAAATTGTTTTGTTGTACTGGTACAACTCTTGCATCATACCTACTATTAGGGTTAGGTTTGCGTCAGGGTGAAAAAACTAACACATTTGTTTACATTATTTATAGGGTTCGGTGTTAGGGTTGCAGTGAAAAAAGAAAAACAGTTGTATACATTGTTTATAGAGTTAGAGGTTAGGGGGAGGGGTTGTGTTAAAAAAACAACAGCTTTTTACATGCTTTAGTCATTGGCGAGACTGAATCGTCTGTCCTAAAACGCTGAAATTCATTATCGGTTTAATTAATTGTCTTAACTTAAGGAATTTTACGATTTAACCAATTCGCAATTGCAAATAGTCGTTTGCTGCAATTTGATTGGCTAAACATCTTCCTGCTATTTACGTACCCAGCCGAAAGATGCCGACGAAAAGTCGGTTTCAGCATGCGTCACAAACTATACCAGTACCCAATCTTATTACTGGTCAGGTCTGTTATTGCTAAATTTTTATAATCGAACGAGAGCCGATGTATGAAGGTTAGCCGTAGGCCAGGAGAGGTTAAACCAATTCATTTGCTTTCTTATGATAGCAAACTTAGACAAAAGGTCAGTTTTTAATGTGAGGAAAATGTAGCTCCCCAAAAAGGGCACTCTGGATTGGGATACAAATTTAAATTTTCTCAAGGTAAAAGGGATTCTCATTCACTCACTGACGACTGAAAATATCAAGTGCGGCATCAGGACCTATTTCTACACTTTGCTCCTAACCAACAGACTAATGAAGGTCTTCAAATATCTTCGAAAATATGTAGTATTTCATTTATTCAGTCTAATATTTTCATATTGGATTTTATTCGCACAATGTTTCGACCTGTTCAAACCACGAAGGTGCACCTTGTCGAACTCGGGAATCTTAATGTCGAAATCCATACGAAATTTCAAACTGAAGCATTTATTTAATCAATGAGGATAGATTGTTCTCGTTCTGTCAGCCATGACCACGTAGAAGCATTACATAAGAAATGTATATTATATTCTTAGCTAGTGGGGATTGAACCTTCAACCTCCAAAAGACTCTCACTAAAAACTGATTGTCACTCAACGCCTATATCCGTTGGGACACGTCTCCATGTTCAGAAATGTTTAAAGAAAGAAAATAAATCAAATTAAATTCTGACAAGGATTGAAATTCGCCATCCCGAGCGATTACCAATTACATTTACAATGTTTGCTTAACAGAAATAGTGTATTTCCTCTTTATACTTCTACGTCTTCGTGCGTTTTAGATTTGGGGGCCAATTTAAAAAAAAATTATTTTGGATAAGAGTAACATAAAACTATCATGGATTTATCCTTAATCAAAGTATGTGCTATTTTCTCGGGAATGGGGCACAGCTAAGTTGAATTAGAATTACTATACGTAAACACCATCCAAAAAGTACTGAACGTACAATACACGAAACCAATGGAACTGAAACTATCATGGTAAATATGTAAACAACAATCATGTAATCTGACAGCACCACCCAACAAAAAGGGGGAAACACGCGGTGGCACCTACATTCGGTTGTACTACACAAAATGGCCGTAATGGGCCAAGAAAAATGCAAAGATAGACGCTTATTTATCAACGACATATACATGAAAATCACTTGTTGAGAGAACACAAATTCATTTGAAATGGTTATGAAAAGTGGAGAGTAAACCAGAGCAGATTTATTGCCATTCAGATTCAAGGGAACACCAACTCTTGTTGCCAGTCAGTGAGCACTTAAAATGACTCGTAGTATTGCATAGTCCCTTGTTCTTTCTTTTCTCGTTGTTATTTTTCCTTTTCTTTCTCTTTGTCGGAAAGTGTTGTGTGGTTCCTTTGTGTATTACTTCTCGGTGTATGTGTGCGTAGCTCCTCTTTCCTTCCCCTTCACCCTGTAAAATATGTTGCGCGCGTAACATAGTTCCTTTCTCTTCGTTGTATGTTGCTTCGCCATTTCTTCCTTTCTCGCCGCCGTGTAATTATTCACTCATGGTTAAGACCCGCGTTCGTCGTTGTGCGTATAAGTACTTCATTGAGTTATAGAAAGAAGAATTAAGTTTAGATAGAGATTCGGAATGGAGATTTATTTAGAGAAAAATACCAAGTAACACAAGTACAATTAGTATTTCGTTATGAAGGAGGGAGACAGTTATATTCATAACTTAAATATTAGCAAGATACACAGAAAGATAGATAGACTGACATACAGATAGTCAAACAGATAACGCTGATCGCATCGTGCGGCCTCATAATTTTGCTGTTTTAAGGCATCTTATTAAGCGTGTGTTCGCTTCAGTGAGAGAATTACTAGTTTTACATAATAATAATAATAATAATAATTATTATTATTTTTATTATTATTATTATTATTATTATTATTATTATTATGTTAATATTATTATGATAATAATGATAATAAAAATAATAATAATACTTATGATGATAATGATAATGATGATAATAATAATAATAATATTAATAATGATAATAAAATAATCATGATAATAATGATAACAACAACAGCAATACTACTACTACTACTACTACTAATCATAATAATAATAATGAAATAATAATAATAATATAAATAATAATAATAATAATAATAATAATAATAATACTTATAATGATAATGATAATGAAATAATAATAATAATGATAATAATAATAATAATAATAATAATAATAATAATAATAATAATAATAATAATAATAATAATAATAATAATCAACACAGTTTTCTATACTTACCAGTCCTCTTCCCCCTTCGTTACTCTTTACGTTAGTATCACTAATAAGATATTCTGGAGCATTCATAAACTCAGGCACCTTGATCAGAGGACTAGAAAATTAATGACTATGCACAATGCACTACATCCAAAAGACGATACAGACAGACTCTACGTAAAGAGAAACGACGGGGGAAGAGGACTGGTAAGTATAGAAGACTGTGGACGACACTAAAAAGAGCTGGAGAAATACATAAACCAGAACACAGAAAGACTGATCACCGCAGCAAGAGATACCGTCCCAACGAACAACGCAGGAAGCATCGAAACTGGACACAAACAGACAAGAAAAGAAAAATGGGAAGAAAAACAACTACATGGGCGCTTCATAAGACTCACAAGAGAAGAAGCCAACGCAAATAGCTGGACATGGCTAAGAAAAGGAAACTTGAACAGAGAAACGGAATCTTTACTGATGGCTGCACAGAACAATGCGATTAGGACAAACTACATTAAAGCTAAAATAGATAAAACCCAGGAAAACAATAAATACAGACTGTGTGGACAAAGAGACGAAACAGTAAATCATATAATAAGTGAATATAGCAAACTTGCTCAAAAAGAATACAAGAACAGACATGATTGCGTTGGGAAAATAATACAATGGGAACTGTGCAAACAATTGAATTTCGAATATGCAAACAAATGGTACAAACATAAACCAGAAACAGTACTGGAAAACGAAAAACAAACATCCTCTGGGATATGGATATACAAACAGATAAACTCATACAAGCAAGGAGACCTGATTATATTATAATAGATAAAAAGGAAAAATCTCTTAAAATCGTTGACTTCGCCGTTCCAGCAGTCCACAGATTGAAGATCAAAGACACGGAAAAACAAAGTAAATACACAGAACTAGCCAAAGAACTGAAAGGAATATGGAGCATAAAGAAAGTTAGTATAATATCAATAATCGTAGGAGCAATAGGAACATTTCCAAAAAACCTGGAGAAAAGATTGGGAGAAATTGGAATCAAAGGGACTATCGAAAACATACAAAGGACGGCAATGATCAAAACAGCTGCAATCTTAAGGAAAATCCTCGAATGCGGAAACTAACACACATAAGCTACAAAGGCTAACCAGTCACAAGGAATTTACAACGGAGAAAACAAGACCACACGAAGAACACCACAACAAGAGCCAAGGAACAGAAACTGCAAGAAACAGCACTTCATAATCCCCCCACCCAATAAATTACACCGGCCTCAGCTATCACTACACAAAAATGAACCAAGAAACAGAAATTACAAGAAACACTATAAGCTACTCCGTCTCCCCTACCTACCCACCCCACAAAAAATTAAAAATAATTTTAAAAATTCTTTTTTTTAAATAAGGGAAGAGAAAAGAAAAAAAAGAAAGAAAAGGAATTGAAAGGAAAAGGTTAAACATTTTTGTTTTTAATTATTTATTTATTTATTGTTTTTATTTTATTTTTTTATTTTTTTATTTTTATTTTTTTATTTTTGTTTTTAATTAATTTAAATAAATATTATTTTATTCATTTATTTATTTTTTAACTGGTGCCGGCCTAGGCTGACACCAGACAACATATTTGTAGAGGGTCGAGGAGGATGAGAAGACCGAGGAGGGACAGCGCAAACCAGACCTCAACTGGAAAAGTGCAGAGAGTGCTGAGACCTTGGGGAGGCTTGTTGCCACCCAAATCCCAGAGAAGACCAATTGTCCTTACCGGCGAGAAATCAATGGTAAGAGACTGTTGCGATACCGCATCGTTATCGAAAAGAGGTGAAGAACACTGGAAGTCTGGGGAGACTTGTTGTCACTCAGACTCCAGGAAATACCACTGGTTGTTGTCGGTGAGCAATCACTGACGATGATCTGTGTGAGAACTCCTAGTGAGTACAAATAATAATAATAATAATAATAATAATAATAATAATAATAATAATAATAATAATAATAATAATAATAAAATAATAATGATAATAATGATAACAACAACAACAGCAGCAACAATAATAATAATAATAATAATAATAATAATAATAATAATAATAATAATAATAATAATAATAATAATCACAGAACACAGAAAGGCTGATCTCTAGAGAGACCGGAGAATTGACTAAAACAGCGATCAGTGAAACTGGAAACAAATATTCGAGAAAAGAAAAAAGTGAGCGAAACAGTTACATGGACGATATATATGACTGAATAGAGAAGAGACGCAGGAAACCACCTGAATAGGGTTACGAAAATGACAACTAGAAAGAAATAGAACAACGCCCATGCAGCTTTACAGGGGATATCCATTGTCTTTCGAGATTAAACGAAGACGTGTATAATTAAAAATTTACTTATGGCAAGTGAGTTACACAGACACGTTTGGGTTTCATTCCTGAAGCTGAAACGCATAGATTTTCTGTTTAAGTAAAGACAACCCGATATTATTTTAACCCCACTCACTACAAAATTAATACCCCGATCGGATTCCGAGTATTGTTTAATTCTGAAGGCGTTGTTTCTGATCGTGGAATAGGGCTGTTTTACAACAATTGTTCACCACTCATCGAGATCTGGCGGTCACTGAAAGATAAGGAATATTGAGCTTGTCAGTTGGGCGATGAACAACACCGTGAGAGGATTGGAAACGGTGGATGGAATGATGAGAATTTAATTATTCAAGAAGATGGCTCAACAAGTATAAAACGTCCATGTTATAGTCAGTTGGGAAACAGTGCTGCGATTCTGTGTTCCACGGATGAGAAATTCCAGGAAAGATACTTTGTTCATGGAAGTTCTGCTTGGTTTTAGGCTTATTTTCAAGTGCATTCGCGGCCAGAGGCAGCAAAAATAAAGTATAAATTAACATTATTTGTAAACCATCTCGCAAGGATCAGACATCCGTCCACAGGTTGGTGTTTTTTGTGTGTCTATGTCCGTCTACTCTGGCTGCATTTCAAAAAGGGTTAGAACTCTTTCATAAAGAAGAAAGCGCTAATGCATTCGTTGAACGGCGACTGAAGCGATTTCATCTCTTTAGGGTTGACGCCTCATTGAGTTTGGAAACTAATCGTAAACAGGAACAAAAGAAAGAAAGAACAGTGTGACTATTGCGATTAATTCTCCGGAGAATTGGGCGAATCAGGCAACCCCTTTCCCCTCCTCTATCTCTTTCTTTCTCTCTCTCTCCCTCTCTTTGAATTGAATGTCGCGACTTACTTTGATCTTTACTAAATGAGAAATTGGAGTTTAATGTAAAACTGCGTTGGGCCATTTCTCATCGGGTATTTTTTTTAGTTTGTTTTTTGCCTACGATACTTGCGAGACTTAATTTTCGCTTGATGACATTTTTTTATCTTTTATAATGGCCCCTTTTCTCTATATATCTTTCTTTTACCCCTTCTCTCTCTTTCTCTCTCTTTCTCTTTCTCTCTCTCTCTCTCTCTCTCTCTATATATATATATATATATGTATATATATTTATATATTTGTTCTTTTTCTTTATATCTCCATCTTTCTCTCTCTTTCTCTCTCTCTCTTTCTCTCTCTCTCTCTCTCTCTCTATATATATATATATGTATATATATTTATATATTTGTTCTTTTTCCTTATATCTCTCTATCTTTCTCTGCATCTCTCTTGTTCTCTTTATCTCTCTCTCTATCATTGCACATTATCTCTCGCTTTCTCTTTTTATCTCTTTCTTTATTTATCTCTCTATTTATCTTTATCTCTTTCTCACTTTATTATTTCTCTTACCCTCCTTCTTCTCTCTCTTTTAGTTCAGTCTCTTTCTCTTTATCTCTCTCTTTTTTATTCATTCTCTTTCTATTAGTTCGTTTTATCTCCCCTCTATTCGCTTTTTCTTGATCCTTCTCACTCTCGATCTCTCTCTATCTCTATATCGCTTTCTATCTATTTATCTCTATTATTTTTCTATATTTCTTACTCTCTCTTTCTCTGTTTTTCTCTGTGTTATTTCTCTATCTCTCTCTCCCTCTCTTGCTTTCTCTCTCTCTATGTACGTCTGTCTCTTTATATCTTCAATTGTTAAGTTCCTTTTTCTTTCTAATTTTCAATGTAATATTTTCCTTTCTCGCTTTTGTTTTTACTTGAATTTCCGGTTCTCTTTCACCTCAATTTATTACGTTCTCGCTCCCTGTGTCTCTCCCCCACTCTCTCCATCTATCTCTTATTCTCAGTATGATATCCTATTCTTTCATCTCTGTCTTGTTCAATGTATTATCCTCTCTCTACATATGTACATTTCTTTTCTTGGCAATTTTTATTTTCTCGTTTTTCCTTCTCCGATATCATGTCTTATTCCGTTCTACACCCCTTATATTTCTTCTAAATGTCCGATTTCTCTCACTTGTTTCTTACAATATACTAGTCGCTCTGTTTAGCATTCTCAGACCATTCATAATTCTAATTTTCTCTCTTTTTACTGAATTTCATAGTCTCTCTTTTTTTCCTTGTTCTCTTTCTCAGTTTCCTATCAATTCAATCTCACACACATATACATACACCCGCTCTTTCTAACACGCACCCTCTTCATTTATTACGCAATTTATAAGTATAATTCTTTTTTTATAATTGCATATGTTCTCTCCCTCTTTTTTATCTTTTTAATTTTCTCTTCATTCTATCTCTTTTTCTCTCATAAATGTATCAATATTTTTTCTGTCTCTCTTTCTCAATTGCACAATATCTCTCTTCATTCTTTTCATTTTCTATTATTTTTTTCCGGTTTATTTCGCTATCCTCTCTTCTTTAGTAAAGCCCTTTTAGTCATCTTCCTCCCTGTCTTTCTCTCTCTCTCTCTCTCTCTTTCTCTCTACCTCTCTTTCTCTCTCTCTCTTTCTCACTCATTTAATCTTATTCGTTTCGTCTCCTTCCTTAGTCTTTCCTTTCTCATAACTTCTTTTTTTTTCTTTTATTATCTTCTTGCTATTCTTTCTGTTCAAATTTCTCTCGTTCGCCTTCACTCATCACCGTCTGTCTGTTTATCTATCTATCTCTGTGTTTGTCTGCCCACCCGTCTGTATGTCTGTCTCTCTTTCATACATACGCTTCCCTTCGTAAAAGCAAGGTTCAACCCTTCTGTATATTAAAATTAAAAATAATTTTTTAAATTCATACATTATTTACCCCCCGTTTGTCTGTCTGTCTCTGTCTCTCCTTCGTAGAAGCAACGCTCAACTCTTCTGTATATTAAGATTTAAAAAAACAACTATAGCAGAAGCATTTCATTTTCCTTTCCTGGACGGGTAACAGTTCATTTTATAAATCGATTGTTTCAGTTTGATGTTCGATTTTAAATCAATTACAACACTCACCCTCTTTTTCTCTATCTTCGCCCTCCGACGCTCCTTGTTTAATTCTACCTTATGACCCTAGTTCCTAATGGCATCTTTCTAAAGTGTAATGGCCTCCACTTTAATCTGAGATTCGTTTGTCTTAAGCGTAATGGCGGCGACAAATTAACAAATTCAGAGTCGATTAAACTCAAATTAGGTGATCGATTTTCTCACTCTAAATCTTTCAAGGGACAAACATCCCGCGTACACCACACATACATGCAAACACACATATAAAACTAGTAAAACTGCCGCAATTGTAATCTAGCTTGCTTGTCACCGTTCACACTTAATCTGTACATGAATGTTTTAGATAATGGGGGGAAGGATGACCAACGTAAATGAAGGGCGAATCATGAAAGAAGGAATGATAGGAAGATAAAAGATAAAAGAGATGGTCTATTATAACATCAATATTTATTTCATAAATATTTAGAAATTGCAAACAGATTTTATAAATAAAGAGTTCGAATGCGAAACGTAATAAACGCCATTTAAAACAAAATTGCAAAACTATGACTACAAAAACCGTTTAATTTCAACACTCTACAAACCCCAACACCTTGTTTAACATAATCTGATATCGGCATAATTTTGCGATGCTTTCAATAAAAATAATTCTTTAGTCGAAGTCTAGATTATATATATTCTTCCTTTTATTGTTTAATGTCTCATCTAATGTAATTAAATTTATCGCGTTTTGCTATCAAACTCTTCATATATTTTATAAATGCTGGTATAACGGGTCAGAGGTTATCTAGTAAATAACACTCCACTTAATTTTCATAATACACTCAATCATTGGAATGTGAGAATTTGGGGGATTTATTTTGACATCTCTTAAAATGTAAAATCAATCTGGCCATGCAGGGGTTCAATAGAAATGAATTGATTCTGATGTTTCTTTAAGACTTGAGTGTCGATAGCGAACGAAATGTATTTACTATTTTTGGTAGTTCTTTTGTTGGTGACACTTTATCGCTATCCGTGCTCGTTTCATTATGTAATTAAGAACGGGTACATTCATAAGCGGGCGAGGCTGGAGATGATCGATTTTCTAAATTATTTTTTCTGAAGAATGAAACCTTGAAGAATAGAAATATAGACGAAAGAAAAAGAAACTAGGTTATTAAAAAAACGAACGAACGAAATATCGAGAGAATTATAGAAACACAAACGAAATATTGATGTTAATAAAAATTAGAAAGGGGAAAAGAAAGACAACCGAAAACGAATGGATTAGTAAAACGAGTTAAAAATAGAAAAGATGAGAAAAGACAAAAATCGGATTGACGGACAAAAGAAAAGAAATAAACATGAATAAAAAGGTCAAAGTATAAGATGGACGAAAGAAGAAAATGAGAATGAGTGATATGGATAGGACGAATCAAAAAGTGAAAATAAAAATAAGAATAAGACTGGAAGTGGGACGAAAGTATGAAATTACAAATAGGAATGAAAAATAGAATGACGAAAAGAAATTATTAATAGAAAAATAAATTAATAAAAATGAATAAAAAGGTCAAAGTAAAATGGAGGGAAAAATAAGAAAATAAAAGTGAAGAATAGGGATAGGATGAACGAGAGAAAAAAACATAAAAAGAAGAAACTAAACAGAAAGAAACCAGCCTTAAAATGCTATCTCATGTGAAATCCCTTTTTTTTTTATTAAACACAATACGACGATCATTCTAACCGCAAACGGAGAATTGTTTTTCTAAAAAAATTGAATTCAAATCAATGTGAGTTCTTACTAGAAATGTGTGACACGCTGGGTCATCCATTCCACTCTCTTGTTTCATCGTTTGTTTTATTATTTTCACCATTGGTATACAGATGAAGATAGAGAAAGAGAGAAAAAGAGACAGACAGACAGATAAGTGGAAGGGAGAAGGACATAAAGAGAGCGGGATCAAGGGTAAAAAGACAAAGTGACAAAATATAGTTCGATAGACACTATAAAAAACAAGAGCGCGTGGTGAAGAACATACAGTGAAGGAGGATGAGAGTAATACACATAAACTTGATAAGAGATTGGTGAATGTCTAATTACGGATAATCATAACAATAAGAATTGATGATGTTTTTCGAACATAACTCAATCCCGAAACCAATAAATATTTTTAACATGTATTCTGTGTGACTAAAGTATATGAAAAAGTGTCAGGAAAACAAATGTTGATAACTCAACTTTAGTATGTCTAACATTTAACTGCATTTTTGATTCGTACGGCGTTTTTCATGCAATCATTCCAGCTTTCTGAAATCCATTAAAAACACCTGTTTGATAAAAAAAACTACATCACACCTCTTATCTCTATTTATATAAAGTTAGGTATGTGCTTATAAATGTATACGTTTATGAATGTATATGTTTATAAATGTATATGTTTATAAGTGTATATGTTTATAAATGTATATGTTTATAAGTGTATATGTTTATAAATGTATATGTTTATAAATGTATAAGTTTATAAGTGTATATGTTTATAAATGTATATGTGTATAAATGTATATGTTTATAAATGTATATGTTTATAAATGTATATGTTTATAAGTGTATATGTTTATAAATGTATATGTTTATAAATGTATATGTTTATAAATGTATATGTTTATAAGTGTATATGTTTATAAATATATCTCTTTATAAATGTATATGTTTATAAATGTATATGTTTATAAATATATATGTTTATAAGTGTATATGTTTATAAATGTATATGTTTATAAATGTATATATTTATAAATATATATGTTTATAAGTGTATATGTTTATAAATGTATATGTTTATAAATGTATATGTTTATAAGTGTATATGGTTATAAATATATCTGTTTATAAATGCATATGTTTATAAATGTATATGTTTATAAATATATATGTTTATAAGTGTATATGTTTATAAATGTATATGTTTATAAATGTATATTTTCACGATTCACCCCTGAAATAATTAGCCCATCATTATGAATTTTGGAACACAACTGCTAGGCGTAAAGAGTCGTAATGTAAACTATATTTAGTTTAATTTAGTTGTAAATAAAAAGGGGGAAAAAGAATTTGGAAGCCCTTTGTGAAGATAAATATACCTCAGATGTTTGTAAAATTTTAACAAATGTATTAAACATCAATAAATAACTATGTCCCAAATGTAAGAGTTTTTAGTATTTAAAAGGTTTTTGGGGGTATAATATGGGTACAACCTCCGATTTGAAAGTTCAAACATTTCAAATCTGTATTGAATTTTATCTATATTCGTTAGCCACAAATTATGCAAGATTTTGTAAGTTTTATTTTTTTTAAGACAACTTAAGCTTAATTCTTTAATTGTAGACAATTTCTACAATGCATTTTATGTAATGGATTTTATTCCAAATTTTATGTAATGGATTTTATTCAAAAGTTTATGTAATGGATTTTATTCAAAATTTTATGTAATGGATTTTATTCAAAATATTATGTAATGGGTTTTATTTAAAAAATTATGTAACGGATTTTATTCAAAATTCGAATAAAGATTATAGACATGAAGTCTAATTGCATTATATCTTGATTTCAATTTCTCTAAGGATACATAAAAGTGGTGCAAAATTGTTCTGTAGTGGGAATTCCTTTGACCGTTTGACTAGTTATGCGTAGGCATCATATAATACACCTCTAGCATCATATTTATTTTCAAAATCGACCATTTATTACATTTATAAATTTTCTTGAGCTTTTGATTATTTATCCACAAAGTAAAGCTTTTGAAATTTAAATAAATGTCTCTCTCTCTCCCTCTCCCTCTCCCTACTCTCGCGTTCACGCTCACACCAGCACGCATACAGACACGATCCTGGAATATATTCAGTCTCTCTGTACAAGGGTTTTTCAGAACATGTGACATGAGGATAATTGAACCTATAAGTAAATCTTGACCAAATATTCAAAATAACATAGTATTCGAAGCCCAAATAAAATACCCTTAACACAACTATATACTAATACGATGAATTGTGCACTGTCTAGTTCTGTTACTGAAGTAACAGAACTTAGCTGAATACTCCACCAGACCAGATTAAGTCTTGTCTTGAAATCCGGTAAGACAAAGTGACCACAAAAAAGATATACTACAACACAGTTAAGTGATCAATTGGGGAGAGGAAATACTTGTTGTTCACTTCTTTACTAACTTAACGTTTGAGAGATTAAGGAGACATTAGTTTAACATTCGGATATCTATGTATCTCATATAAAGAGCAAGTGTTAGTCCCAGTAAGTGGACCCTTGATTTCTATGAGTTTACACTAAAGTAAAATAAATAATTTAAAAAATGATTTCTAAAACATAGCCTCTTGTCTTCCGTGCCAACAGCACTGCTGCACTTCATAGCATGCTCTATCGGAATTATGTAGGGTCCTGCTCCGTTATATGAAGGGTCGTCCCCTCTTAGATTTTACATCCTGTCTTTGAGTAGAGAGTATTGATACTCGCTTCAACAGACAACCAGGGGAGGTCCGACGGTGTTGCTCAGGATAGTTTTATTGGGGCAGAATGTCCACGCACAAGTGCGCTAGCCTTTAATTTACTACTTTTTTGGCCTTATTTCACATCTTTCTGCGAGGGGAAGGAAGTAGATACCTGCATATACACTCGTGCATATAAAAGAGTAGACATATGCGTATACATTTACCGCATACGTTAACATGGTGTTCGATGCAGTATCTTACTAACACGTCGTTGTCTACGGCGATATAGTGACATCTAACACAAACATATAAAAATAATGTATTTAATAGTCAATAGAATTCTTCTCTTACCCAAGTTTTAACCCAATTTCTTGGAGTTGCTACTAAAATTTAAATTATGGATGAATTAGATGTTCTTGATCTATTTAAAGGAAAAGTCCTCCACTGAGACTATCTGTATGGAAATGAAGTAAATTTACTTATAGCGTAAATATCATTTAAGTACTTATTCGTTTTTAGATGAATTCTTATAACATTTTCTCTCAATATTGACTTATCTACCTCGAATTCAATAAGAAACCAGTAAGAAATAGAAAGTTATATATATATATATATATATATATATATATATATATATATATATATAGTCATCTACATGCATACTGTTTCGCTGTAAACATTGTCAGGTGTCGGGAGCTCGAATTAGTTTTACCCAATGAGATATGTCTTAAAGCTAATGGCAGGTGGTGATATCTTTACAAATAAGCTTAACCCCAAAAAGAGAGCTTAATATAGTCATCCACATACATACTGTTTCGCCGTATCATAGACCTTCAGTGCGGTTAGACCAGTCAGAGCTTAAAGCCGGGATTGAAACTCAAGCGTCGAGCTGACAGTTGACGCCTGTACCACTGCGCTATCATACGACACTGACTGAATGTAAGTGATATCCCAAATTTAACATTGTCAAATGCCGGGAGTTCGAATTAATTTTACCCAATTACAGAGGTTAATGCACAAACTCACACAAAACAATCGCAATATTTGTTATGGTTTATATCACGTTGGGTCTACTTAGACAAGATTTGAGTATGAGAAAGTTTTAAATTTCGAAGTTTAACATTTTCGATTTACAAGTCATTTTCCATTATGTTGTAAAACACTAACTTGGTCAGTTTCATGATGAATCAATAAATCTTCATTTTTACCCATGTTTTCAGGGTCATTTTTTAACATGAAGTGATTGTCAGTGATGTTTAATCACCTGTTATACCATATCTATGGTTACCCATACCCATCCCTGATTCACACAAGTAATAATTGTTATTCAAAGTTGTTCACACTTCCTACCCCCATCCTCATAATCATCTATGACTGGAGCATTTTTCATATTGTCACAGTTTCCATATTTACAATGTCCACATGCACTTCTAGTCCCTGCCTTCTGCAGGTACACCTTAAGTTATGCATCCTTCCAAACAGTTACAGTGAATCATCTGAATCAATTTATCTGAAGCAGAACTTTTGTCTGTAATCACTGGAAAAAGTTTTCCTATTCTACCTTCCATCCCCACCCAGATGGTCATCACTATATCCCATCAACTCCATAACCTTGTATTAATGAAATCTACAGGCAGAGGCGGTTGGAGGGAGTCGTTCTGGAGTGGCGAACATCTTTGCCCTTGCAACTTTCTTGCAGATCATTTTGTATCTAATCGACACAGATGAGTCCTTCTGATCTCCATAGAACAGTTCTATCATTGCCTTAGAATCGTTGGTTTCAGCAACACCATGCGTGTGCTTTGGTCGAGAGATGCTTTTGAACAGTCTTTCATTGTCTTTTCTTTTTTGATGATTCGCTGGAACCCCGACCTTTTTCCAATCCCGAACACCCTAGACACCAAATCACATCCTGTAAAGGCATGCAGAAATATTAGGACATTGCAAACTGCTTCACAAATAACCTGTTTGATTGAGTATTATAGACAGGATTTCACCTTGTGCAATTTGAACGTCAGCATCTCCTTGTGCTTAAATAACATCACAGCCTTTCTGCTTCATTCGTTCCATGATCAGCTGGATCAGTGCCTGCTTGTTTGCCCCATTCGACAAAAAGCCTTCCTTGTTCCCAGAAAATATTGTCACCTCGGTAATGTTCACCTTGTTTATATTACCCATTTGATTTCGCCTCTGATGCGCACAGTTCTGTATACTTGGTCCAACCTCATAACCATCAAACACCACACTCGCTCTTGCATAGTTTTCGACAGTGAATAGGGCATAATCGTCTGCAATCGAACTATAGGTGCTCCCTTCCTACCATTTCAGACGGTGAAGAAGAGATCCTCTATCTAGCACGTTGTGCTCTGTGACTGGAACAGTTCGTTGCACACCACTTTCTGATTTCGTGTTAACATAGTTTCTGATTGCTTCGGAAATTTGCGGTTTGTCCGCCAACAAAGACATCGGGTATTTACACAGTTCATAAGGTATGACATCATCTAGCCGAAGATTTCTCGTCTGAGAGACTACGAGGAACCTCCGAAACAGGAGCGCTAGGTCAATGATACGATCTGCACACACTTTCACGTTCTTGCTGGATGCTAGTGTCATAGCATTTAAACTTCGTTTGTGTAAGTAACAGAACACCGATTTCCCGATTTCGAAGAGGTCCTGCACATTAACGCCTTCGTTGGCATTAATGCCGATCATGATATTGCGTAACGATTCATCAGCTGAAAACAGTGTAACACCGTCTATTTTTCCGCAACTTTTCCAGTATCTATCTCATCTCTTTACAACTGAGAGGCAGACAACTCTTTATGTTGTTTACTTGTTACGTAACTTCTTCTGGTAAGATCTTGTATGGCGAGGTTGTAAAAGGGATTACACAGTGGATTACATGGCCCAAACTGTTCTTTGGTGCCTGACATCCCACTCCCTAGCGTAACTCGCCTGGGCGTTTGAGTGAGCGCATTAGTGTCAGCCCGATCACTAGATAAGAGCGAAGACTAGCCTAGTATTGGCTGCTGCGTCGGATTACGTGAACCCAGAGTTTAACTTCTGATGTACTTTAGGATTGTGGTCCTTCAAGGTATACATCTTCTGGAGATATAGACGAGCCGACTTCGGATAATTCAGATGACCAGCGGCCGCGAATATTGGCAAGCAAGCTGAGACAGTGCTGAGATGCATCTTTCAAGACCCTATTCCATGAGCTGAAATAAGTGCCCTAGCTATACTTAGAATGTCATGATTGTTTATCCATAGTCCTGGTTTTGGAGTTCCTTTCCGGTTCAACCTTTTTTTCAGTTAAAGAGTTGTGAATTCTGTTTATGCAATCTGATAACAACAATGAATCTAAATCACACTCGCCAGTCTCCATCAACACGTAAAATCGCTCAAATGTTTCCTGAAAACCAAGTTCATCCTCCATGATTTTGGCAACAATCTGACGTGTGAAACACTGATCCATCAGCAGGTGGCCACGAAATGCCCGTTGCACTGACTTTCCGTTCATCATGTGTACGACGGCATTTCCACCATGATCTCCTTGAGTCTAGTGCCATCCATTAACGTCCCAATGGCACCCAACACATTCATGAAAGTATGGAAAGTGCCAAGCAACTTTATAACATCCCTAATTTGGCTATAATCTGTGACATTGTTCACGATTTCAGATGCCTTCCAAAATAGCGGTTGATCAAAAGTTATTATAGTCGGCATGTTGTGTTTTGACGATATACTGCATAGGTAATCTGGGATGGACAATATACAGGTTTTATCTCTTGGGTTCATGTCTATCATTGGAAGAAATTGTACCGATTATTTTACCGGATATTTGCACTCTTTATGCAGCAGGTGCATCATGCCTTGCCAACTGGGCGTACTCTTGTGGAAGCGAAAAGACATTTCTCAAAAAATGTTTTATGTATACTATTGATCCTGAAAACATGGGTAAAAATGCAAGATTTATTGGTTCATCATAAAAACTGACCGAGTTAGTGTTTTACAACGTAATGGAAAATGTTAAACTTTGAAATTTAAAACTTTCCCATACTCAAATCCTGTCCAACATTTAGTATGATGTAGAGTAGACCCAACCTGACATAAAACCATACAAAACAAAATGTTGCAATTGTTTTAATTGGCGTACTTTTGTGTTATATATATATATATATATATATATATATATATATATATATATATATATATATATCAACAAAACAACAATATATCTATTAGTCTAGAACTATTAGAAATTAAAATAGCCGGGCAAGAGTAGAACAAAACTCATTTTAGCATGTGATCTGTTTATATTAAAATACATACTATTTAAAAAGTACCTCGATTCTAAGCATAGTTTTTTTACCAATGACCAATTTCGTGTTTTCTTAACCAAGTAAAAAGGCTTTTCTATATTCATTTAATCCGATTCTGTCAGTAAAATGTTACTACTTCATATCTTAAGACATTTATAAAATGAGGTTTGTCACGTCATGTAATTAAAGACGATCTTTTTTTGTCGGGTTACAGCCTTTTATCTTGCAATAGCACCAGAAAATGTTTTAAGAGCACGTGTTTGTGCTTTGTTTACATCTGAATTTTGTTAATCTATGGCTTGTTTACGGAGAACTTCATTATTGGTAGAATTCATTTTTCACTAAGAAATCTTTCTGGTGACCTAGGCATATAAAAAAAACGTAATCTCATTGCGCTCTATCGACAGTTCTCGTTTAAATTGATTTAAAACTTAAATTTTTACAAATTGCGATCTCTTCGATTACGCTTCGAATAACTTTTTACAAATTGTGATCACTTGAATTACGCTTCGAATAACTTTTTACAAATTGCGATCACTTGAATTACGCTTCGAATAACTTCTTACAAATTGCGATCACTTGAATTACGCTTCGAATAACTTTTTACAAATTGCGATCACTTGAATTACGCTTCAAATAACTTCTTACAAATTGCGATCACTTGAATTACGCTTCGAATAACTTCTTACAAATTGCGATCACTTGAATTACGCTTCAAATAACTTCTTACAAATTGCGATCACTTGAATTACGCTTCGAATAACTTTTTACAAATTGCGATCACTTGAATTACGCTTCAAATAACTTCTTACAAATTGCGATCACTTGAATTACGCTTCGAATAACTTTTTACAAATTGCGATCACTTGAATTACGCTTCGAATAACTTCTTACAAATTGCGATCACTTGAATTACGCTTCGAATAACTTTTTACAAATTGCGATCACTTGAATTACGCTTCGAATAACTTCTTACAAATTGCGATCACTTGAATTACGCTTCGAATAACTTTTTACAAATTGTGATCACTTGAATTACGCTTCGAATAACTTCTTACAAATTGCGATCACTTCAATTACGCTTCGAATAACTTTTTACAAATTGCGATCACTTCAATTACGCTTCGAATAACGTTTTACAAATTGCGATCACTTCAATTACGCTTTGAATAGTTTTGTTCGATATTTTGTTATTTCTGTTTGGATTATGGTTTGTTGGGGGATCATATTTCCACAAGACAACAATTTATGGGTACCGGAAGACAATATCGAACAGAGATGTTCTTAATTAATTAAATCAAATTAATTAACTAAATTAATCGATTACTCATTTAATATTTATGCTGTAAGTTCATATAAGATGGTATAGTCTATGGAAATAATTAACATACCGAAATTCGGTGGCAGATTTATTTCATATGACCAAAAAGCATCACTCAACTCTTCTCAAAATGCGAGTAATGTTGAACTTTGTTTACTAATTGATACTTTTTTTCTATTCGCAATTTCATGATGGACGGTAGTTGTGGAGAAGAAATGAAAGTAACGAGTAAAGGTCAAATATCACTAATTTAATCCAGCGAAGAACGATATATATCGAAAAGTAGACACGTTTGAATCCTCCTCAATTTTAAAAGTTGATATTGAATGCAGAACAGATTATGTCCAAGCTCCATTCAGAAGCAGCAACATCTGAATGAGAATCTCGACTTGGACAGAACTGCAACAAAGTTGCTAAAATAATGATCTGATGAAGCTTTGTTTAATTTCAAGACATACTGTCACATTTATCATGAGAATGTTACATACAAAAACAAAATTCCAATCAAGCGGCTAAACAACATCCATGAAATCGAGACGCTAGATTCTACTGAATTACATAAAGTTCTAAGCAAATAAACGTGAAGGTTGGTTTGAAGAACACGTAAAGACTTTATAAGTGCTTAACGTAAACTAGATGAAAATCGCCACCTAACCAGCATCAAAGCTATGCTTCCTAACCAGCGTTGCATAAAGTGTATTACGCTTGCAAAATATATTCCAACCCTTCCTAGGTGTGCACCTCTTTATTCTACTGCCGAATAGTTATCCAATCTACATACTGGTGATAGTGAGCAACACAAAAGCCTCAGACATTCACACAAAACCGAGACAGAGATTACATCACAAACTCACTGTTGGCTAAAAGCTCACCATCCGTGTTAAAATCGCCCAAAAGATCACTGATCTACAAGCAAATTTGATGATTTATCAATCTACAGTGACTTAACAATAAGTGTGGAGACAAATGCAATGATGAAAATGACTGGCAAAACATTTCTTTCATTTAGATGCGTAGATCAGCTTTAACGTTGGATGTAATGAGTAATACCACAAGTGTTCATGATGTTGAAATTGTTTTAAATCCACTTTTATTATTTAATTGAATCACCTAAGCTTTGGAATCATAATGAAAAATTGCTTGGTATATTAACTCTCACCAGAACCCCATCTTCTTTTCTATAATAGTGTCATGCGTCCGAGAGGCAAGGCTGAAAGCAAGAAGCAAAAGATGGAACACTCTGCCTGATAAAAATCTATTCGTTCTTGGTTACTGCATTCGAATTTTAATATGGCCAAAACAATACGTGATCGTCATGTGTGTAGCCATTATCTTACTTATATGAAGCAAGAATGTTGGTAAAGACGCTGAGAGCCACATATTGTCTTTGATGAGTATGGCAAAATGTGTATCACGTAAAGTCATGAGCAAATGCGCCATACGGGTTGTTTAGCTGATCTAATAGTTGAGCTTGATCGTCTAGTTACGTATTGTAAAAATGAATTCGTAGCATAAGCACACAATTCATTGATTCAAATTCACTGTTAATATCTGCAGAAATCTGAAAACAAAGGGCGTTAATTTCACAGGGATGCAGATACCTTCATTTTCAAAACAACTTTCGATCTTACATCAAAACTTGGAGACTTGTCATTGTAGTTGTAGGAACTATTTACTTTAACGCAGAAACACCCTACAACCTAACTATTCGCTTTTGAATATATAATACAACAGACGACACAAACACGACACAAGTACATAATTCATAGAAAACGCATTAACAAATGTGAACAAATATAAAATCCAAATGACAACAAATTATAGTTGATTAATGAAATGTCATTTGTCAAAACGATGTATAAGTGCTAGGAATTTTCATCGTGTGTTCTTCTTGTTGTGCAGGCCGAGAGAAGAATCATGTTGCTTCCATGAAACGTGGCGATGGAGAGGCGCTTGCAAAGCTAATCAATTCACGATGGCCCCCGGCGTGGCGCGTCATTAAAAAAAGCAAGGTTGTTTCGGAAGCCGCGCGTGATGGGGCCTATGGCTCCACACATTTTTACGGTATAGCTAGTGGGATCTGAAATTGATCAGCTTGTTATGTTACTCTAATTTGGAGGCAGTAAAATGAGATAACATATGTTCATATCTTTTAATCTTATCAAAATGCATAACATAAGGAATGTTTATTTAGCAACATTCTTTTTATAGTAAGAGCACAAAGTGTATGCGGAGTGACCAATTCGACAGGATTGTCATATTGCACGCAGAGTGTTTTGCAGAAAAGTACCAGTATTATTGTACAAATACTGATCGAGTTCTGGTTCCAGTTATTATATTCAATACATTTTTCATCCAACAGTAAAACATAATCGAAATAAACTTTTCCCCAACCATTCACCATATACTAAATAGGAGGCAAATTTTACTTTTTATATTTTGGCATTTTCAATAAACCATGCAAATATAGATTACAATGCAACTGACTCATTGAACCTGTTGCAATGTAATTCATGGTTTATTTAGATTGCACATGCTGTATATACCATAATTGGTGTAATGTTTTATAATTGTATATAGGTGAACGATTCACATCCCTTTTTTATATAACCCATTAACCCTGCAAGTTGCACAGACAATTTTAGGAAAATTTATTTGACAACATTTTCCTTTGCAAAAATTAGAATATTTTTCATTTGTACATGTGAATATACTATGAATATTTTGATATGTATATATATATATATATATATATATATATATATATATATATACATTTATATATATATATACTGATTACCTATATTACAATGACAAAAGTTGTCTTTTCTTATATCATTTATGTTTTGCATTAGCAGAATTGCTGATGGTCTGACAATTGTTTCATAACATGCAATATGGTAGAATTGAACACAATTACACGTTGCTCTTTAGAAACCACAATGATAAAGATAACATATCTGGCATAAAGTTCATGGCAAATACAGAAAGCAAGCTACACTCACGCGATAATAGGATGATATAATTCCAATCAAGACGCCATCTGTAATTCGACGCATGAAGAATGTTTTTCAGTTAGTTATGAGAAAGTCCTAACAAGGACAAAAACACGATGAATTCAATTTTGAATTTAATGTGCATTATTATTATTATTATTATTATTAGTAGTAGTAGTAGTAGTAGTAGTAGTAGTAGTAGTAGTAGTAGTAGTAGTAGTAGTAAGATCATTGTGTAAGATAAAATCCGAAAATATGTTTTATGGTTGTGAATTAAACATTCGTCTCATATTACTCAGTTACCACATCGAAGTATTTCGATGTTGGTACGTTTACAAATATTTTTTAAACTCTATAATAACACAAATGTAGTAATCTAAAGTCATGAGACTTCATAGTTTTTCTTTATTTACAACTAATTTAAATAAATTAAAATAAGTTGTTACTAATTAAATAAGATTAGTGGCCGAAATTAATTCCCAAAAATACATTTTCAAAAAATCTAAATTCTGTGTTCAAGTATTCCTAGAAATAACAATAGCGAAGTTCTCTGATTTTTCAAATAACCCATACAAAATAATATCCTATGATTTGTCAAAGTTAAAAAAGATTCATTTCCGACTACATCAGATACAACGCTAATTTGACAGGTATATACCGGTGACATTACTAATCCCTATCGAGAAACATGGTTGAATTATTAGTTAATTTACTTAAATTAAGGGATAAGAATTTCATCCGATGAGAAAATATTGATTCGTGTTGTAAATTTATATGTTCACTATATAATTGTATAGTTATGTGTTTCTGAAATTCCCAAATTAGTTCTACAGAAAATTCCTATTACTGTTCGTTCCGATTCGAGCGGACTTATATAGATACATTTTACATTTAATTGATGTTTATTACAAAATTAACACATAATTTCACACCCATATTTCGTACTTTTAATCAATGAATTTAGTTTATCATTTGGGTGGACCGTAGATCTCAATACCAATCCAATCAGAAAGTACGTAGGTAGCTAAATGTTAATAAGTTGACATGTTAAAATATTTAACTAACAAAATGACGCTCGTCTAGTCGTATAACTCGAGCAATGCTAATTGTCCTTTCTTAGTATTTTACAAGTAAAAGAGATTGAACTGAACACCACCATTATTTTATACTATTTAAGAATAAAGGGTTAATCTAGTAAACTTCGTACATTTAAAATGACTAAAAGTCCTACCGTGAGTCTTATTCGAGAGCAATTTTACTATACAACCAAGCTAGTCAAATAGTTACTATGGTCCATACTTAGGGACTATTTATGGATAGGACCGGTTAGTTTGATATAATTCTGTATTGGATATATATTTTATATTATTTCTTGTAGTAATTACTTTATTAAATCTAGTCAAGTTTCACTGTTTTTAGTAATTTTAGTCTGACTTGAAGTAGGAGAGTATATACCTATTTCGATGCAAACAATTCTGTAGAATCTCCTGAATTTTATTAATTAGGTAATCCCTAGATAATAATGTGTGATACAATTCAAGAGAACATACTTATTTCGTTTATTGGAAGTGTATTTATTAGCTTCAACTAATATGGATCATTTAAATTTCAAGTTAGTATTTGATTCCACCAGTTTCCTAATATACTTGGCTAGGATAAGATTTTGTTTCCGAGTCAACCTAGAATTATATATATATATACATATATATATATATATATATATATATATATATATATATATATATATATATATATAAATAGATATATTAAAAGAAAAATTATATATATATAAAGTAGATTAAAATAATAAAATAGTACATTTACCATATCAGTTTCAAGAATTCAACCACAAAAATATTTGGTGTACTATCGTTTCTAAAACATTTTAGAATATTTTAGCTTTTAGTATACTTTAACTGATTAAAAAATATCACATAATATCACAAATGGAATGCAAGCAAAAACATATCACATTTCATTATTTAATTTATATATATATATATATATATATGTATATATATATATATATATATATATATATATTTATATATATATATCCAGTTATTATAGAAAATATTAATTGTTATCATATAATCTCATACCACTCTATTTATCTCATCGATAATGATCATAAAATAATATAAAGTGTATAGTAATTTAAGTACAGAATGAATAAAATAGAAAAAAATGGTATGAATGGAATGAATTAATCTTAACCTACTTTATGATATATGTATTGGATCTTAAACCATTAAACTGATAGTAATAACTGCAGTATTTACATGTATGTGTTAAGACTTTACTAATATTTTCTATAGGTGAGTTATCCTATTGTACATTTATAGTCTACATCAGTCAAAATATTTTTACTCTACATGTAAATTATATATATATATATACATGTATGTATATATATATATATATATATATATATATATATATATATATATATATATATATATATATATATATATTCAAGTAAATACAAAGAGTGATGTTATAGTTCAATAGTGATGTTATAGTTCAAAAGCTGTCAATTTAACATCAGGAACACATTAATTTTTTCGATGAAATATCTCATATTTTCTTCAAAATTACTTTCATTTACTTTCATTTCCAAACATTTTTTTCTGCCAATTTCAAGATAATATATTTTCATGATAAACAAGGGGGCTTTATTAGTTGATAACGATCCAACAGGCAGGCTGTATAAATCAAAAAGTATCCTACACTCACTGAATTTATACATATTTGTTTTTCAGTCAACATTAAAAAAACAACCTTTTTTTCACTCTATTTTTATATAAAGGTAAATGTTATATTTTATTTATTGCATCTGTTTCTCCCTCTTGTTTACAGTGTTTATATAAAATCAATAAAAAACAAACAGCAAAGTCAACACATAACTAATAATTATTTTTAATCAAACGCAATTTTTTCCCATTTCATTATTCAACATTTTCTTCATTCTTACCTTTTTTTTAGTATTTCTTTTGTGTAAAGGCACCAAACTCGACGATATAGCTGTCTGGTAATCTCATACAAATCAATTCGAATATATATCAATTTTGTGATTGTCTTATACTGGCGATAGCACACCAGTGTTTACCTGTGCGTTTGTTATTTGTCGCTACCCTAAGAGTATTTTTTAGAATATGTAGAGGCCTTCATTTAATTCACCCTAAAATCAGACGTGTCATCAGTTTTTGTAAATATAATTTTTTTAAATATATTAATTCATAAATTAATTTTTGCGTGCATAAAAGGTAGACATGGTCACGAGTTTCTGGTAATGAGCCGTCACTAATATGACTACCTGTCCATCTCCGCCGTGGCGTTCCGCATTATCTCTTTTTGTGGCACCCTCTCAACAACAGCTGCACTTCGAGCAGTTAGGGGTCTGCCTAGACGCTGCTCACTCTCCGCTAACTTGCGGCAATTTTTGAATCAGTTGAACCATTCCTTAATTTGTGTTACACATCGCATCTTCTCCAAACACCTGCATAATCTAACGCGACGAGGGAGATAAACACACTTCCAAAAGAAGACTTCCAGAGGTGCGAAAACACAGTGGATTGGTCGGTAGGATAAGTATGTGCAAGCACAAGGGGCCTACTTTAAATGGAGTTAGGGTCCCAACCTCGACACGTATTTGAAATATTTTTCTGGCCTAAAGCTGGATATCTATTAGACAGGCCTCGTATATATATATATATATATATATATATATATATATATTATGCCTGTCTCTATTTCTATGTGTCTCTCAGTCTCTTTTTATATCCATCTGTCTGTTCTCTTTATCTGTATGTGTGTCTGTATTATGTCCCTCTCTCTACGTATATATTCCCCCCCATTACACACTCTCGATTTCTCTATGTAACCCTCTCACTCACTCTTCTACGGCCTTTCTCTCTATTCCCCTTTCTATCTCTCTCTTACTCTCCCTTTCTCTCTTTCTCTCTTTCTCTCTCTCTCTCTCTCTCTCTCTCTCTCTCTCTCTCTCTCTCTATATATATATATATATATATATATATATATATACTCATGTTTCTATCCTTCTATGTTTCTCTCTTTTTATATCCATCTCCTCTATATATCCGCTCAATTATTATCTTCATACCTCCCATTTTGCGCCCACCTTCAATATCCTCTCCTCATCCTTTTTTCCTTCTATTCTTTCCCTTTGTGAGTATAATGACTCTACTTAAGTAAACCGGAAATGCCCCCACATGACACTGATTAGCGGAAGTAGAAATATTATGGTCACGTGACTAATTCAAAGCAGCAATTTTAATGCCTACTTAAACTTTTTTCTGTTATTTAATATTTCAATATTGATCAGTCTCTTTTCGAAAGATTCATTATATATATTTTTTATTTTACCGTTAAAATGATGTCTTTGATTTTGGACAAACGCTCAAAATATTTCTTTAGATTAAACACATGATGCCCCCGAAACCCTCAATCTGATTTCACTTTTTCTTTCTCATCCGTTTTCCAGTTGTTTGATCGATTTGGGGGTTATTTTATTTGTGAAGAAGTGAACGTAAAAAATAATAACAAAATACAACTGGAAAAAACCCTCCTGGCAAATTGTTCTATGGGGTTCAGGGTAAGGGTTAGGGTTAGGGTTAAGGTTATGGTGATGATCAAATGGCGTTGTATTGCTTAGAGCGAAATAAGAATTATGAAGTGAATTATGTTGAAAGGAGATAAAAGAGTGAGATGGAGACGAGAGAAAGATGCGATTATAAAGAAAAGAAGAAAATAAAATTGGACGAAGAGAAAAGAAATATCAATGCAGATAGAAAGTGAGAGAGAGGGAGGTAAAATATAGGAGTGGTGAAAAATGGAGAGGTGATGAACGAATATTATTAGAATAAGGTTGGTGGTAATCGGATTGATCAACGAATAGAGAGTTGGAGAGGCAACAGAATGAGAAAGAGAACGTACAAAAATACCGATTATTCATGAGGCGAAAAAGAAGAGGAAAATGATAAAATGGGGAAAGTGAGATACTGGAAGAAAATAAAAACAAGACAAAGAAGAAGAAGATTCTTGGCCTCTTTGCGAGGAGCAAATTACTGTATTTGTTCTGAGACTACACTTCATCTTTTCTGCCCTCGATCAGTGAAGGAAAATTATTTCTAGACTGAGGCAATTTTCATTTGTGTTTTAATTCACAGCGCCCCTTTTAGGAGATATGAATTTCCTTCTTATTGAAAACTGAACGTGTGTTTAACTTGACCTCGTGAAGGAGATTCAGAATGGAGAACGGGATTATGCAGGAGAGGAAGCGAAAGTGATCAAGAATATTTTTGTTCAATCGAACGAGACCGACTTTAAACTGAATTAATTTAAACGGAGTGGGATGAGCATGAAAGTGAAAGGAAACATAACACTGTGGGGGAAATGAATGAAAGCAGCATAAGATAGCAAGAGAGAATAAGAGAAAAGGAAATCAATGCGTAGGAATAATAAGGATCCGTGAGAATAATGCGGAGAGTCGCATAGAGAAAGGGGTACGAAGAAATAGACGATGTTAACGAATCGTACATGAAGTCAATAAGAAATGTAGCATTTTGGTCTTCTACAAAAAGTTCAGGGTTATGGTGAAAGTTTTGATATTTTAGGTCTATTCTTTCTGATCTAAGCTTGCGAGTAACTATAGGCGGTGTCTCTTCATTCGCTTTTTCTATCAATTGTGGTGTTCCTCAGGAGTCTATACTGGGACAAAAACTGTTTCTGCTCTATATAAATAGTCTCTTAAAGAATATTGTTCAGAAAAGTAACATCTATGCTGATGATATCACTCTCTAATCTGGTGTTGCTTCTAGCCCATCTCCCTCGGATCAGTCGAAATAGGCAGCTGATCTAGTAGTTAACATGTGGTCAGTTGAAGATTGGATTATGAAAGTTCTTGTTTCATTTAATCGAGTATAGCTCAGATCGCGTCTTTCAATTGTAGGCGTGTCCCTTTTCTTCTTGAGATTCTCATGGATGGCTCTGCTCTTGGGAAGAAATAAACTCTTAAACTTCTTGGTCTTTCTCTCTCATCAAATCTTTCTTGGAGTTCATACATTAGATTCATTGCCTTTTGTGCTTCTCGTAAAGTCGGGTCGCTCTATCGCTTCAAAGACTTTCTCAAACCTGAGGCTATTCTCTATCTTTACAAATCTACAATCATACCATGTATGGAGTAATGTTGTCATATTTGGGCTGGTGAATCTTTGTCCGATTTGAGGGTTAGTGATAAGGTGCAGAAACGTATCTGTAATTTGATTGGTCCTACCCTATATTCTTCTCTACACCCTCTCTCTCACAGACGTAATGTTGCTAATCTACGTCTTTTCTCTAAATACTATTATGGCATGTGTTCTTCAGAATTATCTGATCTATTCACCGCTTCTTTTGTTCTAGCTAGTTTGACTCGTTGGTATAGTTGTCTCCATCAGCTGTCTTGGTACCTTATTGTAATACAGCTACTTATCCCAGTAGATTCTTTCCAAGAACCGCACGCTTGTGGAACTCTCTTCCTGCTGACTTTTCCTCCTACCTATAATATTGGTATTTTCAAGACTGTCAATATGCATCTCCTGTCTTATCGAAAATCATATTTGTTCTTGTTAGCTCCTTATCTCATATCAAGTGCCATCATACCTTGTCTGGAGCGATTTCCATAAAACACTAATTATATATATATATATATATATATATATATATATATATATATATATATATATATATATATATATATATGATCAAATATAGAAATAATATTCCAACGTAATGGAACATGAAAAAAAGAGAAACAAAAAATATAATGTATGTATTCATCAACGTTTCGCTTGTATTCCCAGACATCTTTGAGATTATTTCATATATTTGAACACGCTTTCTCTGTCTATGAAGAGATTGAATATGATCTCAACTAGATAGCAGAAGTTAACAAAATTAAGTTAACTTATAATGTGTATAGGTGTTGGGATTGCTAGCAGTCGGAGTTATTAACCCCATTAGGGAAGAGGGATTCGTCATTTTTATTGATGTCAGATAATGACATTTACCTCCCTTCTCTTTTGCTTCGATACCCGCTATCGAAGCAAAAGATAAGGGAGGTAAATGTCGTTGTGACATCAGGAAATGCTGTAGGAAAAGGAATAACGAGGAAAATACGATAAAGGGAGAAGAAAGTAATATTAATATTTGAAGTTCATACATTAGATCCATTGCTCTCTCTGCGTCTCGTAAAGTTGGTTCTTTCTATCGTTCCAAACACGTTCTTACACCTGAGGCTATTGTCTATCTCTACAAATCTACTATTAGACTATGTATGGAGTAGTGTTGTTGTACTCGGGCTGTGAATCTTTAAGGGTTCTCGATAAGGTGCAGAAACATATCTGTAATTTAATTGGCTTCGCCCTTTTTCCTTCTCTATACACTTATGGCATGTGTTTGTAGAATTGTGTGATTTATTGTCTGCTTCTTTTGCTCCAGTTCGTTTCACTCGTTAGTTTTGTTATCTCCATCAATTCGCTGTTTTGATATCTTATTGTAATACCGCTTCCTATTCAAGTAGCTTCTTTCCAAAGAACTGCAGGCTTGTAGAACTATTGTCCTGCTGACTGTTTTCCGCCTATTTTCAAGACTAAGGCGGATAGGCATCTCATGTATTTGCGATAATTATTTTTCGTTCTTGTTATCTCGTTCCATCAAGTGGCTTCATAGTAAAATAAATCAAAAACGAAAGTCAAATAAAAACGACTAGTCCCTTATATGGGATGCGACATGTGTCGATAATTTTGCGCCCTCTACAAAAACAGAATCGGCAACAAACCCTATAGATGCAGCAGTTTCAGCAGAGAATCGCAGACAATCAAAATATGCAAGTCTTCTCGACAGATTTGTTTCAACCAATAGGCTTCACCACGCGCGACTTCTTCACCAATCTTGATCTGTTAATAACACGCCACATCGGGTAACATTCTGAATTGACTTGGCTCTACAAGCGTCTCTCAAACGTCACTATTCGTGGAAACACTTTTAGCTTGCTCTCGGCCTGTCCAACCAGCAGAACATCCGATGTAACTTCCTGATACTTGCATATTGGTTTTGAGAAAAGGACAATATAATTGTTCGTTATTTGGAACGAATTTCCATTCTAAATGTTCTTTATTTTGTAAATAAACAACACATATCTGGACTTATCTTTATCTCTGGCAAGCAGGTTATGTTTTCCATCGAGTTTACTTTTTGTACAGTCTAGTCTCCACATCGCGTGACTAATCGTCATCAAACTTGTTCAAAATATCGGTTATGGTAAAATTTAGAACTGATTTAATTTTAGAATATCTAGATCAGAGATTATAATAAAAATCACAGAAAAGGCAAAAGTCACACTTTTAGTGATTACTTCGGTTAAACTCGGAATTTAAACTTTCGACTTTTCCAAATTCGATTATGGATCTGATGCTATTTGCTAACAGTAATCGCCATGGAAAAAAGTCCGACTGATTAGATACATAGTTTTTTTGAGTTATCACCGTTTCCATGGCAGACATCGGCAATACTTCATACAATATAGAGAAGAAAGGCCTCGATAAAACTTTCGCCTTTCCTTACGTTGTCAGGCGAACGTATGCAGTCTAACGACTAACTTATGTATTCGCTATCAGTGTTCTGGGTTTGTTTTGCTGTTCGTAACATAACAATAATTTTACTCTTCAAAAGCCAGTCGGTGTACGATATCGATTCTATGTAGATTTCGAAATTAAGATAGCAATAACATAATAAAGAAGACAAAAGATACGCCTTACGGGCGTCATTAATATTCATCGTCAGGAAAACTGTCACCAAGCGAGAAAATCGCTGAAAAGGCTAAGCATGAAAATCAGATAGAAACGAGAGTCAGTGAGATGGGAGAGGGAGACGTGGGAATCGTGTGGTAAAAGAGCGGATTTATGCAGATTGGGCGAAAACAATGCCAAGGAGGATATAAAAGCAAACCCCCGAGAAAAAAAGAACCTTACGCGACTTACTAAGAAGTTAAAAATAAACAATGAAAAGAAAAGTTAAAACACACACACATACATATATATATATATATATATATATATATATATATATATATATATATTACCGTAGTGTTTTCCCAGAGAAAGAGACAGAGCTGTTTTGTCTTAGTAATTTTTCGCTTCCTAAGCAGTAAAGAATTCAATCGCTAGTTTTAATATAAGATGTGTCATTATTATATATATATATATATATATATATATATATATATATATATATATAATTAATTTTTGCGTACATGAAAAGATTCTATGGGCACGTCTTTCTGCTATCAGCCGTTATCAGCATGGTTAACGTGGGCAAGGATCGAACCTTCAATATTAGTGTCGGAATTTTAGCCTTTTACCACTAGACTGCGACACCTTGCCGAAATATGTACGACATTATATCGCCGTTTGTTACGTAGTTTTTGTTATTGTTTTTTTCTAGCGTTTTAAACAGAGCTGTTTTCCTTATTATAATTATATATATATATATATATATATATATATATATATATATATATTATAATATAAAATGAAGTAATAAAATAAGGTGTCAATCAAATTTTATTAGAATTCAAAGTTCATGCAAAGCATCCTTAAGTCCTTAGCTCATGAGTTTTCAAAGATAATTCTTCTCTTCAGAGGACCATTACCGCAGTTATACTACTACAGGCAATAAAATTACGCTTTGAAAATATATAAAATTATATACACAAATATATAAAAAATACATAACATCAAACATATCAATCCAAAAACATACTTTTGTTGGATTGCTTCATATATATATATATATATATATATATATATCGGATATATATATATATATCGGATGTTTGGAAAAGCGATGTCAACATTTGGGATTATGTTGTTTTGGAGTTCCTTTTGTAATCGCAGTTCATTACTAATTTCTATTGTGTTTCATTTCTCCTTCGGCGTGAACTTTGGCTATGATGATCATATTTATTTACATGTATTCAGAATACTATACTATATTACCTGGAATATGAAGTGCCAACAAACGCTATATGCTAATCCGGTTCCTCTTGTTGGCTATCAAAGTAGCCCCTGCCGAGCATGGCGTTCAGAGTTTACTTTCTGATCTGCACAGCTTTATATCTGTTTGGTGTCACTTTTTCTTGATTTTTATAGTGTAAGTAACAACACAAACCCCAGGTGATCCTGTTATAGAGATAGTGTTTATCAACCGCATCTGTCGAAACAACCCCGTACTATCACACATATTATACGTGTTAGATGTTTACAATATAGACCGTATGTGTTTAAATTGCTTTTAAAACGGAAACCCATAGTTTCAAGGCTTATATACACATAAAGAACATAATCCCGATGTTATGCCATACATTTTCCAAACAACTTTTGTATATATATATATATATATATATATATATATATATATATATATATATATATATATATATATATATATATGAATGTTTTTGGAAAATCTATGGCATAACATCTGGATTATATAGAACATTATCCCGATGTTATGCCATAGATTTTCCAAACAACTTATATATATATATATATATATATATATATATATATATATAACAGAAGTAAATAAGCGAACTTATTATCAATAATTAGAAAGACTGCTAGCAGAACTTATAATGAATTATTTCTTTTTTTTATTGATTGAACAATTTCTCGGTTATTACTCGAATTTAGAATACCTCAGTTTACGTATACTTGACACTGATGATGTCTATTATCATAGTAAGCAATAAAATATCTCATCTCTCTCTCTATATATATATTTATATATATATATATATATACATATTTATATATATATGTGTATGTGTATATATATATATATATATATATATATATATATATATATATATATATATATATATATACATATATATATATATATAAAAGGAAACAGTAGTTTGCTTGATGCATTGCTATTGAACAAGTAAATATGATGGTGAGAATTCCGAGGCAAGAGCAATGCAATGTTGAAAACCGGAAGTTGGAATAAGAATGAACAAACATAAATGACAAGAGACGGTAAATCTCAGATCAATTCATTTATATTTCAAAATTTAAATATAGAGACAGTAAATTGCAAAATTGGTGGGCTTACTGTTAAATATTTAAAAGTCCGGAATGGTAATTTATTCTTAAATAACAACCTCTTATTTTCTAAAAAAAAAACAAAAGTCTAACTTGCTGTGTCTTTTGAGGAGAGCCAAATGGACGCTGCTATTCAAAAAATAGAAACATGAGTTTCGCAGAAAGGGAGTCAAGTCCTGCAGAAAATGCAATAGTTAAAAAATGTAATAGATTACTTAAATTAATTAATTTAGTTAATCTTAAGTAATAATATTTGGATTTTATTCATGGTGTTGTTGTTCTTTTATTATTATTATTATTATTATCATTATTATTATTATTATTATTATTATTATTATTTGTTTTTTTTTAAATTTGTTATTAACTTGATCTTTATTATTTTTTATATTAGATATTTAATATTTATGTTTAATGTTGCAATTGTAAATATAGGTTCGAATAAGTAGGTAAAGATTAAGCAAGATAATTATGGATCAGCATAAAATGGTCAAAGGGGATTATTATGTAAGTAAATTAATGCATGGCCAGATAGATAGATAGAATTATTCTATCTTAAGCCTCCATCTGTCCCATTATACTCAACCTAGAGTGTGGGAATATGAGATGTTTACAAGAGAAAGGAACTGAAAAGGGGGTTATATATAATTAAATTTACATTGATTATTGCATAGTGAACGGAGTATTGCATAGTGAACAAAACTAATTAAGTGTAAGTATAATATATGGGAATTAAGTCTAAATGGTGTGGGTGGCTTATTGTATGAATAGTAATTTGTAGGAGTTGTTGGGAAGAGTATCGACAAAAACGGTATATGAGGAAATAGACGTAGGTGAAGATGGGTTAAAGTCGGTAAAAGGGAGGAATATAGAGAAAGGGTGCATGAATGAAAGGGTATAAGGATAACAAGGAAACTGAGAGTGTGGGTTAGGTGGATAGATGGTTGAGATCATTGGGATCGAGTAGAGACAAAGGAACAATGAGTATAAAGCATGGTCCAAGGTGAGTAGAGTTAGAATGATCTAGCAAGAGCAATAGGGTTAAAGAATAAAAGGTGAACAAAGCTCGGATCTGCTATTTAAAGAGGGTCTATTTTTAATGCGTTGATGCAGACACCTAACAGTGCTACCGATGTAGAAATTCTGGCACTTAACACATTGTAGTATGTAAACTGTGTGAGTGCGAAAGCAGAGCCCATAGTTAAGAATGTGGCAATTGGCTAGGAAGCAGGGTTCAGAGGTGTGATATCTGTGTTTTTTACTTATGGGTTTTCGAATGGTAGTGCCTGTGTGGCTGAGTTGAATATCAAGGTTAATTAAATTGCATCCATTATTTAATGTTATTTTCTTCTATAAATTAAATCATTTCGATGACAACGCGTTTTGGCATATTACTATATGAAAATATTAATATTCTATGATCGAATCGAATTACCAACCAAATAATTCAGATACACCATAAACCAACAGGTGGCATCGTAAATAATCTGCAAACGATTATCCCCATAGATATTTAAAAACCAAGTACTTGAGTTGAACCCCGATAGAAAAAGAAGACGAAGACAAAAATTGAACAGGAAGCAAAAAATTGAAAGAGATTTGATCGCAACGGAAATAAGCGGGAGAGACATGGTTTATGGGGTTAGACAGGACACTATACTTTACTTGTTACTGCTTCATATGTCGCAAAGTTAGGGCTAGGGTCGCAGGACGCGGGAGATCCATAGTCTTAGTCATTACTCAATGAAAACGTTCATTTTATTGATAAAATTTTGACATTTTGTAAAATTGACAAAAAGTTAACCAAATTTCTGGCAAAATAAATAAAAATGATTCAGTGAAAAGGGTGATATCATATAACCATTTCATTCACATTTAGGACAAACGAAACTAAAAAATAAAAAGCACGAAAAAAGAATTAAATCATCAACAATGGATACTTGTGTTGCCATTGAAACTAAATGCAATGGTTTTACCAATGGAATACTTTTATCCAAATAAATCGATAATTGTCAGCTGCTTCTTAAGTTTCTAATTAACTAATTACTAAACTTTACTAAAAAATTCCTGACCAAAACTTTTCTCAATAGTTATTATATAGCCGTAATTAATGTATTCACATGCCCGCCACCAGTTTTGAACCCCAGCCGTACGTTTGCCAGGCCTATAATAAGTATGTTCATGGGTAAAACTAATTGACCGAAATATGAGAGCTGTCTAAAAAGTAGCAGACATTAGGCCAGAAAAAATATGTTTAAATACCTGACAGGGTTGGGACCCTAATCCCTTTTAAAGTAGGCCCCTTGTGCTTGCACACACTTAGCCCACTTATTTATCCACTTCCGGAAACACCTCTGGAAGTCTTCGTTTGGAATGGTGAAGATTTCCGTCGTCGCGTTTCGCATTATCTTTTCATTACTCTCAAAACGGGAACCTTTCAGTAGCGTCTTTAATTTTCGAAACAACCAGAGTTGCAGGGAACCATGTCTGGATAGTAGGGAGGTTGGCGAACGACTGCAATTCCATGTTTGACCAAGAAATGTTGCATCAATTAGGATGAATGTGCGGGAGCGTTGTCGTGATGCAGTTGCCAGTTTTTCGCTGTCCACATGTCTGGTCTTTTGCGCCGAACTACGTCAGTGAGACACCGGGTAACATCTAGATAGTACTCTTTTGTCACTGTATGAAAGAAGACAGTCAGCATCACCTTGATTTAGCTTCGCACCTGTCGCTCTTTTTTGATCTTGGAGACTTGGGATGCTTCCATTGCGACGTCTTTTTGTTTCTGGGTCGTGCCCGGTACACTCATGACTCATCTCCAGTTATCACGGTTTTCAGAAACCCAGGATTAGTGGTGGCGGTTTCTGGAAGGTTCTGTGCAACTTGAAAACGGAGATCCTTTTATTCCTTCGACAACAACTTCGGCACCAATTTCGTAGCCACTCTGTGCATGTTTAAATACTCACGCAAAAGTGCATGTGCGGAATCTTTACTAACTCCGACCTCTTGGGCGATCTCCCGCACGGTTGAACGACAATCTTCCATCACCAGAGTTCGAACCTTCTCAACAACATCTGCACTCCGAGCAGTTTGGGGCTTGCCAGAACGCTGGTTACTGTCCGTTGATGTGCGGCCATTTTTGAATCGGTTGAACTACTCCTTAATTTGTGTTACACCCATCACATCTTCTCCAGACACCTGCTGAATCTTACGAATTGTTTTGCTTTGAAAATCACCAAGCCTTTGACAAAATTTGATGCAGCACTTTTGCTCAACACGTTCAGTCATATTGAGAGAACTGGTAATCCGACGAACACGTTGTGTAGCACCTAACTCAGCGACCGACAGGCAGCGACTAACGCACAGGAAGGCGGTGATAAAATTCACACATGCGCATGAAGGTGTCTTCCTTCACTATGAAAAGTGGCGCCGCCCTATCGTCTCTATTTCGCACGGAAAAATAAAGTTCGGATACTTTTTAAACAAACCTCGTATCTTGCTCTAGCTTCAATGATGTACTTTTGTCCTTACTTCTACTAGTATGTTGGCTTGCTTATCTATATTTCTATTAAATGATCAGTCTCTTGATTATTTTTATATCACTACAAAGATGGTTGCTCGGGTTCTTTCTGATCTTGACCAGTATAAGGCTTTCGGTCCTGATTCAATTCCTGATATTGTTCTCAAGCATTGTGTTTCCGAATATTCTTCTATCCTTTCTAAATTATTCAAAATTTGTTTGTCTGTTTCTTTCTTGTTGTCTCTATCTTTAAAGGTTCTGGTGATCCGTCTGACCCTACTAAGTATCGTCCGATTAGTCTGATCTCCATTATTAGCAAAGTTTTTAAAAGGTTGGTAACGGCAAGCTTGTTTATTTTATGAAAAGTCTGGACCTTATTAGTGATGTTCAGTATAGCTTTCGTAGGTTTCGTTAAACTGCTAATCTTTTAACTGTTGTTACAGAGCGGATCTGTCAGTTTATGGATAATTCAGGAAGGGGTAGAGCCGTTGACCTTGACATTTCGAAGGTGTTTGACAGAGTGTGGTATCCTACACAAACGTTAGGGTTATGGTATTGGTGGTGAGGTTCTTGAAATTATTAGGTATTTTCTTTCTGATCGTACCTTGCGAGTGACCTTGGACGGTGTCTCTTCTTTCTCTTTTCTTATAAATGCTGGTGTTCCTTCAAGGCCAAACACTGTTTCTTCTTCATATAAATGATCTCTCAGAGAATATTGTTCAGAAAATTAACATCTATACTGATGATAACACTCTTTATTCTGGTGTTGTTTCTAGCCCCTCTCCCTCGGATTAGACATAGGTTCAGTTGCGGATTGGGGTACGAAATGGCTTGTTTCATTTAATCCAGTTAAGATCAGCTCGCGTCTTTCAATCGTAAACGTGTCCCTTTTCTTCCTGAGATTCTCATGGATGGGTTTACTCTTCAAGAGAAAAAGCTCTGAAATTTCTTTGGTCTTTCTCTCTCATCAAATCATTCTTAGAGTTCACACATTAGATTCATTGCCTTTGTGCTTCTCGTAAAGTCGGGTCTCTCTATCGCTTCAAAAACTTTCTCAAACCTGAGGCTATTCTCTATCTTTACAAATCTACAATCATACCATGTATGGAGTAATGTTGTCATATTTGGGCTGGTGAATCTTTGTCTGATTTGAGGGTTAGTGATAAGGTGCAGCAACTGATCTGTAATTTGATTGGTCCTACCCTATATTCTTCGCTACACCCTCTCTCTCACAGACGTAATGTTGCTAATCTACGTCTTTTCTCTAAATACTATTATGGCATGTGTTCTTCAGAATTATCTGATCTATTCACCGCTTCTTTTGTTCTATTTCGTTTGACTCGTTGGTCTAGTGGTCTCCATCAATCAGCTGTTTTTATAACGCATCGTAATACAGCTTCCTATTCCAGTAGCTTCTTTCCAAGAACCGCAGGCTTTGTGGAACTCTTTTACTGCTGACGTTTCCTCCTACTTACAATATTGGTATTTTAAAGACTATCACTATGCATCTCCTGTCTTTTCGAAAATCATATTTGTTATTGTTAGATCCTTATATCAAGTGGCATCATTCCTTGTCTGGAGCGATCTTCATAAAAAAAACTAATTATATATATATATATATTTTGTTGGTGATTTTATTATTCCATTAATTGCGACAAAATATATGCTGTTTCATTAGCGCCCACAATGAACGCCAACTTTTCAAGCGACAATGGAATCCAAATTTTAAATTCAACCTCAACCGGAAATTAAGATGCATTAGAGTGTGGGGGCGGAGATAAAGCTCTGCCTATAGCGAGGACATGAGAGGGAAGGGGGGAGAGGGGGAGACCCCAACAAGTGATATTTCAAAAAGTTGAGTAGGATGATCTCTCGTGTCTGGGCCATCGTGACCTCAATTCCAACCAGGGCGGGGGGGCAAGGGGGTTTAATTTAATAATAGGAATAGAATTATAATTATAAAGTTATAACTGTCATTTTTGTTGTAATAGGTAATTATCGTGTAGATAAAAAGTTTGATAATTTTAATTTAGGGTATTAATTGCTACTTTTGCATTCTATTTTAATATAATTATTTATGGCTTGCTCAGTAATGGTAGTGAATTTTGTTGTGATAATATTTTTTAATTGTGATTATATTATACTAAAATTAATACTAGTGGAATCATTATATAAAAGAAGTTTAATGGTGTTACCATTTTTAGTATCAATAAAATCAAGTACAATAACAATAATAATAACAATGCCAATCATACCTACGATAGTCGCAGTGACAATAGCATTAATAATAATAACAACATAATAATAATAATAATAATAATAATAATAACAATAATAATAATAATAATAATAATAATTATTATTATTATTATTATTATTATTATTACTATCCTGCTAGTCATTGGCGAAATAAGTCTACAAGTGATGGTAGGCTTTTATAGTTCCACTACCAATAATAAGGACTAAGCACCAGTAAATAATTAAGTGTTCAAGATAGTAATCGAAGGATTAAGTAATTGAGATTAGATTAGTCTAAGTGATATCAAAGTTTATAGCTATCCCAGTTATGGGTTTAGGTGGGATATGATTTTGGTAGAATTGGTAGTATGACTGAGAGGCTATCGAGGCTGAGAATTATAGGTAATACTTAGAGATTTGATGTTATTGTTAGTTTAGTAGGGTGGTTATATATTTATAGATTCATCGGGACTTGTTGGGGTTGGTAGTAAATTAGGGTTGGTGGGTAGGGTGTTATAATGTGTTTTGAGGTAGTGTATAATGGGGGGTAAATGTAATCATTCATTTGAATTTTTTTTCTATTATTACAAATGTGGGGAGTTGGTGTGGGGTTAAGGTGGGGTATGTGGGTTGCTAAAGAGGTAGAGTCTACTATGTTTACAGTTGATAGACGTCTCTTGTTTTCCATTTAGGAGTTTATTTCTGTCTTTAAAACGGATAATTTCCAGTTGTTCATTTAAACATAATCTACATGGTGAGTTTATTGATTTGCAGGTGCTAGATTTTTTCAAAATTTTCCACTTTATTATAGGGAGTTTCTTTATATATATATATATATATATATATATATATATATACACTATTTTTATTGAGGTCAGATAAGCGGTTATCGAAGCAGGAGAGAAAGGGAGTTAAATATCATTGTCACATCAGGAACTGCTGTAGAAAAAGGAGGTAAACGATAAAGGGAGGGGAAAGTAATATATATATATATATATAATATTTATATACGGAAATCAAAAAGAGAAAACCAATGTGTTTTATATAAATTGCCTCAAAGAAATCAAACAGAAATCGGCCATTAAAAATTAACTTCTCTTCCAAGACCGTAGCAATCGGCGTATGGTGGAACGACACTTAAGCGTGTCATTTATTTTCATTTTCGCCGACCCAGAAGACCGTTACGCATTGGAAGCACATAGATATTAATCACTTACATGCATATACACACACTTCATATGGTAAGCAGAAAACTTACTTAGATCCCCCTCTCTAACCTCACACGCCCAGATATTACGTATACTCGAATCTATATATGCCTCCACATACATTTCACCTTATATTGACATACACATATTATAGCAAACAATGTGAAATAGCAGACACACATACATTTACTCGCTACCCGTGCAACAACACTTCTGAATTAATACAAATTATAAACAGGTTTTTTATAAAATGCTATCTCAAAGTGATTTTTTCAATATATTTAACTGGGGTTTAATAAATAAATTCATATCCAGACACGTTAATTAGAAGATGCTATTGAGAATTGTTTCCCTATAATATGTGTATGCAAACATTTAATATACAGTGAAATGTATGTGGGCGTGGTGTGTTTTCTATCAATGTCTAGTCAATGTGAATGCATTTATTTAAATACAGAGTATACGTGGTGTCTGGAAGTGTTAGGGTAGGGAGGGTAATCTAAGGAAGATTTGTGTGTAACATATGGCGCATGTATGTACATGTTATTAAGTGATTGACATATATGCGCTTCTAATGTGTAACTGTATGTGTGGATAGCGATTTCTGATTGTCGGCAAAAATGAAAATAAATGACACGTTTAAAAAGTCGTTCCACCCCACCCCGATAGCGACGGTCTCGGAATGAAGATGATTTATGCTATATTCTGTTTGATATCTTGGGGACAATTTAATATTTAGTTGATTTCAAAGTCCCGTTGGGACACACAGACACGGAAACACATGTTAATCTGCGCAGGCTGTTTAAATGTTTATATAAGTTTATTCAGTGTTAAGCTCTACTTTTTGTTGAGAACTTTTGAAAAATATTGGTTTAAATTTATGTTATCAATATATTTCAATTTAATTTATAAATTTTTATATATATATATATATATATATATATATATTAGCAGGATTACCTGCTGATCCTCTAGGTTTGGGTGGAGAAGTATTATACCGCTATAGCAAGTGTAGTATTTCTGTTGTGCATAAAAGAATGACGATACACAGATATGCGAAAATATAATGATATATCGTTATTGTCGGTGCCGGTGAAGGTTAGTGGGAAATGAAAATGCACGGACAGGAATACGACTGGTGATCCTTTTTAAGCCAAACTCGCTAAACAACTAACAATATCGGGTTGTTATTATATAACAATTTGTGACAATGCTCATTGTTTTACGTCACTGTCAATGTAGTTACGCCTTCAGTGTGTTTTATACGGCAACGGAGTGTTTTCTTCTGTAAATAACTTTTTGAACGTAGTTACAATCAAAATTATCTTATTTTTGAAAAAACACCATATTTTCCCAGCCTGACTTCAACATCCGGTTATTTTAATTTTTGAAAATCAATCATATTATGTTGTTTTCTTCCAGCAGGTTCGTGTCCATTCCAAGTGCCCCTATATATGTGAAGTGACATTTCCTTGATATTTAAGACTAAGAACTAAACACTTTAATGTGTATATATATATTATTAGTAAGTGGCGTTCTACCATCTTTGCTAATATAAAAATAAATCAAACATAACGCGTTATACTGTCTTTTTTGTCTATTTTCCGAATTAAAAATATCTGTAGTTGTTTTCCTTAATCATTAGTACATATAGTTTCAATGGAGCGTTCTGTCTCCATTGTTTCTCGTTCGAAAAAAACTGTAAACATAACTGATAACACACTCTATAACGTTTTCTATTTTCATAATTTGTTTTCAAATTCATTTAAGTTCAGTGGAAGAATTTTGTCTACTTTGCGCCTCACAAAAACAAATGAAACATTCTTCGTTACACACTCATTAAAAGCTATTTTTCAAATGTCATAAATATATGTCCTGTAATTTTTAAAACAATATGTACAATTAGAATCAACTGGATACGTTCTGACATCATTGGTTATTTAAAATGTAAATTTGAGGAGGGAATTTATTGCCTGTCGACATATGTTCCTTCATCTTTTAGTCGGTGCCGATTAGACTATAAACATAGTTTTGTTTCAATCCAGTGTCCAGCCTTTTGAGCAATTTGATTTTCAAGAACAGATTTCAATCAAGTAGATACGGAACCCTTTGTCTGTGTCTCTGTCTTTGTCTCTCTCTCTCTCTCTCTCTCTCTCTCTCTCTCTCTCTCTCTCTCTCTGTCTTTCTCTCTAATGTATGCCTACTCTTGCGATACTTTAATAATATAGAAAGAAGAAAAACAGAACTGACCAATAACAGCAGGTAACATTTGACCTAAATAAAATATTATTTTTAGAAAAAATAGATATTCCATTATAATGTATTACTTTTATGCAAATATTTTTTTACATCTGGTGTATTATAACGTAGAGTATAAGTGCACCATTCTCGAGAGAATAAGTGAGCAAACATAATCATTCACATGCAGCTGTTTCGTTGTATCATGGCTAGACCTTGCGATTGTTTTCACGCTGAGATATCAAATTTCGAATCACTGGCGCCATCATTTACATAACGTCTTCCATTGTGCTTGGTTTCGTTTTATTTTAATGGTTAGTGCCATCTTCGAGTTCCGTCATCATTTTCATGGCGCCATCATTTACATTACGTCATCAACTCTTCCCGCAGTGAAGCGAGCAAGCAGAATATATAGATAGATGTACAGTTATCTACATAGCTGTTTCGCAGTATCAAGAGTATTCAGTGTAATTAATAGTTAAGAGTTTTTTTTAGATGAGGATTGATAAATTTTATTATTTGAATTATTCAGACTACTGTTCTCATCTTTGATGTTATTCTAAAAACGTTTCAGTCGATGTAACCTCAACCTTCTACAAGTGCGTCTTGTCAGACTTAAGAATTTGTACAAAATTGTGAACAGAAACTTTACTTAATCCACTGAGTTAACATGCTCTCTTACACTCAACCATGATCGGCTAAAAGTGTTAAATAATTAGTAAGTGTATTCTTAGTATCGTTCGTACTGTGGAGTGAACTGCCCCCTCAAAAATAGACTGCTACCTACAACTGATAATTACTGAGCAATTTTATTCGCTGCTCCACGGATCCTTAAGAGTTCGAGAAGACACACCTGAAGAATGTTGGGGTTACCTCGGTCGAAACTGTGAAATAATAATCCAAAAAATACCCACTAGCTTATTTGTTCATTTCTTTCTGAAAATGTAATATTTCTATCTTTTCCAAATGTGTGACGTAACCTACTTGTTAGCCACCATGCGCCCAGATAATCTCTAATCGCCATCAACTAGTATTACATTGTGTAACTACAATTATGTCATGTGCGACCATATTTAAACTTTCTGCCCATTTCCTTCTTTCGCACTTTACGTTGTTGTTTTTTTCTCTGGTGATTAGTATCGATTTGATCAATGCCACCTATCAGATAATTTTCGGCAACAGTTATCATGGTGAGGCGAAGATGTTGGCTACTCTTGATCGTTAAATTGTAAAAAATGGCCGCCGTGGCTAGTTTTTCCTGTAGAACGGAAGTTGAGTACGACGCATGCGCACTGACTATCTCGAATCATTCAAATTGAAATCAATGATTGCTCTTCCTTCGAACGAATACACGAATCTAAGAATGAAAAGTAAAAAATAAATCAATGAAAATTCTTACAAATCAGACACCGCAGTTATTGGGTGGCAAATATAATTTCTGTGAGAAAATACGGAATGAGAAGGATAAAAATAAAGAAACAAAAGAAGGGTTACAAATAAGTAGAACACAGAAAAGAAACATAATAAAGAACCAAGTAGAAAAATTACAATTAAAGAAAATCTCATAAAAAGAGGAATGAAAAGAGAAAAGAAAAGCGAAATATCAGTAGATGGGGATAGTAAAAATGTAAAAGATAAAGAAAGGAAAGTGATGAAACAAAAAAAGAAAGAAAAGTTAAAAATGAAATATAAAATAAAAATACAAAACGAAAAGATAGAAAGAAAAAAAGAAAGAAAATAAGTGAAAAGTAAAATCAAAGAAAGAAGCGCCAGAAAAAAGACATGAAAATGTGAAGTTATAAAGAAAGGAATGGAAAAAAATAAAAGAAAGTGAGCAAATAGAAATAAAGAAGAAAAAAAGAAAATTTGAAAATCTGAAGAGAAAAAATATAAAAGTTCAGAAAAAGTAAAAAAAGAAAGTGAGGAGAAACAGAAAAGACAGAAAAACGAAAAATAAAAAGAAAACAAAAAGAAAAAATATATAAGTTGAAAAAAAGAACAAAAGTGAAGAAAACATTAGAATAAAAGAAAAAGAAAAGTTAAAACAGAAATAAAATGAATAAAGTCTGACCCTTTTTAAATAGTAAGTTGATAACATCTTTGAAGTATGACGTGTCGAAATATTCATATTGAAATTTGAAAGAAAACAAAAATGATGCAGTTTAAAATGATGAAATATTTCATTATTTTCGCTAAGACTTTGGAAGAATGCATCTTTATAAGAAGCGAGACTTATTCATTTTTTTAATTCATTTTGTTGGTATTAACCTCAGGGGGGTCAGAAAAATACGTCAAGCTTGTTAGAGACGATAGTTTAAAGTGAAGTATCGTCCTGTCGTTATTGTTGCGCCGCTTGGTGCTTTTTGAATAAGACAATTGATAACATCTTTGAAGCACCACGTGTTTGTATATTCATATGGAAAGTCTTAAAAACTTAAATATGGTGCCGTTTTAAATGATAAAATCATTTTCTTTTTGCTAAGACTGTCGGCGAATACATCTTTTTCAAAAGCGGGACTTAGTCTTTTTTATTGTTGGTATAAACCCCGAGGTGTCAGATCCACCATAGAGTACAGACTCTACACCACTATCGTGTCTAACAACTTGGCGTATATTTCGGACTCTACGGTGGATCTGTCCCTCAAAATGAAGAAAAAAAGAATAAGTCTCGCTTCTGAAAAAGATGCATTCATCGAAAGTCTTAGCAAAATAAAATTAAATAAATTATTTCATCATATAAAACTGCACCATATTGTAGTTTAAAAAAATGTGCATATAAATATTCAAACACGTGGTGCTTCAAAGATGTCATCAATTGTCTTATGCAAAAGGCACCAACCTACGCAACAATAAAGATAGGACGATACTCCACTTTAGAGTATCGTCTCTAACAACTTGACGTATTATTCGGACTCTACAGTGGACTTGACCTTTCTGCGTTAATGCCAAAAAATGTGACGAAGAAAAACGTCTTGCTTCTGAATAGAATGTATTTATCGAAGGTCTTAGTAAAACAAAAATAAATAAATTAATAAATGCTTTTATCATTTAAAACTGCACAATATTTTTCAAATTTTAATACACACGCACACACACACACATATAAATATATATATAAACTTAATGTATATTGTTATGTGTATGCGTATGTAGTGTCTGTGTGTTACTTATCAAAAGAAACATTAGATAATCTAAACGTGTATTCTAATGAAAAATATACTGGGAGAAAATGGAACTGTTCCCGAATATTTAAGTACAACACTTTAAAAGGTCTATAAGGGGATACCCCCCTCAAACTCTCAAATATAGTCTACTTTTATACAATTTAAATTATATGTATAGAATTGGGGGCGGGCAATAGAAGAGGTCTCGAATCTCAAAATGTCCTCTTAACCTAAAGGAGCTATAAAGGGCGTATATCCTTTAACTCTTCAATTATATCCTATACTGATAAAATGTATATCATATGCATATAATTCTCCGGGAAAGACAATGGAAGTGATCCTGAATCTCTATGTTACACTCGATGTGACTAATAGCTATGTGCACCCACCTCACAGTGACTTATGTTTTGAACTTCAAATACGTATATCAGATTTGACAGAAATTTAAATCATAAGTATTCGACACTAATTCAGCCATATTCTCACGATTCCTACCTCTTCTTCCTCGGACTGGATTACGAGTGGATACGAGAAGAGAGTGGTAATAAAAACAAATAAAGTTAATGGTGTTATGAGCATGATGAAAAAGTACATAGTAGTGATCCTCATTCAATCTCGAGCTACGTCGGATCTTCTTTCTAGTATAAATATCACAAGCTAAAGAGAATTAAGTATAAAAGTGAGGAAAGAAGAAATAGGAAAGAGACAACAAGGAAAAGAGAGAGATGAGAGAGAGAGAAATCAGAAAGGGATCAAAGGATGGAGAAGAACGGACAATCTTTACTAAGGTTAATAAATGTCCGTTAGCATAAAGCAAAACCAATTTCTGCTTAGTTGCAAATATGACAAATTTGTATTCAGAACGAAAACAGAAAATGATTTCGTATATCATAGTTAGAAATAAAACAAAGGTTACTTTTCGAAACATTCAAAAATCGATTAAAGGCAGTTGTAGGAATCTGTCGGTCACAGTTTACCATAATTGATATCTCAGCTTTTGGGGAGCATCGACATCTGTAGCTATAGAGATCTACACGGGGTGACAGCCAGTGGTCGCATGTGTGTTCTATCTTTGTTCCACTCGAGCAAACGCTTTACTTTTCTGCGGTGCTCTATGGTTGTTATATCCCTTACTTAAGTTGTTTTGTCAACATTCTTCTCCATTTGAATTGGTTGGCAGTTAGGCCCTCCAAAGACTCTATTGATGTCCACAGGTGTCTCATATCGGTAGCGAATCTGTGGCCGCCTGGTGGGTCTCCTCCCAAGGTCCAGATCTCAATACAAGAAGGATTCAGGGATTTAGTCATTTTGAATACGGATGACGTAGTCAAACCAAACTAATATCCGCTACGTGAGAAGTTTCAAAATACTGGTCATGCAAAGTAAAGCTCCGGCAAAAGAGGTTCAATCACGACAAGAAGGAAGATGTGCAAGGCAGGCCTTCTGTCACAGGCTCGCAATAGATTTGAAAGCGAGCAGGCAACTTCACAAACTAGAGACTCTGCCACGAAGAAGTTGACGGTCTTGTTGGGCACCAGGTGAACCAACGTTTGGTAGAAAAATCTCAAAGTCAAATAATTGATTTGTGGCAATGTCTGCTGGCATGACTCCTGCCATTGACGTCTTTTGCAATATACAAGCAGTCTGAAACCTGCAGATCCTCTGGGCTGTCAAGAACAAAGTATAGCAAGACTATCTGAACCGCAGCAATTACTAGGAATCAAGACGAGAATGCGATCAATTCAAATTAAGATATTTCTTCTCAATCTTGGATAAACTCAAAAGACGACTAGTGAAAGGGTGTACAACTGTTTGATCCAATATTTGTGACTTTATATTACTGACTTGATAGCAATACGAACACAAACTGGGAATAAATTATGTCGTCCTGATTCTCATTACACTGGCCATCAGCCAATTCGTGGTTTAAGGGGTTGAAAAAATTTACGACAATTTTGATGTGATGAATCCAAAAATAACATTGTGTTTTTTCAATCGTCAATTTTCTGAAATAAAGCATTTGTTGTTTTTAAGTTTTGTTTACAAGTACAGGTATTTCGAATTTATGATGCAGAATTATTTCTTTTCTTGAAATAGATGAACTCTAAAAAGGTGTCATGCGCCAATTAATCACTTACTCTCGTTATTTTTATTTTAGATACTAGATGAAAAACCGGCGTTGCTCGGAATTGAAAAAGGACCAGTTATATGTACTGTTTCACTATGCTCATCACACCATATTACGTTTTTACAGCCACTTTCCTCCAGTTTCGCACCTGGAAGAAACTGAAATGTTGGAATACTCTTTGAATTATGTCTTATACATATGGTTTAAATTTCTATCAAATCGGATATACGTATTTGAAGTTTTAAGTGTGTTCTGTTCTCGTGGGCCACTCAGAGGTGCATACACATAAATGTTCGGCACATAGAAGAGCAGGTAAAGATTCAGTACCACTTCCATTTATATTCCATGAGAATTCTATACATTTTATATTAACCTTCGTAAAAATATGATATATTGGTTTTTAAAGAAGGTTCGGTCCGATAGCTCTAAGAAGACACTAAGAGAGTGGGGGCCACTTTCATTGTATTCTCCAGATTTTATTTCAGTACCAAAAGATAATACCAGTGAAAGACTTTACAAATAGCAAAGAGACAGCAAATTAAATAACTAATTAATCATTTAAAATATTCAAAATATTCACCATTAAGGATAAATCAAGAAATTAAACATGCATTAGAGAAAATTAGATAAAAGAAAAATACATGAATAAATTAATAAAATTAAAATGTATAAAATAGTAACATTAAATTCAAAAATACTAATAGTAAGAAGAAAAATACTGATAATAATAATAATGACAATAAAATGAAATGATATAAAATAAAATAAAACAAGACGAGGGAAATAAGAAAGTCAAATCAAGAAATCAAATAATAAAGGATAAATAAAATAAATAAAAAACAAGAATATATTTTATTTAACAGAAGATAGAGTATAGTAAACATTTATGAGGAATTTAATAATTAGAAGATAAACGTCTATAAAAGAGTATATAGGAATTTATTTATAAAAAAGACAATTTATTATAATTGGAAAAATGTGAAATAATTATAATGATGAGGAGTAGAGAAATAGACTTATATATAAAATACCAGTAAAAACAAAGAAAATAAAAATTCAAAATAGAAAAAAAATCAGATTAGAAAAATACAGAGTAGAAAACAAATTAATTAAGTAAAATTAAGAGAAATAGAAAACAAATATCTAGAGAGAAATGCAAAATGAAGTAATAATAAAATAATTTTAAAAATAATAATTAGAAAAAAACTAATAATTAGAAAAAATTGAAAAATAGTAAAATAGTAATAAGAAAACGTTAGTAAAATGAGAAGAAAAATAATAATTAGAAAACAGTATCTATATATACGTGTACACACACACACATATATATATACATATATATACATATATATATATATATATATATATATATATATATATATATATATACAAAAAAACGCTCTTATGTAGAAGAAGAATAACATTTTCATATTTGCATATATAGAAAAAGTATATTAACACATAGAAAATATATAAAACAAACAAGGCAACATTAAAGAAGGAATTAATAGACAGCAGAATACATAGATAAATAAATAGGTAAAAAGTCCATTAAAAAGACTAAATTAAGTGGTTGGACGTTATTAATTATTGGAGAATGATATTACATGAGTATTAAAGCCTTATCTCAATATATTGCTGCAGTTTTAGAGTGAAAGTTATCGAACATGAGAGTGACCATTAACGAAATCCATAGAATTTCAAAACTTCAGGTTGATATTGTTTAAATCATCCCATCTTATTAAAGTTACTCGAGAGTCCCCAGCCTTTGTGCTGATAAACAATAATATTTTTATAAATAAATATTAATTATATAAATACCTACAGACATCGATGTTTCATGCTAACGCAATCTTCAGTGTAGGAACTAATACTCAACGGTCGCTGGGCGCGAACCCCGATCACAAATCGCCACTGATTCGTAATCGAGGATCTTATCCATCAGCCATAGCCAATTAGTTAATAAATATAGAGGAATTTTAAATGTAAATAGCGAATCGGCGGCTATGTACCAAGCAGTATAGAGTGATCTACGAAACGGCGTTCGGATCGTGCATATAGCTATTTGCACTGCTTGTTATCAAAGTTACTCGAGAGTGCTCAGCCTACTATACATATAGAAGACGAGCCTAAATATTTTTGAGTAACAATCATTTTTGTCTACTTTTATTTATTCGGAAATTTACAAACTGTGACGTCTCTTTTAAGATGTTCTGCTTGCATAACTAAAAATAATAAGTATATTTACTTCTATACATTTATTATCATTATTATTATTATTATTATTATTATTATTATTATTATTATTATTATTATTATTAGCATTAACTAGGGCTTCACACACAGGTTATGATCTATGATTGCTCTCTGATAATCACCGGTATCGATCCTTGAAGTCTGAGTGACAACAAGTCTGCTCAGATTTCCAGTAATCCTCACCTCTATTTCAAATGAATTTGCGTTATTACAATAGGTTTTTTTTTAATGAAAAGAGTCCTGTATGTGCTTATAAAAGGCGCTGATAAAGTGAGGTTTTGGAATCATCGAAAATATAATGCAAAATAAAATATTTCCAAAAAGTCTTGGAAACGATTGTACGCCGAATAATATTTCGCTTTGAATTCTTTGAACAATATTCAAATTTTGTTGATCTCAACTAACTTTATCGAGGAAATTCGTATCAACGGTGACAACACCTGTAGAATCTTTACTATGTGTATATAATAGTGCTCAATATAAATACACTAATTTATATTTTATTATTTTTAAATTATACAAATATAGCATGGCTACACATCCCGAAAATGTTTTAATCGTAGTTTTCGTAACCTTGAATAATTAGTTAATATGAAAAGCTTGAGAACAGAAGCTTGTATTTTTGTATGAAGAAAACGAGGTCATCAAAGCACAAGTTTATCAAAGAAATTAATATAAATGTCTTTATCAAATATTTTCAGCAGCTGAAAGTGCTCTCTTGATTTACAAATAGCTATGCCTTATCGCTACTGGTTACACAAGCGATTTCATTTACTAGAATTTACTAGAATTCTAAACCCACGAAGATGTCGTGGCATCTGTAGTCATCAATAGACTAACCGTTTTTTCACTGCAGTTAGGCAAACAAGTACTTCTAGCTGAGATCAAATCCGGCTGTTTAATAAGACATATGACATATATATGCATACGTCTATATGAAAATAAAAAAGCTGAAAGCATTTCATTTTTTTATATATTTATTTTAAATATAATTTGAAGTACAGTTTCCGAGTCAAATACCGACTCGAGATTGTCATTTTCTGCAATTGGATCCACATACAAGTCTGCTCCATGAATATATATATATATATATATATATATATATATATATATATATATATAATATCTAATATATTAATAATGTAAAGTCGATTTCACCCTGTAAATTCAGTAACTATAGAACTATAAACACATGCGCTATATATAATTCCAATATATTCACTCTACTTGTCAATAGCTGAGGTAAGTTTCCGGAAATTATCATTAAGTTTCATTCGATTTCAGAATGTGCTACATTTATTCAGACCTAGCTGACTCTCACAAAAATAGTCAAACTTAAAAGAACTTGGAGTAACTTTTACTCACACACAAAAATCTATTACCACTCCTCCATCAATCGTCGGTGTATCTCCTTTATGTGATAACTTTTCTAGCTCAGATCGTCATTGTTTCATTTTTTTATTGCGTAATTTTTTTTAACATGGTTTAACCCAAACAAGGCAGACCGCCACTGTAGACGTAAGGGTCTACTGAGAAAAAGAAAAGGGTAGAAGGTTGGGGGGTCAGCCTAAATTGGGATCTGCGCAGCGAGATGTCTGTTTACATTAGTTTTAAATTTCTTCATGTCAGTACTGTCGGGGAAACAGGAGGCAGGGAGGGAGTTTCAGAGGCAAGCAGCCCGAGGAAAGAAGCTATTTGAGTAGAAGGCTCTCCGGCATCTAGGGACCTCCACAGTCAATGAATGAGATTTACTTGATTGTCGAGTTAGTCTAGTGAATTTACGTCGAGAGGGCACCAGAGTAGCCTATTCATCGGAGCATAATCCATTGAAGTATTTGTAAAACAAACATAAGGATGCTACATTGCGGCGATGGGACAGGGACTGGAGCTTGGTTGACAGTGAGGGACCTATTAGGTTGGCGACTCATTTTTAGACCCTGTCAAGGAGGGAGAGACTAGTAGATGATGCACCAGCTTAGATGTGGCAACAATACTCCATTCATAGGCGGATGGTGGCTTTGAAGAGATACATGATAATGTCAGGTGTGAGGAGTTTACTAGCACGGTAGAGGGAGCCAACCTTCTTTGCGGCAGCCTTCGCAATGCCCTCAATGTATTTGTTACAATTCATGTTACCTGTCAAGGTTAGGCCGAGGAGTTTGAATGATGAACTCTCAGGTAGGATGTTATTTGCCATGAAAATCGGTGGTTGGAGAGGCTTCTTGTAGTTATTGAAGGAAAGGAGCTTTGTCTTTGCGGCATTAAAAGTTACCAACCATTTATGACCACAATCCACTACAGCCTGGAGGTCATTTTCTAAAGATTCGGACATTGCCTCGGATATTATCGCATCTGTTTTGCCAACATTGCGAGAGTAAAGCGTGGTGTCATCAGCAAATAAACCAATCTCAGACACTATGTCATTTGGAAGACTGTTTATATAGATCGGGAACGACAAAGGTCCAAGGATGGCTCCCTGGGGTACACCAGCACTCATGTCATGTTGCTTAGATGAACGGCCATCGAGGACAACCTGGATTTTTCTTTTGTTTAGGAAGGATCTAATTATATTAAGTAGTGGCCCAGTAATACCGTATGAGCGTATTTTCAGGAGAAGCCCTTAATGCCATACCTTGTCAAAGGCTTTGGATATATCAAGCGCTACTGCCCTAGCTTCACCTGCCTTGTCGAGTGTATGATACATGCGTTCAGAGATGACCGTTATGATGTCTGCAGTAGATCGTGCTTGTCTAAATCCATACCGGCGGTCAGATAGAAGTTTAGCATTAACTAAGTGTCGTACTATTGCTAGACTGATTAAGGATTCAAAGATGTTAGCAAAGACCGGCAGTAGACTGATTGGGCGGTAGTTCTGAGGGTCGGTTCTATTCCTAGAACTCTTGTAGACTGGTACCACAGAGGCAATTTTCCAGCTATCTGGGAAGCAAAATTCAGCTAGGAATTTGTTTTAGAGTTTAGAGAGGACAGGGGCCAGTTCAGCAGAGCATTTCTTTATTACTATTACAGGTATAAGATCAGGCCCACAAGCTTTAGAGGTGTCAAGGTTTTTTTATGATGTCTCTGACCTGGGATGGGGTGATGACCAGATTATCAAGTGTGGCTTCGGTCCGCAAAGGGAATTCAGGGAGGGGGTATCTGAGTCTAAAGTAGAGTTAGAAGCGAAACGCTGGGCAAGTAGTTCAGACTTATCAGTGGCCGTGCAAACGACATCATTGTGGGTTGATTTACCATTATTCACTACACTATTGTAGATTTTCCAGAAATCGCGAGTACCTAGTTTCTGTGGCTGGATGCGTTTTGTTGTTAGCGCATTATACCTTCTCTTCGCTTCGCCTATCACGGCCATGCAATTATTTCTTGACTCTATAAATGTATGTCTATTAGTAGCTGACTCATGGCGGCCGAATTTACGGAATGCTTGTTGCCTTTCAGAAATGGCAGCTTCACATTCTGAAGTGAACCATTGAGGAGTGTGAGGCTTGCTAAAGAATTTTCGCATGGGGACATAGGCTTCAATCCCTGCTTTAACCCATTCAGTTAATTCGTTTGCACACTGGTTGGCAGGTAGTGAGAATGTTTCCCTCCATGGAGCGTCACTGATGTGATCTCCTATTGACTCGAAATCAGCCTGCTCGTAGTATCTTGTTGTTTTGAGCAACGGTTCATCAGCTTTTGGACGACTTGTTAGGGTGATATGTATCATTAGCACAATGTGATCAGCATTCCCGAGTGGGCCATGAGCTTTCTTCACACAAGCCTCGGGCATTGAGGTCAAAGAGAGGTCTAGAAGTGAGGCTTGTTGGTCTACTTGATCGGGGATGTGGGTAGGAAAATCGACAGTCTGAGAGAGGGAGTGAGCTAAAAGAAATAATACGTAGAGTCGCCGGCTGCGTCAGTAAGGCTGGAGAATCCCAACCAGTCGCGGTGGTGGGCATTAAAATCCCCAAATACATGTATCTGGACATTCGAGTCAATTAAGAGTGCTCTATCTATGCTTTCAGAGACAGAGTTTAGCAGAGTACAGTCCTGTGTCGACAAGGAGCGGTATAAGAAATATAAGTAACTGACGCTGTGATATAAAGTCAATCTAAAGCACATGCAGTCGTGGTCATCTGATTCTAACCTATGTTCTATAGTCAGGGGAGGGTGTTCCGAACATAAACTCCTAGCCCGTGCATGCGTTTGTCAGAGTATTTGCGGTAGAGTGGGAGGTAGTCAGTCATGTCAAAGTGGTGAGAGGAGATTGAGGATTGAAGGTTAGTTTCACTAAGAGCTAGGATATCGGGGGAGTTCGTCAGAAGAAAGGTTTCTACGTCGTTGATGTTGGTTCTAAGTCCCCAGATATTTGTGAATGCGAGCCTCAAGGGTGGAGGCGAAAGTGTTTTTGTTGTGTGTCTGGTTTAGGTTTGCTTTTATTTCTTTGTACTGACATGCTTGGTTTGATTATAGAGTGGGTTGGCCAAGGTGGGTACTTGTTTGGTGCCAATAAGCTCACACAACCAGTTCATTAGTCACGACCTGGTCCATAGGGGTTGTGGCCTCGGGAAAGCCCAACGGAGATAATTGCAGGGTCTCTTTCCATGCGCGACATGGCACATACAACTACCCACGGTATCATGCAACTGATGATGGAGCAGCCGTTCTTGGCGCTACCCAAGAGTGTCGGTTGGAAACAGCAGCCAGACTAGCTGTCTAACCTGTACCCTCAACCTGTTGGAACAAGAGAGACCCAGACTGGTCATGTAAGACTTAGTAACGAAAAAACTTTCCCCAAGTTGCCCTAATAGAGAGAAAGAGAACGGCGTTCATTGTCCAAGTAACGAAACAAGGCTAGGCACTGAGTGTTTAGAGGCGTCCCAGCGTTGTTACCTATCATCTTTAACACATTATAACTTACCTAAGTAAATACAGATCGCTCCTTTGAGCTTATGTTCTTATGTTTACGGCGCTTTGATTAGCTGGTTAAAAACTTATTCAGGAATAACGGAATATAATTGGCGAACGATTAAAGAAACTCTTTGAAAAAAATAAAACATTGCGTCTCTTATTCCTCCATTCAGTAACACTTACAAGAAATAATGTTCATACATTCTATTAAATATTACCAGTTGATAGTTCTATGTAAATATAAAAATTCCGTCGAATACTGACATATCGGATTGCATATCCAATACAATGACCGTTACACGTATTACACACAACAACGTTCTGTGTGACTAATCCGATTCCATAATTAACATTGGGATATTCAAAATTACATTCTCAAATAACATTAATATCAGCAGATCAACTCAGTCAAAATGACATTTCTTTTTTTCACTTCATAATAGTTTATTATGTTCTGAAAGGACAATACCAATTATTTAAATCAGTAAACGTATGCTTTCGTTTAGTTATTAATAATATAACATTTTCTTCGCATATTAAATCTGCAATAAAAAGTGTTTGACTTACTTATAAAAATATTTTGCACACACCAATTTTTGCCGACGCAACAAGATAAAAAGGAATGACAATGAACCATCGTAAAAATAAAACACGAACTTTTAAATTGTGTTGTCGAATAGTAGTTATCAGCTATATTATGTATCTTTATAATTTTTTCAGAAAGCGGGATTTTCTATTTGCTTTTTATCTATTTATATCTATAAAAATAATTACCAATAATTTGTAATTCTATTGTTTATCCCTTCTGAAGAGAAGAGCAACTATTTGAAAATCAATGTATGTTTATTATACCCCTTGCTTGAACACGTTTCAATATTTCCTATAATAAGACCTTATCTACAATATCGAGCATTTATTTATAAAGGTCGGATCTAATATAAAATATTTATCTTCACTTTATATTTATTTATATATATATATATATATATATATATATATATATAGATAGATAGATAGATAGATAGATAGATATACATATACATATACATATATATATATATATATATATATATATATATAAATCTATATATATATAAATATATATATATATATTTATATATATCAAACTCCCCTGAGGTAAATTTGGTCCCATAATCTGTGAAAACTTTATCAGGTAATTCAAACCTGGTAAACAGTTCATGCAAAAGAATTATTGCTATGGTAGATGTTGGCTTTTTGCATTTCAGAATCTCTGGCTATTTTGTAAAACTGCCCACCACAATGAAATAATATGCACATTTAGCGGTCCAGACACTCTACATGTAGTCTAGGCCATGGCGTGTCCGCTTTCGGTCACGATGCTGTCATTATTAGTGGTGTTTTTGCTGTTAGATCACAACCTCTACATCTCTTAACTAGAAGGAATAAGAAATGTATTTCGAATATTAATTACACAAAATAAGTCAGTCGCAAATACAGGCTCCAGACAGACGTGCTATAAGCGGTGCGCTAAGCGGTTCTCCTTTTGTGAGGCAAAGGTGCTGACTTCATAGTGACCTGACGAATCGATCCTGTCAGTATTGGTAAATTCGGATCAGTAAACAACAAATGGTATGACTAAGAATGGATATTTTTCAGGGATATTTTTAATAATAGTGTCACCAACACTGGAAGGAAAGTACTATTTAATATGAGTAAATGTGTTTTTTTTTTAAATCAAGTAATTTACTTAGGTATTATTCGTAAGAGAAAACGGGTTTACGCCTCAAACACCGGTGTCCGTGTTTATATGGACTGTGTTTCTGTGAATCCTTAAGTGAGATGTGAATAATGTTAGCTCTTATATACAAATAAATGCTACTACAATAAATATGCATCCCTCCTGTTTGCTCATGCAAACACCTAAACACTCATCCGTTACAAATGAAAATAAAAAAAATAATGTGCGATTTATTTTATTAAGTTTGAAACTAAAATGAAGAATTATAGAGGACCGTTTGTTATGTATATTCTAAAAACGTCACGGGAACAGATTGTGAATGTGTGTGTATCATTTGGAATATTAACACGAAAGTTTGGAAAGTCTATTATATTAGCCATGTAATTACTTATAAGCACAATTATTATCATCATCTAGTGAGTGGACGGGTGGTTTAATACGAAAAAGTGACCCTAATTAGATTTCTGCCGTATGTTTACAGCGTTATGGTCGAAGGATGAGGAATAAATAATATCACAAGGGGGGGGGGGTAATCACTCCTATTCTGTGCTGAACGACTGGTTGTTTATTTGAAAGAAACTAACTTCTGAAAACATGTACCAATATTTGAACGAAATCGCATACGAAGCAAATATTTATATGTAGATTTGTTTACCGAGCTGCACTGCGCAAAGAAATAGAGACAACTCTGAGTTCATTCTATATGTAAGACAAGTGTGCAAGTGAGCTTGTATCTTATTTATTTTCAATATATTTGTGGAGTCAAATATAAATGTATATGTGTGTCGGGTGGTATATGTGTATAAGTATAATGTTCGTATGTTCATAAGTGTTTATGATTATGTCGGTATATATGGCAGTGAGCACGTCTATACGTGAGTTTGTCTATGATCTGAGCGTATATGTACTTTGGCTAGTCCTTATATCTTTATATTCCCATACTGTTTTACTGTCACCAGGAACTTGAACTTTATAGCCTCACACTAGAGCACCTTGCTTAATGGCTCTAAGAAAATATATTTAACAATAAATCACTTAGAAAGTCTTAGCACCTACACCACCTCGCATAAACAATGCCATGAATCGTAAAATTATAACTGTCAACGCATCACCACTTTCACATACACATTCTTCAAAATTATAGGTATTTTATCAGGTTAATACGATAGTGACTCTGCGAAGGACGCAGAGACAGAAAACTTGTCTTATGGATGTAAGTAGAAACACATATATATGTCTATTTCGATATATTTATATCTATCGATCTATCTATCTCTATATACAGGGTCGGGCAGATAAATTGGAACTAATTTAAAATGCTAATATCTTTTTTATTTTTGATCATATGATTACGGTTTTTTTTACTAAGGATCCTTAAACACTTTATTGCAAGATAGCATAATTATATTTACTCAAATTTGTTTTAATATGGCGGAATTAGCACGAAGAATAACTATATGCGAAATGAGACGCGCCGGGAGTTCTCCTTCGGACATTGTTAAGAGCACTGGCTATGCAAAAACGACAGTCTATCGGGTTGTGGCTAATTTCGATGTCGAGTGAAAGGTTGAGAGAAGTCAGCACAGTACTCGTAGTGATCGAAAGCGTACCAACACTTTCCTGGTGGGGCTAAAAAGGTCGATAAAGGCAGACCCAAGTCAGTCGATGTCGAAACTGGCAAAAAAGCGCAATGTGAGTCGCAGAACTATCAGCAGAGCAATCAACGAAGACCTTGGGATGAAGTCCTACGTTAGGAGACGCCATAATCTCCTCACTGCCCGTTCAAAAGCTATCAGAGTTGAAAGATTCCCCAAGCTTATCAACCATCTGAAACACAAAGGAGGACATGTGCGCATTTTTATTGATGAGAAAAAGTTCATCGTGGATGAGGTTCCAAATCGCCAGAACACTCGAGTTATTGCCCGTGACCCTTCGGAAGTTCCTCCTGTGATGCAGAGCAAACATCCTGCTTCTGTGATGGTTTTTGCAGCTGTGGCAAGTGATGGAAAGGTGAAGCCTCCTCATTCCATCGAAGCGAGTCTTAAAATCAACACAGCGGAGTATTTGAACATTCTTAATAATGTTTTATTGCCTTGGATCCGTAGAAACTACAACCCTACGAAAATCATGCTCATCCAAGACTCGGCACCAGTGCATGGATACAGGAAAGTCCAAGATTTCATGAAGGAGAATCTTCCCTTGTTTGTTCCGAAGGATATTTGGCCCAGCAGCTCTCCAGATCTAAATGTTTGCGACTATTATCTATTCGGCGTCGTCGAGGGACAGAATAATGTCAATCCACACCCAAATACAAACTCATCGAAGACAGCCATTCAACGAGCATTTCGCAATCTCGATCCCAATAAAATAAAGAGGAGCTGTTCACGGTTTTGTCAAAGAATCTCCAAAATAATTGATGCAAAAAGTGCTCATATTGAATAATTTTGTTCAATAGATGTAATAATTAAATAAATAAATGTTAAAATGATATTTTTCCATATTTAATCCTTTAAATTATGAATTTTGTAAAAATAAAAAAAAAGTACCAATTTAGCTGCCCGACCCTGTATATTCCATTATCTGTTCATACGTCTATCGATCTTACTATGGTCCCGTATATTTTCATGTCTATCACCCCTTTTTAGTTATAACAGTGGCCGAGTTGAATGGAAGTCAGTGTTGACTTTAGTCCGATGTTGAAATTAGGTGACCGGGAATATAGCTTTGTATAACCACACTGATGGGTTTTATTAATACGAGACTTTAATTATGTGGGTAAATAAAAACAATATGTATTATAAAATATTTAAGTTGGTCCTACAAAGGAAATGAACGTTGTCTGGAAAATATAGATGAATTCAGATTTAAGGAATTATGGAAAGTTCCCTCCCCTTACCAGGTGAACACTCTACGGTATCATAAAATAACTATATTTCCATTCAATTTCGTAAGGTTATAAAACTGGCTCAGTTCGCAAAAGCGTTAGATCGAAGTCAAGGATGAATTTAGTCCTATGTTCGATTTCAGCGACCGGTAGTATAGCTTTATCGCGCCATACGGATGAGGCTTATTAAGACAATATATATATATATATATATATATATATATATATATATATATATATATATATATAATCAAATATGAAAGTAAAAATAAACCTTTAGTAGATAGAACCTATAGTGAAATGGTTTAAGCTCAATATACGAGATAGAACAATTATAAAGATAGATGAAAGAAGAATGATAAACATGTATGAATGTCTAGATTTATTTCAAACTTCGTGTAAAAAAGATATGGGGTTTGTCCAGTTAGTAATTGTCCGTGATAAGGTGTCCAATGAAAAGAGATTTAGATTGAGAAGAAAAGTATTCCGTGAAGGCAGCATAGAAAAGCGTTCAAAATGAAGTAACTTCAATAGTGAGATGTTGAGTTCAAATCGTAGGTGGAGCGCACTTAATCGGAATTAATATGAGAAATCGGGCCATTTTAAAAATACTTCCTGGGCCGGATGTGAATTGTATACAAGCATAATTTCTTCTGATGATAATATTTCGATCTTGGAAAAGCCTTGGCTTAAGGAAAGATAATAAGCATAATTTTATTACAAAATATACCTTGCATTGAACAATCGAAGTTTGATATAAATCTGGACATTCATACATGTTTATCACTCTTCTTTCATCTATCTTTATAATTGCTCTATCTCGTATATTGAGCTTAAACCATTTCACTATAGGTTCTATCAACAAAAAGTTTGTTTATTTTACCCTCCCCCATACATAGAAATATTTTTAGTTAAGAAAAGAAAAAAAATGTTGACCGCCTTCCCCCAATGTTTTTTATCCTCCCCCATACATATAAATATTTTTAATTAAAAAGGAAAAAAAAAAATAACCCTAACCCTAACCTCCACTTTGACCTTTACCCTAACCCTAACGACCGGTTCTAAGTTAGCGCGGGTCCTAAAGTGAAAAAGCACTAAAAATCAAATACAGGGAACACGATGTGTGTGTGTGTGTTTGTGTGTTTGTGTGTGTGTTCGTTTGTTAAATGACCTTTTTTCAATTAAACAATTTGATTTTAGAATCAGTTGTATAGTTTTCCAGTACAATGTGTATAAAATAAAAACAGTTTTGTAAATGAAAGCTTAATAGCGTATAAGGTGTAATCATAAATGCAGTTGAGGTCGTGAAAAAATTATAATATTAGATATGAAAGTATTAAAAAATCAAATACAGTAAACACGAATAGTTTTTGAATTCTCGGAAAGAAAAGGTTTACTTAAACTAAATTCGTTATAATGTGTGTGTGCGTGTTTTTAAATAGTAATTTTTAAATCAATTATTATTTTAATTAAAAAATTTGATTCAGCGAATTAGTGTTTTAAAACATGATGCCTAAGAAGATTAAGAAAATAAACAAACTCAGAACGTTTTAATAAAAAGTAGCACGGTAAATGCCAGCTTATTGTTTACAAACGCGCCGTCTTGCGTCCATACTCAATTAACGGATGGAAAGAAGCAATTCAATGGATTAACCCTGGCTGTTTAATCAGTTTCGTCATGTTATATTAACTACGTAACGCAATTCATGTATGTATATATATAAATAATAAAAGAAATAATTATAATTTATAAGTAAGATTATTTGCGAGCAAAATAGCGTAAATACATGTGGAAATCTGAAGAAAACAATATGAGTGTATATTTTTGAATACTAATTTATTAGAAGATCAAAAGCAATTGATTATGTAAATTGAGAAACGCGCATAGTGTTTACGGCGGTTTTTTTTCATAGTATATAATGAAGCCGGCGGACTTATTAAATAGTCATACTACTCTGATAGAGTTTCGGCTTCAGACAGACAGACAAACAGATATATAAACTCCATTAAATATATATATATATATATATATATATATATATATATATATATATATATATATATATATATATACACATATATATGGATATGTGTGTGTGTGTGTGTGTGTGTGCGCAAAACACAAACGGAATATCAAATTTAAATGCAGGAAAAAATTATCTAGTAACTAAAGATTTTACCGGTATCGTTTAGATCAACGAACGGCTTTATAAAAAAGTGAAGGTTTTACATTTATTCGACAACGGTAAAGACACATGGAATAAGAAGAACGCACAACGAGACGACATTAGCATGTGTTTCTATTTAAAAAGAAGAAGAAAGAAACGCGCACGGTGAGACGCTAAGGGTAGAAAAAGAAGAATAAAAAGAAAAAGATGAAGAAGAAGAAGAAGAAGAAGATGAAGAAGAAGAAGAAGAAATGGAACATATGGATGAAGCGTAGTAAGACAGAAAAGTTACTTTAACCGGGATATTGCATTGTTTCAGTGCGGTTTTTGTCAGATGTTTGCTTAAAGAATGAAATCCGAGTTTGAGGTTTCGGTTAGATGGCGATGAGAAAAGTAGTATAGCGCTTTCGATGCACTTGCGTCGTGGAGGAGAGTATTCGATCTTGAGGGGTGCAGTTTATGAAGCTAACATTGTGGGTAAAAGTGTTTCCGTGTATGACTTGTGCGTTAGTCTGATTGTTTTGTTTGAGGTCTTGTTCGTAAATGCGGGAATACATATTTATGTCCGTTTCACTAACATAAAACATTTGACATGCGGCACATTGTATTTTGTAAATGCCGGCGAAGGAAGAGGTGTGATTAAGAAGTAGTTAAGAACGGGGTTTGGTGTTGAGTAAATCATTAATAGTTTAAGAGGTTGATGTTTCTATTTTTATGTCAGATTTAAATTGTTTCTATAAGGATTTGCGATTATTGAAGAGAACTATGTAAGATTTATTTTTCTTAGTCATGTTGGTGTTATTTGTTCTGCTGATGTTAGTCTGTTTTTTGTTTTAAATATTAAAGGCTTTGCGTTTAGCGTTTGGGATACACAATTGGGGATATTTTAAAGCTTGATACGAGTAAGTGTCCTGGATACAGGTGTTTACATTGCGAAGGTAAGCGGGGCTGCACATTTTAATAGCTTTGAGGAACTAGTCTATGATCATTCCGTATTTTATTCTGCTGTTGTTGTCGGAGTAAAAATGTATAAGATCATTTTTATTTGTTGGTTTTCAAAAGACTGAGAAGTTTAGGCCGTTTGGGGTGTTGTGCAGATTGATATCAAAGAAGTTGAGGTTGTGATTGTTTTCTAATTCGGAGATGAAGGAAATGGTGTGTTCAATTTTATTGAGTTTGTTGACTATGTCATGGAGATGAATATGATGGCGATAAATAAAGAGTGTATCATCGATGTATGTAAAGTAGTGAGAGTTGTAGTGTACGATTGATTTGAAAGGGGTTGTTCTCTAAAAAAATCATGAAAAGACAGGTAACGCCTCCGCTGAGAGTGGAGCTCATGTATAACCCACATTTTTGTTTAATTTGTCCTTGAAAATAAAATGACATTTTTGTGTGATTGATCATTTTCATGGTACAGAGGAATAAATTTTGATGAAGCTAAGGCATTTGGTTATAGGTGCGTTAGTATAAAGAGATTTGATATCTAAACTGATATGTATGGTTATATGTATATGGTGAGGTTATCCATATTGATGTGTTGGAGTCTTTGTAGCAGATCTCCGGATTTTTATATAGGCTGGACTAATTGAACCGAAGAGGGGGATGAGTATTTCTGCTAATTTTCTGGTTACTTTATACGGAGTTCTGCCGATGTTTGATATTATAGATCTCATACGAATGTTAGCTTTATGTATTTTTGGTAGGCCATGCAGTCTTAAAGTTTTAGGGTGATGTTCCAGGAGTTTCATCAAGAGAGTGTAATCCGTCAAACTCTTTCCTTGAAGTATTGTGTGTCCTTGATTATTTGCTGTGTGGTGGTCTTTGTGTATATGCTGTCATCATTTAGTAGGAGCTTTAATTTTTGTTGGTATTCATCTGCGTCTATGATGACAACACCGCATTCTTTATCAGCATGGGTTATGTCGAATTCGAGGTCTAGACTTATGGCTTTTCGTAGTTTATGGGTGAATGTATGTTCGGATAAATTAAGGATGAGATCTTCGTTCCCTAACTTTTTCCATGCGCTTTTGTTACATAATGTGGGTAGTTTCTTATTTAAATTAGGTTTTTGTTGGTCGCTTTTCTTCTTAATGTGAGTTTTAATATGTGTCAGTGTTGATGCCGTGACGTCGCTGCCTTCTTGTAATGTTGTTAGCTTTGTTATGGAGAAAGAGTTAAATATCGTGTAGTTCTGGAGGAAATCCTTGATGTGGCTTAGAAAGATGTGCTGGGAGGTTTTGAGTAGTTTGTGCGAACTTCTTATGATGACTTTTTCTTCTATGCAACGATTGAGGAAACTCTCCTGTTGTGGTTAGACGCGGCTGCTGAAGAAAAACGTTTGTATTTTCCTATGAGTGTACCGGTCTTGCTAGTGTTTTCAACGTCGACAATATAGGGATATAAAATACACGATATATCACAAAAGGAAATGCTGTGAAATACAATATGTATGAACAAGAAAAACGGAAAAATATTGAAATACAGGAAAAACTCATTAAGAAACAAGAGATGTTACCGATTTCGTTCAAGTAAACGAACGTCTTAAGAAAAAGTGAATATTTTAAATTTATTCGATAACGGAAAAAACATAGGAAAAAGAAGAACGCAGAATAAGACGTCATTTGCACGTGTGTAAATATTTGGTAAAAAACGTCTCTCCGCACGTGTTTTAATATTCTTTTTTATAAGTATAAGTAAATAAATAGTACAAAAAATAGTACAAAAAATATGTATATATATATATATATATATATATATATATATATACGTCTTTTAAAGTAGATCGATACGACATATGCAAAGAAGTAGACTCGTATATGTATAAAGGAAGCAACTCCATGATCCTTAAGTGGGCGAAATATATCCTTAGTTAATTATCGCTAAAACAATAGCACACAATAGGTAACTTTATGAACGATAAATTGTCACGTTATGTCAGATGAGTCTCTTAGCGTAATGATTAGTGCACTCGGTCACAGCCCCAAACAACAGAAAACTAAACATTTATATATATATATATATATATATATATATATATATATATATATATATATATATATATATATATTGCATACTCAATAAATTCCGAGCTTAAATAATAATAAGGACCTTTTTAGCCACAATTCATCAACATAGTCGAATATACGCTGATACGCTGATTCCAACGCGTCTCTAACAATCTTACTACTTTTTATCATTAATATATAATATTTACCATTTATGGTTTTTCCTTCATCAAGATAATTGATGAACAACATATCTTGCACATCTCAAAAAACGGAGGCCAAAACCTTGCCTTGTGATGTTAGCGTTTTACGTTGCTTTGAGCGGCTTTGACCTGCTTCTGTTCACTCAGCTGTCTAGCGATTTTACTCTGCAGTGAAGTGGTGGGTCTATGTTTCATCCATTTCACATATTGACGAAAAAACCTCTTTTGCTGTGTTGTAGCAGTTGCAAACAACGCTCACTTGCAAACACCACATTCTTATGTTTGTATCGACTGTGAGTAAATACATTGGACACGGCTTTATCAGTTACAAATGTTCATATTAAATGATGAATACACTGCCTCGTGCTATCTACCACAACTTTTATTTATGATCAGCCAATACGATTTTGTGTACATTTTTAATGTTTTCCGGAGAAACTGCCACATCGTTTGTGTCGACCTGAGCATTTTGTATAAAAACTCTTAGGCGTTCTTTTCGACGGAGCAGATTCCGAATAATATTTTTCAAGCCCATGTATAGCTGTAACAGTATTTTTCTCATGAGAAACCAATGCTTTATTAACACATACAAGATTGACACGTGCCACCATTTGAAGGTTAGTATTTTATAAAAATCATATGAATTATTTTATTAGTGCCGACATCTATATGTCTGGCCTTGGACTTATTGAGTATTATATATATATATATATATATATATATATATATATATATATATATATATATATATATATATATATATATATATATATATATAATACAAAATTATGTCCTCTTTAAGATAAATAAATCTTAATTGTCTGAAATTATAATAATCTGAGGTCGTTTACATTTGGAAGCAAAGCGTACACACCCGCGTGTTAAATCACTCTTTGAACTCGGAAAGTGTCAACCCTGTCGCCGGCTTTAAATGTATCTTCCTTTCAGTAATGTATGTGGTGATTTCCGTTTGCCTCATGGATTACGGCGTAAGATCAGGACTCTCTTCTTATCCTATGAACTGCGTGACATCACCACTTCATGCACTTATGAGGACGAATTCTGAAACAACGTTAAATATATATTTAATATATATTTTTTAAAATATTCACAGTATATATATATATATATATATATATATATATAGAGAGAGAGAGAGAGAGAGAGAGAGATATATATATACGTCTGTGATCATCAGTCTATCAATGCCTATTTCTGTATTTCAGTATAGCCATATCTATCTACTCATAAGATAAGGGTCATTTTCTGTGCGTGTGTGTGTCTGTCCGACTGTCAGTCACATTTTTTTCAAAGAAATATCTGAACTTCTTTAAAAAAAATGGAAACTATGAACACTAAATAATAAATTCCCAACAAAAATGTCATTACCGGAAATCCAAACCCAAACCTTGATATCTTCAGTCTGATGTGTTACGAACTGAGCTTTTTAGATTTTCTCATGGATCGATCTTAAAAAATTACCTGCAAAAAATAATTATAGCTTTGCTATGACGTCATATATTTATGATTAATTTCATGTTTCAAAACATGAATTCAAACATATGTGATAAGAAAAAAATATACATAAATGATTTGTTAAACATTATCAAAAACGTTGGGAATTCTTGTAAGAGTCTAAAAGAATTTAGTTTGCTTTAACTACGTATTGGCGTTAAAAACTTTTTAATATACAATATATACTAGAATTCAGGCCCTTATATATATATATATATATATATATATATATATATATATATATATATATATATATATATATATATATATATATATATATATATAGATAGACTTCATTGTCTCCAAATATGATCTGAGGTTAAGATCGGATTCTAACTCTGCCTGATGAGATCTCAGTTTATAGTAACTGTTGATCGATAACACTGACATGCCAGTGTCGCAGATTTTGTACATGTCTGTGTAAATAAAATTATCATATATATATATATATATATATATATATATATATATATATATACAGATATATATATACACAGATATATATATATATATACAGATATATATATATACAGATATATATATATATATATATATATATATATATATATATACAGATGTATATATATACAGATATATATATATATATATACAGATATATATATATACAGATATATACATATACAGATATATATATATATATATATATATATATATATACAGATATATATATATATACAGACATATATATACATATATATATATATACACAGATATATATATACAGATATATATATATACAGATATATATATATATATATATATATGTATATATATATACACACATATATATATATAAACACAGATATATATATATATATATATATATATATATATATATATATATATATATATATATATATATATATATATACAGAGCGCGCTCCAGGAGCACGCTCCTTTTTGCTGGAGCGAAGGAGAGGAGGGCTCATTTTATATTCAACGGGAGTTGAGTGGGAGCAACTCCATTTGGGACTGAAGAGCGGTGGTTTTATCGCTCCGCGCTCCTCGCTCCAAAATTATTTGATTTTTTTAAAACATTAGTTTTTTTATTCAGCAGTAAAAAGGAAAAGAAAAAAAAGTTTCAGCGTACATCTTTGAGTTATTTTGTATGTATATTGTAAATGTATATGAGAGAGTGAGAGAGAGAGAGAGAGAAAGAGAAAGAAAGAGGAGAGAGGAAGGGAGAGAGGCAGGGAGAGAAAGAGGGAGAAAGAACGAGAGAGTTACACATTAAAAGAGAACATTTTAAGTTCTTTGTAAATTTTCGCGTGGACGTGTTACATTTTTGATAGGGTGGTAGGCAGGAGACACTTTGGCGACGAATGTCTTCAAATGAGCCAGCGAGTCTTATGATTCTTTGAAGTTGTTTTCTTATAGATTTGAACTTTTTGTATTTATGAAAAAGATGTTTTATTGCTGATTGAATAAATAAGCCAATTTTTTTTTTAATTTACAGACAATTTATTTTTGTACTAAATATTTCTGCTCTTCTTCTTCTTCTTCTTCTTCTTCTTCTTCTTCTTCAAATAAAGGTATTAAAAAAATCTTTAAGGGTAATATTAACTAAAGAAATTTTTGTTTTTATAACATTTGACTCCTACCCATTATATATTATTCCTCACCAAACGAAATAATACTACATATCGCTTTAACTCTTGAAAATAGAAATGTGTTTTTGTCTGCTGTTCAAAGTGTAGTATCTTCGCAAGCCCCGCCTCTCCAGCTACACCGACGAAAATATTTTTTCGCCCCGAAACTGTAAGTTAACTAAAATTTCACAATACATCTATCAACATCTTTTAAATGCCTATATGTATATTGGTAAATGTTATACTTTCGACGCCGTAAAATATTTTCAACTGATTTTTTATAAATTCATTATTTTGTGAGGTGTTCTTCTTTACGATAAAACCGAGATTTTCTAAAAAAAAATGCACTTCTTTTATTTGTTCTAACATTGTTTTTAATAAGAAAACTTGGTATTACTGGATCATTTTGTTTAATCCATCGTATTTTAATTTCAGCAAAAAATACAAATGAAATTCTACTTTTTTAGGCGATTACATGTAAACAGTCTGGTAAAATACCCGCAAAGAAAAGAATTAAAAAAACCCTCAATATTTTAGACTTTAGTGGGGAGGATCACTTTCCTATATAAATTTAAACATAAAATGTAATGATCAACCGCTTCCGGACCAGATAGCGTAGGAAATAACGTGTAACCAATTTATAATAATGAGAGTGCATTAAGAAGATTAAAGTTTTATATTATAAATCTTATCTTTAAATATAAACTTTTCGGCAATCTTTTACTATAATCAACAGAACGATAAAAAGGATTAAAAAACAAATGTGCAACCAATAAATGTTAGCAAAGGCAAGTTAAGTTACTCATCTACCTGCCTGGATAATTTTATTTGTGTTTTAACTTACTTTAAAGGGTGGTTTTCTTGTTCAAAACAGTCGGTGTTGACTGCTCGAAAAGAAATTAAAAATGGAGGCTCGTCCAGGCCAGGACTTGAAAATCGATAAAAAATCGAAAGCTAAACAATATACTGATAGAAACTGATAGAACATTACATTTTCGCATGATTGTTGACATTTATTGTATAATGCATTTGTTTCTTTAATCCTTTTGATTATAGTAAAATATTCCCAACTTTCCAAATAGTATTCTTTAAAGTCCCCCTTTATGTAAATAAAAAAAATAACATTCATTTTTCTAGTTATGTGAAAATGCTATTCTACATTCATTACAAGATTAACTTAATATTTTTAAATATTCTTGTTTAAAGTCCTCCGGAATAATTTTAAATATTTAATTTTAATAAATGTATTTATCATTTTGTCTCACTTCATAAATAAAAATTTAAAAAAAGCATACCAAAAGAGCGCTCGGTTAAAGTCCGCTGAAACGATTTAAAAATGGGGGGGGGGCTCTTTGTTAACTATTCTGTACTTTCACGTAACAATTTACAGGACCGGCGGGACAGTTATAAAAGTGGGGGGGGGGTGGTTAAACACATGCATATCAACTTAATTATTGATGACCGTAAAGTGGGGGCTGAAGCCCCTCTACCCCCCACGGTGCCACCGTCCATGATTTAATAAACAGAAGATATCGTAAAAATTCAATTTAACTGGAAAATGTTATGTAAACAATAACCCGGTCCAAACTTTTAATTTCGTAACGTAATTACGAACCGGGTTGAAATAACATTATTTAGAAAGCCATTCTTAACATGTTAACTAGTCTGTACTTTCACCTAACAATTTAATAAACAAAAGATATCGTAAAAATGTAATTTAACTTGAAAATCTAATCTAATAAATCGCCCGGTTCGTAAACTGCAAAAGTACCAAAAAAAATAATATAAAAAATGTTCTTCACTGGGGAGGTGGGTAGCCCGTATTTACAAGTATATCTCCTGTAAAAACGGTTCTAAAATCTATTTTCAATCGATATTTATTCGATAATTGCCGAATTTTCCTACTTGACCAAAATTGCCGAGTTTTCCGTTGCTGAATTTCCATTGACGAATTTTCCGTTGTCGTGTTTTCCGTTGCCGAGTTTTCCTATGACGAGTTTTCCTAAATTCATTTTTTAACTCCCAAGGTATAGGCCAGATATTTTGTATGAAATTGTAAGACATTAAATGGATCTCTGAATTGTTTATTGACAATATATTGATGTTTTTTTTTTGGGGGGGGGGGCAACTCATGAAAAAAAAGATGTTTATTCAATTTTTAAAAAATAAACTTCAATGGATAAATCGATTTGTTTGAAAGTACTTGCGCGTTTCTCTGTGGTAAATAATAATATACATTATACTATATAGTTACGTTCGTAAAGCAAACAAATATTAAACAACAGCATGACGAGTAATGTTGCCCTGGCTGTCTCTTCTCTCCCAGAGAAATGTTTTGTTTAAAAAGAAAATAATCACTAATAATGTTTAAAAGTAAAACTTTATTTACTTAAAAATAAATCAAAATTTTCTTCCAAAAAAAAATAGAAAAAATATCGGGTCCAATTTTCCTCCCCTGAAAAAATATGTTGTCAATGTAATGAAAATTAAAATTGTTTTAACATACTTCAGGGATTTTTCTATTTCTATTTTATACCTCAGGAAACGAAAATGTACGTATACTTCACCCAACATGTTCTCCTATAACCCTAAGCAAATCTCAAAATATTAGCGAGATTTTGTCAAATATTACACTTAAAGTGACATCCCCCACCAATATTGACGAGATCCTTTGACGCCCACCCCTATCCTTCGACCACTCATTGGCAGAATATAACGTTTATAAAATAAGGTACATTTTCGTTATGGAGCGCTGAAAAAGAGCCGCTCCTTTTTTATAGGAGTTTGAGCTGGAGCGGCTCCTTTTTAGAAAATAGGGAGCGTATGAGGAGCCAGCTCTAATTATGAGCGTTGGAGCAGGAGCGGGCGCAGCTCCAAAAGTAGTGGAGCGCGTAAAGCCCTATATATATATATATATATATATATATATATATATATATATATATATATATATATATATATATATATACTAGACAAAAGGTCTAGGTTCGTAGAGTCTAGTCTAGTCTACATATCTATCTCATAGTCATTTTCTATATATTTATTTATCTATCTTAGCCTTCCTATCTCTATCTCTCTATCTATTTGATAATATATTTTATGACTTTTCTTCAATTCTTCGGTCATTATGCATTCATATCTTTCACGCAGATCCTTTGATTATAAATTAAACCAAGTTCTTCTGCCCATTAACCTGTTCACTCTCTCTCTCTCTCTCTCTCCTTATCGTCCCTTTTCTCTTTCTCTTTCTTTATCTCTCCTTCTTTATCTCACTATCCTTCTTCAAACAACACGTTCTATGTCACCGTCTCACTCTCTATCTCTCTTTCCCGCTATCTCTATTTTCCTTTTACTCTATTCTTCCACTTCTCCCGGAAATCCGCGCCCTACAGAAGCAAAACAAAAATCACAATCAATGCAGCGTAAAGAAATCGATTGAAACCGCAATTTTTCTCCATGGTTTTCCGTGTCTTATTTCTTCAATTTTATCTGATTTTTATCGCGTTCATTGTTATTAGATTTACATTATTTAACGTTAGTATTTTTGCTGATTCTCTCTCTTTCTTCTTTACCCGCTGTCCTCCCCCTATATTTCAGAAAAGAAAGACAAAAATGATTTTCGCTAAATAAAATTCTCGTCATCGATTAAATATTGACGTCAGACGTGTTTAAAAATACAACCGCCAATTACTGACCTTTTTCACGCACCACGTGACCATCATTCGATGTTTCTTTACGCGCCACAGAAATGTCCATATTTATTTCTATTTTCTATCGTTTTTTTTTTCATTTTGACGTTTTTACAATTTGAAGACGACGATGACATTTTATTTAATTGCAATATGAAAACATGGATTATTGTTTCAATTTTGTATTTTATTTTTCATTTAAATAAAATATCTTCTTTTCCAGAAAAAAATATGTTTATTTAAGATAATTGCGTTAGCAGAAAAGAAACAATTGAACCAGATATATTTTTTAAGATATAGATCTTAACATGAGCCACTATGATAGACGAAATCTGCTGAAGCTTGATGCGTGCAAGTGGAACCTCTTAATACACTTGTTACTGGTTATACATTCTGTAGAAATTGGAAGAAAGCTATTTTTAATTGAAGAAAATGCTCAAATCTCAAATGTCAGGGAAAAAGGTACTACATATCAGAAATACACCCTGTAGTGCGGAGTGATGAAAAGATGGTTGGAATTATGTTGGAGCTGACTGCTTCCTGGGATGTGAATGTTGTTCTTTGCAAAGGATAGGAAGGATATAATGTATGGTGAACTATTGGGTGAGTGTTTGAATAAATGATAGAAGGTTAAGTATTATTATTTGGCTGTTGGTGGTCGAGGATATGTGACGCATAATCTATGGACCGATGTGATATCGTGTTTGTTGTAGGGGCACAGTAGTAAAGTAGTTTACGAAAGAAAGTGCAACAATAAGCTGCAAAAAAGCCATCATACTGATTGAAAAGAAATGACGAGTTTTTGAAAGAGAATTAGCTTACAGCAGGGGTCCCGCGACTTCAGAAATGCAGCAGAGGAGTAGAGGCCGCGACGGTGAAGTGGATTCTCCCGATGATCGGCTACTGGATCCGATTGTGGAGCTGCCAGTTACTGTGCACTGTAGACGATGCGTACAACTCACTATTTCTTACCTGGGAATCTGTTTGTGACGATAACAATTAACATTTCTCAGATTCGAAGCGGTCGCGATACCTTGCATGTTAGGCGGACATTTGAAGTTGGGAAAAAACGCAGTCGCAGAGCTGTTATTTTTTTTAGGTGTTTGTCATTTGCATGCATGGACACCGACTAATTAAAAAAAAACGAGATACGACGACAGTGAAACAGGTCAAAAATCGGGTTGGATGAAAGAGACAAGGAAGAGATTCTTGCAGTTTGAAGAACGTTATGGTCGCGATATTCCGCTGTTATTTGAACATAAGTTCCTCCCTAATTAAGACAGGCGCGGACTCCTTATTATGCCACAAAGGATTATCCAGTTCCTTAGATGTTATTGCGGCCAGAAATGAACAGCCACTCAACGTGGAAATCATTCCCGAATTTGACTGAACATAGTTGATCAAGATGCAATGGTATCAACTATTTCGCTAAAGGCTGTGCGCTATTATCGGTGCCTTTTTGGTAAAATTCAAGTAGGTTATAAGCACAGTAAGGAACCTCGTATTTAGAAGAAGATTAGTTTCCCAAGTAGATACATCGAATTCTGGGTGGTTAAATTCAAACTCATAGATATTTCCTATATTTAGGGTGATTAGTCTTTTTGTAGTTAAATATTTCTCACTTGCAACAAATTATTCGTATGCATTGCAAATTTTCAATCCACTAAACCTGCTGCATAGTACAGGTTTACATCACTACAACGTACATTTTAATTATTATTTTATGCATCAAATGAGTATAGATTATTGCACTTTTATTTTTGCTATTTTAGGTTTCATATAAAGTTACGGCATGATGCAACTGACAAAAGTGGCGTTAAAAGTTTCAAAATTTCAGTGAGGTCGTATTCTGGACTAAAATAAATCCACACAAACTATCAGAATAGCGTGCTATCTCACTTTCTACATTTAATAAGGTGATTCCAACATTTAATAGAGAAAGTAAAGCGTGTATAGCCTCTCATCCAGGCCGTCTAGATCCCTAGGACATAATTACACGTCTTGTTAAGCGAAATGTTGAGACTAACTCTCATGCAAAGCCTCTGTCATAGAAAATATAGTATGTTAGTTTCTGAACAGATATCAGGTATATTCACAAACCAGACTCCTATGGCTAAACTGCAAATAAGAAACTATGTATTCGTTCAACTAACAGAATCGTTAACAGACCTATGTCATTTTCAAATACCGTAACATTCTTTGATAGGTAATGCTTTGTTTTGTTTTCAGACGATGCTAAAGTGTGCTTCTGGAGATTGAAATCAAGAATTTTACAAATAAGATCGCAGCCAACATTGAAACATAGTGGTTATTCTGTAATTGTATGGATTGCTATTTGAAATAATCGTGGTTTGGTGGGTTCCACGATAGAATTACTTCTGTTAGATATATTTCTATATTGCAAGAAGGGTCGATCCAATGGTCCAAAATGGTAGAATATATATCAAGGATGGGACTCCTTGCCACACTTTTAAACACACAATATTGATTGCATCAGAATTTATCATGATCTAACAGAGCCATGCCGACGGATTCGATAATGGCAAATGTTGTACCGTTATATTTAAAATAAAAGTAATGTCATGTGACCATTCTCCTTGTAACGATTATTTAAGAAAAGAATCTAAGCTGATTATCAGCTGGAGTTTAATCATTCATATCCTGTAAACTCTCTGATCCACCCAAATATGTAGATTTTCAGATGCTTCTTCAAAAAAACATCATGTGAATTTATCAGATCTGTATACATTGTATCTAATTAAGTAGAATAGTGTAGAATTATTTGTGTGAATTTAACCTATGAATAAGATTTGAAATGAATTATTAACTGGTTATTACTGGCGGAGAAAAAGTCAAAGTTTTCACAGCTAGTGACCTTATACATCTAATATGTAAGACATAGCGGTAGCAGTCATAAATGACTTACCTTCTCTTTCGAAGAAATGGCCCTGTCATGCGACTTGATTACACACTAACCAAGCAGTTTGCATGGCGCGCTTATTTAATCAGTCCAAGAAAGGACTACTTCAGCACCTTTAGATATCACGGTCGGTCGTCAAAGAGATTCCTGCAAGCAACGAGGAAAGCCGTCCATTTCTCTGTCCTGTCCCTGTCAACTTGGCGCCCAATCACCGACTATCTACGCTTGAAGATAATTTATAACAGACTTTCGGCAACCCAAAAAAACTTTCTAGCTTTTCCAGATTCATGTTACATCCAATAACCGTGGAAATAAGCCGTGCCACGCGCGAGTTCCTCAACAGCCTTGGCCTGTTAATGACGTGCCACACCGGGCACCACCCTGATATTGTATCAGACCAGAAAGAAAATGAATATTTAGCTTCAAGGGACACTGTGTGTGAAACTACACTCATTTTATGGCACTATTCTTCCAATGTTGCATCATTTTTCAGACCGGTTTAATGCATGGAAAAAACTGCCTCCTATGACTGAACCGGAACCGGAACCGTATTTTGCTTCTGACATAAGCTCGATCAATAAGAGTCCCTGTAGTTCTGTAAATGTTTTCTTTTAATTGTTATAGTCTTCATTTTGTCATGTAACGCTGCATTGTTCCCCAATAAAAAAGACAAAATATTATCAGACAATTTATCTACAAACTTGTATTGGCGGATTTTTACTTTCTTTCCTTCCGTCATTGTTTCGTTGTCTTTTGCCATTTAGCCTTGTCACACATGACATCATTTATTACAACCGGGGCGATTCTCTCTCTCCCTATTATAGCTCTCTCTCTCTCTCTCTCTCTCTCTCTCTCTTAGTCGTTCTCTCTATCTATCTCTCCCTCTCTTTCCATCCCTCTCTTGTGACGTGCTCGTTTCCTGTTGGCCATTATTTTAATTAAAGTCTTTTTGATTCTTAATCCGATTGGCTGATGAAATCGTTTTTTCCACTGTTCAAGTAACAAATCATTGGATTGGAAAATTCATTCAATTTCACTTTCTTCTTTTACTTCTTCTTCTTCTTCTTCTTCTTCTTCGTTCTCTCTTTTCTCTACCTGTACAACTCCTTTTACACCACACTCACCGATTATGCTCTCCTAGTTCGTCTTTGTATCGTTTTCTATTTTTCTTTGTCTCCCACCTTTCATTTTTTGATTGATTATTTGTTTATATATATACTGTTTTTAAATTGATTTTTTCATTAAACAAATAAATTGATTAGAAAATTTCCTAAACGTCCAGTTTCTTCTTTTTCTTCTTCTTTGTATTCTTTTTTCTTCTCTTTGCTTTTCTTCTTCCTCTTCCGCCTCTTTCCCTTCGGCCTATTCGTCACTATTTACTTGCCTTTCTATGAGAACAGAGTTATATACAAGGTCGTGTTTCAATGCGGATCATTCAGCTCCTCAAATATGGACACTATGGACACTTCACTGATCGAGGACAGTGGATTGCCCGTCACTGGCCGAAGACAGAAAATATCAATATCAGAACAGATAGTACACTCTACTCCAAGACAAAAAGCCAAAAACTGTTCATCATCATCATCATCATCATCATCATCATCATCATCATCATCATCATCATCATTATCAGCAGCAGCAGCAAATTCTTTTACTGTCACTTCTTTCTTTTTTCTTCTTCTACCCTCTACTTCTTTCTTCTTAATCGGTTCTTATTTTCTTCTTTTTTTCTCCTTCCTTATCCTGTTATACTTCTTTTCTTCTTTCTTTTTTTACTTCTTTTTTTTCTTCCTCTTTCTTTTCACTTTCTTCCTCATCTTCGTCCACATTCTTTCCTTTTAATTTTCTAACTTATCTTCTTCCTTTTCTCCTCCTTCTTTATTTTCACCAACCCTTTCTTTCTCTTCCCTTCTTTGTCTACTTTCCTCTTCTTCATCCCCACCTTTTCTAGATTATTCTTCATTTCTTCTCTCTCCTCACCTTAGTCCGCCCTCCTTTTCTTCTTCTTCCCCTTCGTGTTCTCGTTCTTCCTTATCTTCTTCCATCATCTTTTTCTTCTTCGACTCGTTTTTCTACTTTTTTTCTCTTAATCTTCGTTCACTTTTTCTTTTTCTTTTTATTGTTATTTTGTACCTTTTCTTTCTCTTCCCTTTTTCTGTCCCCATCTTCGTCCACTCGCTTTTTACTTTTACTTTTTTTCTTCTTTTTTTCTCGTCCTTCGTCATCATTGGTTACTTTCTTCTTCTTCTTCTTCTTCTTCTTCTTCTTCTTCTTCTTCTTCTTCTCTCTTCCTCTTCTTTACTATTCTTTATTCTCTTCCTCTTTCTCTTCTCCTCATTGCTGATATCCGTGCACCCTCTTCTCTTTCTATTTCTTCTCCCCCCCCCCACACACTTTTTATTTCTTCTGGAAAAGTGTCCCGGATCAAGCAAAGAAAGACAATTAAGCATCCCGTTTATCTGTGTATCTTTTTGACGGAAAACTATTTTTATTTTGCAAACATTAACCGCTGCCATCATAAGAATGGGGCAAATATTTGTGTTCAGTTCTTTACATTGTAGATTCGTCTGTAGAACACCAATTACTATTGCTAGTCTCATTATTTTGAGGCAAAACCCATTCAAGTGCCATACTGCTTTATAATTAGTATATGATGGGGATGCGGCTAGAAAAGAAGGCAAACAAACAAAAAGGCGAAACAAGTTTAGTTTTATAATGAGATTTCGAATGTTGATCAAAAGAGACGATTTAATCGTTAAGCAAACGAGAAGATAAAGAGGAAGACCAACGAGGAAAAGGAAAAGACAAGTGCGCCGGGAAGATAACATGGATCTGACGTCGTCCGACAAGAAAAGAATGGACAAGAAATAAAAAGAAGGAGAACAACAATAAAGTGAGAAAGAAGAAGAAAAATAAGAAGATGAAGAAGAAGAAAAAGAAAAACAACAACAACAACGGGAAATAAAACGATATAAAGAAAACAATAATACAAACCAATATCCAGAAATAACAACTACAAGAAAATGAACAAGGCGAAAAGGAAGGAGAAGAAAAGTGAGGAACAACAACAGCGACTACAAGAAAAAAGGAAAAATATCAAGATAAAGAAAATGAAAAAAAAGGAAAATAATAAGAAAGAAAAGAAAAAGAAGTTGAAGGAGAACAAGCCAGTAAGTAAAAGAAAGAGAAGAAGAAGAAGAAAAAGAAGAAGAAGAAAAGAAGTAGAAGATGAACAACAACAATAACAACAACAAAAAAGAATAACAACGGCAAGAAAAAGAAGGAAAAGAAGAACAAGACAAAAAAGAAAAGTACAACAAATTCTTAGCAAAAATCAGAATATAAAAAAAAATCAAAAAATGTCGCTAGAAATAAATCTTTAATTAAAAAAAATTCGGTTAAGACTGATAAATATTTATGCTAAAAGAAGACAAAAAAACGAGAAAATTTGATTTACAAAGTTAAAATTTGCTAAAACGTTTCTGCGCATTTATTTTCTGTTTCTTTTGTGATTTTAGCTAGAAGAAATATTGTCAAGAAGTATTTTTAAAAAACACCTGATTGGGTAGGATTGGTACTCCAATACCAACTGGTCCAATGGCAAGAAATTGATCCTGGAAAGCCATAAGATGAGTTGAAATAATTCTTCGTTTCCAGTTTATAGGCTGAACGATTAAGTTTGAACAAGTGTTAGTGGATACATCTATTATTCTATTAATGCTGAGTAAATGAACGTTTGTTTCTCTAAGGATGTTTCTCTGTATATGTTAATCACGCAAACGACAGGTTAAATTTGAAAATTGAAAAACAAACTTCCGTTTTTGTTGTTCTAATTTGTCGAAATGTGCAAATAAGACATCAAGTGACACACCTCTCACTCACTGATTACCTATAAGTGTGCCCCTCTCCACCCGTATTTTGGTTGACTCGTCGCTCTTATTTTATACGGCCTCCCTCTCCTTTTGTTTATTGACAGCTGAAAATTAATACACAAAAGAAATAATAAAACGATTGGAATAGTTCATTATTAAAACATAGCGAATATCAACATAGGTAGCAATGCTAGTTTACTCGTGGTTTAATAGGAAAAAAAGTAGAAAGACGGAGAAATGTTCACTTTTTTCATTTTACTTCAGTTAAAAGTGTTCATAGATAAAGTGACTAATACTTGATCTCTATGTGAGATACATACATATCCGAACGTTCAATTATAGTTCTCCTTTATCTGCCAAATGTTAAGTTTTTAAAGAATTTAAAAATATCAACTTTCCTCTTTTTAATTGCTCATTTAACTATGTTATAGTGTATCTTTCTTGCAGCCCATTGGTCTTACCGCATGCCAGGACAAGAATTTATCTAGCCTGGATTAAGTTTAAATGTCTGTGTGCGCGAGGTCACATTGGCACGTTTTTTTTATAAATGGATTAGTCGCACCTAGAATAACGTTGCAATATATGAATATAGAATATTCATAAATAAAAAGGAATAAAGGCCTATTTACTTTTGTATAAAACTATTGCTGGATACCGAAAGTCTCAAGAAGACCTTAAAATGCATACGTTTATCTTGAAAAAAAATATAACGGTGTTTTTGGCTTTAAAATATTCATATACTAAAACGTTTTTCTAAGTGTCAACAATCCCTATATATATATATATATATATATATATATATATATATATATATATATATATATATATATATATATATAACTTCTTTTGTAATATAGCAGGAAAAATCCCAGCAGAGTGTTCGATTAATTGGGAATTAAAATGAAAAATTTAAATTTAAGAGCGTAATATTTATTTATTTTGGTACAGAAAAATTAGTACAACATTCTTACCATCGGTTTCAAGCACATAATGGCTTAGCCATCCGGCTCCTTTCAGCTTATGTTGTCATCTGTTTTGGAAATGTTAAGTAACTTGTCACTCTCGCCTGAACGCATTTTTTGCTTAAAATGTTATGTATGTTTGTTTAAATTTACTATAAGGAAGCAAAGATTGTACGCACACAGAAACACCTTCAGATTCACATAACAAAGCTAATACAGCCTCGCGACCCGAGTATTGGCAGCTTAAAGATGAGAAGACACTCTTCACCATCAAATGGAAAGTAATTGACAGAAGACCATCCTTCTCTCCAGCAATAAATGGGTGTCCTCTGTGTGACGCAGAAAAACATATATTAAGGTTCACCATTGACCAATATACAGTCTGTTTAAATATCAGAGATGAAATCTTTAAAGGATGCATCCACAGGAGACAAGGACTACTTATAAATCGGACTTTCCGATACACATAAAAGGCCTAGCAACACCCCCTCTGCAAAATACATAACCCTTCAATTTCCCCACTAAGTACCGACTTCCACTCCAGAAAATGCTTCCAACTATCACCCCTCATAAATATATGAAACAAAAATAGAAACAGATACCTTAATCGACCCATATCCGCACCACTACTCAAGAGCAATAATTAATAACTTTCTCAATAATAAGTTTCCAGTCATTAAGAGGGTAACACATCCATTTCACATCATAATTACTCCCGTAAGTCCCCACCATTTCTTAAGTATTATGCTAATCTCCCATATCTCCCAAACAGATCCAATATTTTCGATCCTTACTTTTATCTCTAAACCAAGACTGTTATGGGAGTAGTAATATTTGTATACTGATTAAGACTAATCAGTATACCAATATTACTACTCCCATAACTATTTACTATACCTTAGTGAATAATGTTAACTCATGAATACAAATCATTCAAAAAGACAGCAGAGTTACTGCCTTAGACTGCCCGGGTGATATATTAGTTTAAATTCCTTTGGGATTGATTTAAAGTTTTTTAATCCAGGATTAAACTTACATTTAATGTGGTTTTTTATTTGTTATCTCTTCATAAGTATAATCCTTAAACCCATTTTTTCTCCCTAATTTCTTTAGAAGACACCAAAACAGTAACGGCCAAATATAAGCTACTCATAAGCATTGGCTCACGGGATTTATATAGAAATATGTTTATTTTTATTGTTTTATGTTTTATATCTATTTAAATCTTCAATATTTTTTATCTCAATTGTTACTTTTCACCCTCCTTGTTCAAGTTTATAAAACTTTCATTACACTAAATTTAAACCAACATACATAACACGCAAAGCAAATAACGCGTCCAAATGATGAGTGACACGTGACTTCACACTTCCGAAACAGATGACAACATGAGCTGTCAGGGGCCGGATGCTAAGTCTTTCTGTGCTTGAAACAGACGGTACAAATGTTGTACTAAGTTTTATGTACACAAAATAAATATATATATATATATATATATATATATATATATATATATATATATATATATATATAAATTATTTTGAATTTTATTTCGTCTGGCTTATTTATTTATTCTATTTGCACGGACAACATTTTGATCATCTGTGAGTGTATTATAATAATAGTCTTTGAAAAACATTATAAAACCTATTCTTTGTAAAAATACATTACTATTTGACAAATTTCCCCGGGATTGTTTTTTAGTATCGAATGTCGATTGGACAAAATTTCCAATCTACTATTTCTGTCAGCCAACTAGAAAAGCGAGGATATTCACTCCGAATTTCAGCGCATACTATTAAAACCCTAACACTCTTTTCTTTCTTTTTACAGGCATTTTCCCTCCGCGTACAATGCACGTGTGGACGTCTAACCTCGGTCCCTCGACAAACGCAACGACACACTTTCGGGAACTACCAAACACAGCGCCAGCATACACACACTGCTAACCGAACTGGCTCAACATACGCACATACCTTCATGCTTATTCCCATTTACACACACGTAAACGCACGTAACGTCAGACGAAATGAACACGTGTACTCGATTTCAACTTACAGAGAAAACGACTCTTTCAACTAGAACGTTTTGAGATTTTTGTACTTTATTCTTTATCTAACTTTCATTTTCGTTGCCACAGAAGAAGTTTTAATGCTAAATTAATATATTCAACAAACAGGATAGATGAGTTCATATGTTAATAGAGGTTACCAATTTTTTTTTTTAAATGCTCTTCAACATTCTATTTTAAACTTAGGCTTGACAAATCTACCGAAGGAGAGACTATCTTATAGATATTCTCGACGCATCTTCAATTACGTTCAATGTACACGTTTACCGATGAAAATTTAATTTTAAATCGAGACAGATCGATAGACGGACGATAGAGTGATGCGAGGCTCTATTTAAGATACGTTCTGTCTTTTCGCAATGGTAGCATCTATTACGGACAACATTCTTATTCTTAATAGATTCCTTTCAACCCATAGAAATATTTGTTCTGCTAATTTCCGGGACAAATATGCATGGCTCATTATATATCTATTCTGATTAACAACAACAAAAGAAGAACAACGAAATATCTATTATTGTTTATAATAAAAGTGGAACGTTTTCTTCTGAAAGAAAGTGTTGTTCTCTTTTGTAATATTAGAAACACTCTTTTGTGATAACAATAGAAAACCTGTAGTCGGAAACAACACGGTCGGGAATTGAAAAGCCATCCAGTATTTTTATGAAATGTTCGGTTGTTATAAATGTATCTTCCAACATCGCTCTCTCTCCCCCTCTCTCTCTCTCTATATATATATATATATTCCAGAAGATCAGAACAACATCGGTACTGTCGGTTTCAAATCCAAACAAAGAGGACCTATTGTTGGTCTCCTAAGCCAAACTATCTTCAGTCTTTGTTTATTTCTGTCTATAGGGAAGACATACATAAAGAGAGGCTGAAGAAAGTCCGTCATAGCAAACCAACGATCGGTCCCCTTTATTTGAATTAAAAACCTACGATATCGATGTTGTTCTTATCTTCTGTAATACATATATGAATAAATATTACGCTCTTATTTTTGAACTTTCTTTATAATGGGGCACTTAAATGGGGTTCTCACCCAGTAATCTTTTTAAAATTTAAGATCGTATTCTTCTTTATTATGTTATTGGGTAGTGTAGTAGTATTTGTTATGTTGTCATGTGCCATCCTCCTAGGCATTAACTCCTCCTTTTTGGAAGAGAGTGTGTAGTGTAGTATATGTGCTGTTGAGTTTTAAAGTACATTTTCAGACACAGTATATCTTTTTTAATTGCTAATTTGCGCATTTGTTTGAATTAAAATGCGTTCTTCTTCGTAAAATGTTTTCTCCTTCATAATCATCGAAACTAGCAATGTGCTGCGTACCCCCCCCCCGCCTCGTTTACAAATGCATAAGTTAATCTACAATTTATTTGCACGGTTTTATAGTATAAATTCATTTTAATGATTTCATTCAATTATTTACAACGTTGAACATCGCATAGCAAGAGACAGGGAGAAAGTTGACAAACATCTCTGCATTAAAGATGGAATATACATACATACACACACATGAACATATATGCATAGATATGTACATATATAATTAGTGTTCTATCATAAATAGTGCAAACATTTTACATGTTTGACATAAATACTTTCTCTTCCTCTCTCTCTCTCTCATATATATATATATATATATATATATATATATATATATATATATATATACATATGTATAAGGTGTGTTAAAAATCTTTTAATTAATACAATTATTTTTGTTTGCAAATTTACCGACATGCTTAAGTACCAGCTGGAGACAAGCTCAACTTATTCCGGCTACTATGAAATTATTTCAAGCACACCTGAAAACGAAAGGGCGATTGTTATAAGAACTGACATATAATGTACTGTTATTAATTAAGATAACATTTAAGAATTATCAAGGTAAACCGTCAAAAGGTCTCGATTATTTTTTATTTAAATTTTATTCTAATACTTTTTTTAGTTTAAAATCTTCGAAGGACAGCCATTGTGCCGGTCGTCGAAATAGGTCAGCTCTTCAATGACACTTCCAAATTAGCTATAAAACTATGTTTCATATATATATATATATATATATATATATATATATATATATATACCATCATCATCAAGGCTTTTGATACATCCGTGAGAAGGAACCCTTCCCAGGTGATCGTCTACCTTATTGGTAACTGTCATTCAGGGTGTTTTTGAATAGTCGGCACGTAAAGTACTGCAAGATCGCGACGCTATTTTCCCAGCGCCCGGTTTCCCTAAATATTAATCCATCTTGTGCTAACAAGGCTTAACGTCGCGTAACTTCGGTGATATATATATATATATATATATATATATATATATATATATATATATATATATATATATATATAACTGGTGTGTAAACTTAACTATACCGTGTATTTATATATATATATATATATATATATATATATATATATATATATATATATATATATATATATATATGTTGTTATTGTTTTTACTAGCGATAGAAACAGAATTGTCTCTAGTATTTTCCACTTCCTAATCGGAAATCAATATTAAAAATATTGTCGTAAGTCGCCCTTAATCGGACGTGCAATTATTAATATATATATATATATATATATATATATATATATATATATATATAATTTTTTTCTACATACATTAACGTTATCCATAGACATGTGTTTCTGGCTATCTGTGATCATCAGTATGGCTAACCTGGACAAGGATCGAACCACTCTCAATGTTAGTGTATGTATTCTGACGTTTTACAATCAGACCACGACGTTTTGCCAGAAATATGTACGATGTAAGGAAAAGAATACAACAGTTATTAAGCGTACAAGTCAAAGTTTTCAGAACAATGTTAATATATATACATGCATTTATATACATTTATATATATATGATGGACTCTCCCGTCGATTGCGACGTATGAGGTTCCAACAACTTTCATTTGTGTTTAGACTGTCTATGACACCTTAGTCCGGCAAGAGACCTGCAAGGAAAGCCGCAGACAGTGCAAGAGTGTGAGTAATCGGATGCCAGGTATGGAGCACTCTCTCTAGCTTTTCGCCTAACTCTGGCAGTTCTCATATTATCCACACAGGTCTCGTTGAATCTTTCCAGTCCAATGCAACAAGCTGCTCGCCATGTCTTCCTGTCTTTTGTACAGTCTTCAAAGATTTTTGGGGGTACTCCAATTGCCGTCAGCGCATCTTTCAATTTATCTTTGTACCTCAGCAAGGGCCGACCAACATTCCTGTTACCACAAGCTAACTGACTGTACATCAGTGCTTTAGGTATCCTCCCTTCGTCCATTCTTGCTACATGACCAGCCCATCGCAATTGAGACTGCAACAGGAAACTTTCAATTCCACCAATATGGCATCTGTTGTAAAGATCGGTGTTAGCGACTTTGTCCTTCAAACTAAGTCCGCATATGGTCCTAAGGCAGCTCCTGTGGAACACATCCAATTGGCGAATGTGATGCCGGTAAGGCGTCCACGCCTCACATCCATAGAGAAGACCTATCAATATTACAGCCCTATACACATTGATTTTTGTCTTCAACTTAATGACTCTGCTACTCCAAAGACGATGTTCCAGCTTGCCGAAGGCATTTGCCGTTTTTGCAATTCGGTTTACGATTTCATCATCAAGTGAAGCAGCAGAATTAACTTTGCTACCTAGGTAGGTAAAGTTTTTGACATAGTTCATTGGTCTGCCATCCACTTTGAGTTTTTCTAATGGAAATTCATGGACAGGCTGATTTGGTTTCACTCCTTGAACTTGTTTAGGGGTAGGGCATGGTTGATGGACCCCGTCAGTCTTCTTTAAACTGATTGTTAAACCAAAAGCCCTACATGCACCTGAAAATGTTGTCAAAAGATGTTGAGCTTCTTCAAAAGAAGTCGCGACCAGGGCAGCATCATCTGCAAAGAGAAGGTCCCGAATGATGGCCTCTCGAACCAAGGTTTTGGCTTTAAAACGCTGATGGTTAAAGAGCCCACCTGTGGTTCGGAATTGAACGTGATTTGTATAAGTGTTTTATAGTTCATATTTAAAAAAAAAATATGAACCTTAAAACACTTATACAAATCACGTGCTGCATTCACGTTCTTCATATTTGATAGTGGGAAACAACAGCTAACCCATTTGGCCCGGCTGTAATAACAACAGCAAGCCGGTAAGAGAAAAAAAATACAAATCCGATGACATCAGGATATATTACACACCGAGGATGCCAGGTTGTGGCGAAATATTTGTATCCCTTTAAACTAACAAAAAAAAAATGCTAGTTTATAATAAAAAAAATAAAAAAAATAAAATCGGTTTCGATTTATTATTTTTCTTTTTTATAAAAAAAAATTGATATCGCATCTTAATGCTTCAAAAGGTATTTATTTTACCTATTCCTTCTTAAATTTAACAATAGATGCTTTAAAAAAAAATATGAACCTTTAAACACTTATACAAATCACGTGTTGCATTCACGTTCTTCATATTTGATAGTGGGAAACAACAGCTAACCCATTTGGCCCGGCTGTAATAACAACAGCAAGCCGGTAAGAGAAAAAAATACAAATACGATGACATCAGGATATATTACACACCGAGGATGCCAGGTTTTGGCGAAATATTTGTATCACTTTAAACTAACAAAAAAAAAACAATGCTAGTTTATAATATAAAAAAGAAATAAAATCGGTTTCGATTTATTATTTTCCATTTGTATTAAATTACTTCAATTAATTACTGCTAATATTAACATCACTATTACATATATAGAAGTAAAATAACACGATAATATTACAAATGAATAGCAGCAAACATTAATTATAGATTGTTTAAAAAGACGTCATACCAATTAAATAGATAGTTGAATCTGTATATGTCTTTCTTCAGTATTATATATATCGTATTTCAAAATTTTCTATCGTTTTATTTGCTTAAATAACAATAACCCGTGTTGGTAGTAATATAAGAGTGATAAATGGAAAACATTTTCTAATTCATATATATATATATATATATATATATATATATATATATATATATATATATATATATATATATATATATATATACTGGAAGAATAATCATTCCAAGACAGTGAAAATTAATTTCCTGAACAGAATATTTTAGCACCACATTTATGTCACTTTACGAATATTACAATCAAGATATAATTATACGAAACCTTACGTCTAGAATCCTTATTTCAATTTTCACGACAAATCAACTCATTAATTTCTACAGTTTAAGGCTAAAGATTAAGAGGTATTAAGAAAAAAAATAAAATTCAGTAAACTCTTCATTATGGTGTAAAATTACTATGGAGCAAATTCAATGTAAATCTGAAATATTTGGATTTTAAAATAGTATGGGGTACATATACGCTCTCTATAAAACCCTTTGAAAATTTAAAAATTTAGTAATATTTATTAATTGATGTCTAATAATTTTCCTAAGAATTTCACAAAATTCGGTGGTATGTGAATTCTGATGAAGGCTTCTTACCGCTTGTTACATCTTTTGCATGAAATTTAATTAAATATAGCCTACATTACGCCCTCTATGTGTTCGAATATTTATAATGATCGGTTAAATAATTTATGAGCAATACTGTACATACAGATATATAAACATATACACATACATAACTTATATATATAGATGTTGTCATCTGTTTCGGAAATGTGAAGTCACGTGTCACTCTCGTGTGGACGCGTTATTTGCTAAGAGTGTTATGTATGTTTGTTTAAATTTAGTGAAAGGGAGGTTTAATAAGGTTTGAAAGAAGAAGGGGGTAACTATTGAGATTAAAAATGGGAGAAGATTTAAAAATATACAAATAAAAAAATATTTCGATATAAATCTCGTGAGTCAATGTTTATGAGTAACGTTATTTGGCCGTTACTGCTTTGAGGGTTATTAATGTGTCCTGTAAAGAAAATAGGGAGAGAAAATGGGTTTAAGGATTACCCTTATAGGGAAGTAAAGAACTTAAAAAACACACATTACATTCAAGTTTTAATTCTGGATGTAAATCAAGATATCATCCGAAAGTCTAAAGGCAGTAACTGTGCAGGGTGTTTGAATCATTTGTATCGGGGTAAAACATTATAAAGTAAGGTATAGGGAAAGCTTATGGGAGTAATAATATTGCTATACTGATTAAGACGTGTTTAGAGATAAGAGATAAGAGTAAGGATTCGATCGGCAGGATTCGATCTGTTTGGTAGATATGGGGGATTAGCATTATGACTAAGAAATTGTGGGGACTTATGGGAGTAATAATAATGTGAAATGGGGTTGTTAACTGTCTTAATGACTAGAAAATTATTATTGGAAAAGTTATTGAGTATTGCTCTTGAGTTGATGTGTGGATGTGGGCCGATTAAGATATTTGTGTTTTTTTTTTCAATTTTATTTATATTTATGAGGGATGATAGTTGGGATGATTTTCCGGAGTGAGAGTCAGTATTGTGAGGACTTATGGGAGTAATAATAATGTGAAATAGGGTTGTTAACTGTCTTAATGACTAGAAAATTATTATTGGAAAAGTTATTGAGTATTGCTCTTGAGTTGATGTGTGGATGTGGGCCGATTAAGATATTTGTGTTTTTTTAATTTCATTTATATTTATGAGGGATGATAGTTGGGATGATTTTCCGGAGTGAGAGTCGGTATTGTGAGGACTTATGGGAGTAATAATAATGTGAAATGGGGTTGTTAACTGTCTTAATGACTAGAAAATTATTATTGGAAAAGTTATTGAGTATTGCTCTTGAGTTGATGTGTGGATGTGGGCCGATTAAGATATTTGTGTTTTTTTTAAATTTTATTTATATTTATGAGGGATGATAGTTGGGATGATTTTCCGGAGTGAAAGTCGGTATTTAGTGGGCAATTATAGAGTTATGTATTTTGCAGAGGGGGTGTTGCAAGACCTTTATGTGTATCGGTAAATCGAATTTATGAGTAGTGCTTGTCTCCTGTGGATGCATCATTTAAAGATTTCATCTCTGCTATTCAAAAAAATTGTATATTGATGGCCCTTAATATATGGTATTTTTCTGCGTCACACCGAGAAATACTGTTTATAGCTGGAGAGAAGAGTGGTCTTCTCTCAATTACTTTCCATTTGATAGTGAAGGGTGTATTTTCATCTTTAAGTTGCCATATCCGGGTCGAAAGTGCAGTATTTGCCTTGCTTTTGTATCTGAAGATGTTTCTGTGTGCGTATATTCTTTGCTTGAAGTTTCCCTGCGTCATGCAAATATATTTTTTCTGCTCTACTGCTTGTCTGGTTAGTGACGGTTGCTTCATATACGAGGGAACCTATTTTGCAATTCTCCTCTAGGGGGTACTTGTTTTTGTCCCGTCATGAACAGGCTGCGTTTACTATTGCTCTGGGCCTCGCAGAGATGAGCGCAATATATATATATATATATATAGCATAATGATGGCCAAATTTATGTTTAATCAGTGTTTACACTCGTTATTTAACTAAATATATTACTATAATATAAATCAGCGAATTGCATACATAATTTAATTTTTCATATATAAATTATTATTATCATTTCTGATGGCATAAAAGAAGCAAAGACACCAGTCTTAACTTTTTACTATATAGTATTAAATTTTTAATCTCTAGGAGACTGTCACATACGAACTGATTATACCTAGCGATTTATCCATTACGCAATGGGTTTTTGAGGTTAAAAGTTGGATCCTCAGTGCGGGCAATGCTAAGAATACAATTACGATTAACTTAAGACGTCTATCCGGGCATGGCTAACGGAACAAGAACAAGCTACTTTATGAATTAAAAAATGGGTCATTCGAAATTCTGTTAATATTCCCAAGTTCGACATAAATATTTCGAGTTCGACCAGACAAACCTAAAAAGACCGGAGGTTACACATGCTAAAACGTTGTAGGAATACGTATAAAAAAAGAAAAGGTAATGAATCAGAATTGTGCTTTATTCATAATATGGATTCTAAAATAAATTGGCTTTGAAACAATTGCAAATGGGCAATTGCTATGGATTTCTAAAAGCCAATCTAAATGTATATAGTATGCATTTTTATGCACAAATATTTTTGATGTTTTGAGTAAACATTTTGAGATCAATCATCAGTGCTATCCGTCGTTGCTCGTGTTTTTTTATAAAGTACTAGCTGGAAGACCTGAAGTTGCTCGGGATTAAATTGATAAGACTACTATGTACTTTTAATTATACTACCTTTTTGTAATTACTACCTCTTCCTTGCGTTTCCGCCCCCTAATATAGTTGGAAGATGATGACACTTTGGAAAACTTTATAAAGTAGTTTCTTATAGATATTGTTTAATTTTGATTCGATTCAGATATAGGTATTTGGAATTTAAAGGAAGTTATGTATCCATGGTTACCTTAGAGGTTGCGACACGTAGATATTCGGCACATAGAGGGTAACGTAGAAATTTGGAATCATTCCCATTGTGTTTCCCGAAGACTTTTTTACATATAATATAAATTTTATCAAAACAAGATATATCTGAAGTTATAAAAGAGATTCGGTCACATAGCTCTCTTAAGTTAGGAAGACAGTTAGAGATTCGGGACCAATTTAATTGTCGCCCCCAGAAAACTTATACGTCTGATCTAAATGGCATCAAAATATGATATATTTGAAGTTGTAATGTGGTTATAGTTTCATACACTCCTTAGGAGTTCACTTAGTGATTCGGGAACGCTTCTATTGTCTTTCTCGTTTTACATAAGAATACACTTTTATATTTTTATGTAATACTCTAACCATTCTTTCTATAAGAAACACACAAACAGCACACACAGAGACATTCAGTTATATATATATATATATATATATATATATATATATATATATATATATATATATATATATATATATATATATATATATATATGTGTGTGTCGGGGGTGTATTGCCACACGTACACTTAAGGAACCAGAAGATAATTTAAAAATTATTATTTTATTGGATTTTAAACTAAACTTCAGTGATATATATATATATATATATATATATATATATATATATATATATATATATATATAATACCAATGATAACTAAAATATAGATATAATTGATAACATTAAGGAAGCTTAACGAGACAAATTTTAATGAAATCTTCCCTCCCTTTTTCAGTAGTGTGATAGCACAAAACACCTTATTTGCAATTTTATTTAATTACTATTTATTAAACTAAATATATTTCACATGTAATATATTAAAGCAAATATAGTTACATCAATTAATAGTGGTACAAAAATTGCATTAGGCAAAGAATATAGACGTTTGCGACATTTATTTTAGGTAGAATGAAATTGAAAAAGTGTTAAAAACGAGCGAAAAATAATCATTACATAAATCTACTACGTTGGCTTTCGCCAAAACTTATCAGAGTAAATACGTGGAAATTATTCATGCACCACGATTAAAAACTTCAAATAGTGAAATGAAAATTAGTGACAGTTTAAGGCGAAAAAAAAGAGGGGTTATTGAGTCCTATAAGCTACTCCTTTTGTTTACAAAGGTAGGGTTTAAATGACTTGATATATATTGTTTCTATAGATTTAAAAGTGAATAGTAAATGTGATCTACTTATGACAGAGAAACTGTCACTAGTGTTAGCCGACGCACATTATATATATTTTTCGGCGATTTCGTCATCAAGCATTCACACTTATGGAAAAGCGTGAAAAAAGATTTACAACCGGTGTAATACATAAAAGTATCCGTTAAAAATGTAGTACCTGGTTAAACTAGTGGTAGAAAGAAGACTTAATAACAGACACAGGAGTATCCGTGATTGGTGTTTCTTTTATATTAGTAGGAAAAACAAAATCTATCGAAAAAAGCTAAATATCAATTAAATTAGTGAAAAAGCGGGTTTGGAATTCTATCAGGGAAGAGATTTATTCTGACTCACAAGGGGCCGTATTAAGTAAATGTCACGGAATTAAATAAAATTAATTCCACTTTTTACCGCAGTCAAAAAAAAACCGGCGCATCACTTGCTCGACGTTTTCTCTCCTTTCTTTTCTTGTCTTTTATTTCGTTCCGTTCTGCTCTCCACAACCTCAAGTTTGGAAATGAATTGCCGACGACAAATGCAATTTATGTTCCTTCTTTTATAGACACATTAAAACCAACTCGATCTGTATAACAGCACATGGATTTGCTGCTGCGAATGTTAAAACAAACATAACTTACATTAAGCCGGTATTCGTAATCCATCGGGCAGTGTTCGACTCCTCACTAGCCATACAATTCAAACATTTCTTAAACTTTTAAATTTACCGCCAGGTAAAGACAAGCTTTTTATGATGGAGATGAGGCAAGTCGGGGCTACTTCCACCGCTCAATGTTGGTGCAGGATCACAACGTTTGTCACACTTTCCTTTGATCTCCTGATCACACAAATGACACTGCGAGTGCGGTCATTCGTTTCCGCTGCCCCTTAGAAGGGGGGACTGTGTAGAATTTGTTTTCCTAAAAGAAGCTTTCATTAAGCTGATATCGGAGGGATAATTTGGTGAACCCTAACCCCAAGTAGATTGGCTGTTCACTATCTTCTGTATTGTCTTCGTCGTCGAAGGGAGGCGATCATAAAAAAGGGCGCAGACCTTAAACATGACGAGGTGTTCCATCGACTCGCACCAACTGCTCTCTGATCACATCGGCTACGCGTCCAGTTTCAAATTTGTTTGTGCACCTACTTCGTGGGATCTTAACAAATACAACATCACCTATCTCATACCTACCGTCAGTTATTTGTAAGTAAGGCGGGGACACGGTGTCAATGCCTTTCACCCCGATATGGTATCTATGGAATACGTCAGCCGACGACGTAGAAGGTGAGACGTTATCTTTCGGTGTGACATTATGCCAGTAGATAGCCTCTAACGCAGAGAAAATGCCCTAGCTGCAATCGTTTTTACGCTTCTATGACTGCGTTCCACGATGCAATTCTTGGACGGAACGTAAGCGCACCGGAACCTCAAATACACACCCCAGCTACTCGTAAATTACTCAAATAGTCTGCAAGTGAATGCAGTGTCACTATTAGTCAATATATCGGTTGGCGGGCCTCGTTCATAAATAACTGTCTCCAGCTGACAAATGATACTAGTCGAATCTTGTCGTTGTAGTTGCCCCCATATTGCGAAACATGAGGGGCCACAATCGATAAGAATCAGAAAATGGTACCCGTCATAATGGGGCACGTCTATTGCCAACGTGTTTCAGTTATTCTCGTGCTGGATCAATCGATTGGCCAGCTTTGCATGCTCTGACAGATTTGACAAGTCCTTTAGGCACCATTGGGTCGACAGTTCTAGCAGAATATAGTGTCCTTTTAACGCGTAGGTGACCACTGTATTATAAAATATTGGCAACCTGACTTTCATTTAATGTAACTATGAAGTTTCTCTTTTCTTGTGCATACCCAACAATCTATGGGAAACTTTGGTGAGACTGTCAGCTTTGTTTTGGCAGAATTGTACCAGAGTCACATCAATTGCCAACGCATATCTCTCCGTCAGTGATTGTAGTGTTTCTAGGATCCGCCTCACTAGCATTTCACCAGCCGCCTTCATGTTTAGGCGTGCCTTTTCTTATCGGGGTGTCAGACACCTATCGATGCACGTATGCTGAATCAGTTATTACAGCCATCATCCGTTCCTGCTATTGAAAGGCCATATAAGCGCCTTTAATTACTGCATTAATTCGGCCACATTAATGTGCCTAGCACCATGCGTTGGACGAAACCAATAGGCATCTTCCACGATGTGTCCTTTCACTTCTAATGCCACTTTCGTAACCATGGAACTTGCGTCGACCCAGACCATCATCTAGTTGCCATTCACGTACCAGTCTCCCCCTGACAGGGTCTAAGTCCCATACGCTTGCAGTTGTTTCCGCCAGCATTTGACAGAGAAGCATTTCTGCTCGCATCGTCCCATCCTTTCGTTAGCGTATCGCTTAGTGCTTGATGAATGCAATAGCAACCTTAAGCCAGACGCACACAGGTAAATGTTCCACCAATTTCCTGCACACAGAAAGTACGTGTCGACGGGTCATTACACGGAGATTTTCCGGGATGTAACCACCCCGTTTCTATCGAGAAGTATAACTCTCTCCACAGACCTACAGATCCAGGACCTTAGCCCCGACTCTCAGTTGTTCCGGATCTTTACAAACCAATCCGTAGTCTGAAAAGTACTGGCACACAAGAGGTTCTGTCTCACGCGCACCACAGAGACTATACGTTCATTGATTAAGATGTCGTACACGTATGTTGACTTGGAACTTGATTTTCTTATCCTGAGACGTTATAGCGACAATAACAGATTTCATAACAAGCGGATCCACATGTAAGCCGAACCCCAGTCAAGTACGCTAAACAGATTGCCTTTCATGATCACAGTTTGAAAAGGCCACCATGCTTTTTCAGCCTGAGTCTGGAGGTATACATCCCTTTAATCTAAAAGCGACACATCGAACCCTTATCGCCGCCACTATCTGAGTCTTTGCGCACACATCTCTGTGTTAACTGTAAACGCATCAACATAGCCGTTCAATTCCCGATAATCGAGTACTGATCAAACCTTCTGCGTGTGCTCTTGTACAACGGTCATCAAGAGAATTAGCCTCGTGGAAGAGTCAATTTATTTCTCAGGATATGGTAATAACCATCTGTTGCAGCAGGAGTGCTTCTTCGTACGCTTCCCGGACGTGATCAGTCACTTTATAATGCTGCACTTTATTTGTCAGCTCGTTTTTAGAATGACCACTCGCCCATTTCCACGACGCCGTCAATGTTTTCGTACTCCAATCGAACGGTACACTAAAGTCGATCTCATCGATCGAAACAGCAGCACACTTGTTCAGGTTTCCGAAGCGCGTGACACCCGATTCAGTCAGGTGCACGCCTTCAAGGTCTTTAATCGCATTAATTCCAAGAAGAAGATCAAATCCTAGCAACTGTCCGTCTACAACGAGGGTCTAAATATTCAAACTGTTCAACAATCAACTCGATTTGCCCGTACCTTAAACAAAATTCTCTAGGTTAAACATGTGAAACATGAAACATGAAACAAACTTCATCAGCGGCTGAACGATACGGCAATGCACGAAGGCGCGGTGTACCGTTTATTCATAATCGGCATACCGAACACAATTAGGTGAATTCGGCAAATCAGCTGCGTAAAGTTTTATGCTGATCCAGAGAGTATTTATATTCATCAGCAAAGTCAGAGATGCTTCATTGTTATCAAAGCACCCTAATCCAGACGTCCAAGATAAAATTGAGCGTAGTTTTCCCCCTCGCTAAACCGAACGTCTCATCCAGGAAGAGTGTCCTCACTAACACAAGAGATAACGCTTTTCAGGACAACTGCTGGATGTCAAAGAGGCCTTCTTTCCCCCGTAAAAGGTACTTGAAGGCCTGAGGGCACTCGCAATAAAAAGAGCACGCTTTTTAAGCCAACAATGCTTTGTTAGTGTCTTACTTCCAAATAAGACTGTTTAGCTCATCAGGTGTGCACATTCGATCTAGGTAAAATAGCCTTAGCATGTGTTGACGAATCTGAACGCATGGCATATCCAGACTGCCTTCAAACAGATGCAAGTAGCAGATACTGTGACGGACCATAGGAGCCTTACCAAGCCACAAAAACTTGAATAACGCTCGTTCCAAACAACGCAGCGTGTTCGATGGGAATGGAATCACTGAAAGACGATATAGGAAAAGCCACACACTTCCTCCCTACACTTTAATGAAATATTTATACTAGTCCACAGCCCTGCTGCAGCCGTGACTGCTTTAAATACTTCCAACCAATGTTTCTCCAGATTGAGATCAGGACCGAATTAGACGCCTAGTATGTTGCAATGTCCGTCCAGCCAAAGAGTTCATGTAGAGGTATACGATTCCAGGCACTGGTGTGCACGACCACGGACTTGTCACTGTTGATCTTGGCCGCTGTAACCGTTTGATACGTTCTGATTTCAATGCTGACGACACTAATCGTAGCACTGCTCATTAAAAGCACATTGACGTTGTCGACATAGGCGGAGTACTTAAATGTACTGCAAGCACCTAGCAAATCAATGATGCGTCATGCCGGATTCACCCTAAGCCCGTGAAGGAAAGGTTCCAACGCAAGCACATAGAGTATCGGTGAAAACGGATCTGTGACGAATTGATCTGGACAGACTGAAGGGTTTCGACCTAAAACAATTCACCTCCGCTATCGCGTTTGAGTAAAGCTTACAAGAGGCGGATCCAGGATCGAAACTGTGAGCCGAAGCCCGCCGACGACAAGACAGTAGTGATGGTTCTACCCTATCGAATGCCTTGGACTGATCCAAATTGATCAGCGCAGCTTTGGTGTCGACATTCTCAATGATCAAGCGTATCATGTGAACACGATCCTGCATAGTCAACCCTTTTACAATACAAGTCTGTTAAAAGATAATCAGACCAGGTGACAGCCTGTAGAAGATTTGCTAAAATCTTTGCTAAAATCTTAACTGTTGCATTTAGAAAAGTTAAAAAAGCGAAAGTCATCTACCCCATCCCCACCACTTTTGCTCTTGAAATTCCCCCTGGTAAAATACTGAGGTATTCACCCTTCCCTAAACCAGGAATTAAACAAAACAGTTAACAGGGGGTAAGAATGGGTGACAGCCTAAAATGCCCCCCATAGGCTAATCATCGATCCTAGGAGACATATCCATCTCGACATGTTTCATGGTTTTCCGAAACGTCATCCTTTTCAGTACAACCTTCGCGTCTAGCGCTTTTGGTCGCCATAAGGCGAGCAAAATTAGCTAAATAGACACTGAAATGCGCAAAAGACAGACCAGATTCCCTGGTAAAGATATTCTTATAAATAGAATGAACCGCCTCCAAAATACCTTCGTTTGTAGTCACGAGACGTCTGTCCGGTAATGTGACAGGAGCCAAAAGTTCTTTTGCACGCAATTCAGCGACCATGTTTGTTGCTTCCTGCCGAATTCCATTTACCCGATACCTAATTACAGAACCATGGTCCCCCTTGATTGTGTAGGGGGACCAGTTTAGCCTTCATTATAGTAACTATATTGTTATCCCCCTCCTCCAACGCCTGATCTAATCTAGCTTCTAGTGTCGCTTACATTGCCCTAAATTCTAAGTTGTATCTACGACTAAAGGCAGCAGAAGGGAGGCTAATTTTATTTTTTAGGATGTCTCCATGACTTATTCCCAAGTATAGCACCTGTCGTTTTTTTAGGATGTCTCCACGACTTATTCCCAAGTATAGCACCTGTCGTTTTTTTAGGATGTCTCCACGACTTATTCCCAAGTATAGCACCTGTCGTTTTTTTAGCATGTCTCCACGACTTATTCCCAAGTATAGCATCTGTCGTTTTTTTAGCATGTCTCCACGACTTATTCCAAAGTATAGCACCTGTCGTTTTTTTAGGATGTCTCCACGACTTATTCCCAAGTATAGCACCTGTCGTTTTTTTAGCATGTCTCCACGACTTATTCCCAAGTATAGCACCTGTCGTTTTTTAGGATGTCTCCACGACTTATTCCCAAGTATAGCACCTGTCGTTTTTTAGCATGTCTCCACGACTTATTCCCAAGTATAGCACCTGTCGTTTTTTAGGATGTCTCCACGACTTATTCCCAAGTATAGCACCTGTCGTTTTTTTAGGATGTCTCCACGACTTATTCCCAAGTATAGCACCTGTCGTTTTTTTAGCATGTCTCCACGACTTATTCCCAAGTATAGCACCTGTCGTTTTTTTTAGGATGTCTCCACGACTTATTCCCAAGTATAGCTCCTGTCGTTTTTTTAGGATGTCTCCACGACTTATTCCCAAGTATAGCACCTGTCGTTTTTTTAGGATGTCATCACGACTTATTCCCAAGTATAGCACCTGTCGTTTTTTTAGCATGTCTCCACGACTTATTCCCAAGTATAGCACCTGTCGTTTTTTTAGCATGTCTCCACGACTTATTCCCAAGTATAGCACCTGTCGTTTTTTTAGCATGTCTCCACGACTTATTCCCAAGTATAGCACCTGTCGTTTTTTTAGGATGTCATCACGACTTATTCCCAAGTATAGCACCTGTCGTTTTTTAGGATGTCTCCACGACTTATTCCCAAGTATAGCACCTGTCGTTTCCGGCATTAAAGTTAGTTCTAATAGTTCCTGGTAGCCCTTTACTTTGAATAACGAAATGTTGAACGTCCAGTAACAAGTTGATTTAGGTTTAGGCCTATCTAAGTTTACTTGAACTCGAAATAATTCATGGTCTGAGTAAACAATATTGTGGAAGCTTGGGCAGTCTAATAGCCATACGCCGATTTTTCTTATTAGAAACCCGTCGATATAGCCTGAGAGCTGTTACTCTATCGCATGGCTTTTCTTTGATAAGATCAAACTTATCTACGAATTCGCGAAACTTTACAACATCCCGCTCTGGTTTTTTTCTTTATTAGGATGACCACCGCGATAAAAATCCGGATTCAGGACGGCGATCTAGTCTCCCGCTGATAATTGCCGAGAGTTATTCGTAAAACACTGTATTCGCCGAAAGAAGTGAACGCGCTTAGTAATGTAATACGGTGAATAAACCCCAATGAGTCTGTAATGTATCAAGTTACATCCATTGCTTTAGAATAACATCTAGAACGCCGATTCTTTTTTCTGGATCAATGAAGAAAGGGTCAACCGACTCGGCGGATTCATAGAGGTATTGGCTAGCCAGGAAACGTCCTTCGAGCGAATATCGAAGTGTGCCAAATAAACATCAAAATCCTTAGTCAAGAGACATATATAATCACTTTGAATACATTTGATCTCTCGTATACGACATGAATGAATTCCGATACGTTAATGGTCCTAACAAACACTCAATTTACGGGTACCGGCCCTCAGGCCCGGACGTTGAAACCACCTTTATCGAGAGCCATTGTTGACTTTAGGGTTGGGGTTCTCTAATAATCATTGACGAAGTCAGGATGCTGATCGCTCTTCCCATAGAATAATTACCGAGCCGTCAACAGACAAGCCACCAACATCCAGAAAGAATGGTAGATTTGCCATCGTATATAGGGATGGGCGAATCTTAACCGGGATCCTCCCAACATAAGATTTCCGTAATGACTTCAAGTCTGCGTCTCTGACTATAGCTAGTGGTCGTGATTGCTTCTTAAAAAAACTCAAAACGCCCCTAGCCTCCTTTCGAGTGCAATAGTTGTTTAGCTTCGGAAAAAATATGAGGGTCTTTTATAGATGTCCCTCCCATCTCCCTAAATTCAATTAGTTTTTTAAGGACATCGAGCTTGTGACTTTTAGTGCGTTCACACTATAACTCACTTACAATGTATATGTCTTTCGTTGTCAAGAACCGAATTTTTTTTTCTTTTGCCTCTCAACGGAGAGACATCGTTGCTTTTGGGACGCAGATGAGGGATGGTGGGCATGTTTACTTTTATAGGGGAGAGAAAGGCAGTGACTTCTGGAGAGCTGGTGTTGAGTGTGGAGGTGTTGGCGTTTTCGTGGGAGAGCAGGAGGAGATAATCTGAGGGGGGCTGAGGAGAGAAAAATAGGGAGAGTTGTGGAGAGTTGAATCTGGGGGGTTTCTTGAAGGGATTTAACGGAATTAATTTAGAAGATCTTGTAGGGATTGGGGAAAACAGACTAGGGGCATAGCCACCAGTATTGCACAGGAGCTGATCAATTTTGCGGGAGAACAGGTCCTAATCTTGTTTTGGAGTTTGCTTAGGGCTGTCCTTTTTATATACATTAATGCTGGTTATCTGGAATGGATTGGGCTGGAATTTGAAGATGAGTTTGAATTTGAGGGGGGATGCTTGACTTGAATTTTGGATAATAACTGACTTTCTTTGTTCGGCCAGTACTTTTTAAAATGTTGCAACTTCTGTGTATTTGTTTTTGCCCGGGTGTTTTGATAGCATTATACGTTACTCTTCTTTTTTACACATTTCTTTCTGATGGAATTCTGCCCGGTGTCTTATTTCCCTTCACCAAAATGTATTCATGTTTGTCTCATTCTGAACTGGTACGACGACAAATGCGATTGTTGTTTCTTGTTTTATTGAGTTAAATCAGACAGATGGAAACCAACTCGATTTGCATAACTACACATGGATTTGCTGTCTAAGATGTTCAAATATAAATAACTAAAATTAAGGTGGTATTCTTAATTCATCGGACCAGACGGAGATGGGGAATTTCTTGGCCACTCCCCCCGCTAAATCGTGGTTCAGGATGATCGCGTTGGACACAAAAATAGAACAGATAAATGGTATGTCTTTATGAATATATTCCTGTATCTAACTTTCGGTCAGAAAGTTATATAGGTTAAGGAGACCGGGGACATATTTTCCATTTACCTACATCACTTTTGTAAATGATGCCACCAACATATTATTTGTTTTTTATATTATAGTTATTATTGCATATGTTACAATTTGAACAGATCTTTCCTCGTTATTTAGCTGGCTATAAAAGCTGGATATTTAAATTTAAAAATAGAACTATTCCTATTATACATTTAGTCAGAAAGCTACATCGATCAACGATACAGGAGCACTCATAAGCTCATTTATATATAAGATAATGATATCTCAAATGTATTTAAATTCAGGAGGAAGATCTTAATATAGTTTCTCTTTATCTACCGTACATTTGAAATACTGAAATGATGTCGCCACATTATTTAGTTTATATTTGTATAATTTTGTTTATATCTTTTATATTTCAGAATTATCAGTGACAATCCCTATAATAACAAAACAAATGAAGAGGCCTACAGTTATCGTCACTATAAAGACTGAATATAGATATTTAGTAACAGAACATTTTTTTAAAGATTACAAAATTCGCAAAGTGTTAAATGCTTGAAATAGATAGATCCTACGATTATGAATGTGCAAAAGGCATTCTAGACAAATTGCTAGAATTAGAACACCTTAATTTATTCGGCCCACCGCTTACAGTAATCGCCGAATACAAATGAGATTGTCTAGAAAAGTCTACCGGGTTTCAGGAAGAACAATCTGAATTGCTGTCCACAAATACATCAGATATCAGTTGTATGCAATGTGCGAACATCATTTGACGTGGGCACAGATATAAGAACTGACACACAATGTTAACAGAACGCCAAAATGAATGATTAGATCAGCCCTAGCATTTGCCCTCCAAGCCCGTCAGATCTCAAGTCGATGTATGAAGTGTAATTGAAAAAAAAGAAAAAATGAGCAGCTTTACAACACTAAATCATTCCTAAATGTCTCTATAGTTATAGTAATGTTCTATACGAGCAAGTACCACGTGCTCCTAGCATGTTGTCGATTCATACCTTACATACAAGACGTTATCTAAGCAGTATGAGACTTAATGGATACCATTACTAAACTGTATGTGTATTCATATCCTCAAAAACGTTTTATAATAAAAATACATTATTATCTGTTTTTAAAATGTATTTTTGTTTTGTGTATAACTCTGACTAATCCATTATAAAATATATAAATATATTTATAAATAAATATATATATACAATAGAAAGAAAGCAGATTACAGAGACTATATTTTTATTTTCTAGTAAAGCGATGCTATTTATTTTTACGACATTGTTTTTGCAGCAAGGAAAAAAACGTTATTCAGTGAAAAACAAATTGTTTTCTTTTTTTATATTTTGGGAGATTGGAAATCACCAAATAAAGCGATGACATTCGTCACCAGTCACCTGGCTTCTGTGTGTCGCACGACAATAGGTTGTTTGTTTGCCGAGATAATGTCGAATAGTAACAATATTGTCTGATTAAAAGATATTAAAATTAGAATGGGTTTTGTTCTTTTATATTATGAAAACGAAAAAAGGAATTTACAAAAAAGTGTTTTGATATGAGTAGAGACAAGTGACCATTGATGAAAGAGAGGAAGGGTGATTTGCTTGGATTCGAGATTTGAGATATGAAGAAACAAAGGTAAGAAATAAGCAACCCGCCCGATGTTCGCTGTGTCACAAAGCTGTTAACATTATCGGCGTTGAATGGATATTAACATTATGAGATAGCATGCGCTCCTGAATTCAAATGTGCTACTGGGACCCCATGCTCACCAAGCCCGGCATGGCCGTGTGGGGCGATTGGGAAGTGGGGTTTCTGCTGATCAAATTTCCCCGTCTTTATCGTTAATATAAATTAATGGAAACACATTTTTTCTTCTATAGATAAGTTTCAAGGGAGGCACAACTCCACTGAGGAAACAGTGGGACGTAGAAACAGATAGGGAGGAAGAAAGGAATACAGTAAGGTAGCATTCTTTTGACCACTCAGATCCGAGAGGGTAGATTTCTATGAACGGAAATTCCAAAATATGGAAAAAATAATAATGAGAAATTATTGTTTTAGTTGTTTAATTAAATTATATAGGAAGAAGAAGCGGAATCACGCCCAGTTTCAAAACATCTTTTTTTCAGTGTTAGGAAAGTGTAACATGCCTCGTCAGAGACAGAAAAGAAGCTTGACGGATGCATTTATACTCATTTTTGCTCATCGTTGAGAGACGGACCCCGGACTTAAGGTTTATATCGCCCAACAAAAAATAGCCCATAAACTTGTTCAGATTTTCCGGTTCAAAACACAGTAGTAGAAGATATAAGTGTGAAATTACACATAGCGTTCCTTCACCATGTAATTAAAGCTGATGTTATGGCTTCAGAATATCGAGACAGAACTGATTGAAACGGCGGTAACTAATTTAATGTGATCTTCTTCCTAAAAGACAGTGTGGGGAGAAGACAGAAAGAGAAATTCCGAAACTAATTAAATATATGTTGTCACCCTATGTTATTCTACGTCCGAACGCCTCGCGTGTTTACCAATGGACCGTGTTTTCCTATGACTTCACTTTGGGCAATCTCGTGTCAGTACATTCCTACCGTCTAAGCAATTGTCAACTCGGGATTTTAGAGTTGACCTCGGTAAACCTCTTAATGTTTTGTTTTATGTGTTGTTACTCTTAACTACCAAAATTATATACTAGGAGATATCTAAGATAAATATTATTTAAACTTACTTATTTTTTACTACGAATAATCATGCCAACTTCAGGGTCGTACGGGTTAAAATGAAGATTGAAACTGATTGAAAAATAGAAAATTGTATAGACATAATTATCAGTTCTTAAGAAGAAGAATATATTCGTCTTAGTTAAAGATACATTGTCAAGGAGGTTATGTTTTCAATCGAGTTTACTTATTTGTGTGTACCCTATTGTCTACATTGCTTGACTAATTGTCACAAAACGTGGTCATAATATTGGTTATGGGCCAACTAAGAAATATTTAATTTGGGGATATCTAGGTGAAATATTATGGTCAACGATAAGATGCAAGTCAAACTTTGGGCGATAACTTCGGTTGCGTTGTTCGTAGAGACTTGCTATTTGACCCATATTGCGGCTAATGAGGCCACGCATCTTATGTGACCTTGAGCTTGCCATTTGAAATTTCGCTCATGATGAACATTTTGACGGAATTTCAACTACTCATTTCTTCCAGATTTGATGCATTGATCTGCTGCTCCTTGATAATAGTAACAACCATGAGAAATGTCATCCTGATCAGATAAATAGTATTTTGTGTTATCAGTTTCCATAACTTCAGGAATATTTAATATAATATGGAGTAGTTAGGATCAGATAAGTGATTGGCGCGTACTTATTTAGTAAAGGGAAGGTATACAGTCTCATGATTCACTTATGTTCTTGTTTGGAATATTTCAAAATACCACGCGCGTTACTTGTAAACTTTACCGAGTTAACACACTACACATTTTAGTTAATTATATACTCATTCATTTAGTTGATTGACTCATTTAACCATTGATTTTCATTTTACTTATGTATTCATATTCTCATTTCATTATCTATCTATCTATCTATCTATCTATCTATCTATCTATCTATCTATCTATCTATCTATATATATATATATATATATATATATATATATATATGAAAATATATTTATGTCAAGAAAGCCACCCAGAACTATTAAATTATATATATACAAGTAATAGTAATTTATTTATTTCTATAAAGTTAGGTATATGTATATGTTTATATATATATGTTTGGACAAAGTTTACTGCTAGACTAATTAACGGATTGTTAAAAATGTTGCCACTGAGCTGTTAGACGTAAAGGGTGTTAATATAAACTATACTAAGTTTAATTTAGTTTCATGCAAAGAGGGGGATAAATGGTATGACAATATATTCTTTGTGAATATTAATTTTTAACAAAAGGTATTAGTCGTCAATAATAATTCCCTAAATTTCAGTTTTTTAGTATTTTCAAGTGATTTTAAGAGCCTAATATGGGCACAACATACCCTTTAAAATATAAAATCATTGAGATTTTAATTGAATTTGATTTATGGTTATTAGAAACAAATTAAGTAGAATTCTCTGATTTCTTATGAGGCTCTCTTAAGCTTAAACCTTAAAGTGGTAACATTTTCTAGAATAAAAATCATCTAATAGATTTTCAAAATGGAAAATTAAAATGGAAATTCAAAATTGGAATAACAATTCTATACATGAGGTTTAGTATAATCATATATAAGTTTTAACATTCGTTATAAGTGGAACGAAACTGTTTGTCAAGGTAAATTATTTTCTCGTCCTGTGAACACCAATACGACATTGTAATGTATTGTTTTTAAATAGTATATATATATATATATATATATATATATATATATATATATATATATATTAATTATATAACTACTTAGATAACAAATAATAAAGAAATATAAGGCAGGATATTATTCTTGCCTGTCTTGTTATTTTTATTTATTATTAGTCCAGTCCTCAACTTTTACAGAATCAAAAAATATTTGCAACACAATTTTTATAAGGTCTTTGCTTTAACATACAAAAAGTCTAGAAAAATCTACTGATGTAAAATGTGCAACTTTTTCATTTTTATTAACAGGTGCTAACCTGTATTTTTCAGTTAACGTGATGCGCGCGAATAATCATGCTAAGGTGTCGTTTGAAATTTATAAATAAGAATGAGGATATTAAATTATTCATATAGTGTGTTCTCTAGGCTCACAACAAAAATGAACTTATATAAAATATAGTTTAGGGAAAATCGGAAGTTTTTAAACATTTGTTTGTTTATATACAGTTTTTTCCTATGCATTATCAAATTATAAGGATAGTTGACGGAATTATTTTATTAGATAATAAATATAAAATGTTAAAATGTACAAGAGGATAACTCTGACTGTTTAGCCTTTCTTGGTATTTGATTTTGCCACAAAAAACAGTCATTGCGGAAATCAAACGTTGATGCTTAGGATCAAAACCTACAATCAAATGTTGATATATCTATCCATTATCTTCTTTTATGCTGTCTTTTAGTAGTCTTATAAGCACGTTTCCTTACACATGTATGAAGACTACTTCCACGTTCCTCACATGCTTTTTTGATACTATCACTTCTTTTTTCAGTAGTTTTCGCTGTATCCTCTCACATTCTTACTCATGATACCTTCCTTACAAAGCATGCACATGTCTACAGTAATTGCCTTGACATTATTACATGTTCAAAAAAGGAAATTGACAGTAAAACCATCTGTGTAGAATAGACTAGTTATTTCGGTTAGTTATTCTAAACTTCCGAACTATGATATATATTCTAAGGAATTCAGACAATTAATCCAAAACCTGAGCAAAATGCAAAAGAGGTTGTTTATATCCCTTTTTCATAAAACACACATTGTTTTCGCAGATCGATAATTGTGAAATTTGTATATGTCACATCGGTCGATTTTTCTAGACTTTTAATATGTTCATATTAACACCCCATAGAATTGCATTGTTGCAAAAATACTTTATGTTGAAATTAGTTTGACCTTTTTCTACTAATGTAGATGGACTATTACTGCTTATCATAATTAGTCTGAGTTGTAAAATGTTTTTATCATTTTTGTCTATATATGGATGTGTATTTTTTATCCCCCAAAAATATTTGAGAAGACTTTAAAATATCACAATCTTTAATATATTTTTTATCCTTGATGTTTTTCTTTAGTTTGGTCTTACGCCAACGTGTATGTATGTGTATGTGGTGTATGCGTGTGTGTGTATAAGTATATGGGTGTGTTCATATGAGACGTCTGTGTGTTTACATACTATTTTTACAGCGTACTGGATGTTGGAGTTAAAGCGATATATATCTGTTTGCGTTAATATTGACTTAATAATTTTACGTCCAAGTTTTAACTGATTCAAATTATGATAAAATAATAAAAAATATAGAAATGAATTTTAAGTAATGTTTGAAGGTGATTTGAATTGATCACGTGTTCAATTGTTAAAGTAAATTTGTCTCAACTAATATGTGTTGTGTCCATTTCTATGTAATTTAATCTTTGGTGTATTTTGACTTCAATTTTTCATTTTCAAACGTTATCGTATTTTTGTAATTGAGTCAACTTTTGTGTTCATAATTCCTCTGTCTCAATGTTTCATCAAAGATTTCTTTAGCTTGACTTTTTCCGATTGTTTGTCAGCATTTTTATTTCAAAGACACTCGTATTTTGTTCCACAGTTGCGTCTGTCTGATTCAGCCGTTTGGTATGAGCTATAAAGTCATACATTTTGGGGGTAATTATTAGAACATTCTCCGTGTTTAAAGAAAAATAAATAAAGTAAACAAATATATAAAACACATACACAAGTAAATATTATTTTGAAATCTCATAAAAATAAATGTCAACAATGCAGTTAAATTACATTACCCACCAAAATAGATGTACCGAACGTAAATAAAACAAATAACCGGCTTATAACTTCATCCCCAACGCAGACACATCAAGGTTCTGCAGAGGTTCTACCAAACGTGTCTCAGAAGGATCCTAAATATCAAGTGGCAATCATATACACCAGACACCACTGTTCTAGAGTAAGCTGAATTGCGGAGCATAGAAGTGCGAATTATACGTAGGCAGATGTACTGAGCAGGACACTTAGTTAGCATGGAAGATTACAGGCTATTTTCGCAACTGTTATATGGAGAAATCCTGCCTGGAAAACGTATGACACAAACCGAAGTTACGTTTCAAATATGTAATAAGAAATAACCTGAAAACCTTTAATATGAACGTAGAGAACTGGTATCTGTGGCATATTTGATTCAAAGTATAGAGTACTTCACCTTTGCGGAAACAATCAGTGGCAAATGTCCAAAACACATTTCAACCTTACCATGTGTGTGATTTATGTGACAGAGTCTTTCTGTCAAGAGTCGGTATACTGAGTCGCATGAGATTCCATGGCATGGGTCAAATAAACAAGTGTCAGACATGAGTTTTATATAACTACGTACAAACGGGAATCAGTAGCCTTGTATTACAAGACTTGTAAAAATAAGTCGGGTCTGCATAATACTCTGCGTGCCTACAACCGACATTGCAATCTTACAGTGATGGTCTTCTTCTGTAAAGAAAGGGCAATCTGATGATCATATAAGAGAATAAGATACGCGATACATCATCAAATTAAATGCCGTTTAAAAAGACAACAGAACAAACAAATTAAACACGGGAATAAATCATCAATAATTAGAGATTTACCGCTTTCGTTGGGGTCAACTTTTAAAAGGTGAACATTTTAAATTTATTGAAATAACGGCAAAAACGTAGAAAAAAATAACGCACAAAGGGATGCTTTGTGCACGAGCGTATCGATTTGAAAAATTAAAAGAATTATATAGAGTGTGCGACAAATACGTTCAAATAGGAAAAGACGGAGAAAGAAAATAAAAATCAGAACTGGAACTGGAAAAAAATTAACGGGGGTGAAATGCAGTAAAAAGGAGTAATACCCTAACCGGCTTCTGAGTTTTTAATGCAGTGTCGAAGTATATTGCATTGTTTGAGTGCGATGTTTGCCATTTGCTTACTTAAGGAATACAATCCGGGTCTTAGGTTAACGTTAGATAGTGTACAGATTACAGCACTTTTGATGCATTTGTGGCGTGGGGAAGAGGATTTTGTTTTGAGGAAGGAGCAGTTTATAAATTCAAAATCCTGCGTAAAAGGGTTTCTGTGTATGACAAGGGCGCTAATGGGATTATTGTATCTGTAGTCCAGTTTCTGTTTGTAAATACGGGATTTTATATATATATATATATATATATATATATATATCTGGCAGTTTCGCCGATATGGAATATCGGGCATGAGGCACATCTTATTTTGTAAATGCCGGCAGGGTAGAAGTTTCGGCGCTTATGGAGACGCTGTTGCAATATTAGAGGGAAATAACTTTTTCAAAATCCAAGGAAGATAACTACGTTTGACTTTAAAAAATCAAATGCATGTACGGGTGGCAGAGGGGTAAGAATTAACATTATTTTTTTAGAGAGGGGATTCTATTTATTTAGGTAATTACGTGTACTTTTACAACCTTGAACCAGTTGGTATTTAACTGAGGACGTCCTAAACTATACCTGCTGCTCGACTTTAAGAAATCGTACTAATGAATAATTATGTAGCGAAAGTGTCAAAATATTCAATTCTAATAACCAATGGAAAACTTGTATATCTTTTGAAGATCCAATGATGAAGAAATTGTTTTCCGATTAGCCAATGAAAAATGTTTACATACTTAAAAAAAAACTTACACTATTGCAAAAAAATATTTAGCACCCCCTTCAGAAAAAACAAATAATGTTGTTAATTAACAAATTTTATTTTTCCAGTTTATAATTAACGTTATTTTAACCTAACACTGTTTCATTTTTAATTGACTTGTTTCATGTTTAGATTTATTATGTTTTTACTAATTAAAAGTAAATATACATTTAAAAGTATGTAGTGGTTCCTGGTTGTAAAAACACACGTAATTACCGGAAAAAAAGTAGAATTCCCCCCACCTTTAAAAAATAATGTTCATTCTTACACCTCTGTCCATCCGTACATGCATTTGTTTTGTTTTTTAAGTCAAACGTAGTTATCTCACTTGGATCTAAAAAAAGTAATTTCCCTCTAATATTCTAACAACGTCTCCATAAGCGGATAGGCGACGACGGAAACAACATGTTTGGTATGATAATAACGACGTTTATATAAACCAACTACTTGAAACCAAGTACATTATGCATGAAAGGCTTTTGGAAAATTTGAAAGAGAGTACGTGCACCTCTTGACATTACCAGCTTTACAAAGCTGTGTACGTATAAGGTGGGTATTCTAACTGCTTTTCTATACTCCTATGAATCCTACTTAGCATTTTACGTGTAAATATCTTAAACATAAACTCAGTGGTGTGCAAAAGAGGCAACTCCCTAGTCCAGTGTTTCGCCTGATGAATGGTAGACTCGATATTTACATCCTTCCCGCTCAGAATTATGTGGCACAAAGTCAGAAGATGTCGAGAACGAGCCAGCACCACAGAGGTGGGGCACTCACTTAAAAATTGCCTGGGTAGGACAGTCGGCATTCCTCGATATAGCTCCTCAGGCAGATACCAATTAACTAACTCATTCCCAAAGACAGAAGGCAAGTCCTGAGAAGTTGGGCCTCATGACTACACAGAACAAATACGACAGACCAACAGATACAAAGCCACCTAAATAAGGACGGATCTTGGACTGGTACATACCGGTCTCCAAATAGCGTTTGATGGATGATAGACTCCAAAACGAATTAACGAATTTACTGTGAGCTATATTTTGGAAACCATCCTTAACATAAGCCGGGGAAAGGAAACAAGGACAATATTAGGAACAACCTGAAACTCATAAGGCATAATATGGGCAATTAGGAATTGATAGCGTTAAGTAGAGTTAAATGGATATGCCATATAAAGAGATTACGGCGTTCGGAGAATATCATTAGGAACATGTGCAACTCTAGCGTGAGCTCCGGAAGAATGATAATGATGATCTAGATGTAAACATCAAAAGCTGGAAGTGTGAATTCTCTAAACACGTGCTTTTTCGCGAAAGCTAGTTATGTAAATCATCTTAAGAAGCGTGAAATAAAAAGGAAACAAATCCCATCTGACTGTAGGACAGTCAGTATGATGTGTAATAAGACATGTAAAAAGGACATATAGTTGTACAGATAAAATATATGTCAAAAGACGACCCCATAAATGTCGTGAAAGTATGTTATTTGTCTGACACATTAGTGTCTACAGCTGGTCTAAAAGGCCACCTGCCAACATGGAAGGGGAGATAATAGAGAATCATGATGAGGCCGCAGTCATCTGTAAAGATGAAATGAATCATTAGACACATACACATTATATATATATATATATATATATATATATATATATATATATATATATATATATATATATATATATATATATATATATATATATAAGTTATGGTATGTGTATATGTTTATATATTTGTTTGCACAGGATTCACTCCTAAACTAATAAACCTATCATTATGAATTTTGAAACACAGCTGCAATGTATAAGGGGTGGTAATTTAGGCTATATTTAGTTTAATTAATACAAAGTGGGCAAAGATGGAGTGTAAGCCCTTCGTAAAAATTCAAAAACCTCCGATTTGGTGAAATTTTTAAATAAGTATCAAAAGATATTCTCCAAATTTCAGCTGATTTGGAGTATTTAACGGGATTTGCGTGTGATAATATTGACACAACTTCACTTCAAATATGAAATGGAGACAATGTGCATTGAATTTTATCCATAGTAAGTATGCACCAATTCAGCACGATTCCCTTATTTTTACTTTTTTCTTAAGATATTTAAAATTTTAGACATTTTCAGTCAAAATCATTTAATGGATTTTGATTAAAATTGGAATAAGATTTATGGACATTAGGTTTAGTTGCATTTTATCTTGCTTTTAATCTTCGTTAATAGACATAAAGCTGGTGCAAAAGGGTTTTGTTCGGGAATTCATTTTACCTGTAATCTGACAGGTATTCTTCTATTTTATATATATATATATATATATATATATATATATATATATATACATATAAGTAGATAGATAGATAGATAGACACACATATTATAAGATAATATATTACGAATATATTTATGTTTCATCATTTACTTCAACAGTGAGCTACGCAGAAATGTTCGTGTATCATTCGATTACATTTTATATTTAACTCGTATTATCAGGTGAATACCGATATATATATATATATATGTGTGTGTTTGTGTGTGTGTGTTTGTAAGAGTTAAATATAAAACGTAATCACAATTACGGTAAGTATAAATGTCCTTAACAGTACTTTTGAATTCTCATAAAACTTTAAAATGAGTTTAAATAACTTAAAGAATGTACACAACCTTATATAAAATCTAGGCATACAATTAAAGTGGGACCTGATATTGACATTGGTGCTTGTCGGTATTCACATGATAATTCGAGTTAAATTTAAAACGTAATCACAATTAACTTTAAGTATAAATGTCCTTAAAAGTACATTTGAATCCTTATAATACTTTAACATAAGGTATTTAAACATCATTTCATAATGAAAAAATAAATAGATTAATTAATAAATATTTAATAACTACCTTCGGTATTTTGAATCATGTCTAGGTAGCTATAAAATATTTTCGTTGTAAGTGACAAATTCCCATCCCTCTTAGTTTCGCATTTAATAGAAACGTACTACTTAAGTGAAGAATTCTGGGTAATTAAGCTTATCTTAGTATTGATTGAAACGATTTATAAATCAATACTAAACATCTTCCACAAAAACAGCGAAGTATAACTATCTTAATAGTTGCTTTAATGAATGGCTCAGTCTATGAAACTAGCTCTAAACTGTTGAACTTAAAATAGTTTCGTATCCAAATGACGTAAATAGACATCTGAAGGCTAATTGATGTAACTTTAGAAAGTAAAAAAATTACCCTCAAAGGAATTAGAATTTTTACAAATAAATTATAGGAATTATTAACTATTTTAAGAAATATTACTGAATTAAAATTTATAAATGTCCGCACAATTTTCAGGATGTACTAGCTTTGAACGAAAAATTAAAAATGGCGTATTAGTGGATTTCCCCACGTGTGAGTTTTCTCTTTTTCTTTGTTTTTTGTTTGGTTTCACCCAAAAATGAACCACTGTATAGTGTAGGTTTTTTCAAGACTCTTAAACCCAAGAATTATTTATTCTTTGTGAATTTTTCTGATTATTTTGTAATGTTGCAGAGACGATATTGACATAAAAACGTTGTTTGGCACAAGACAAATGAAACGGACCGTTCAAAATATACCTCACAGAAATGTTATGGTATTTATAAAGGTGAAAAAATAAAAATAATAAAATAAAACCATGGTTATTGGAATATAATATGAACTGACATATATATATATATATATATATATATATATATATATATATATATATATATATGCATTCAGGTTTCTATACATACGGATGGGGTAAATCTTAGCATATACGTGCCTACGTACACTGTAAATCACAACACAATAGATCAAATGTGCAATTAGGTGTGTGTAAATAGTGAGTTCACCTACGCTGCACTTACACACAGAAGGAACAGATGAACACACGCACACACATGAAAGATGATTCATACATAAGAGCACATAAAATAAACACACGCATTACGGACACTTACTCTACCGAAGGCACCCAAAAGCACCGACTGACCACAAACAAATACACGCTTCAGTGATCCCCAGCAAGCGGTCTTTGAAACATTAGTAACGACTCTAAGAAAAACGTGAAAGCACACACAGCTTAAGAGAATGACAAACATACGTACACACGATATGAAAAAAAGATGTAGCATTTTCAAATCAGTAACTGCAGAAATGCTAAAATCACGTCTAGCTTTCAAACATCAAATTTGAACACCAAATACGAATATATGTAAATATGAAGTTTTGGAAAATAATAAATAGAAAAAAATGTGAATATTGGTAGCTACTCTTATTAATATATATATATATATATATATATATATGTGTGTGTGTGGAGGGGTGTTTTCTAATATAATTATACATGGACAGAAATTAAAGTGACATTTTCCCTTACCTTATTGACCGGTAGAGTTTCATAAACAGAAGCTAAAAAACAACATGATAATATCTAATTGTTTCCTGTTGTAGAAAAACAGATATTTTGTATTCTAACCGATTTAAACATTTTCCTATTCGATCTAACCAACAGTTTCCATTGTTTTAGTAATGTCATAGACATAATAAGCGGAAATAACTACCTCTCCTTTCAAGGTACTCTTACTGACACCATGATCCTCGTGGGCTATTTATGTGATAGACAGGTTTTTGCTTAACACTGGTTGTCAATAATTTTTTCTGATTTTTATTGGCTAGATTGGCATCGACTAAAATTACGTATAATATATGAATATGAGCAGGAACTTCTTAAGTTCCTTTATTAATACCGGGCTAAACCGATTACACATACACACACACACACACACACACACATATATATATATGGGAAAATGAAAAAGGAAAACCAAAAAATGGATGTTTTTTATGTGTACATCAACGTTTCGTCTTTATTTATAAGACTTCATCAGGATGATAAAATAGAGAAAAAATGTCATGCAAGTACAGATACATGTAGGGTAGACATATTGGGAGGAAAAATAAAATGAAATAATGGCCCCTACTGGGTGGACGTCTGTACTTGTTGGAGAAATAGAAATGAATGTTGAAGAAAATGAGCGGGGAAAAAATGGAAGGATGGGGTGAGCAAGGACTACTGTGGCTGGTGGTAAGAGAAAGAGGTGGGGGATGAGCAGGGGTAAAGTGGATGGCAGAGAGGGAGTGGAGGAAGAGGGGGAGGGAGGTGTTTGACCAGATGGCTGCGGTCAAGATTGAAGGGGAAAAATAAGTTGGAATGTTTGTGTATAGGGGGTGTATGCAGGGAAAGGAGGATGGGTAGAGAGGTAGGGGGCTGTGATTTTGGTGGATGGGCGAAAGTTATGGTCTTAGAGAGCGTTTTGAGAAAATGAGGGACCTTAAGAAGGGGTATGGGAGAAAATAGTTGAGAGGGGGAGAGGGAGGATTTGTTGTGGTAGGGTGTGAAATATTTGAAATATTTGGAAAATGATAGCAATGAGTGAGGGATTGGAGGGGTGGAGGAGGGCGGTGATTGAAATATATATATATATATATATTTATATATATATATATATATATATATATATATATATATATATATATAGGAAAGTTCAAATTACCTACTAGACACCGTCCTAAAGTGTCTTCGGTCTCTCTGTACAAGGGTTTGTCAGGACAACCTTGCATGAGGATACTTCTCTCTACAAGTAAATCCTGGCCAAATATTCACAGTAACATAGTATTCACAGCTCTAATAAGATTCTTTTGACACAGCTATACACTGACTCATACGATCAATAGTGCATCTTCTCCAAGTAATGTTACCTCAAATAACAGCACTTAGCTAGATACTCCACCAGACTAGATGAATACTTGTTCTGGAATGCGGTAAGACTAAGAGACTACAAAAAAGATATACTATAACATACTTAACTTGGCAATTATGGAGAGGAAAATTAATGTAGTTAACTTCTTTACTAACTCAACGTTTGAGAGCTTAGAAAGAACTTAAATGGAACACTCGAATAACTATGTATCTTATATATAGATCAAGTGTTACCCCAGGACGGTACCGCTTGATTTCTGAAAACTTCAACTGAAGTCAAATGAAGCAAAAAGATATATATATATATATATATATATATATATATATATATATATATATATATTTCAATTTTCTTATCTTTTTATTTTTGTTGGGGATGGGGCGTCTCACCGGATGCCAGACATTCAACCGATCATTTAAGGATTCTAACTGCCCATTTAAGTGCAATTATGTGTATCTGTCTGGCACTGGATTCACCAAGTATATTCGGCAGATAGTGTTTGAAATTCTTTTTCGTGAGATCGGTTTTACTATGATTCCTCCAATCATAGAGATCTTCCTAAGATTCCATTTTTAATTTTCATGTCGTACGTAAGACATTCCTATTCAGTTATCTTCTTCCTTTCAGCTCTGTTTAAGCCAGAATTATAAGGGACACTGACTTGAAATAGGGTTGCTACTTACTCTCTCTTCTTTTATATAATTATGCCAGGTTTAAAGGTTCCGTTTTCTATACATGTAGCTGTAAGTATTGCATAGCTATAGTGGATTGTGTGGGACTTATTTCCAATAGTTCTTTCAGTTATATGTTCCAGAACAGTGTAATTCATTTTACAGATGGTTTAGTATATATATTTACACACTCCCTTGCGCCGCATTGTATAGTAGCCGCCCCCATCAGAATCTTACAGCCACTACTTCTGTGTGGTAAAACTTGTACTTCTCATTGGTAAGACCACTCATCTTCTTAAAAGCATTGATTTGGGGCTGCCATTATCATCTTCTCCTGATCATAGTGGAGTGATCCTGTTTTGAGCTAGTCTACAGAGACTTATTTATCTATATATTCATTTCTTTTTTTAAATTCTACTCTCAGAAATTAAAAGTTCGTTTTCTGTGGCTAATACTTGAATTCTGTATGAGATACATAGATATCTGAGTGTTCAATAAAGAGTATTGTCTATCCCTCAAATGTTGAGTTAGTAAAGCAGTGAACAACACCAATGTCTCCTCCTCAATTGACTAGTAAACTATGTTATGGTATGTATAGTTTGTGCTCTCTTTTTCTTACAATATTACAGGACAAGAATTCATCTAGTCTTGTGGTGTAACCAGCTTAGTCCTGTCACTTGAGCTAACATCTCTAGCAGAAGATGCACCATTCCTCGTATGAGTCAGTGTCTAGCCGTGCCGAGGGAGTCTTATTTAGGCTTCGAATACTTTTTTTATTTTGAGTATTTCGTCATGGTTTACTTGTAAGCTGACGTATTCTCATGTCAGGTTGTCCTGACAAACCCTTGTACAAAGATGGTGGGTCTAGTAGGTAAGTCAAACTTTCCACTAACAACAAGTACGTGTGCTTGTATGTACGTATGTAGATTGATAGATCAATAGAGTGATACGAAAAGTAAATTTTATGTGTGGGTTATGATATATTTTAATATAGGCTAAAATGACGAAAGTGCTTAATTACGGGTGTAAGAGTATTTTCTTTTAATTATTTATAATAACTTTATAGATTAGTTTGGTCGTCCATTGATACCTTGCGTTTCACAGAAACAGTAGAAACTCAGTCCCGAGGACTAAAGATACTAGATCTCCGTCCTGCAGTCGATATTGCGATGATCTAACACATATTCTACTTTTGTATAACTTTCTGTCGAGTGAGGAAAAAACGGTCTTGGGTAAGACTAAAATTTGGTAATGATATACTTACTTTAATACGCATGCTCACATACATATAACCTCATATACATATAATTTCACATACATATAACGTAAATACACGCACATAGTTATTACATGGACAAAAACAAATAGCTAAAACCTAAAGAAATATAAATGAATTAAAACAAAAAACTAAACTTTTAAAAAACCTAATTTAATATATTTCAGTATCGAAATGAAACGAAATATCATCTTCATCCCCGGTTCCAATCGTAATAATATTTGCCTGCATTCATCTACATACTCACACGTTAAAACATACTCTACCCCAATATATATATATATATATATGAATTATCTTTTATTCAAACATGTACAAAGTCGGCTAAAATGGCATGTCGATGTTATCGATCTACAGCTATCAAGAGCTGAGGTCTCATCAGGCAGTAGGATTTTTTTTGTGATCCAACACTTTCGGTGAAGTCTAGGAAAAATGGAGCTAAGCACAAGAACAAGGAGGAATAATAGTCAAGTGACCATTTTAAAAAGAATTGGCCGTTGAAAATGTTTGTTTTTTTTACAAAATTGGTCACACTACTATTATTCCTCCTTTTTCTTTTGCTTAGCTCCATTCTTCTTGGACTTTACCGAAAGGGTTGGATCACAAAGAAAAAACTTCTGAGACCTCAACTCTGGATAGCTGTAGATCGATAACATCGACATGCTAGTGTAGCAGACTTTGTACATGTTTGAATAAAAGGTCAGTCAATACAGCTCTATGTTCTTATTGAGCACTTTTTTATGAGCCCGGTTTGATTCCCTTTGGATTTCTACTCTGTGGATGTTTACCCTACCTGTATTACTATATATATATATATATATATATATATATATATATATATATATATATATATATAAGAGATGCAAACTCTGTATTCTAGAATCCTACAATATGGTTATGTCTAAAGATAATTTATTAAATAAAAGACAGGAGGTGATTCAGAACTGCCTACATAGAACCGCATACATCCTATCCCGCTACAGACCCATATAAAATACCTGTGCTGGAAACCCTTTTCATCAACAAGAGTATGTAAGTAACTAATGTATAGGAACAACATAAGAATTTCTTGACAATACAAAAACATAAACCGAATACTAGATAACTGAGTACTAATACATCAATATAAAACATTTGGAAATAGAACACATCACTTATAATCTAAAATAACCGAAGTAATTAAAATTATATCTGACTTATAATAAAAATAGTAAGAAGGCTAGATTATGAGAACATCAATAAGTAATTGAAATAGGTTTTTCATCTTGGTTTTTTCGATCTGTATTAATTAGGTGAGAAATGGTAAATAGTAAGTAAGATATCCCTTTGGTAGGAGTAAAAACTAATAACACTAGTATCATCTTAAATATTATTCGAAATAAATGTCCAATAGATAAATGAAGAAATAAAATAAATAAATGAATAGATAAATAAATAATGTGTGTATATATATGTATATATATGGTGTATGCATGTGTATGTTTGTTTATTCGGATATGTACATATATATATTGTGTCTATGTATCTATGTGTGCATATATATGTATGTCAGAGGTTTGGATGTTGAGCATAATAGTTCCGATTCACTTATATTGAAACCTTAAGCAATGGAAAGGTACAAACATATTATAACTGAACTTCGATGTTAAGTTTTCTTTTTATAGGAAACGGGTTTGATATAATATAACTAAACACAAATATTTAGAGGCTTGTAATCTGTTGAAATACAATCATTTCTGTAGTGGTTGTTTGTGGAGTTTTTGTAGATGTTGATTGTACGTTTTTATTTGCGTTCGGATCTCTTACTGTATGTATGCAGGTAGGCATGTTGATAGATAAGTGTAAGAGTAGGTACAACCTAATATTAGATATTAAAAAAAAGCTTCACCGTAGAAAAATAACAGGAATGATCTAATTCCTATTTTAGTCACGTTAATTGTTTAGAGTGAATTGGGTTTTTTACATTATTTCTAGCCTATTTGCACTTAATTTTTTAGTTTTAGAAGTAAAAAAATATTCAAAAAATAAAAATAAAAAAATAAATAAATAAAATAAAAATAATTGTTTTTTATCGTACATATACTGAAGAAATATTTCGATATGTGGGTGAGCGTATGTGTAGGTGTATACATGCATGTATGTGTGTGTATGTATATATATATATATATATATATATATATATATGTATATATATGTGTGTATATGTATGTATATATATACTTATGTTGTGTGTGTGTGTATATGTGTGGTTGGTATGAATTTATTGATGGATACTAAGCATATTTGTGAATGTATATTAATAAGCATAATGATAGTTAAAAGAAGGGAGAAAAACGACTAAATAATCGATGGAACTATTAATGTAAGACTCTAATTGTTTACATTCGTATATTTGTTTTAGCAATTCACTTGATAGTACGATTTAGAAATAAAACATAGTAAAAATTAATGTTTACGGTACAGATCCCCGTAAAACCACTTTTGAATCCTTAGAACACTTTAAGAAATTAAATAAATAAATAAATATATAATGCCCATTCTATATTTCGAAATCGTAATCTGGCTAAATATGGAGGATATATTTCGCCGTGAATATAACCCCCTTAGTTTCGCATTTTAACTAGTGGCTTACTACTTGAGTGATGAATTTATGGGAAGGTAAGCTTGTCTCAATATTGTTAGAAAGGGTTTACTAATAAATACTATATAAATTCCATATAAACACTTATGTAGAAGAAACTTTTTTAATAGTTGATTGAATGGACGGTTTGACACAATGAGACTAGCTCTATAATGATCTGCTTAAATGAGTTTCGATCCATAAACATTCAGGTAACTTTACTAAAAAAATAAATTATCTTCAAATAAACTGGAACTTTATAAATAAATTATAGTACATATTAAATATTTTAGCAAATATTACCGAATTAAAGTTTTTTAAACTGATCGCACTAATTCTTTTGGGAGATACTAGCTTTGAAAGAAAAAAAATCAAAATGGCTGATTAGTTTGATCGCACACGTGTGAGTGTTTGCTCTAAAAATGTTTGTTTGTTCTTTTGTTTATTTTCACCTTAAAATGAAACTGATGTATGATGTGGGTGTTTTTCAAGACACTCTAATCTAAGAACTCTTATTATTTGTGAACTTTTTCCGATGGGTTTGTAGTGTTGCAGAGACGATATTGACATACAAATGTTGTTTGGCACAAAACAAATGAAACGGACCGTTAAATATATCTCACAGAAATTTGGAATTTTTGGAAATGTGAAAAAAATAAAAATAAAAGTAATAAAACAAACCATGGTTATTGGAATATAATAAAACAAACTGTTCTATATTTTGCTCTGTTATCAATAATTGACTAACATTGAGCTGAATCTTCAAAGGAGACTACAAAGTAAAAGGATCTAATGATATATGATAGTACATATATTGTCTTTAATAATTAATTATATATATATAGAGAGAGACATAGAAGAAAAAAGAGTGATAAATATGCGACGATTGTCCAAATTTATTTCAAATTTCAATTGTTCAATGCAAGGTTGTCAGTAATAAACTAGTGTTTATTTTTCTTTCCTTAAGCCAAGGCTTTTCAAAGATCGAAATCTTATCATCAGAGGAGAAATACAGATGGATAAGTTGGCTTTCGAAAAAACCAAAGTTCAAATATTTGAAAAATATGAGAATTATTATTAAAAATTATTTAAATAATTTTTGTCAAAAAACGTATTGAATGAAAAGAAAAATTCCGTGAAAAAGATATGCAAATTGTCCGGGTGGTAAGTTTCCGTTGAAAAAGTTCGGTGAAATTGTAGAAAGTGAAGAAAAACTCTTTGCATGGGAGCAGATTGGAGTAGGTGCTCAAAAGTAGATAAGTCCAGATCACTTTAAAGTGGCTGAGAAGAGGAAAACAGGCCATTTTTTGATTTACTTCCGGGCCTAGTAAAACAGTAGGATCTCATACAAGGATTAACTCAGAATGAGACAAAAAAGCCAAAGTTTATGAAAGTTTCAGATTTAGGGGTCAGGATGGGGGGGTTAGGAGGTACGGGGTAGTTTAAAAAGTCGCTTTGTGAATTTGGGGGAAAAAAGAAAAGGAGGACGGGTTGGTATGGGGATGTAGTTAAAGTGATAGGTGGGTTAAGGGTGCGGGCGAGCGGTAGGGTGTAGGTTTTGGGGGTGGGGTTAATCTTAAGTGGTGAATGGGTATAGAAATAGTTGATTCTAAAAATAAAAATAAAAAAATGTGAGCTTCTAACATTTCAGGCGGCTAAAGGCAGATTAAATTGTAGTTATCAGATATGGTTTCAGGGTGTTTAAAGAATAAAGAATAAAGTAGAATTAGTGAAAGCATGGTATAATAAATATAGGAATGTGAGAGAGTGGATGATTAAAATTAAAAATTAAAAAAATTAAAAAATTTAAATTTAAATTTAAAAAGCTAGGGAATAGTTAATTAAAAAAAAATATTTATTTATTTTTAATTTAAAACCAAATTAAGGGTTAGATGAATAATTTGGAGGGACATTAAATGACCAAGGAGATAAGGGGGGGAATAAATTAATGGGAAAAGGGTTAGTGAAATTAAAGGTCAAGTCTGTTCTACTCAGGTATATTGAAATTTAGGAGAGGGGAACAATGTAAGGGATAAGGATAGATTGTTAGAAACAATTTGTTTCGATTTCTAGTAATAGGGGTGGAGTTGGGTTGGTTCAATCAAAAATTTGAGTGCAGTGTCAATTTTATAATCTATGGTTTAAATGGTGAGTGAGTCGTAACAGGGTAACAATTAACAGTTACAGTTTAAATTTAATTAGATATATAAGGGAAACTTGCAAGGGGTTTCTAAGTAGTATGAACATATGATTTTGGGAGGGGGGGGTGAAATTGGTCAAAGATAAGATAAGTTGAACAAAGAGAGAATAGGCCGATAGAAAATGTCTCGCGAGTATTTAGAGGTATTAGGATTATTCAAAAATAGGCCAAAATAAGTAGTTATGAAACTAGCTCGAATCAATCAAATAGTTAAAAAGATTACTCAAAGGGGGTTATGGAGGCTATTAAGGAGATAGGACAGAAATGCTAGTAACAGTTTATATAATATAAGTGTTATGGGCCAGGTTTGGATTGAAAAATTAAGCAGACCTGCGTTTTGAAGCTAGTGTGTTAGAGAGCTGATAAGAATTACAGGGGGGTATTAATGGACCCAATTGGAGGGGAATTCAAATGTCGTAGTTAAAATGATAACAAAAGGAAGTTACAGGGGAATATGTTGCAAATAGGAAGAGTCCAAATATAAGGACGATATAGTGGAAGTGTAGGGGATAATAAGGGGGGGAAGAGAGGCCAAGAAGGAGTTTGTAGGTGGGATTACGGACAGGAGAAACAATGAGATAAATATAATGGGTTAGGAGTGGAGCTGAAGCAAAAGGATAAAAGGAGCTATATTGCAGGAGAGGTATATAAGTCTAGATATTAGGTATGTTAATGATCGGTGGAAAGTTGGAGGAGTAATGTTAGTTCAATCTACTAATAGTGTTCCGGGTAGATGTAGTTGTTAGGTGTAATGGGGATGAAAAATTTATTGGGAGGGTTAATTAGTGAGATTAGGGGCGTTAAGAATAGAAGTTACAAGGTTCCCCTGGGATATAGTTTAGAGATTTGTCAGATGTTAAAGAATGGGGGGAGTTATTGGTTGGGAGGAGGAGTGTCAGAGGGAGTGATGAAATTAATGTATTTAAATTTTCGTTTGTGTCTGCAATTTGAAACGAAAATTTAAATACATTAATTTCATCACTCCCTCTGACACTCCTCCTCCCAACCAATAACTCCCCCCATTCTTTAACATCTGACAAATCTCTAAACTATATCCCAGGAGAACCTTGTAACTTCTATTCTTAACGCCCCTAATCTCACTAATTAACCCTCCCAATAAATTTTTCATCCCCATTACACCTAACAACTACATCTACCCGGAACACTATTAGTAGATTGAACTAACATTACTCCTCCAACTTTCCACCGATAATTAACATACCTAATATCTAGACTTATATACCTCTCCTGCAATATAGCTCCTTTTATCCTTTTGCTTCAGCTCCACTCCTAACCCATTATATTTATCTCATTGTTTCTCCTGTCCGTAATCCCACCTACAAACTCCTTCTTGGCCTCTCTTCCCCCCCCTTATTATCCCCTACACTTCCACTATATCGTCCTTATATTTGGACTCTTCCTATTTGCAACATATTCCCCTGTAACTTCCTTTTGTTATCATTTTAACTACGACATTTGAATTCCCCTCCAATTGGGTCCATTAATACCCCCCTGTAATTCTTATCAGCTCTCTAACACACTAGCTTCAAAACGCAGGTCTGCTTAATTTTTCAATCCAAACCTGGCCCATAACACTTATATTATATAAACTGTTACTAGCATTTCTGTCCTATCTCCTTAATAGCCTCCATAACCCCCTTTGAGTAATCTTTTTAACTATTTGATTGATTCGAGCTAGTTTCATAACTACTTATTTTGGCCTATTTTTGAATAATCCTAATACCTCTAAATACTCGCGAGACATTTTCTATCGGCCTATTCTCTCTTTGTTCAACTTATCTTATCTTTGACCAATTTTACCCCCCCTCCCAAAATCATATGTTCATACTACTTGGAAACCCCTTGCAAGTTTCCCTTATATATCTAATTAAATTTAAACTGTAACTGTTAATTGTTACCCTGTTACGACTCACTCACCATTTAAACCATAGATTATAAAATTGACACTGCACTCAAATTTTTGATTGAACCAACCCAACTCCACCCCTATTACTAGAAATCGAAACAAATTGTTTCTAACAATCTATCCTTATCCCTTACATTGTTCCCCTCTCCTAAATTTCAATATACCTGAGTAGAACAGACTTGACCTTTAATTTCACTAACCCTTTTTCCCATTAATTTATTCCCCCCCTTATCTCCTTGGTCATTTAATGTCCCTCCAAATTATTCATCTAACCCTTAATTTGGTTTTAAATTCAAAATAAATAAATAAATTTTTTTAATTAACTATTCCCTAGCTTTTTAAATTTAAATTTAAATTTTTTAATTTTTTTAATTTTTAATTTTAATCATCCACTCTCTCACATTCCTATATTTATTATACCATGCTTTCACTAATTCTACTTTATTCTTTATTCCTTAAACACCCTGAAACCATATCTGATAACTACAATTAAATCTGCCTTTAGCCGCCTGAAATGTTAGAAGCTCACATTTTTTTATTTTTAGAATCAACTATTTCTATACCCATTCACCACTTAAGATTAACCCGACCCCCAAAACCTACACCCTACCGCTCGCCCGCACCCTTAACCCAACTGTCACTTTAACTACATCCCCATACCAACCCGTCCTCTTTTTCTTTTTTCCCCCAAATTCACAAAGCGACTTTTTAAACTACCCCATACCTCCTAACCCCCCCCCCATCCTTACCCCAAATCTGAAACTTTCATAAACTTTGGCTTTTTTGTCTCATTCTGAGTTAATCCTTGTATGAGATCCTACTGTTTTACTAGGCCCGGAAGTAAATCAAAAAATGGCCTGTTTTCCTCTTCTCAGCCTCTTTTAAGTGCATCTGGACTTATCTACTTTTGAGCACCTACTCCAATCTGCTCCCATGCAAAGAGTTTTTCTTCACTTTCTACAATTTCACCGAACTTTTTCAACGGAAACTTACCACCCGGACAATTTGCATATCTTTTTCACGGAATTTTTCTTTTCATTCAATACGTTTTTTGACAAAAATTATTTTAATAATTTTTAATAATAATTCTCATATTTTTCAAATATTTGAACTTTGGTTTTTTCGAAAGCCAACTTATCCATCTGTATTTCTCCTCTGATGATAAGATTTCGATCTTTGAAAAGCCTTGGCTTAAGGAAAGAAAAATAAACACTAGTTTATTACTGACAACCTTGCATTGAACAATTGAAATTTGAAATAAATTTGGACAATCGTCGCATATTTATCACTCTTTTTTCTTCTATCTCTACTATTGCTCTATCTCGTATATTGAGCTAATCCTTTTCACAATAGGTTCCATCTACTAAAAGTTTTCACGTTGGTTTATTTTGATCCTATATATATATATATATATATATATATATATATATATATATATATATATATATATATATATATATATATAATATACGCAATATTATACGTTACCTTATAATATTATAGTGTAGGTGTGTTTATATATATATATGTATGTATATATATATATATATATATATATATATATATATATATGATATATTTATATATATATATTGCATACTAATGAATTATGTATATACTTAGACGTATACATATAAAATATACACACACACATATATATAAATATATATATATATTTATATGTATACATATATATATATATAGAATGAGAGAGAGAGAAAAAGAGGGGGAAAGAGAGAGATATATAGAATACACACACACACACACATATATATATATATATATATATATATAGAGAGAGAGAGAGAGAGAGAGAGAATGAGAGAGAGAGAAAAAGAGGGGGAAGGAGAGATATGTGTTTGTGCACACGGGGAAAGGATAGAGTGAGAGAGTCTGCAAATAGAGTGATTAGGTACGAGAGCCAAACGGGAGAAGAGAAAGGTGTGTTCGTTCTCATATCTACATGACGTCATTTTAGATGGGTGCGATGCATGTAGGGGAGAAGAGCGATAGGAGGAGAAAGAGAAGAGGGCGGGAGACTGAGGGGAGGTGCAGAAGCGATAAGCCAACCGTATCATCAGCGCGCACTCGGCAAAACGACGACGAAGGCTATAATCAAAAATATAACTCAATCACATTCAAGTGTTTGCTATCGATCAGACAGTGTCTGGCCGAAGTCGGAGAAGTTATTTGCAAATAATAATAATAATAATAATAATAATAATAATAATAATAATAATAATAATAATGATAAAAATAAAAATCGTGGCAACCCTTATAAACAAACATACAAAAACTGAATGTTCTGTAAAAAAAAAAAAACTACAGATTTGTTTGGACATAAAAGTAATGCTATATATTATTTACCCCATGACAGGAGGTTAGACACATGGTAATGTATGGTTTTGAGAAGTCAGCTCACGAAGATTAGCACACTCAGGCCTACAAATATGCCTGAGCAGCTCCGGCGGTATTCCCCCGTAGGGGGCGTCTCAGACGATTAACAATAAATAAACCCCTTAGCGAAAGCAAAGCCTGAGAACGTTGGCATCCTAGAATTGAACTATTTCTCAGCCGGATAGCAACAAAGTCGTCTGAATAATGTGGTATCATAATTCAATAATAGTCATTCAGGTTGTTTCGCTCTATCACAGCCCTTTAGTAGACAGGCTAGTGCTTCAACCCGGGATTGAAACTCGATAGTAAAGTTGACAGTCGACTCTAACCACCAAGCTGTCAGTCACGAGCAAGGAATAACCAAAATCTCAATGTGTATATAAACACTGTAAAGTACCTAATCTCACTTCATTCTGATTTACGAAGAGCTTTGCCTTATCGATAATAGTACTTTTCAATTTCAATTACCACAGTCCTAACCAGAAAGGAAAGCTTATGTAATCATTGGACCTTGTCTAGGAGGGAGATGCACCAGCCAGATGCACCAGCCCAGATATGGTTACAATACTCCATGCATGGGCGGATGATGGCTTTGTAAAGATATAGGATAATGTCAGGTGTGAGAAGTTTACTGACACGGTAGAGGGATGACACCTTCTTTGCAGCAGCCCTGGCAATGTTTTCAATGTATTTATTCCAATTCATTTTATATGTGAAAGTTAGGCCGACGAGTTTGAATGATGAACTCTCAGGCAGGGTGCTATTTGCAATGACAATCGATGGTTGAAGAGGTTTCTTGTAGTTATTGAAGGAAAGTAGCTTTGTCTTTGCGGAATTAAAAGTTACCATCCATTTTTGACCCCATTCCACTACAGACTGGAGGTCATTTTCTAAGGATTTAGCCATTGCCTCAGATATGTGCGCGTCTGTTTTGCCCACATGACGAGAGTAGAGCGTGATGGCGTCAGCAAAATTTCCTATCTCAGTCGCAATGGCATTGGGATGGTCATTTATGAAAATCATGAACAATAGTGGTCCAAGAATAGATCCCTGTGGTACGCCAGCATTTATGCCATGTTGCTTAGAAGAACGGCCATCGAGTACAACCTGGACCTTTCGTTTTGTTAGAAAGGATTAAATTATATTAAATATGTGTCCAGTAATTCCATATGAGTGCAGTTTTATGAGTTCTTCATGCTAGACTTTGTCAAAGGCCTTGGATATATCGAGGTCTACCGCCCTAGCCTCACCTGCCGTGTCCACTGTATGGTATATCCGTTCAGAGATGACCATTAGGATATCTACAGTAGATCGTGCTTGTCTAGATCCGTATTGATGATCAGAAAGAAGTTTAGCATTAAATAAGTGCATGACTATCGCTAGATTGATTAATGATTCAAAGATTTTAGCAAAGATCGGAAGTAGACTTATTGGGCGGTAGTTAAGAGGATCAGTTTTATCTCCAGAATTCTACAATACTGGTACCACAGAAGCAATTTTCTAGCTATCAGGGAAGCAAGATTCAGTATGCCATTTGTTGTATAGTTTTGAGAGGACAGGGCCAGCTCAGCAGAGCATTTCTTTATTACTATTACTGGTATAAGGTAAGGCCCACAGGCTTTGGAGGTGTCAAGATTTTTCATGATGTATCTCACTTGAGACTGTGTGATGACCAGGTTCTTATGAGTGGCTTAAGTCCGCAATGGGAATTTAGGAAGTGGGTTGTTTACCGAGTCTAGAGCGGAGTTTAAATCGAAACGCTGGGCAAGTAGTTCAGCCTAATCAGTTGCCGTGCAACCAACATCGTTGTGATTTGATAGCAGTGGTATTGTCGATTGTCCATTGTTCATCACACTACTGTAAATTTTCCAGAAATCCCGACTGCCTAGTTTCTGTGACTGAATTCGTTTTTGGTTATCTCTGTATACCTCCTCTTAGCTTCATCTATCACTACTTTGCAATCATTTCTTGCGTCTACAAATTGTTATCTGTTCGCAGTTGACTTATGGCGGCCGAATGTTCGGAATGCCTTCTGCCTCTCAGCAATAGCAGCTGCACATTCTGAGGTGAACCATTGAGGAGAGTAGGGTTTGCTGAAGAATTTTCGCGTGGGGACATAAGCATCAATGCCTGCTTTGACCTATTCGGCTAGCTCATTTGCACACTGATCAGCAGGGAGTAAGAAGGTTACACCCCATGGGGCGTCTCTGATGTGATCCCTGAGGGATTCAACACCAGCCTGCTAATAGTTTTTCGTTGTTTAAAGGAACGGCTCTTCAGCTTTTGGACGAGTTTTTAAGGTTATAAGTATTATAACCACAACGTGATCAGAGTTTCCGAGCAGGCTGTCGGCATTCGCCACAGTATGAACATGGGCACCAGTCCTCCAGCCGTGACGTCATCAGTTCGACCGTTCCGGGTTCGGTTGGTCACTCGGCACTGTTCGGGAAAAGTTGCCGTTCTGATGAAGTTTGCCGATGTTGAAACGCCCGGTCCAGTGACTGCAAACCTCCACGCTGTGTTTGTTTAGATCAGTGAAAAATCAACTTGGGTGGGCTAGCAACCTTGTCTCGCTGTGAAGAGAGGGTTATTTCACATAAACAGTTGAAGCAAGGAATTATCAGCCGCAATGCTGGTTATTTTGGAAGAATAATTATTAACAAAAAAAACAATCAAAGAGAAGAAATTACATTTGTTGGGTTCCAAGGCAGATTTGTTAGACAGTGCTTGTTTTGGGTTGGATCGACGGACTTGGTAATTCGAGGCTATTTATTCCTCTGGCAGCGGAATGCTGTCCTAAGTTGGGCGAGGACACACACGTGACCGATAGACGTGATATCGCCGATGCGGGGGGCCAGATACATCTTTTTATGTCTAATTCTCTAGCTGATTAACTAACGGTCTGTGTGACGTAACCAACTGGCCAAATCTCGCCCAACCTTTTCACTAACGGACTGCTCACTTCTTTGTTTCATTCTACTCACTGGCTTATCTCGACTCTCTCTACTCTTTTATTGGGGATAGGGGGCGAATTCTTGTCAGCATCTAATAAGATCATGCCACGAGAACAACAATAAGGGGGCAAGGTGCCATAAGCGAAGAATGATAATATATTTTTTTAAAGTGTACATTTCACTCTGACCGAAAAAACGATATGACCTAAATTGCAATTAACATTCGAGGGCAGGAAGGTTAATACAAAAAACAATTAAAAACAAAATACGATTTCGAATCGATATTGAATTTTGAGCTGGAGAGTTTATTTACTGCAGCGTTCGGACTAGGTTTTCCTACATTGTTAGCACTTTGTTTATACTAGAAACTTAAGATGATGCTTGACTTTGAATAAGCTCGCGGCTAACTAACACTAGGCCCTGCCCTTCGCTTAATATTGTCGCATCCGCTTAATATTGTCACAACAGTGGCCTCAGGTAGTTAGGTTAAGAACAGCTCGAGAAGTGAGGCTTGCTGGTCCGCGCGATCCGGAAGGCGGGTCGGAAAAGTGACAGCTTGTGAGAGGTCATGAGCTGAGGAGAAATTAATGGTAGAGTTCTCAGCTGCATCAGTAACGCTGGAGAATCCTAACCAGTCATTGTGGTGTACATTAACATATTTAAATAGATGTATTTGGGCATTCAAGTCGAGTGACATGTCTCTATCTAAGCTTTCAGAGACAGAGTCAAGTAGTGAACAGTCCTGGGTCGAAGGAGAACAATATAAGAAATATAAGTAACTAACTCTGTGATGTAAGGTCAATCTAAAGCACGTGTAGGCTTGGTCATCTGATTGTAACCTATGTTCTCTAATCAAGGGGAGGGTGTTCCGAACATAAACTCCTAGCCCATGCATATGTTTTTCAGAGTTCTTACGGTAGAGTGGAAAGTAATCAGTTATGTGAAAGTGGTGAGAGGGAATTGAGGATTGAAGGTCCGTTTCACTTAGAGCTAAGATATCCGGGGAGTTTGTCAAGAGAAACATTTCTACGTCGTTAAGTTTGGTTCTAAGTCCTCGGATATTTGTGAATGCGAGCCTCAAGGGCGGAGGGGAAAATGTTTTTTGTTGGGTGTCTGGTTTAGGTTTATTTTGTTAATTTATGTTTGTTTTGAGTTTGAGTGGAAGGGCACAATGGGTGCTTGTTAGGTGCCAATAAGCTCACACAACCAATCCATTAGTCGTAACTTGGTCCTTGAAGGGGCCTCGGGAAAGCCCACCGGGGATAACTATAGAATCCCTTTCCATGCGCGACATGGCACGTACAGTTACCCACGATATTATGCAACTGTTAACGGAGCAACCGTTTGTAGCACTACTTAAGAGTTAAGGCTCCTAACTACCAGTCGAAAATAGCAGCCAGACAAGCTGTCTAACCTGTACCCTCAACTAGTCGGAACAAGAGTGACCCAGACTAGCCATGTACGACTTAGTGCCAAAAAACTTTCCCCAAGTTGCCCAGATAGAGAGAAAGAGGGACGGCGTTCACTGCCCTAGTCAGGAAACTAAGCGAAGTACCAGGCGTTTTAAAGGCGTCCCAATGCTTGTACTTCTACGCCTTACTAATAGACAAAGAAGGAGTGCGAAGGTCGGGCGATAGGCAGAGCCCATATACTCCTTAAGCAATTATAGGTTTGCAAACCGGATACCTTGTTCGAGATCCCAGCTCTAGGAAGGTTGTCAATCAAGACTAATGAGGCCTACCTCCACAACGGTTGACTGCCAAGATGGGAATAGTTAGTAGCAAGGTTTTATTTTCAGAGTTTTCCTTCTCTTAGATGGATTACCTGACAAGGTCTACGAGCCCAACACTCCGAGAGAGGATAACCTGCGCCCGTCTACTAGTCGGGTATTTCCGAGCCCCGCATGGTAAAATATGTCATCCATATAAGCACTAATATATATGTATACATATATATATGAGTATAAACTTTTATTTATACATACATTATTGGTTACATATGTGCATACATATTTCGGTTGCTCTCTTCGCAGAAAGTCAACCTCATAGGCCTAGGATTCACAGAAATGGGATGGATTTGTAGATTTTTCTCCCCCGAATAAATCTTTGTTTGGGATTGGTTATTTTCTATTTCTCAATAATTGGTATCTGATTACCTATTTTACTTGTTGACGATTCGTCAGCCTTTTTATGACCAACCATCCTTATTTTATTACCTCCTTATCCCTCGCTACCTTTCCACTCTGTTTAAATTCCCCAAGTTTTACAAACACATATAGGCATGAGTATCTTATCTATCAATAAAATTCACACATATAAACAGATTTAATAGATACACAAGTACATATAAACAAACAGACATCAATATACACACACATCTAAACATGAACACACACACACAGATCCACTTTTAAGCAAAACATATATTTAAAGTACGTACTTGCGTGTGAATATACTTTTAGTATATAAACCAGTTTCAATATATAAATCAATTTTAATAAATGAAATGCACACGCCTGTACAAGTAAATATATAAGCACAAAACATATATACATACATGAACTCACATACACATATATATACACATATACATACACATACACATACATATACATACATACACCCATGTACATACATACATGCATACATCCACAACGCGAATATATATATATATACATATATATATATACATACATATATATACATATATACGTACAATACACATGCATACACACGTCTAGACTACACACACTCATATACATACACATATATATATATATATATATATATATATATATATATATATACATAAACATACATGCATACACATACAAAGCGTATATATTTATGTATTAATTTATACATAAATATATACATGCACGTACATAGAATATAACCCCGACTATACAAATATAAAAACTAAACACAAATATATACGCGTATATCCATAGCTGGATACACATAACATACATGCACAATGCATAGATACATACTCATATAAACGTATATACAGCAGACACATAGGCAAATAAATAAATATGCCCATTACCCACATGTACGTACACAAAGAATGAATATAGACTGCAAATAAAATATGAATATAAAAATAAAATTAAAATTAAAATTTTTCACCAGTATAAACATAAACAAATAAGATATCAGTAAAGTATCAATACCCGTACATACACATATTTCGATCAAATCACGCATCCATACATACATACACATGCATACTCTCATAAACACATATACATATCTACATGAACCATACAATTATATACTTATACATCCTTACAGATACGCATACACTTTCCTACCCATATAGCAAAAAAATACATAACATTACATAAAATTAGTATATATGCATACAGACACCGTGCACACACACATGCGAGTGTACACACATACCAAGTAAGCCAATAAAATATAGCGCATGTAATTCCATTAGTTAATTCTACATATACACGTGCATACATATATACACATATATACATATATACGTGGTAACCATGCGTATGCACTGAAAACCTTATTATAGGTTGGTGTGTAGTAGTTTGTGGATGATATAGTTTGTATTAGTTACAAAATTATGAAGTCATCCGAATTTTAAATTAAATAATGAAAATAATCATGTAAATTAAATAAAAAATAATAATAAAATATGAAGTATAAAAATAATCAGTAAAAAATGAAATAGAAATTTAAATAACAATAATAAAAATGATGAAAAAATAATAATAAAAAAAAATGTTTTAAATAAAAATATTGGCGTACTTGTCCTTATGGTATTTATCTTTAAATGTAAGTAATTTAAGCTGAGATAGATTGGATCAATAATGAATGGTTTTAATTATTGAATTAGAGATGCTTGTGTACATGTGGTCCTGTTTTGTGTACATGCGTGCGAGTATTTATGTACACTCGCATATGTGGGTGCACGGTGTCTGTAAGCATATATACTAATGTTATGTATGTTTATGCTATATGGGTAGGAAAGTGTACGCGTATCTGTAAGAGTGTATAAGTATATAATTGTATGGTTCATGTAGGTTTGTATATGTGTTTATGGGCATATGTATGTATGCATGCGTGATTTGATCGAAATATGTGTATGTACGGGTATTGATACTTTACTGATATCTTATTTGTCCAAGTATGTTTATACTAGTGAGAAATTTTAATTTAAATTTTATTTTTATATTCATATTTTATTTGCAGTCTATATTCATTATTTGTGTACGTATAGGTGGGTAATGGGCATATTTATTTATTTGCCTATGTGTCTGATGTATATACGTTTATATGTGTGTATGTATGTATGTATATATGTGTATATGTATATATGCATTGTGCATGTATGTTATGTGTATCCAGCTATGGATATACGTCTATATATTTGTATTTAGTCTTTATATTTGTATAGTCGGGGTTATATTCTATGTACGATCTTGTATATATTTATGTATTAATTTGTATACGCTTTGTATGTGTATGCATGTATGTTTATGTATATATATATATATATATATATATATATATATATATGTGTGTGTGTGTTTGTGTGTGTGTGTAGTCTGGACGTTTGTATGCATGTGTATTTTATGTATATATGTATATATATGTATATATATATACATGTATATTCGCGTTGTGGATGTATACATGTATGTATGTACATGGGTGTGTGTATGTGCCTGTATGTGTATGTGTATGTATATGTGTATATATATGTGTATGTGTGTTCGTGTATGTATATATGCTTATGTATTTACTTGTACAGGCGTGTGTATTTCATTTATTAAAATTGATTTGTATATTGAAACTGGTTTATATACTAAAAGTATATTCACACGCAAGTACGTACTTTAAATATATGTTTTGCTTAAAAGTGGATCTGTGTGTGCGTGTTCATGTTTAGATGTGTGTGTATATTGATGTCTGTTTGTTTATATGTACTTGTGTATCTATTAAATCTGTTTATATGTGTGTATTTTACTGATAGATAAGATACTTATTCCTAAATGTGTGTGTAAAACTTGGGGAATTTAAACAGAGTAGAAAGGTAGCGAGGGATAAGGAGGTAATAAAATAGGGATGGTAGGTCATAAAAAGGCTGAAGAATCGTCAGCAAGTAAAATAGGTAATCAGATACCAATTCATGAGAAATAGAAAATAACCAATCCCAAACAAAGATTTATTCGGGGGAGAAAAATCTACAAATTCATCCCATTTCTCTAAATCCTTGGTCTGATGAGGTTGACTTACTGCGAAGAGTGCAACCGAAACATGTATGCACATATGTAACCAATAATGCCTGTAATATAAAAATATATACTTATAAACAGCTCTACTTGTTATTGAGCACTTTTTATAAACACTTGAGTTTTAACGGATTTACATCTACAGAAACTAATACAATACATATACAATACTACACACACACACATATATATATATTTATATATATATATATATATATATATACATGTACATATGTAGATAGAATAAGTTCACTGTACACTTATCAGATGGAACAAAAATTGAAGATATGTTTCCTTCTTACAATTTTGCATAAATAAGAGATAGACAGCCAGTAGGGTCACGCTGAGAAAAAAACTTATTTACTCTGTATACAAAAAAAGCTACGGAGAAAAATAGGTAAATTCAAACAAAACATTTAATAAAAAAGCACAAGTATAATACAAGTAAATTTAGTAACATGATTAGAAATAGTAAAATTTAAGACAGACAATTAAGGAATAAAAGAAAATTAAGAACTTAGCTTTTTTTTAATTACACCCATAAGCTTCAGTTTAAATGTTGGTCTGCATTCACGGTGGCAGATATAAATATGTCTTATCTCGTGCTTTTTTAACGACGTCAGACTAATGTGTTTGGTTCGGACTATATTTTTCTTTTTTACTTACATTCGATAGTGGACTCCCCCCACTCTTTTTGATCCCCTTTTCCACCCCGAATGCGTTAATTTCTCTAAAACCTAGCAGAATATTAGCACGAACAGAAAAGAAAGACAAAATAAAGATTTGTCGAATAGGCGAAGGAAGCAAAAACCTGAAAAGAAGATTGTTTAACTAGATATTCATCGCAACGTTAATACATGGATTATTTCAGAAAGAGACAGTGCAGGAATAAAATAGAATTAAGAACTTAGTTTTTTTTTTTAAATTACACCTATAAGCTTCAGTTGAAATGTTGTCTCCATTCACGGTCGGTCATGTTCTTTAGTTCTGGGATTGAGTTTTGTTCAAAAATTGAAATCACTTAGATTCTATAATTAGTCATAGTGTGTCATTAATTAAACATATCACCCATCTTTAAGTGAGCTATTTATGTATTTCTCTCTTCCGATCTTATTGGTTATGTATTTCTCTCTCTTGCTCTCATTTTGTCGACCTTCTCTAGTATATTTTAATGTCTCTGAGTATTTAGAGAAAGGGTGTATCTCTTATATTTAGCTTTACTTTTTGATTGTTTATTCTACCATATAGATGTATGTAAATTAGATAGAAAAATAATAAGTCTCTTTACTTCCATACTATGCTTTTGGAAAATATAGAAGTAAAGATATGTATTATTTGTAGTTCGACAAGAAGAATATATTAATGAATATGTCACAGTTGAAGAATTTTCGGATGGAATCAGTGTAGAAAAATAATGGTAGTTGTTGTGACTAAACAGGTAACGAATATTCTATTATGTTTTACTTTAGGGCATTTAAACAGAAAAATCCACATAGAAAGATTTAAAAATATGTTTATAAATCATAAGCATTGAAGCTTTTATTATGTTATATGGATATTTTCTGATCACACCACGCTCTATTTTAGATATGTGGGCGAAACGAACAGACACATATGCGAGGCAATGTCTGCATCTTTGAAAAATGAGATCTAGTCTGTAGTGGAATGGGAATGTAAATGGATGGAAACATGCTACTAAGACAAAGCTCGTTTCCTTTAACAATGATAAAAAAAATATTTTCAACCAACGATTGCTTTAGCTAATAACACTCTACCTGTAAGTTCATCATTCAATTCATCGGCATAATATTCACAAGCTCCATGAATTGGAATAAATACATAGTAGATATTTTTGGGGCAGCTGCAAAGAAAGTGTCTCCTTTTACCGCACGAGAAAATTGTTCACACTTGCAAGTCAAATATATCGCGACAAACCTTTATCTTTACAGCGCTACCATTCACCATGCATGGAGTATTGTTCTTACATCTGAACTGGATGATTGACTAATAGTCTATGTCGATTAGACAGGGTCCAAGAAAGAGGCTTTAATCTAATAGGTCCAACATTGTAAACCAAGCTCCACCCTCAGTTCCATGGCCGAAATTTTGCATCCTTGTGCTTGTTTTACAAGTACTTCAATGGAATGTACTTCGACGAACTTGCGAAACTTGTGTTCCCTCGACATAAATAAGTCTGGCCGACAAGCAGCTAAATCCTACCCCTTTACTGTAGAGGTTTCCAGATGCCGAAAGCTTTATACTTTAATAGCTGTTTTCATCGAACTGCTAGTCTTTGGAATCCCCTCCATGCTCTTTCTTTTCCTGACTGTACTAGCATACAGAACTCCCCACTTAAGATGTTCCTGTAGGTATAGTAGCTAATGCACAGTAGCTCTCTACGTATCAGTAGCAATTTGCAAAATATGAGGCGAATAAAAGTATTAAAAAATATGCTTATTTCCCTCCTCTGCAGTAAGTTAGACACAAGGTCAGATAGGTCAGTGGAAGGCAAGCGCACTTAGTAAAGTGAACTCTGACCCACAAAAACTGTCTGAACACGTGTCGGTAAAACTTAAAATATTAACTACATTTTAGAATTTCTTTTATTGTACAAAAATATGCAATTTGGTTATTTACTAAATCTGCATTTTTATATATAAAGTAAAGACGATTTTCCTAATTTTGTTTATTTATTACATATTGATTTATAAAAAAAATGCTAAGTAAAAAGTCTGTTTTATAACTCAGATATAGCAAATATTGGTCCACCTTCTTAAAACCACCGATGTTATTTTTTAATGGATTTCATCCAATTTTATATTTAATACTGATCAATATTTTATTTTTTTAGGCATATTTAGGCAAAGATAGAATAATTTTCGATCCTGTAGTCACATGCACTTGTACTCACTCCATGGACACCGGGAACTTTTTTATAAGATGGACTCATCGTTCTCCATCAGTAGTAAAACAGTTTTAAAGCCGCGCCCTAATTTGGAAATATTGTTAATTCACAAAAATATTCTAAAAATTATGTAAGTATATATTATTATTTTTCCAAGTAATAACCCTACACACAGTAAGTTATAGCAATTGCCACCCTGCAATACAAACAAAGATGGCCGATTGATGACGAAGAGAAAGAGTGAGAGTGTTTTTTAAAGAAAAATATTCTTTTTTATGCATGCCTCCGGTCAATGACGGGTAGCCTTGCTAGTATACATATAAAGCCAACGTTTGTTAAAGAAATTTATATGTTAACAGAACATTGACATAAGTTTAAATAAGAGTTAAATATTTTACAGAATGCTAAGACATCATTGAAGTTTTCCATCAATTCCATCTGGAGTCATTGGAGGAAATTTTCGATTAAGTCCCCAAAATTATTGAAATATATTAGAATTTTAAAACCGTAATTAATGTTTGAATAGATTTTCTTTGTTTCTTAAAACAAAAATAAAATAAAACAAAGAATATATCAGCGATATAACTATTTTTATTGGTATTTTTAAGATTTACAATAATTGTATAAACACGAAATTATTTAGGGGATCCATCTTCTGTGTAACAGTTGCAAGAGTTCGTTTTAGATAAAAACTCAAGTAATGCTTAACTCGAGCAAAAATTTCCATTTTAAAATCTAACTTCGAACACGTTCATTTGTTGTTTTATTTTATAATGCCAGCTTTAGTTACTAAAGCTGGAATTATAAACATTTTAGAATGTTATCTATAGTATTTAAGTTGAGTCTGTACATGGCTGGCTTTCTGATTTGATGTATAGGGCTTCAATTATCTAGAGTTTTTGTGGATAAGTTGTATGTTATAAAATTGTTGTGTTTTCTACTAAGAATTAAATAATTATAGTTATTAAAACACGACTACTACTAGTAATAATGATAATAATAATAATTCTGACGGCGACGACGACGACGACGACGACGACGACGACGATGATGATGATGATGATGATGATGATGATGGAAATAAATACCCGAGTTCGGTTATTGCAAATACTCCGCATGAAGATATTCAGACATAAGTTGTCTATAATATTTGTCTTAAAATGAAAATGCTGCCTAAATATGCATTATATATATATTTGTACAAGAATATATGTATATATGTTTGTATGGATAAAAATATTAATACCAAGCTACTTACGTATCAAATTACGTCACGCTGAACTGATAACAGTGCTTTATAAATGAATCAAACAATTTATCATCTCTGCTGAAACCCATGAAGAAAACAATACAAGTTAATGCGTCTACTGACATATGACAGTTACATTTTGAAAAGTAATTAACATGCCAAACAAGAAAAATAGTCGTTTATCAATGTATAACTTTTGCATAATGGTCTATATTTGTTAAGCAAAAAAAACAACCTAATAATATTCTTCTAAATGATTGAAATGCAAACTTCCGTTAGAATCGTAAACATTAGGTACCAGCGCCACAAGCGTCTCGCAGTAAACATATAGTCAGTGTTAACAGGAGAGGTTTGCTTTTATCTTCTAAAAGATCCGAAAAAACTTTACGGTATGGTTTCGCTTAAACAAACTGAGATGAATTATTTGGGGGGGGGGGGGTTCTGGTCCAACTCATTTTTATTTTTAAAAATCAGCAGAAATAGAATATTATAAATATATTAAAATCTCAGTCAGCGTTTATTTTTACTGAATCGATGACTTTTATTGAAAATAGTTTCTCCAATGATTTTACTTTTTAAGAGTGCTGTTTCAAAATTGTAAAATATGTTTAGAATTACAAAGGAAACTTTGTTCATTTCAAAAATCGTTCATGCAATAAATTATATATATTCTTTATTTCTCCCTCCTTTTTCTCTGTATCCTTCTGTATCTGTCGCCTTTTCTCTTTCTCACTCTCTCTCTTTCTCTTTCTCTCTCTCTTTCTCTCTCTATATATATCTATATATATATATATCTATATATATATATATATATATATATATATATATATAGATGTATTTATATGTATATGTATTTTTATATATATATATATGTATATATATATATATATATATATGTGTGTGTTTATGTATATATTATGTATATCAAGTGAGGCGCGATAGCGCTCTATCCCTTAATAGACTTCAAAAACGACCTATGCTAGAAATCTCATTTCTTTGATCAGTCATAACTAAAAAACCAATGAACCAAATGTGTTAAAACTTTGCACAAAATCTTCATTTGATAGGTTCTATAAGTGTGTAGAATTTCAGCATCATTAGTCAAGGAAACCCAGAGATCAAGAAAGGTCAGGAGTGATTTTGTGCTATCCGTGTGTACGTACGTACGTGTGTACCACCCTGTATCTCATCAACTATTTGATGGATTCAGCTGATTATTGGCAGAGATAGAGGTTTCAGGGTTTAGTTGATGGCATTTTAATTTCAGTTTACCATATACCTTAGTTTTCCAGGAAATAAAAAAAAAACTTCAAAATTACCATTGTCTGGAGCCATAGCTTTTACAAAAGTAGTGACATTCCATGATAAATGCCAATATACTGAAATCATATGCCCTTAATAGGGTTAAGATGAAAATTCATATCACTAAATGTACAAAAGCAAGGAAATTCCCAAATTTTTACACTTTTATTGTCATTATGCGTATGACTACATATAAACCAAACCATTTCATTATCACATCACTACAGTATAAATATCTATGCATGAGTGGATGAAGTTTGTGAGGTGCGCTGACGAAAAATTCCTACATGTAAAATACATAGCCCTGTTGTGCTCGCATATCCTTAATGACAATAAAAGTGTAACAATTTGGGAATTTCCTTTCTTTTGTACATTTAGTGTATATGAATTTTCATCTTAACCCTATTAAGGGCATATGATTTCAGTATACTGGCATTTATCATGGAATATATATATATATATATATATATATATATATATATATATATATATATATATATATATATGTGTGTGTGTATATATATATAAGGTGAGTCAATGGAAAATAGTTAGACCTGTAAATGGAAACAGATCAAAAATCAGAAATTGACTGTTCTTATCTGTCAACTTATCAATCACTACTTCCTCTGATGATAAGATTTTGATCTTTGAAAAGCCGTGCTTTAGGAATGCAATTGAAAGAGAAGAAGAATAAATATTTGTATTTACTAAATGCTTCTTTGTTCTGAACAACTGAAGATATTGATCTGTTTCCATTTACAGGTCTAACTATTTTCCATTGACTCACCTTATCTTTGCTCTATCCAGTATATTGAGCATATATATATATATATATATATATATATATATATATATATATATATATATATATATATATATATTTAACCACTAATATTGAATGTCGTTACGCATAAAAAACAAAAAAACCTATCCTCATTTCAGAATTGCTTTGGTCTTTACTTCAAATCTCTCTCTCTCGCTCGCTCGCTCTTTCTCTCTCTCTCTCTCGCTCTTTCTCTCTCACCCTTTCTCTCTATATAGACAGAGGGAGAGGAAGTACATACAAATAAATGCATAACATTAATCATTTAAGTTCAAAGAATTCAAGACAACAATAATTAGGCGTACGATCGTTTTTATACGATTAGGAAGTTTTTTATTTTTTAATTTTTACTTTTTGATTCTAATGTGTCTCCTTCGGCGTCTTTTAGAAAATATCACAAATAAAAATCTTTAGTTGAACTAACGAAGATGGAAGAAAAAGTTTTGAGAAACCCGTTATTGGCGGGTACTTCATCACGTGTATATTTAATGAGATAGTTTGCCCATATAGAGGAAATTCAAGAGTCCTCTACTCTTTTTCTTACATCCCCTATGTCATAAAAGAGAGATTACTGGTCTTTCTTTACTCTGTCGTTATGCTCATGGTAAGTGCTCGACTGAGCTCTAATCTATGTTTTTCTTCTGCCAAACATTTACAAAAAAATATTCTAATTACAAAAAAATATTTTAGCTACAAAAAAGCTATTGTAGCTACAAAACAATATTCTAGCCACAAAAAAAATTCTAGCTACAAAATACTCTTCTAGCTACAAAAAACGCTTCTAGCTACAAAAAACTCTTCTAGCTACAAAAAACGCTTCTAGCTACAACCACTGTAAATCATGTTCTTACTTCCTCTGAGTATGAAAAACTAATCGGAACTTCCATGAGCAAAATTTATTTTCAAAAACTACCCAGCCGACTAGAACATGGTCGTTTTCAGGTCTAATGTTAACAAATTCTTGTTAAGCCGTCGTCTTAAATAATCAAGTTCTGCCCAGTTTCAACCATCGTTACGAATCCACACTGTGTGGCCTCACCGTTCACCTGGCAGACCCATTAACCCTTATCCTCCAGTGGCCTTTGGGCCTTGATAAGCGGTGACTCGTTAGTAACGAAAAAATCCTTCTGATCGTTTCTATTCCTCTTTACCACTGAACTTAAAAGTATCCGATCCCGAATAATTCAACCTATACTTCACTATAAACACTTAAACTGTGACTCCCCTTTTCAGGGAGATCTATTCTTTCGCAAAACAGGATGAAGCCGTGCCGATGCAACAGGACACACTCAACCCTTTTCACAGAAATGCCCTGAATGGGTGAAAAGCGTAAGACGTCTACATCTGTCTCCTTCAGAATAGTAATCTCGTTTTATTTTTTCAGACATTTTATCTATCCGCATACCCCACATCCACCCGACACCACTGGTCTCAGCTGCCGATAAATTTCAACCAGACAAGAACTAAAAAAAAAATCATTCAACAACAGGTCGGCCGCTTCCTGATAAAGGATGTATTTCCAAATCAGGTTAGAGGAGCCATTCGACTGCGGCCGACGACGACGTACTTCTGGACAACGGCCAAATAAATGGGTAGAAAGAAAGAACAGGATAAAGAAATAGAAAAAAATAAGATTAAAATAAAGAAAATCAAACAAAAATAAAAACACACGCACAGTACAAACAGCTAGACATAAAAGAATTGATAGGATTTCAATGACAGTCTGACAAATTTAGCCAGGCAAGCATGTTGATGCATTCAACACCTGTCCAACGGTATTTCGAGGAGGATCTATCTATATATCTATCTATTTATTCGTCTATCAATCTGTTATATATATATATATATATATATATATATATATATATATATATATATATATAACAAGTGTACACCCTCCGCAAAGAATGACGGGAAAATATTATGCTTGGTCAGTGTTTGCACTAATATTCGTATAAAATACCGACTTGATCGATTAAATTAACAGAAAAAATAAGTAAGGCGACTGGAATGATTAAAGAAGTAAAATACATTATATGAATATTAGTGCGAACACTAGCGAAGCATAATACTTTCGTAATGTTTGATGGAGAGTGTACACTCGTATCATACATTAAGTATAAAAATTGTCAATATTCCCCCAGGAACAAAACATAAACGTTTCTGTATAGCTTACTCGCCATATATATATATATATATATATATATATATATATATATATATATATATATATATATATATATATATATATACATATATATATATATATATATATATACATATATATATATATATATATATATATACATATATATATATATATATATATACATATATATATATATATATATATATATATATATATATATATATATATATATATATATATATATGCATGCACGATCCGAATACGTTCGTTGATCACTCTAACTGCTTGTGTAAATTTAGCCCCCGATTCGCTATTTACAAAGTTAAATTCCTCCCTAATTATTACCTAATTGTCTATGGCCGAAGGGTTAAGACTCTTGACTACAGATCAGTTTGTGATCAGGGTTCGTGCCCGCCGACTGTTGAGAATTAGCTTCCTGCACTGAAGATTGCGTTAGCATGAAACATCGATGTCTGTAGGTATTAAAATAATTAATATGTATTAATAAATATTATTATTAGCTCCCTTCACCAAAGCACGGGCACTCTGAGTGACTTTAATAACAAGCAGTACTAATAGCTGCAAGCACGATCCGAATACGTTCGTTGATCACTCTAACTACTTGTGTAAATTTAGCCGCCGATTCGCTATTTACAAAGTTAAATTCCTCCGTTAGTATTACCTAATTGTCTATGGCCGAGGGGTTAAGACTCTTGACTACAGATCAGTGGCGGTCTGTGATCAGGGTTCGCGCCCGCCGACCGTTGAGAATTAGCTTCCTGAACTGAAGATTGCGTTAGAATGAAACATCGATGTCTGTAGGTATTAAAGTAATTAATATATATATATATATATATATATATATATAATACATTTCAAATATATTGAACACAAAACCAATTTTTTTTTTAAATTGCTGAATATAGAGTTGAACTTTCATAAAATCAAATACACATTGTTGGCAGTCGACGCTTATTAATTTACGCTTCAACGCAATTACGTCTTTTCAAGACTGTGGTAATAAAGTGAAATTTGGCTCTGAAATTGTCTGAAAAAAACAGAGGTAAAGAAAAAAGGGAACAACAGAAAAAAAGTATCGACATTTACACCGCAAAACTCAACCTGCTTTCTTTGTCGTAGTGAACAAATGTCTATTTTTATATTTCCTTATAAGAATGATATATATCGCGTTACGTTATAGATCGCTTTACTTTAAAATAGATGTTATACTCCCAATTTCTACTTTAATAATAAAAATGATTAAACAAGGTGGTGATGAAATAAGCTATTTATAAATTTAAATAAGGCAAATACCCGTGATCCTGACGCTTTTAAGTCATATCAAACTAATCAAAGTACATTGATTGAGCAAATCCAAAACTATCTAAGAAATTCAGCAGAATATGTATAAACGTATATATATAACACATATAGTGTAATATAAAAAAATAAATGTATATATAATTATATTTTTCTTATTTTTAAATATTTTTTGATGAAACTAAATATAAATAATAATATAAATACATAATAATGTAAATAACCAAATAAGTAGTATAATTGATTAGTCCGATCTCTATAAAATACAGCAATATTTGTAAACAAGGAATACATTTGTGTTGGATACAAACGAAAAACACATGTAAGGGGAATGTTTTTAAATAACTAAATAGCTTAGCAAAAATTAATCTGGAGCAGAAAACTAGATCTCATGCACGGAACATTTTTGTTCTTGTATTTTAAGGGAAGTTGTGTCTAACTCACTCCGCCTGGAAGCCATGAGATGAAATACTGTTTTGTTTTTGAATTCCCGGAACAGTTATTCATGGTAAACAACTGATGTTCCCTGAAATAATATTAAGACTAGCGTAACTTCTTGGAAGCAAACTAATGTGGTGACTGCAAAAGATTAGCTGATTTAAAGCAAAGTAGTTTTACAATGACGGTCTTGAGATTAAAAGTATTTTTATATAGTTTTTATGCTTGAAACACTTCAAGAATATATATATATATATATATATATATATATATATATATATATATATGCATGACTATTATTACTGACAGTTAACGGTTACTAAACACACACAACATTTCATGAACCTACAGTTAATCTGGACTGCTTCAGATTTGGAAAATCATGGCAGTATTTCATCACTTGATTGTAAGACGTGTTCTGCTCTACATCGTGCATTACACCTTCATTAGCAGACTAGCTCCGTTTAGATTGCCTATGAATCATCGTTAGTATCACTACCGATTCCCGATAACATCTTTTCCACTTAATCCCAATCATCCACACGTGTTTGACCGACGTTGAAGTGCGTGTTTCTATCTACAGAATACCATTCTCACAGTCAGCATCATTAGTCCTTGATGGAGCCAAGTTGGCCGTTTCCCTTACCACTCGAGGCATGATAAGGGATACTGAGATAGAGTGCTTTTCTAGTTGAATGATGAAAAATATTATGAGAGGATTTAAAAGAATGAATGGAATGAACTACGTTTGATATGGAGACAGTTTATCATAAGTCAATCTTGACAATGTATTTGAGGATGACCATGTTGTAGTTCGCAGGAGGGAAATCCAGAGGTAGGGTGCTTCACACACCGGAGCTTATTGGAAAGAATCTCTGTCTGCGGAAATTTCGTTAGACGCATGGAACAGTGAGAAAGAAGTAACAGTTGCTTTCAATTGCGATAGAAAGAAGCTCAGAAAGTAATTCGTGCTATTCGGACTATGCATGACGACCAGTCCCCTATAATGTTTCTATATCTTAATAATTAACATCTACCAGTCAACTGCATGCCTATTTTTATTCATGGGCTTAATTGACTCCTAAGAGAAATGGATGTCACTAAAACTAAGTGACCTTTTATGAAGGAACATTACTTCATCGTGTGTACCTCTTTCAGTTACAGAATTTCACTGTCAAATAAACCCTGCACATTCTCTGAATTATCGAAATCTTAATCTTCCCTTAATTTTCGGGGTGCAATTGTGACAGACATAAGAACCCAAGACCTCGGCGAGTGGTAGAAATAGTGCGATGTGAGAAAGAACAAGTAAATGCTGGAACGAGAGTATTCTTAACAATCAGACACGGTGACTGGTGTGCTTTATAGATGTATCATCCAAAAAAAACGAGCTAACGGTAGTCGACAAAAAGAGTGTGTGTACTCGAAAGGCCAATAAAATAGAGCGATAGACATTCGTATTAAAAAACGGTGGTTTTGTTTAAAGAAATATACCACATAACAAAGTTCCAGTGGCAAACCGTTTGTTTTTGAAGAAGAGTTTACTATGTGATAACAATCTAATGTAAACACGTTTTTGCATTGAATATGGTAAAAAGAATACCACGTAACAAATTACATCAACAGAAAGCATATTTCCGTTTTTTGTTTTATTTCTTTCAGCAATACTTTATATTCCAACTAATTTTGTATGTCGGTCTATTATATTAGATATTACACCGTAATGTATACGAAGTAGAATTCGTAACTTATCAAAGAACTGTTTAAATTATTCCAGTGTTTCTGCGGCACTCGATTGTCTGCGATTTAATTATCGGAACTAAATCTTGTAATTAAAAGAATGTTTGATGTTAGTCATTGTTAATAGATTATATTAGTATAGCTATATTTCTCATGCAGACCACAGCTTATTTATTCAAATAAAATTCATTTATGACTTCAAAAACTTATTGTCATTTTCTCATATCGTCACTCATTTAAGGACCTGTACTTTTTATAGAACCTGTTTTTTTGTTTTATTTTAAACTAATTTTTATGCCGTGGAAAACATTTACGCAATTTTATGGAAGAATTGGATGTGCAATACTCTCTATTTGTATACTTCTTCTCTTTTACTCAAGTCCTTTGAATGGACATATATTTAAACAGTGATTAAATATTTATTTAAATCGATACATCAATTTTTTTAATGCTGATCTAATTGTCTGTTTTATGTCGTAATATATTATTTCCCAAACGCCAAACTTGTCTTCATGAATAATGTTTAATTAAAGAACCGTACAGGCGAAATATAGCCATTTATTTAATACTAGCGGGGCTACCCGGCGTCGCTCGGGCTCCTAAAAACATATAATTGAAGACAAATCGCGTGTGTAACATCTTTATATTCAAATTTCTATTTCTCCCCCTCTCTCTATTGTCGTCTTTTTATCTTTCTACCTTTATCTTCCCTGGTCGCCCCATTTCACCGCTACTTTCTAATTTCTGTTTCTTCCCCACAATTTCTCCTACGTTGCCCAGGGCAATAGTATGACATATTTCTATAAGAGGTGGTACACCTCTATCTGCGCCTTCTATATAAGTACTTATCTCCGCCCTGGTGTTCATACTATATACGTATCTACCGCCACCCTGGTGCGCATACTATATACACACCTATCGCCGCCCCAGTGCACATACTATATACGTACATATCGCCGCCCCAGTGCAGATACTATATAAGTATCTATCGCCGCTTCGGTGCGAATGCTAAATACGTACCTATCGCTGCCCCGGTGCGAATGCTAAATACGTACCTTTCGCCGCCCAGTGAACGTGCTATATACATACCTATCGCCGCCCCGGTGTGCGTGCTATATATGTACCGATCGCCACCCTGGAACACATGCTAAATACATACCTATCACCACCCCGGTGCGCATGCTATATACGTACTTATTGCCACCCATGTGCACATGCTATATACGTACCTATCCCCACCCCTGAATGCTAAATACGTACCTATCGCCGCCCGGTGCGAATGCTAAATACGTACCTATTGCCGCCGCGGGTGTGCATACTACATATGTACCTATCGTTGCTCTAGTGCGAATGCTAAATAGTACTATCTCCACCCCTATGCACTACTATATACGTACCTATTGCCACCCTGGTGTACATACTATATATATACCTATCGCCGGCCCGGTGCGCATACTATATTCGTACCTATCGCCGCTCTGGTGCGCATACTATATATTTAGCTATCTCTGCAAGGGTGCACATACCATATATGTACCTATCTCCAGCCCAGTTCTTATACCTAAGAACTCATATTAATGCGCCCCTGTCGTGTCAGAAAAACAAAAATGTGTTCATTCATGTATTGTCATTATATTAAATATAAATATATTTAGTTAAAAAAAGAAAAAAAAGACATTTTTTTTCACTCTCCCCCATACTTAGAAATATTTTTAATTTCAAAGAAAAAATAAATGAAAAATATTTGACCGCCCCCTCCCCCAATTTTCCCCACATACATATAAATATTTTTAGTTTAAAATAGAAAAAAAAAACCTCCCCCACATTTTTTTCATGCTCCCCCATACATATAAATATTTTAAATGAAAAAGAAAAATAAATTTTTTACGTCGCCCATAATTTTTTTTTTAACTTCCCCCATACATAGAAATACTTTTAGTTTAAAAAAAAGAAAAACTTAACCTCTTTCCCCAAAAAACATTTTTTCTTCATCCTCACCAATACATATAAATATTTTTAATGGAGAAGAAAAAAATAAAAATGTTGCCCCCCCTCTAAATTTTTTTTTTACACGGAAATATTTTTAGCTAAAAAAAGGGAAAAAAAAATTTACCCCCTTCAATTTTTTTTTTCATCCTCCCCCATACATACAAACATTTTTGATGAAAAAGAAAGAAAAAAATTTACCCCCTTCAATTTTTTTTTACCCTCCCCCACACATAGAAATATATTTAGTTTAAAGAAGAAGAATAAAAAATCATCCCCCCCCCCAAAAAAAATAATTCATTCTAAAAATTACAAACCTATAACGATGACGTCATATACCTATACTATGACATCATGTGCACAATAAGAAGGTTGAAAAAATTCCAAACCTATAACGATGACGTCATGTACCTATTACTATGACGTCAGAGAATCCTAGACGGCGTTAAAATATTATACAAACCTATAAATACAATAGCTCTATCTAGGATATTGAGCACTTTTCTTCCAGACAGCGTCGAGTATTTAGAAAGTCAAGAAGGCCCCCGGAGCACTACTGAAAGCACTCTTCCTGATCCCCCTCCCTTTAATCTGCACAATAGTTCGAAGAGAAACGTAGATGGCGTTAAAATATTATACAAACTTATAACTGTAGTTGCTCTATCTAGGATATTGAGCACTTTTCTCCCGGACAACGCCGAATATTTAGAAAATCAAGGAGGCTTCTAGAGCACTACTGAAATCACTCTTACTGATTTACCCTCCTGTTCATCGGCACAATATTCCGAAAAGAAGCGTAAATGGCGTTAAAATATTATACAAATATATCACTACAGCAGCTCTATCTAGGATACTTAGCGCTTTTCTCCCGGACAACGCCGAATGTTTAGAAAATCTAGGAGGCTTCTAGATCACTACTGAAATCATTCTGACCGATCCCCTTCCTTTAAATCTGCACAATATTCCAAAACAAAAAGCGTAAATGGCGTTAAAATATCATAAAAATCTATCACTACAGCTGCTCTATCTAGGATATTGAGCACTTTTCTCCTACACACCGCCGAGTATTTAAATAAGTAAGTAGGCTGCTAGAACACTACTAAAATCACTCTTACCGATGTCCCCTCTATTTATTCTGCACTATATTCTGAAAAGAAGCGTAACTGGCGTTAATATATCATACAAATCTATAACTACAGCAGCTGTCTAGGATATTGAGCACTTTTCTATCAGACAAAGCTGAGTATTTAGAAATTCAAGAAGGCCTCCGGAGCACTACTGAAATCACTCTTACCAATCACCACTCCTTTTCATCTGCACAATAGTCCGAAGAGAAACGTAGATGGCGTTAAAATAGTATACAAACTTATAACTACAGTAGCTCTACTTAGCACATTGAGCACTTTTCTCCCGGACAACGCCGAATATTTAGAAAATAAAGGAGGCTTCTAGAGCACTACTAAAATCACTCTTACTGATTCCCCCTCCTGTTTATCTGAACAATATTCCGAAAAAAAGGGTAAATGGCGTTAAAATATTATAAAAATCCATCACTACAGCAGCTCTATCTAAGATATTGAGCACTTTTCTCCCGGCCAACGCCGAGTATTTAGAAAATCAAGGAGGCTTCTAGGGCCCTACTGAAATCACTCTTACCGATCCTCCTCCTTTTCATTTGCACACTATTCCGAAAAGAAGCGTAAATGGCGTTAAAATATTATACAAATATATCACTACAGCAGCTATCTAGGATACTGAGCTCTTTTCTCCCGGACAACGCCGAATATTTAGAAAATCCAGTAGGCTCTAGAGCACTACTGAAATCATTCTTACCAATTCCCTTCCTATAAATCTGCACAATATTCCAAAACAAAAAGCGTAAATGGCGTTAAAATATCATACAAATCTATCACTAGAGCAGCTCTATCTATGATATTGAGTACCTTTCTTCTACACACCGCCAGGTATTTAAATAAGTAAGGAAGCTTCTAGAACACTACTGGAGTCACTCTTACCGCTGTCCCCTCTATTTATTCTGCACTATATTCCGAAAAGAAGCGTAACTGGCGGTAATATATCATACAAATCTATCACTACAGCACCTCTGTCTAGGATATGTAGCACTTTCCTCCCCGACAACGCCGAGTATTTACGAATTCAAGAAGGCCTCCAGAGCACTACTGAAATCACTCTTACCGATCACCACTTCTTTTCATCTGCACAATAGTTCGAAGAGAAACGTAGATGGAATTAAAATTGTATACAAACTTATCACTACAGTAGCTCTTTCTAGGACATTGAGCACTTTTATCCCGGACAACGCCGGGTATTTAGAAATTCAAGGAGGCTTCTAGAGCCTAACTAAAATCACTCTTACTGAATCCTCCTTTTCATCTGCACAATAGTCCGAAAAGAACCATAGATACTGTTAAAATATTATGCAAACCTATCGCTACAGAAGCTCTATCTTGCACATTGAGCACTTTTCTCCCAGACAACGCCGAACATTTAGAAAAGCAAGGAGGCTTCTAGAGTACTACTGAAATCACTCTTACCGATCCTCCTCCTTTTCATTTGAACAATATTCCGAAAGGAAACGTAGATGGCGTTACAATATTATACAAATCTATCACTACAGCAGCTCTATCTAGGATATTGAGCACTTTTTTCCCGGACAACGCCGAGTATTTAGAAAATCAAGGAGGCTTCGAGAGCACTACTAAAATCACTCTTAATGATCCCCCTTTCTCTAATGATAATGACGTCTCCACAATGGTCACCTATTTAGTAATGATCGGGATATGTATTGCTTAACGTAGGTGGGGAGATGAACTGACATTTTTTTCTCAAATTAGAAAAAAGGGGCGGCTCCCCTGAAGGGCAACTCCTTACTTAAATGAGGGAGCAAAATCCCTCTCCTTAAAATTTTCGGATGTCACCCACCGCCCAGAGAAAATGTTATCCCCCTATAAAAAGGGGAGTCAAATCAATTCTGGGAATCACCTTCGGATGGGACCCGACCGACTTCCCGGACTTTGGCTCCAGCAGCGGCGACAGTTCGGTAGAGGGGGACAATCAGCAGAGACCACACGCAGACAGGCCACGGAAGAGGAGGTTGGCAAGCAACCCGCCGACAACCTCAGATCCTTGGCCAAAACCCCCTTCTGCCAGCAGCCCCACCCAGACAGCGTCAAAGGAAAACTCCACTCCGGTCACAACCTCAAAGACAGCAACAGCGAAGGAGAAGAAGGCAGCTTGGGGACCACAGGCCCAGTTGTCGCCGGAGGAATACCAGAAACTCTTCCGGGTGAAGTACCAGAAGTTCACGAAGGGTGTCGATTTAAAGCACTCCCGAAACCCTGGAGGATATCTCCAAGAGAACAGTGTCTCTGGTGACCACAGACTTCAAAACTAAAGGTCTGACCGGAGTCCCCAGAGACATAATGCTGAAAATGCGTGGGAAACTCAATATCCCAGCAACGTGCATAGCGAAAAAGAGCTATGCTATGTACGACATACTTCTCCCGGACCAGCAACAAGCAGAAAAGCTGGCAAACATCTGCGACTTCTAGTGGGGAAACTTGAAGCTGAAGACTGAATACCTGGCCAGGGGGAGGACAACTGTCTCCATCCTCGGTGCCCCGTGCTTCCTGAGTGCTGAACAACTGGGAGCAGTCATGAGCCAGTACGGTGACGTCGAGGAGGTGGTTCCAGTCCGCGCTACCCGCGGCATCTTGACGGAAGATTTCCATCTCAAGATGAGACTAGACCACCAAGGATTTGACAGCATCCCTGCCAGGTTCAGATGCGAGGGTTGGTCGCTGTCGGTGATTGTGCGGGGCAGGAGACCACACTTTTCGCACTGTTAGAAAAAGGGCCACATTGCAATAGAGTGTCCGCAGAGGAACCCGGCTCCAGACCAGAAGAGGTTTCCTGCTGCAGCAACAACAGCAACAGCAGTGGCACCAGTGGCAGTGACAACAGTGACAACAGCGGCTCCTGCAGAAGACAAAACGGGCGGCTGGAGAACTGTCGTAAAAAGGGCAGGGGCCAAAAAAACTCCACCATCACCCCGAGACGAAGACCCTCATCGCAGCCCCTACGGCAACCTCCCCAAGAATAGAAACAGCAGTCGTCTAGCAGTATGGAAGCATCCGCCAAGGCGACTGCTGCGAAAAGTAAGCAGCCCACACCCTCATCTAAGTCTGAGGGCGAGCAGTACCCCAACATAGAGAAGTAGCCAATGAAGAGAGCAAAAGAAAACAAGCCCCAGCTCCTCCCCAAAGTAAACCAAAAAGTAGCTCCCCCACCCTTCTCAGTCCTCTCCACCCCAACCCCGACCTCCTCCACCTCAGCAGATGAGGACCTGAACACTATTCCCCCTCACAGCCACCTCAACCCCCAACACCCCCCTCCCCAGCAGAGCAGGACGAAAACAATACCCCCTTCACACCAACCCAACATCAAACCCCCTCTACCCCGATTGAAGCCCCTACCCTCCCTCTCTGTGATGCCTCCTCAGCCCGATCAAAAGAACTTAAACGGGACACTCCCAACACTGAAACACCTACTCCTACCCCCGTGAGACAGGAGAGGACGAGGAAACTGCCCTTCTTACCAGGGGCCCGGATTTGTGAGGCCGACCTATTGCATGCGATGGTCGACCTCACACCTGTACAAAGGAAAAAGTTGAGACCAATACAGGGTCTCAGAACGGTAAGAGGGTTGGAAGTCTCCAACCCGGAAAATTTTCCAAATGCCCCCAGGCTAATGACTTTTCTAAGAACTCAAAACTGCAGCCGCACAGAGAGTATGTGGAAATGGTAGACGCGGAAAAAGGGGGAATTTGATGGACTATAAACCATTTAGGTCGACCACCCCTCTTTGATCGTAATAGCTTTAAAATGCAAGGGGAGGGTCCCGGTCTATGTGCACTCCTCTTTTTACAGGGCTCTGAAACTAACTTTCCCCATGGACGTCGGAGGAATTATTCGTGACGGCCGACTTACGGCCGAACTGCTAACCGGCAGCATCAACCAGTCCTCAGGCGTCCTCACCCCCGAGGACTTCAGTCCCGTGTGTGACACTGAATACGCAGTGATCATGTCTCTTAATCTGGCTACGTGGAACGTGAGGGGCATGAGATCCCGAAGCAAGGCTGCTAGCGTGCTGAAGGATCTGGTGGCCCTTAAGGTAGATTTAGCTGCGCTACAGGAGACACACTTCGATTCCAGTGGGGATTGTCATGTACTCGCTGGCGAATTTGACGTCTCCTCAGCATATAGCAATATTCACAGTCGTGGTGTCTTTGTGCTAGTGAGACGCGCCCTGTCTGCGACGGTTAACGTTGTGCACGCTGGTGCAGAAGGTAGGTTGCTCGTGCTCGATGTTGCCGTTGATAACAGCAAGTTCCGGATCATTGCGGTTTATGCGCCCAACACCCCCGGGGAGAGGGTTTCCTTTTTTCGGCGGTTGTATGGTTTCCTCAAGGGTTCGGAGCGGGTAATATTAATGGAGGATTGGAACGTCATCCTCGACCCCAAGATAGACAAGGTCGGTGAGAGTAGCGGGTCGGGCGGGTGTAAGAAACCCCTGTCTGACTTGATGGTTTCGTGTGATCTTGTCGACAGACTCCGTGTCGATAAGCCGGGGTGGGAGATGTGGACGTGGTCTAGCGGCGTGCCGTCCGTTTCGAGTACTTACTTGGATCAGATGCTAGTTAGAAGAGGTGACGTAGATTTTCGATCTTGTCCCACGTCCAAGTGGTTAGGTCATTCGGATCATAAATTAGTTATGGCCAGTTTGAATTTAAGCACTAAGCCTAGATTAGATGGATACTTGAAGCTGAATACCTCCTTTCTGAAGATAAAATACTTCCGGTATAAGGTAATCCTGCTTCACCAACGGTCTTTAGTGGGGGCGGTAATCGGGAGCAGGTACTGGATTAAGGTTAAGACTAAGGTTAGACGCTTTGCTGTCAAGTATGCCCAACGCCTCGCCCGAAATAAGGAAGCAACAGAAAAGCGTTTAGAGAATAAGCTGACCCGAGCGTGGCTGGGGGGATTCCCTAACTGCAGCACTAACCGTTTGGCTAGCGAGCGGTACGAAGGTCAGGTAGTTGAAGCTAGGTTAAAGAGAGTCTCGAACGAAGCTGTGAATGTTGACGCTGTTGAGCGTAAGGCTGCCTTACGTCGTGGTTAGGATAGCTATATTCGGAAAGTCAAAAACCTGGAAGGAGATACCCTCGCGTCGTCTCGTGAGATCTGCGAGGGATTTCGGGAGCATTTGGAGGAGGGCTTCACCCGACTGCCCAGACTCCGCGTCGAGGAGTTTGACAGCTATTTAGCCGATTCGTCCCGCCTGGAGGCGGCCCGAGCGGCTGGCTGTGATGGCATGGTGACAGAGCGCGAGATCATTACTGCGTTGAAGCAGGTCGGCCGGAACAAATCTCCGGGACCCGATGGTTTGCCCTACGAATTCTACTTGAGGCTGTCGCCCATGTTGGTCTCTCTTCTGAAGGATGTGTTCAACCATTGGTTTGCCCAGGACTCCATCCCTGGACAGGGGCCAAGGGTGTGATCACATTGCTGAAGAAAAAGGATCGGCATGGTGGGGAGGATTTTGATGACTATAGGCCCATAACTCTGACGGACTCTTATACGACGAATCCTTATATCGCGCCGATAAGGTAAGTCAATATTATTTCTACCACTCGATCCGGGTCTTGGCTTTTCATGTCTGTCATAATGTGGCTATATATAGAAAGAGATAAAGAAAGAGAGAGAAATGAATGGAATCAGAGGTTAAACCGGAACAATACAATATACTATAAATTAGTGAAAATGTTATTTTATTTTGAAAATTTACAATTGAAAATATACAATAACAGAGAGAGAAAAAGTATAAGAAGTGGAGGAAATAAAAACAAAAGAAAGTATTTAAAATTGTTATTCGTAAATGCTTGTTAAAGGTGTTTATCCTATGTATTTTAATCACACAAAATACACGCTAAACTATTCATCAGTTTTATCATTTAGTTTTGTTTTAAAAACCTTCTATTTTAATGGTTCTTATTTCACCCTTTATCACTCTATGTTAGTTAACCCTCTCGCTATTATTATTTACATCGTCTCTCTCTCTCTCTTTCTCTTTCTCTTTCTCTTTCCCTCTCTCTATCTCTCTGTGTTTATTAACAGTCAAATGTAATAGATTAAGGAAAGAATAAAACTATTAGTTTATCATAAACAAAAACGTTTTGCATTTTATTCTTTTATATGCCTATGTTTCAGATGCAACCACAATAACGTTGCCATTGTAAAAGAAGATGCTACTTTTTTTTCACTTACCGATGAGTGTATAAATCAATTATACACCCATGACGTCGTCGTTGTGAACTCAGGTCTTTGATTGTCTGTGTATATAAAACCACGTAAACGTTGATCTTAGTGTATAAGAAGGTTTATTGATGCAGAAAACTTGAATAATTCATAAACCCAGAGTTGGGCCTATACAAATACTTTAATATGCGGACTGTAGCGTCAGAGAGAGAGAGAGAGAGAGAGAGAGCGAGAAAGAGAGAGGGGGAGAGAGGGGAGACAGAGGGGAGAGAGAGGGGTAGACAGACAAATAGATAGACAGACAGATCGCTTGTCTCGTTACACATGGCTACATTGTACGCGACCTCCCCCACCCGCACCGGCGATGTTGGGGGAAGTTTCCATCCGCTTGTTTATGTTGTCAGACAAAAATGAGACAGACCCCGCTATGTAACACTATTAAATGTAGTTGTTTCTCGTACTTCGTAAATTAAGGTGTATTTTGAATTTCAACAACACATTATACTTAGCTATATTAAAACAGTGCAGATAATTACGATGACAGAGCTTGTTTAATTATAAGCTTCAAAATGTCAATATAAGGAAAAACATACACATGTTAATGAACTCTTATTGATACACGAAAAACGAATATACACAAGTTGCGACCACTCATTTAGCGTTCAAAATGTGGTTTGACACTCAAGAGTGAAAGACCAATGGTGAACAGAACATGTTAGCAAGATTTGTTAACTAATCTAAAATGACATTTCAAACGTAAGCATGACATACCAACTGAACGATCGCACACCCAACTCACAGTCTTTCATCTCCAAGTCGAAGATACGTCTTCGACAATAAGTCAAACACCGTATTGGCCATTTGAGTTTTGTGGCTTTCTTTATGTTGGTCTGAGGTATGATTCTGTGCAGTTCTAGGAGCTCCACTGTCTCAGGCGTTACCTTTTCCATGCGAGAAAAAAAGGTTAGTCTATTACTACTCGCCTGAGGCGCAGCTATGGCGTAATGCCGACGGGGCTTTTCGGGTAGTTTGGTAAGCCAGAGTGTTCTTCTTCATTGGTGCTGGCCATTTAATTCCAATCTTATGACCTTGTGTTACATCCTCCAGTGGTTATTAATACTTAAAGAAATCATAAGACGCATCCAAAACCGTACGTTTCGTTAAATGGATTGGATGTACAATATAACATATACTGTATATGTTATAAGAAATATATATCTGCAAAGAGGGAAACACTTTTTGGTAGTGCTCTGTCCGCTAGTGTCACCGTTGCTGTCGTCGATGTTGTTGTTGTTGTTGTTGTTGCTGTTCAGAGGTAGGGGGAGGAGGGGGAGGGTGTGTGAATTAGACTTCTGCACAGAGCCCATGCTAGTAACTTGCCTATCTCAATGGGCAGGGTTAGAAACAAGGCCGGAATTCAATGTGGGGCGAATCATTTTCCCCAAAAAGGGGAACTCTAGATTGAGATAAAATCGACAATTTTCTAAGTTTGTAAGTATCTCATCTTCACTGACCGAGAACAGACAAGATTAAGTGTAATATCAGAACATATACTACAGTTTGCTCCAAGCGAAAAAGCTAGCGATTGTCTGTTCTGCGTGAAGTCTTCCTCGTTAGCAGTCGCTATATTTAATATATATAACCCGTGAAAATAAATAGTGGATGCTGCCGTTTCACAGCACCTTCAGATGAGCCGCTACTGACCGTGGCTAAAATCCTGACTCATTATGCCAGTCAAAAATTAATAATTCGTTTAGTGATGATTTATAAATATTCAATAATGGTTTCAGAGTTATCTCCCCGTTCGTTCACACATTTAAAAAGAGAAATTTTTATTATCCGTCATTTTGAAATGATTTATTTTCTTTTGTGATCTTCTCTTTTGTTTCGGAACGATTGCCCCCCCCCTTCTCTTCGGAGATATTTTCTGTTTTCCTTTTTTTCCACGAATCTAATTCATCATTTTTGACTTCCGTCGTCGCCACTATTCCAAATTTCTCAGCCGATAGTTTGTGAACCGACAATTTATCAAAGCTGACATTCGCTCAAAAGAGATCATCGTTTTCTTTATTTGCTGTTTCTTTTTGATTCTGTAAAGATTAATTACCACAAGTCTATATAAACAAGCAATGAAATCAATTAAAAGTGTTAATCAAACGAGGAAGACTATTTTCGTTTTTTTTAATGATGTGTTATTATTTGAGATGCGAATGTATTCGTTAAACATCACTATTTATATCAAGCTAGGAATGTGCATATGTTTATATATTTGTATGTACACAAATTAACCGATCATTATTAATTTTAGAACACAACTGCTAGGCGTACGAAGTCGTAATACGAGCTATATTTGAATTAGATTTATCCAAAGTGAGTATTCTTAAGTCCGTTTGCTTTGAATCCTTTAATGATTTTTGAAAATGTAACAATAAGTATTATACATTGGTTATTAAATATTTCTAAAATTTCAGTTTCTTTAGGGTATTTTAAATATTTTAGGGGGTAATAATATTGGCACAACCTCTCACTTGCAAATTCAAATAGTTCAGATTTGCATGGAACTTGATTCATAGTCATTAGACATTAATTAAGATAGATTTCCTTAAATTTAATTTCTTCTTAAGACCCCTGAACTTTATTCTTTCGTTCTAAACATTTTCTAGAATCTAAATCATGTAATAGATTTGCTTATAATTGAAATAAGAATTATACACATGAGGTTTAGTATCATTGTATCTTGATTCTGATTTTCGTAGAAGGGACATAAAAGCTGCGCAAAATTGTAAGAGGAATTAATTTTACTCGCCATGAGACGGGTATTTATCTAATCAAGCATTCATTAAAGTTGCTTTGATAGTTAATTTGACAGCATTCAATGTGAATGAATGTTGCGTTTCAACCTTTTGCGATACATGAATGAAAGTTCATAATCATATTTATGTTAGCTGCTTCGCCTTACGCGCCGATTAGGTCTTTCTAGACCGAGGTAACTCCATCTGTCAATAATCTCTTTCATTCCTTAAAAAAGAACTTAGTAAAGAAAAACTGTTGAAGACAGAGAGGGGTTTATTCGCATTGATCTTTGTTCCAAATAATTGAACTGTTGAGGAAGGCAGGGGTTGATGATTACTTTGTAATTATATCAATATTAGTTCTTTTTAACAACACATGTAGTGCTCACAACAAACTGCAAACTTCTTTCGCTCACTCTCCATGACAGTCATGTGACATCATATCCGTTTCTATCACTCCCACATACTAAACCTTGTCTAGAATCCATATTCTAATTTTGATCAAAATCCACTGTATGGTATTGATTCGAGACAATGTTTCACATTTAAGGCTTAAAGTCTTAAGAAAAAATTGAAATTCTGGGATCTTGCTTCATTGGTTTCTATGGATGAAATTCAGTGCAAATCTGAAATATTTACATCTTCAAATGTCATTATCGGCAGCTCAAGAGAATCAGTTTCGCTATTGCAGTCGAATTTGCTTCTCGGTTGGCTACAAAACGAGGAATCTGAATTGGAACAGAAAACGGAATTAAAACGCACACATGAATACATATATTTATTTATCGCAAAAAGCAAATAACATATATCAGTTTTAATATTTTGTTCGTCATCGCAACCAAATCGCCATGTCGACATTGTAAAAAGAGGAATAAAAAACAAAATGGAAAATTAAATTAACACAAAAACTAATGTTTTGGTTTCATTTCATCCCTTTCGAATAAAGCGAAAACGTCAAAGATTTCAATGATTCGTCGCCATTTTAATCAGATTGGCTTCTAGACTTATTCTAAAAAACGAAATGGAACGGAAAAAGATATTAGCACACTAACCAATATTTCTATTAGTTAACGTTTATACCTGTCCAAGAAAATATGCAAAAATACATGAGTTTGAATGTTTTGTTGCCATCGCAAGCGAGTGCCTTCTAGAATTATTTTTAAAAGAGCAATCGCAAACGGAACAGAAAACAAAATGAACACACAAATCAATATAACTACATTATTAACAGAATATTTTAATTACATTTCTTTGTTTACTAAAACTGGTTAAGGTATACGCAATATCGGTTGTCTCTCTGCACAAGTGTTTACGTTTTAATATGTAATGTTACAAAATAATTGAAGTAAACAAACTAACACATTTTAATAAAACAACGTAGCACACAGCTAAGTAATTAAGTTGTGTTTATAAAATATGAACCAATGAGCTGTACCATTTTAGGAAACAGAAAATCATTACCAGTATAGAAAAATAACACATGTAACGTTATATATGAATTGATATATTAGCAATGACAAAAACTGTTTGGTGCGACGCGGCGTTTTTTAAAACAAAACCATATTTTTTAAACCATAGACGAAGCCTCATATGAGGTAACGTTCAGTACTGGTTACGAAAGACGTGTAACGTTAACCGAAACCGCTGTTTCCGAAATTTTGCCACCTCTGGTTCTATATGAATTAAACTATATTATTTGACTGTTCGAAATAATGTTTCATTGTCAGTATTCACTATTGGTAGGTATATTTGTTGCCTATACTAAAAACGATGGTCATCGTAATCTACAGTTACTGCTGACAACGCAGACAACTTACTTATGAAAGATATTCTATATTTCATTCAAATAAATTAAATCGAATTAAATGTTATATTTCTGAATTTTTTCGATAAGGATTGATACTTTGCATACTTTATTAATTCGGATTACATTTCTCATCTTGAATATTATCATCAAAACGTTTCAATCGCTGTAATCTCGGCCCCTCTTCAGGTGTATCACCTCCTGAGTTCGACAGAAATTTTTCCGAGTCCGTAGAAATACACCTGAAGAAGGCCGGAGTTTACAGCGCCCGCTACGTTGTGATCATAACACTCAAAATGAGAAATGTAGTCTGAATAAATAAAATTATGCGAATTAAATGTTATTGTTCTTAATAACATGAACCAACGTTTAACAACAGAAATGGCTAGTCAGAATACAATATTTGATTTGTAGGAATAAAGCTATCGATAACAACCGTCGATAAATAGACCGGCTTTACGTTATCGTATATATATATATATATATATATATATATATATATATATATATATTATAAATGTCTTTATATTCGCAAAAAAGATTTACACAGTATCTCAATAGTGTTTAATACGACTATAGCTCTTAATTTAACATGATATCGTCCTCGTTCATTCAAGGATAATGTCATTCACAAACGCATGTTAGTAAATAGACAGATTTATGGTATACAAAATTTACCAAATATTCATTGATCAAGCCTTTTTGTGAATGTTTGGTAAATTGTGTACACAAAAAAATGTGTATATTTACAAATGTTAGTAACAAAATTGTTTGTGAATGAAATTTCTTATGAATCAACTATAATTATATCATGTTATATATATATATATATATATATATATATATATATATATATATTGTGTAATTTGAGCACACATTGTTAAACATAATAGAATTATATGCTTGATTATGCCTTTTTATTGTTTTATTTTTATAATAAACATTTTATTTTCAAAATCACCCGAAATAATAAATGTTCCCTATTTATAGTAGGAACTTTGGATTCTTCGTCGATTCATCTTCAGGTGACAACAACAATGAGCAAAAAGCAGTAAAATAAGAAGAAAATGTCAAAAAAGCAGCCGAGAATGTAGTATGTAAGGTCGTTACATGTCAATTTCACATCTGTGAAAGACGCTTTGCAATTTATATTCCTAGACGGACAAATTTTTGTCCCAGGATAATTTTTACTTATGTTAAACATTCAAGAATGTTGTTACTAGTTTCGTATGTAATGTTCTATTTAGGTTGCTGTGTTTGTATAGAGATATATTTAAGTATTTTTTTTAAATTTTGAAATATAATATTTTCGTATTGTTAAATAAAATGTGTCTAAAATCAATGCTGCTTAATTGAATTAGAATTAGCTAAGTGCATAGTGAGCCTACGAGAAAAGAGTAGTGATAGTAACATCAATGTAGCTATTAGTTTTTTATTATTAATATTATTAGTAGGATTATTATTAGTAGTATCATTATCATTATATGAGTTGCAGTTTTCATTGCTGCTTACTAATAGTTGAGTGGAGAGTAGTTGTTTGTTACTACACAATTGTGGGTCTTTCATTTTGGATCTTAAATTTAAAATGCATAGCAATATGATATTTTGCATACACTGTTAAGTATGTTGACTTTTTACTGTTTGGGAAATCATATTTGAAAACTTGATTTGAATACATATTAATATTTAGATATTAATATAAATGTATTGTTATTACCTTTTACGGACGTTTCCTGGACCTTTTTATCACTTTCTGAGAAGAATACACTCATTAAAAGATTTATGGTTGCTTCAGTAAGTAAAATTAAATAAACCTTAGATACAGTCTACGCGTCTCGTTTGGGACTGTTTGAATGAGACGCTTTCTCGTAGCCACGCAGGTTAATCCGCCTAGACTGTTTATAATGTGTATGTTATATTACTTATAAGAGCTCTAGCTTATATTGAGCACTTTTTTGAAAAGAATATTGATTTTAAGTTTATTTTATCAATATATCTGAATTTATTTAATTAATATATATATGTAAATATACAAATATATGTATACATGTAGTAGTAGTCTGAAAATATATTCATAGCAATTTAGCTATACGAATGCGTTCATGTTTCATCCCTGCAGGGATTTATCAGGCTTCCAATTCCCTCGGGAATGAGGTACCGCGCATCTCTGTAGCGTAAATGCCATACATATATCTTATTAAGCTCTACACCCGTATTGAGCACTGTTGAAGTAAATACCAAAAGCATATACACAATATATCATATCACCATATAACATTATATGTGCAGATACATGAAATAATACATTATATACATCTCTCTCTCTCTCTCTCTCTCTATATATATATATATATATATATATATATATATATAGTAGATATTCATGTATATATTACATTCAGATATTTTTTTAAGTAAACATACTTGAAGCTATATTACAACTCACAATAAATAACACTGGTAAAAAATGTTGCTCAACTGTCTGTAAAAAATAGATAATTCTGGGTAAATTCAAGTATAAAGTCAGTTTTGCCCAGTCATCAATGTTTTTTGTTTTTGTAATTGATATTTTCTCACGTATTGACGTGTATGATACTTGATTTTATCATAGGAATGTATAATGTGCGCTTAAGCAAATTCTCACTGTTTCAAATATAATTGATAGTTTTTATATGACTCATTTTAAGTTAAATTTCATAGTTTTCATGATTCCTGTAAATATTTTCATTATGTAATTTCATTAGCATGAACAGCTCTTTTGCCCTTAAGGCACATATTCTATGTGATTCCCCTGCCGGTTTGTAAGGAAAATATATCTAGTTAATATAGTTTGTTTAGTTTGATGTACATTTTCTTTGAGATCGCAATTGTTAAAGTTGTTCATTCTATGAATTGCTTTTAACTCATTAATTCGTTAGTTGCAGCTGACCAAAACAATTCTTATTCCTGACGTAGAATTAGTATGGAAACAACAATCGAGAAAGGCTTGAATAACCCCGATATGGTCTGTTACATTTTCTTTGGTAGAAAGAGAAAGGAAATTGACGATTTACTACAAACATTTTTTTCATAATTTGAAGTGATGCTTGGAGATTAGCAGACAGCATAGCACCTCACATAATATGCAAAACGTGCGATAAGGGATTGAAACAGTTGACTAAAGGTGTAGGGAAATGTGTAACATTTGACGTTCACATAGTTTACAATAAGAGATTGAAACAGTTCACATAGTTTGGAGGGAGCAGAAAAACATTATGATGACTTACTTTTGTTTTGTCAATTTTAAAGGTGTAAACACAATTGTTCCTTAAAAACATAATCTTGATGTATAAGCTATGAAAAAATTTAAGTAATGTTTACTGTTGGAAGGATGGTATAAGCTTATACCTCTGAATAATCGAAAATTGCGAGATTTTATCTCTTTAATTTGTGGAAAAATATTTCATAAAAACACATCAAATTTCTGGCACATCAAAAATCTGACTTGATGAGAAAACATATAGCGTATTTTTTTATTAAGCCTATTAAAACGGTCCAAAAGAAATTATTAACTCCCTGAGTGCAAAGTATGTGTATACCAGTGTAATATTCTGTACAAAACTAGTAAAAAATACTTTTAAATAGTTTACGTAAATCCAATTTATTCTGCGTCGCTTATTCTGTCGATCTTCCGGAAAATGAATTTTAAAGCTCCTATTCTGAACTAACATTGGTGTGTTGTTGACTTTTAACTATCTGTCAAGCAGCGATCTCAGTTGTTGTTTTAAAATGTTTTTTTTATTTTCTACAACCTGTTTTTATCACCTGAAGATTATTTGACGAAGAATCGAAAGTACTCACGTTACTCATTATATCATTACGCTCTTATTTATTTATGTTACTTTGAAACTAAAAAGATTATTAGAAAAATTGAAAAAATAAAACCGGTTTAATTAATAGACTTATGTTGTGTTTTACAATGTTTGCTTCAATATATATCAACGTTTGGACTTCAGCAACAAACTGAATAAACATTTGTTTTTTGACAAGTGGAGTGTTTCTCCTCAAATATAAAAAATATATAATTTAAATCCTTCCGCACTCTATATAACAACAATAAAAAGATTTATAGAAAATGTAAAAATGAATCAGATCTATTGAAGAATATCACGTTTATGGTCCGCACTTATTTTGTTGGGTTATCTTCTCTTTTTCGGCCCGAAAACAGCCTTATATACATCAAACAAACAACCATCACTCTGTGAACATACACACACACATACATACACACGCACATACACACACACCCATACACATACACACGCACACATACACCCACACACACACACACACATATATTAACATTTTATGTAAAGGTATTTTATGAGTAAACCATAACAATCTACTTTTTTAATGAATAAACTTTATGTTAATCTTAGTTTCTAAACTTAAAATTGTGCTTGTCAATCATCACAATCTCAAAGAAAACGAAAAAAAAAAACAACCAGCAGTTCAGTCCATGTAAGGAAATAAAAAACATCCTTATCCCACATATTTATTTACCTGCATTGCTTCAAGAAGACACACCATTCTCTTTATATATATATATATATATATATATATATATATATATATATATATATATATATATATATATATATATATATATATATTGTAATGGCATTTGTTTTTTTTACCTTGCAAAGCAGTAATCAAGGCCAGCATCCGTTACTCATCATCATCTACTATTATTCTAACACTTCACAATCAGTGAGTGAGTCATCTTTCCATGTATGGGTCAAACACTTTCGTTTTGCTTTTTTTCCGAGGTAATAAATGCTGCTCATGGCGCTTTCTTTGCTTCTTTTGCCGTTTTGCGTGTGTTGCCGATGCAATTTGACGAGCCTTTTACCGATCCCGTTTCGACGGAGAGAGTAGCACTTGCCTCTCCCCCATATACCCCCGTTGATTTACCGGCAGGTGTGTGGATGCACTTTAATACATAGATGCTCATTTCCAGACAGTTTAGGAATTGATTATTCTAGCTGCGTAGTCTTGTCAAGGAAAACATCCACCTGCTTTGCTATATATATATATATATATATATATATATATATATATATATATATATACATGTGTGTGTATGTGTGTGTGTGCGCGTGTATAGTTCGAATGCAAACCGCGATATACGCTAATTTTTACGGCAAAGCTACCACAACAAAAAGTGTTACATTTCTACAATACCACACCTCAACATGATGGGATATGGCATAATTTTCCATTGCTCTTAATTAAAACAGACTTTTAGACAAACTTTAGATTTGATATAATCGTCTTTTATTGTTTTATTGCAATTTAACAAAAATATATATTTATCGCATTTTGCATTCGAGTTCTTCAATGGAATTAGGGAAAAGTTGACTCTAATTTATTATATAGATAATATATTTTTTTATACTTGTAATAATAATAAATTATATATATATATATATATATATATTTAGTATTAATTATTATTAATCATTATTGTTATTTTTATTATACTAAGCTGAGTTATTAAATGCTTGTTTAATTAAGCTATTTTCCTATATATTTAATCACATACAATACACATGTATTGTTATAATAAGTCGCAATTTGCAATCAACTAATCAAGTGACCAATCTTTCAATAAGTTTCTGTCAATCACTCTCATCCTATTTCACTGCATGATTTGACTTAGTGACTGAATTCTGCTTACTGTCTTTCTTTCCTACACTTTAATAGCTTTTTTCGCCGGTCAAGTCTTTCACAATTGTCCATTTATATATTTGAATACTTTTACTTTCATTTTCATTTTACCTATCATTTATCTTGTATATTTTAATTATTCATTCAGTGTTTTAAATTTATGATGCTATGCATTTCCCAATGTCGTACATACACACATATATAACGGTGTAAACATGAGCATAACACACTTGATAGAGATGGACGACAGGCTACTTGTTGTTATTCCAAACCTATCCTCTCTCTTCTCTCTATACAGGGTGTCTGTTTCCGTCACTGCTAGTTGTTTAACTGCTTTATATGTGTATATTTGTTTGGTCCAGTCTGTAGTAGTTTTAGCTTTACATTAAAGGATTGTTTGGTGCCACCTTGGAAGTCAAATTCTGATTATTTATTTTAATATGAATATATATAATTTAAAATAGTCAGTAACAGAACATAGCAAAGGTACTCAATACAAGGTATGATAGTAGATTTGTAGAGATAGAGTAAACCTCTGGTAGAGGAAAGTGTTTAGAGCGATAGAGAGAACCGACTTTACGGAAGCAGATAGAGCAACGGATCTAATTATGAACTGCAAAACAGATGTGATGAAAAATAAAAACCAAGAAGTTTCTGAGTCGATTACTACTCAAGAACAGAGCCACCCATGAAAACCTCAGGAAGAAAAGAGTCACGTCTACGATTAAGAGACAGAAACTGAGTCTTAACAGTATTAAAGAAAACCAGCCATTCCGTACCAAAATGTACAACCAAACCCAAGTCAACTTAAAGATCAGCTGCATATACCAACTGATCCCAAAGAGATGGACGAGAAGAAACACAAAAAATGAATAATGGTATCATCAGCATAGATGTTAATCTTATGAATCATATTCTGCAGATGTGTACCCCAACCTCTGCACACGTCGGACGATGTAACGACGTCACCGTCTGGCCGTCACCGAGATCGATCGGTCACTAGGCGTTGATCTATTGAATTTGTTGTCTGGATGAAGGCCGCCAATGTCGAGGGTTCCTTAGGAGAAATAATTATTCAACAAAGAAATTACGATATCAATTTACACTTGGTAGGTTACCAAATAAGTATGTCCAATACTCATAAAGTTCACTCTGTCTGTTTTCTCTGGAAAGAAAATAAAACAAAATAGGCACAGTCTACATTACACTTCGTGTTCGACAAAAAAAACGATTTCTTAATTTTCTCTGTATGACCGACAATGTGACTGTTAATTGGCCGT
>OY744532.1:44179064-44209064 GCA_963556195.1 Sepiola atlantica | reverse complement strand
AGGAGTTGTCTTTTACGACAAGATTGGTTTAAAATTTATTATTGTAAATAATCAGTCTAATTTTATTGTGATAGTTAATTGGGGGTATGTATCTGTGTATAATGTGTTTCATGGCTTCTTCTTCTAATCTGAATGTTGGTTGTATTTGATTAGAATAGTGTATGTTAATATTGTTTGGGTTGTGATGAACAAATACACAAACTTCAAGACCTTTTCCAAAAAAACCTGTTCTTAAATACACGAGAGAACTGAACGCAACCAATTAAGAACTGAACGCAAACAATTTAAGCTGGTTGTTTTTAAAAACACCAGCTTAAATCCTAGTATTTTTAATTTCACAAGCGAGTGTCTCTATCGCAACAAAATAGCAATTGTAAAAATGTATTAAACCGTGCAAAATTAATCTCCGCTCTAAAGAAATACTATCCATTGAATTAGAAAATATGAAACAAGTACTTAATAACAACTATTTCCCTAATTATACCGTTGATGAACAAATACAATTAATGATTTGAAACTTTAAAAAATCTATACCCAACGAGAATCGTCACCGTACTGAATGGGTTAAAAAAACCATGAGAAATGGCGTTCGTGTACACAAACGCTATTTCTCATAATGTTTTCGATTCAGTACGCTGACGACTCTCTTTAGGTATAGACTTTTAAAAAATCTAACAAGTCAGCCTATCTGGATGAAACCGTAATAGATTTTGAAACATGTTACATATAGTTTTTAAATAAATGATCTATCTATCTATCTATCTATTTATCTATCTATCTATATATATATATATATATATATATATATATATATATATATATATATTGCAAGAGCGAGAAAGGGAGAGCACGTTCAATAGAGCAGGCACGACAAAGAGAGCAAGATAGAGAGAGACAGACAGACAGCAAGAATAAGACGGCACGCCCGAAAGAGAGAAAGAGTGTGCTGGAGAGAGAGAGAGAGAGAGAGAGAGAGAGATAGAGAGAGAGAGAGAGACGGACAAAAAGACATATAAACAGACAGAAGAGAGAGAGAACGAGAGGGGCAGCGGGCGCGGGATATGCAACGGGCACAAGAGAGGCAGAATTAAACACATAGAGAGCGAGAGTCGGTATGAGAGAAAACGTACAGTAAAGAGAAAACAGGAGAAAGGACAAGGGAAAGTGCGAGAGTAGAGTCAATGTATAATTATTAACGAACAGGCGATCATTTTAGCGTGTTTTCTACTTTTGCTTTCAAAGGTTTTAATAAACAAAGATATCGTCGTTGATCGTCCATGGCCGACCATAGCCCCGCCGCTGCTACCAACGATGGGAGACGGAATGGCCGGCGCTGGTCAAACGTGGCCTCGATTGTAACGGCTTCAAAGAGAGTCTAATTTAAAGCAGACTTGTGTCTCCAGGAAAGCCATGAAAATCTCAGCATGGATGCTTTTTGCTTCTCCAGCACATGAAAGGTAAAATTTGGCTGGGAAAAGCAACCAGTTTCTTCTAGTCATTTGTGTGTGTGAGGGGGTGGTGAATTAATCAAATCCGATAAACCCGTGGTCGTCCATCATCGAACTTAGCTATCGACGCCATGTTTTTCCAATAACATCTCATATCGCAATGCAATCATCTGAAACGAAATTGGTTGTTACTTTTATTGGATATTCGCGGAATATCTCTTATCTTAATCGTTGCTTCGGCTGTTTTTTTAGAAACGTCAAAAGATTTCCATAAGAAGCCCTATTCGCCAGTCGGTTATTTCCTCACGCTTAACCTTTGTCTGTCCCGCTTAAGTGTAAAATAATTTATTTCCCTATCTCTGTATTAATAAACTATCTGACAAAATGTGCGTGTGTAGATTTTTCGCCTATAAAGTCTGGTTACAGATACTTTTTGGAAAAGGGAAGAAAAACATTATATATTGACCAATAATTGACGTAATTCTTTCATTTCTTAAGGCATTTCTTGGAGAGATTGTTGCCGAATACAGATCACCCGAAGACACCTCCCTGGGTCTGCAACACGGCTTCCTGGCTGGATCTTAGCCGAATGCACTTAGCCTTCCCGGTGTGTTTGGAGAAACGCCTGAAAAGCAGTTCAATCCAAGATATCATCTTGTTATTAGTGTGTCAGGCGGTACCGTTGATGTCTTTCCCAACTGCTTTCTGCATACAATAGTTCCTTGGGATGCAACCTGCCCAGTTAGGGTTAGATGATGTGAATGCTAAATTTTATAAACGACCAGTTCTAGGTTGAGTGACACGAGCAAGGTCCTGCGGCCACATGTATCGCCTTACCACATTCACCCTATTAACCTTACGCTTCACAGCAATAGATAGCAATTCAATAAAATCATCTTATTGAATCTGAGTTCCTTTACGAAGATGTGGGTCAGCATTACGTGGGCAATGCATGAAATGGACCTAAAGCCTATCATAGTTTCGGAAAGTCATGTCTTTTATGGCGCGGTACTTCGTGTAAACTGTAGGCTACTCACATGTTGTTCTGTGCGTTGTGCAATTGGTCCTGAGAAAAATCAGAGCCTCTCCGGCCCGACTAGTTACTTGATCGTATCGAAAGTGTTCTTGGCGTCCGTAAAGCGGTTCTCTTATACCTTGCTGGTGAATTGTTGTCCCTGGCTACTCGTTCAGCGCTTTCAACATGGTTGCCATTCCGACGCCTCTCTCTCGCCAAGGTTCTCATTGCGTTTCCTTGATTTTTGCCGCACTTTTTTCTTTCAGTTTCTCTCCCATGCGCACAATTTCTCTCTCTCTCACCAATTAAGTAAGATTTCCTGAATTTTAATTCTTTTTTGTTATCTATAAAACTTTAATTTTCTAGAATCAAAATCATTTAACGGATTTCGATCAGTATTAGAATAGCTATTCGGGACCTAACGTGAGGTAGCATTATATCTTGATTTTAATGTTTGTAAAGGGACATAAAAGTTGTGCAAAACTGTTATGATCGGGTAATCAAATTTACCCGTCCTGCGACAAGTTATTATTCTAACATGAAAGAAAACGCAAATCGAGTTACCATAAACCACCGTGAAATCATTTTCCATCCATTGTCAAACATATTTATTGTTCTATTGAATGAATACTTATTAATATTTCTACAATTAAAGTGTTTTAATACATTTAGCTGCGTATATGACAATGGTCCCCTTATTTTATAACTTTATTTCATCCTAGTTCACCCTCCAACAAGGTAGGCCGCCACTGTTATCGTTAGGGGCTTTTGAAGAATTACGGTAAAAGCTTTTTAGATAATCCTAAATTGGCAGCTGTGCAGGGACGTGCCTGTTCACATTAGTTTTATATTTCTGCATGTCGGTGCAGTCGGAGAAACTAGGAGCAGCGAGATAGTTCCAGAGCCCGGCAGCAGGAGGAAACAAGCTATTTGAGTAGAAGGCTCTCTGGCATCTAGGGACCTCCAACGTGAATGGATGGGCTAGTGTATTTACGTCGACGGGGCACCAGTGAATCGGAGCAACATCGAGGCGATATGGACAGGGGCTGAAGCTTGGTGGATAGTGAGGGACCTATTAAATAAGCGACTCTTGTTTTACCTTTTCTAAGAGGGAGAGACTAGTGGATTGTGCACCAGCCCAGATGTGACAACAATACTCCATGTATGGGCGGATGGTGGCTTAGTAGAGATATGTGATAATATCAGGTGTGAGAAGTTTACTAGCATGGTAGAGGGGTGACACCTTCTTTGAAGCAACCTTGGCAATGTCTTCAATCTATTTGTTCCGGTTCACGTTACCTGTAGATGTTGGGCCGATGAGTTCGAACGTTGGACTCTTAGGTAAGATGTTATTTGCAATGGCAATCGGTGTTCGAAGAGATTTCTTGTAGTTGTTGAAGGAAAGAAGCTTTGTCTGTTCAACATTAAATGTTACTATCTATTTATGAACCCATTCCACTACAGAGTGGTAGTCACTTTCTAAGGATTCCACTATTATCTCGGATATGTCCACGTCCGTTTTGCCCAGATGAGAGTAGAGCGTGGTGTCGTCAACAAATATTCCCATCTCGAACATAATGCTATTAAGGAGGTTGTTTATGAAAATCAGGAACAGTAACGGTCGAATGATCGATCCCTTGGGTACGCTATCATTTATGTCATATTGTTTTGATAAACGGCCATGAAGGACAACCTAGATCTGTTGGGGGGTAGGAAAGATCTAATTATATTAAATAATTGTCTAGTAATACCATATGAATTATTTTTTATGAGAAGCCTTTCATGCCAGACCTTGTCAAAGGATATATATATATATATATATATATATATATATATATATATATATATATATATATATATATATATATATATATATATATATATATATATATATATATATATCAAGCGCTACCGCCCTAGCTTCACCTGCCTTGTCCAGTGTATGGTGTATTCGTTCAGAAATGATCGTTAGGATATCCGCAGTAGATCGTACCTGTCTAAATCTATACGGATGGTCAGAAATCAGTTTAGCCTTAACGAGGTGCCGGACTATCGCTAGATTGATAAAAGATTCAAAGATATGTGCAAAGATCTGGAGTAGACTTATGGGGCAATAATTCTGATGATCAGTTCTATTTCCAGAATTCTTGAAGACTAGAACCACAGAAAAAGATTCCAACTATCAGGGAAGCAAGATTCAGCGTGGCATGTGTTTAAGAGTTTGAAGAGGACAGGGGTCTCTACAACATTGCGTGTTTTTATTACTATTACTGGGATAAGATCAGGCTCACATGCTTTGGAGGTGTCGAGGCTTTTATGATGTCCCTTACCTGAGATGGGGTGATTTTCAGGTACTCAAGTGTTGCTTCATCTCTCAATAGGAATTCATGGAGGGGGTTGTTTGATTAGTTCAAAATCGAGTCACTGCCTTGCAAGTATATCTTGACTCTATAAATGTGTGTCCATTCGCAGTTGATTTATGGCAGACGAATTGTCGGAAAGTTTGCTGCCTTTTTTTTAATAGCAGCTTCACATTCCGAGATGAACCATTGTGGATGGGGGGGGCTTTCTGTAGAATATTCGCATGGATACATGTGTTTCAATGCCTGCTTTGACCTATTGGTTTACCTTATTTGCGCACTGATCAGCAAGGAGTTAAAAGGTTTGACTCCATGGGCCGTCGCTGATGTGAACTCTGATAGATTCCAAATCAGCCCGCTTGTAGTATGGTCGTTTTGAGCGACGGCTCATCAGCTATGTGACTATATACTAGGGTGATATCAATCATTGACACAAGATAATAAGCGTTTCCAAGCTGGCTATGGCCATTCGCCGCACAATCCTCGGGCAGTAGGGTCAAGAACAGGTCGAGAAGTGTGGCTTGCTATTCAAAACGATCAGAGAGGCTGGTCGGGAAATTGACAGTCTGTGAGATAGAGTTCGCTATGGAGAAACTATGAGTTACCAGATGCATCTGTATAGCTGGTGAATCCCAGCCAGTCACGGTGGTGTGCATTAAAATCCGCATATATATGTGTTTGGGCACTCGAGTTACTTCACAGTGCTGTATCTATCGTTTCAGAGACAGAGTTTTGCAGGATACAGTCCTGGGTTGAAAGGGAACGCTATCAGAAATATAAGTAACTAACGCTGCGTTGTAAGTTTAATGCAAAGCACATGTAGACTTGGTCATCTGATTCTAGCCTCTATGTTCTCTAGTCAAGGGTGGAGGGTGTTAGGAACATAAACTTCTAGCCCGTGTACATTTTTGTCAAAGTATAAAAGACTATCAATCACATCAAAATGTTGTGAGGAGATTGAGGAAAGTAGGTTTGTTTCATTTAGTGGTAGGATATCCGGAGAGTTTACTAGGAGGACGGTGTCTACATCAGTGATGTTGGCTCTAAGCCTCAGGATATTTGTGAATTCTAGCCTCAAAGACGGAGGCGAAGATGTTTTGGTGTGTTTTGTTTAGATTCGTGCTTTTTTGTATTGTCATTTTTGTTTTAAGATAGAGTTGGGGCCAGAGTGGGTGCTTGTTTAGTGTCAATGAGCTAACACAGCCAGAGAATTAGTCGAGACTTGATTCATGGGTGTTGTGGCTTCGGGAAAACCCATGGGGATGACTTTAGAGTCCGTTCCCATGCACGACATGTCACGTACAGTTACCCGCGATGTTATACAATTGTCGATGGAGCAACATCGACCCGAACTAGTCATGTTAAATAATTTTCCCCAAGTTCCTAAGATAGATAGAACGAGAGACGACGTTTATTTTCCAAGTCCGGAAACAAGGCCACGCACTGGGCGTCTTTGAGGTATTCTTGGGCTAGTACCTCTGTGCCTGGCTTATGAACAAACTATAAGAAAGCTTTTGAACGATCGATTGTAATGGCTAATAAACCCCTATTACATAGAAGATACTGCCAAGTCTGCTGCAAATAAGATCGGCTCTAACTATTGAGCTAGAAAACTTATCTTACCTACCAAAATCCTCTATCTCTATAAAGCCACAATTCGCCAATGTATTAAGCACTGTTGCCACATGTGAGCTAGTGCACCAACTACGTAAACAGGGTGCAAAAAGAGCTGGTAAACTTATAGGTCTCACAATGTCTACCAAGTTCCAGCCCCTTTCCCGTCGCCGCAATGTTGCGCCCCTGTTATTGTTTTACAAGTACTTCAATGGAATGTTTCTGGAAAACTTGCGGCAGGTTAGATCCCTTAACGTAAATACCGCCGTCCAACTCACTCCTTTACTGTTAAGGTCACCAGATGTTGGAAGGTTTTCTATTGTAATAACTTCTTTCCTTGAACAGCTTGCCTTTTGAATTCGATACCTGCTCGCTTTCCCCAGCTATACGAACACGCAAAAATTTAAATGTAATGTAAACAAAGATCTTGATGCACAACTCTCAACTTAGGATAGCCGTACTAATTGTGCCCTTATTCACAGGAGCCTCTTACGTTCCTGTTTCAATGTGCCTTGTTTGGTTTGAATATAAGTTTCTTTTTTAAGTAAGAGAGTGTGCAATGACTGTAATTGAACAGGGCAACCAAAAGTAATAATATGAATAGAAAAACTCCTGTGTTCACCCCAATCAAATGAGGAAAGTCAAACAAAGTAAGAAATGTCTACATAACATCTTTAATAAAAATGATCATTTACTGATTACTCTACTAAAAATAATTATAACAAAATGTAATCAAAACAGTAAATAGTAGAAAAGATGATGACTATAGTAATAAAGGAGAGTTGAAAGTTGACCTTGAGTTTACTTTCGGCAGCCTTGTAACTCTTGCTTCCCAGACAACAGAATTTATATTTCCGGTTTAACGGAATACATTCACATATTCGTTGTTGATATGTTGTCGCGACTGCCTCCTTCAGTTCGTTCGCACAACATAGAGCATCAGTTTCACGATAAAACAGATGCAGCTTCTAATTTTTAAATACGTGCATAAAGAAAGTTTCATTAAAAAGACGGACGAGAATTTTACATTCTCGGTTTAACATTCTTGTTTGAACCGACTACATTCGGACTATTTTCATAGGTAAATAAGACTACATATTGACTTTCATTTGTGCAATTAAGTGCAGTGCGCGCACCGCTCCCCTCTTTTCTTTTTTTTTCATTTTAATATTAGTTATAGAAGACCATTCTCTGTGGCCTTACTACTCCCTTTCGGAAAATGGATAAGTTTCTTGCCTGTGGCATTAGGCGTTTTTATTCGTGGTATGGGTAGCAACGTTTCTGTATATTCTTATGTATTGTCACCCGGACTTAGGGTTAGTGTCAGAATATGAAAAAACACAGCAGTTTTATGTTATTTATAATTCATCAGACGGTAGAGAAAGATAACCATTCAGGCATTATTACCTTATTTAAGAGGACATTTTTTTACTGCCTGTCGCTTGGGGCGCTCTCATCCGCGACATGATGCCGACGAGACCAGAACGGAATATTTTAACCACTGTGAAGTCCCCGACTGGATGAGCACGGAGTCTAATGGGGTCCTAAAAAGGCTTATTGCCAATCAAGTTCGAGAGAAAACCACCAGCCGGTATAAGCGAGAAATTAATGGTAAACTGTGAGAAACTGCGCGAGCGGAAGTGATTTGAAATGAATACGGAAAGTAGAAGAATGCTGCTAATCACTTAGTCTCTAGGAACATCAGTTGCGGCTGGAGAACGATCACGCTAAAAAACACTTAGTGACTAAATAAAACAACATGTATAGAAATGATTACTTTAGAAATAATTAATGTAAACTAAAGCAAAACATTAAAAAGGAAGGAGAATGTAAATTAGTAATTTACAAAATAATTGTTTACGACAAGTTTAATAAAATAAGCTACAATACGTAACACTGAATAACTGAGCAAAACAATGTTACATAGTGAAACTATTCTACATAAAAAAGTTTCTATAATTATAAAAGTTCATTTAATGACTAAAAATATTGATAAAGTATATTATCATCGACTTTTTTGTGGACTTAACGATAGTAGACATTCCTCAAAAATTAAGTGGATATTATGAAGTTATCGCTGCGTAGGTCTTTCTAAAAATTATAAATTGTCGACATTAGGAAAATTTCACCTTAGAAAAAGCCACTTACATGAAAAGAATTAACCTACTTAAACGTACTTTGAAAATGCACACATAACCACTTAGTAGTAAGACCGAAAGAAGTTAATAAGCCGATGGGAGCTGATAGGGAGATGGTTGAGTGTAAGTCGATGACTAGACAGGAAACTAAGAACATTACGACGTAAGTGTGGTAGTAAATGTAAACAATTTGTTTTCAAATAAATGGAGAAACAAAGTAAATTACCGTTAATCTATTAGTGTTAAACATGTGCATTTCTGTGGAGCGTGCATACAACTATATATGTATATATATATATATATATATATATAATATCAAATCATATTTTTTAAATATTTTTACCTACGTACGACGTCGTTTCAAGCTTACGGCTTGATTTAAATACAACAAAGACCAGAAACATTGAAAACATAAAAAAGGTAATATTAAACAGACGAATTCTGTTATTTTTAACGATGTTTGCATGAATATATATTATTTGTAGCCCCCGTTTGGCCTTGTCACCTTAATGCGAGGAAAGACAGTAGTCCACCTTGGCTATAATGCAACGTTCCTTTATGTGGAACACTCTCTGGCGTCTGCTTATAAATATGTCCGCTATTTTTTTGCATGCTTTCCTGTGATTATTCACGCTGCCCTCATCGATTAAAGCGTCGGATTTGGAATTTTAAACAAACAAATCTCGTTCCGCGGTCGAATCGTGCGACTGGCTTTAATAGTTATCTCTGCGCTGATGATTCCGCAAGGATGAAACGAATATGTATGTAGATAATAATTAAATATATTTTATTAAATATATATATATATATATATATATATATATTATTTCATGCATCCACATAAAATATTATAAGGAGATATAATCTTATATGTACCAACTTTCTAGTATTTACTTCAACATATACGTGAGTACAGCTAGATAGTAACTTATAAAAATACATGTATGTCAATTAAGCTACACAGAGACTTCCGCGTCTCATCCCCGTAGGGAATCGTTAGGCTAAAATGCATAGAGTCTGTGTTGCATGGTGTTTAGTCTAGCTAGTTAACCAATCAGATATTTTGTTATTCTCTTAGTCAATCGTTGAGCTTTCTACAAACAAAGGTTCGGTTGTGTTTACTTCCTATTTCTTATCTTATTGTTTGTTTTCTATAGGCTAGCCTATCCTTGTTTTTTAGCTGTCTCGAAATAATGGGTGGCCTAATTTTCACACGTGCTTGTTTGCATTTCTATTTTATGTTTTAGTTTAGTTTTTTGTATATTTATTTTATTGTTCATTAATTAATTTATATATGATGTATTGTAAACCTAAGGTGAATTTTTATCTGTGAAGCAGTTGTTTGCTATTTTACTTCTACAGATTAATTCGTTTTAGGGGGCCTTTAAACTTTAGGATTTGAAATTTCTCATTCAGACATAATCTACACGGATCGTTTAAATGTCTACATGTACTGGCGTGTCGTATTATTTTCACTTTCGATTATTGGTGAGCGTTAACTTTCTTTATTCTTCCAATAATGGTTTGATTGTGCTGTTTAAATTCGTCGTTCTTTGTTTTTAAATGTGCTGTTGTGATCGTAATATCTAGTTTTAAAGTCAATGTAGGTCATACTCACGTAGTACTTCTTGTTATTCAGTATTTCCTTGGCAATCTGTGTTAGATAATGGATTGGACGCATCTGTTTGAGACGGGCTTGACTTGCGCGAATTGTGACGGAGTCATTCCGTGCGGTTTGGTTCGATGTGTTTTCCCACGATCACAATGACAACTGACGTAACCTTAGGGTTACGAGAGGCCAGAAGTTGATATCACACCTGCGTGTTGGTCGCGAGATTTGATAGCGAGAGATCGGCGTGGGAGAATTAAAATCGAGATTGAATGAGATTTGACTTGGAAGTGACAGAGTCAAGATCACCAAAAATATAACTTTACAGGAAAGATTCCGAATGACGGAAATCTAAGAGACAATTAGTAAATCTCAATACTCCTCTCTTTCGGGCAATTAAGAATATTAACTAGTGAAGTTAGTTAGCGTAAACTCTCTCTCTCAATAAACGACTCGTTCAGGTCGACGAATTAAAGTAATTAAATAAAAGCGGCTCTTTAAAACAGAAAAAGGCTTGTTATACTTTAAGAAATTGATTCCAGAAAGCGAGGACAACAGTCCGAGAAGAATGATGACAGCGGCGCCTGCGGGGACGACGACGAGCGGCGAACGGTAGCAGTCGTGACAACAAAATGTTACAGAATGAAAAGGAAGCGCAAATAGTATCACCGACAGCGACAAGCATGGGTAAATGGCTGCCGGAGACCACGACAAAAGAGAGAGAGAAGAAACCAGTACTAATAGTAGCGACGACGGCGATTCGAGAATCGGATCTAAGTAAATACGACATATCGTCCCGTTTTGAGTCAACAGCGAAGTTCGACAAGAACGAAAAGAGTTAATGAACTTAATAGCCAGTAATAACTAGCAATACAACATCTGTATCATGATTAATTGCGGTGATTGGAGTTTGGGTTAACGTATATTGGATTAGCGTTATCTTTTTAATATGGCTTGTAAGTATGTTCATTTAAGTTTGAGGTGACATCTAAAAAGTGAGTGATTTTTATGTCAGCCAGTACTTCTACTCTTCGGCCTAATTTTTTCATTTCCATATGTAGAATTTTCTTAAACTTTTCTCCCTTGACGTTGTTGGAATCCCTTATAGCTAATCCATCATGTCTATATAGGTAAATATCTGTATCATTTAATATATTTCTGAGGGTATATAAAATATATAACCCCACAAGATGTGATGCCTCTGCAGAGTAAAAGGCACCCATGGCTAAATTAAAAGAGTTTGACATTTTTGTAAAAACCCATGGTCATTAGTATTGATTAAAACTGATCTTCCACATTTTTTATTCATGTGAATTCCATCCTTGGCTATATCAGTATACACATCGGCAAACTCAAGGGTGATGTTGAAGAGTTATTCGGATATTGATGGATACAAATCCACTATGTCAAATTGTAGGAGGATTCATTTATTTTTATAATCGATATTATTAAACCAAGCGATTAATTCGGCAGTGTTCACCCACTGGTTTAATTCTAGTTCATTTTTATTAGTTTGTTAATTCTAGATAAAATTGTTTTACTAATTCTTCCTACTTCTGGTTTGGTCGGATTAATTAAGCGAGTGCTAGGGTTATTATTAATTAGTATTAGTATTTGTAAATTACTAATATTAATATAATTGATAGTAATATTAGTATTATTATTCGCTTGGTATTGTTGGTATTATTATTGTTATAGTTATTAGTATTGCTATTAGTAATGCTATTATTATTAATAGAAGTATCGGCATTATTGTTATTAGTAATACTAGTATTACTAGTATTAGTTATATTAGAATTATAATTAGTAATGGTGGTATCATTAGTAGTAGTACTATAATAAGTAGTGTTATTTGTGGCATTATTTGTATTATGATCATGATACTTTTAACTATCATCAAATTTAATTTATTTTTCCCATCTCTAACTAAGTTATGCATTGATTCTTAAAATTGCATAACTCGTGCAAAAGTTATATGTATGATAAGCAGGGGGTGTATTCAATTATGATATATAACCTCCACTTTGCCAGCCCGCTTTTCTTTTCTACATGCCATCTAAGTCCCCTCACATATCATCTAAATTGTGGCAGCCACCCCTACCTCTTAATCTATAATCCAGCTACCCAGACAAATCTAAATTAGGTGACATTTATCTAACTTTAAAAAGTAGTTAGTGTTTGTGACAACAACAGGAAATTATGTGATCTTTTCAGTTGTGAATCGAGGGTTGTCCTCCTTTTTTCAATATGAACAACTAAAATCTGACGATAGAGCGTACCGTTGTAGAGGTAATGACCGAAACATCCCTATGGGTGTGTTGCTTATGAACATGTTATATATGTGTGTGTGTGCGTATAGAAGAAAAGCTTACATGCTCGCGTGTTTAAGTACTTTATTTTATATCGGAATGTTTGAAGCCTGCCGCCGTCTTTAAATGTATCTTAATTTCAGTAATGGTTGTGGTGATTTTTGTTGGCCTAATAGAAAAGGATGTATGATCGGGACTGTCTTCTGAATCTACGAACTACGTTCGAACCCGTCTGATTGCTTGAAACTACAACTTTCTACACTGATTAGGACGTAAGTCCGAAACAACGTTTTCTAGGTAAATACACTTTAATATTTAATACAAAAATGTCCATAGTATGTGTATGTATATATATATATATTCGTGAGTTTTTCTAAAATATATATATCTAAGTATGCACTCGTGATACTCCCCTAAGTTTGTTTTAAAACTTCCTTGGTTATATTTTAGATTGATATGTTTTTACTATGATTATTTAATTAACAATATCTCTGATGATCAGCAATGTTAAAATAAAAAGTATATATTTTTCTTGACTAAACTGTGAAACGCACGTATAATATGAGACAAATAAAAAATGGGAAAAGTTTTGTTTGTAAAACATAGGAAGAAATACAGGTATTCATCAAAGTCAGAAAATGTGGAAATTGAGAAACATAAATAAATACAAATTATGGTATGGTAACGGACTGATTATTCCTTAGGTCATTAGAATATAACTAAATAGAATATATATATATATATATATATATATATATATATATATATATATATATATATATATATATATATATATATATATATATAAATACCGTTTACTTAGTGGAAGGTGTTTGTTAGCAATTTCAAAATATTATACAGAAATATCCGACATGTTCTGTGTACTTTTGTTGCAACTGTAGACGTAAGAGGCTAGGGAGAATTAAGGTGTCATTTTAAGGAGATCATCCTAAATTGGGAGCTGTGCAGTTAGATGTTGGTTGACATTAGTTTTAAATGCCTGCATGTCGGTACAATCGGGGAAACAGGGAGTGGGGAAGGAGTTCCAAGAGCCGGCAGCTCGAGAAAAGAAGCTATTGGGGTAGAAGGTTTTCCGGCATCTGGAGACCTCCACAGTGAATGGATGGGATTTAGCTGATTGTCGGGTTGGTCGAGTGTATTTACGTCGAGGGGGCACTAGAGCAGCAAGTTCACTGAAACACATTCAATCGAAGTACTTGTAAAAAAAGCACAAGGAGGCAACATTGCGCCTATGGGACAGGGGATAGAGCTTGGTAGATAGTGAGGGACCTATTAGATTAGAGATTCTTTTTGGGACCTTGTCTAATAAGAAGAGACTTGGAGATGGTTCACTAGCCCAGATATGACAACTATACTCCATGTATGGCGGATAGTAGCTTTGTAGAGAGATAGGTAATGGCAGGTGGGAGAGGTTTTCTAGCACGGCAGAGGGAGCGCACTTTCTTTGCAGCAGCCTTAGAAATGTTTTCTATGTATTTGTTCCAGTTCATGTAACCTAGGAAAGTTAGGCCGAGGAGTTTGAACGTTGGATTCTCAGCGAGGGTGTTATTTGCCATGGCAATTGGTGGTTTAAGAGGTGTCTTGTAGTTGTTGAAGGAAATGAGCTTTGTCTTAGCAGCAGTAAATGTTACCATCCATTTATGACCCAATTCCATTACAGAGTGGAAGCAATTTTCTCAGGATTTAGCCGTTACCTCGGATATGTGCGCGTTTGTTTTGCCCAAATGACGAGAGTAGATCGTAGTGTCGTCAGCAAGTATATCCATTTCAGACACAATGTGATCAGAGAGGTCGTTTATGAAAATAAGGAACAATAAAGGTTCAAGGATCGATCCCTGGGGCACACATGCATTTATGTAATGTTGTTTAGATGAACGGCCATTAAAAACAACCTGGGTCTTTCTGTTGGATATGAAAGATCTAATTATATTAAATATCTGTCTAGTAATACAATATAAGTGAATTTTTATGAGAAGATTTTTATGCCAGACCATGTGAAAGTCTTTGGATATATCAAACTATACCCCCCTTGCTTCACCTACCTTGTCCAGTGTATGGCATATGCGTTCGGAGATGACCGTTAGGATATTCGCAGTAGACATTGCTTGCCTAATTCATAATAATAAAGTTTCATCATCATCATAATCGTCATTATTTTATTTTACTCAGCGTTGTCCAGAAGTAATAAATGTAAGATTACAGTCTTACATTTCAAAGGGATTTTTTTCAACACATTAAAACAGGAGAGAGGAATGGGCTGAGCGAAAGAGAAACAGAGGGTTGTAGAGAGAAACGAAAAAAGGGGTAAGACAGAAGAAAAAGAAGCGGCTAGAGAGGAAGCGGGAGAGGAAGAGGGATCGAAGTCTTAATATGAAAATGTTACACACGCTAACTTCTACTTTGTTTTTTTGTGATCCCGGGCAACGCCGGGTAGCCCCGCTAGTTTATTTATAAGCCCTAATCCAAATGACCCCTTTTTATTTGCAATAAGCCGAAATTAAGGAATCTGACATGTTTACCAATAAGTGTGAATGCAATGGTTTTAGTGCTTTATGCTATCCAATTTTTAGTTTTAAGTAATGTATTAAGAAGTAATAGACTTAAAAACTAGGCTAAAAACACAAGAGTAAGTATAAAGATGTATTGCAATTTGTGAAAAGAAATCAGAGTGAGCAGTAATTACGCACTGGCTGTCGTTTCAAGTGATAACCTCCGTCTCTTAAAGCGGGGAGTTCGTTCGAAATATGAACATACAACAAAGAAAGAATCAAAATGATGGGAGAAATAATCCTCTTAACATTACATGTACTGAATATAAAGTCCACTTTTGTAGGCAGGGATTAAAATAGTACTTATTTATTGTCGTTAAAATATTATTATGAATAAAATTAATTTCAAGATGGCTAACATACGTAAGATTCGCAGACAAATGCGAACATTTTCTATAAAAATAACGGACACTTCGATAATTATGGGTGAAATAACTATTTAATTATGTCATTAAAAGGTTTAGTAATGATTGTTACAGATTGTAAGAAGAAATGTAGTTTGCTATTGTGTGTTTACTGCGAACTATACATCGACCATGAAATTTTCAACTATTTGTTATAATTGTTAGTTTTACAAATCAGTGTGTACGAACAAAAATAATAATCTTTCGACATCTCTTTAGTTTAATGAATTAATGTACCTGGCATAATGTTTCCTCGTGTAATCGTAATATGAATGACGCATTCACCTAACTAGGGTTGCTTGACTATGCTATCCCTACACACTTAGAAAATCGAGCGGTTAAACCTGACATATTGATATGGGACAAGAAGTAGAAAGTAGCAACCCTAGTTGAGGTCAGTGTTCTTAATGGTGCTGGCTTTAACAGGGCTGAAAGGTATACAATAAGTAAATCTAAATATCCTATGTACGACATCAAAAGAAACTGGAATGTAAGAAAAATCTCCATCATTCCGGTAATCATATGAGTCACTGGGTTCACAAAACGAATTTTTAAAACTACCTGGCGAATATACCCGGTGCACCAAGTGCAAAGGGGACCCTTACAATTGCGTTTAAAGGGACGGTTAGAATCATAAAAACATCTCTCGGGTGGAGTCTCTGAAATAGCGAGTTAATGTCTGGCAGTCAGCAACAAAAAAAGATAAGGGTTAATTCATGGTGATTATCTCTAGCGACTTTTTGAAGCTTCTATAACTCCGTCCGGTATTAAATTAAACTAAGCTTATTCGACAATATTTCATTTCATTTACTCAACAATATTTTTTCACGTTTTTACTGCAGATTGAAACGTAAATTATATTTTACATGAATACGTTTGTCATCAACGAATGATAATTGAGATTTTTATAAAGCAATTAGACGAATAAATAGTCCGTTTCGCCTTGGCAACGCGCGTTGCTACGGTATTAAAAAAATAGTCTACTTTGAATGATGCAGCGTGTTTATTTCGTATTAAGGTTTTGATTTTTTTAATATGCTAACATTAATACTGGTACTAATACTATTCATTGATATCCAATGTACTAAGATTTGTTTAAACAGTTCAATTGAGAAGATAGTTAAAGGAGATATACACAAGCAGGCATGAGAAACAAATAATAACATGTTCATTCATCATCTCTTTAAGATTTTACAATAGCAACACAACGTTAATTAACATAAGCAAATCATTTTTAATCCGACCTTAGTACGACGTTTCGTTCACTTTCTATTATGAATGAGCGGCACAAGTGATACTTGTTTTAACTAAGTAGGTTTTCTTTTATATTTGTTTCATTCTAAAATATTCACTTATATTAAGATTTTTTTTTAGTATTTATTATTTTAATACATTTTTTTTGTAAGCTACTTCAACATTTTACTACAGGTTTTTTTTTTTATATAAATATATATACTTCATTCTGTACTCGAATCTTAGACTATTTTTGCTAACCGGACATGGAATTACCAATGTGCATCACAGTATAGAACATCGGCTGATGAATCCAGTGGTTCCGTAAAACCGAGGGTGTCGATGGAAGACCAAACTAAAAATGTATAAAAATGTTCCATTAGTACGTGAGAACTCTTGTTATTTCACTATAAGGTTTATGTATTTGTTTATATATTTATATAAACATAATTGGCTCCTTCACACACACACATAAACACACACCCACACACACACACACATATATATATATATATATATATATATATATATATATTTTTATATATTTATATGAACATAATTCATTCCTACACTAATAAACACGGCATTATAGATTTGGAATACAGTTACTATGCGTGCGTGATCGTAATGTGGGCTATATTTAGTTTAATTTAAAGTGATGCTAAGGATGTAAATAAAGGGATTAAACCTTTCGTAAAAAGTCAGTTATTTCCATTTTTTGTAAATTTTAGCATTATTCATTTGACATAAATTAATATATATTTCCCTTTTTTTAAATATGATAAATGGTTTCAAAGACCGTTATATTGGCACAATCTCCTATTTAAAAAATTAAATAGTTCGAATTTGCATAAAATGTTATCAATCGTAATTAGATAGCAATCAAGAAAATTCCCTGAATTTCAATTTCTACGTTACACCCCAAAATCTTTAGCGTTGAATGTTAGACATATTTTATAATTAAAATCGTGTAATAGATTTTGATTAAAATTTGAACAAGGATTCTAGAAATAATGTTTATAAGTATTATATCTTAATTTTAAGAGAACAAAATTAGTGGAAAACAGTACTGTTCGGGTAATTAATTTTACTCGTCCTAAAGTGCAGATGTCTGCGATTTAGTCGGTCCGTTCATTTAAAACTCACTCGGATGCAAATTTCCCAACCATTTTTTCGGATTATACAGAGACGACGGACTGTGCCTCTCAAGAGACAGCAATGGTAACACACTAGACAGACTCAGGAAGGACATTATACATTTTTTCTTAGTTTAGGTTTAAAGATCACCATTGACACAAACATCAATACAGTACATTTCCTAGACACTACACTAAACCTGGCAGCCGACACACACAGACCATTCCATAAATCGAACGAAACGCTACATTATACTAATAAGGGTTCCTGTCACCCCCCTCAATTTTCAGAAATATGGTCCCTAACATCAGTAGAAGAATTTCCGATCTCTCATCCAACCGAGAAATGTTTGAACAGGCGGCGCCATACTACAATGAGGCACTCCTTAAGAGCCGGTTCAAAGATAAGATTTCATATATGCCCACCCAACACTGTAACACTAGGAACCGCAACAGAAATCGGAACATTATCAGGTTCTCCCCCCCCCCCTTTTCTCTAAACTTCAAAACTAAGGTAGGACAAACCTTCCTCAAATTATTAGATAGACACTTCCCACCACAGCACAAATTCAACAAATTTTTTAACAGGAACTCTATAAAAACGAGTTACTCATGCTTCCCATCTATGAAGAAAATTATAACAGCCGAACCTAAACCAATAAAGGATACAGGCTGCTCCTGTACAACCAGAGATCAATGCCCCTTGGATGGGAACTGCAAAGTAAAATCAATAGTATATGAGGCGAGCATTTCCAGACAACCAACGGACAAGAAGGAGATATACATTGGTATAACAAAGGGTATGTTTAAGCAAAGACTATATGCCCACAGGCATACCTTCAAATATAGAGATAAAGTAAATACAGCTTTAGGGGCTCGTATATAGGAATTAAAGGATAAGGGAACACCTTTTACCATAAGTTGGAAATTAATAGAAAGGCGAAAACCATATTCCCCAATATCAGACCGTTGTGCACTTTGCGATGCTGAAAAATATAACATTTTGCGAACCATCAATGACCCAAACATTATATGCCTAAACAAAAAAGGGGAGATATATAAGGACTGTATTCACAATCGAAAGGCACTTCTGATAAATTGGGCAGAACAAAATACATAGGTCATAACCGCAGAGTACCCAGAATACGGACTTTTAGGATTTTGGATTTCACGATGATGGATTCGGCTTCCGAATTTCGGATTGAACTGTATGGTATCCCGACTGTGGCCCTAAACTAGATTTCTATTATTGCATGTTTTAATTATGGATTCTTTTTTATATTTATGTATATAACTGTTTTAAAATTTTAAATTCTAATTTAAAATTTCTAATGTGGAGTACCCCATATCCCCATTTTTCCTTCTCTTGCCTTTTATCTTTTATTTTTATTTTTACACAATTTTATGGTATCCTTTATTTTATCTAACAGTGTATTTATTTCATCTTTATTTTCTTTATTTTTCTTCATTTTACTTTATTTTTCTTCATCATTCTTTTTCATCTTTCTTTATCCCCCCCACACTTTTTATTATTAGTACCTTAAAAAAATTTATGATTAGTACCCTTAGGACTTTATAAATTTATAAATGGTGTGATTACAATTTATTTATTTATAAGTTTAATTTTAATGATTTATTATTTAATATTTTTAGTAATATATTATTACATTAGCATATTATTTCAATATAATTGTTAACTTAATATTAATTTTATTTTTATTTTTACCGTTATCTCCATTTACTTTCGATAACATATATAGCGTCTCTATTAGTTAAATTTGAACTCTTTCCATAACGGGCTACGTAATTCAACGCACGTGACAATTTTAACCTGCTAGTTTCCCATCTGTCCAACTGTTAACGTTATTCCCATTTAATTTCTTGCTTTTTCTATGTACAGCGTCGCTGTTGTTTTGATCTGAAACCTTTCCATAACTGACTACGTATATTCCACGCACGTGACAATTTTAAATCTGAAATTGTTCCATCTTTCCAACGGACAATATTTTGAAATTCCTGGTGGTTGTTCTCACTCATTAAGCTATACGACTCCGCTGATGATTTTCTCGCATCTGAAACCTTGGCCGGATGTTGTTGTAACACTTTGTTTAATATTAATACATATCATGCTCTTATTAATTATCTAGTTAATTTTACTTTTGCATTAATAATTGAGCACTCTGCTGGGAAACTCTCCCAATTAAGAAATACGGTATATATATATATATATATATATATATATATATATATATATATATATATATATATATATATATATATATATATATATATATATATATGTTGATCTACATACGTATACGTTTCTTCCTTTCGGGAATCGTCAGTGTAGAGATAATTATGTATACCTGTCGCAAGGTTTCGACACACCAGAACACGAGTTATGTTTGAACTAAAATACCAACATCTTAACCAACTTGGCCACTATAAACAACTAAAAATAACAGCGACCTTTAAACCTATTATAGGCAGCCGTCATCAACACTGTTCAATTAATGAAAGTACACGCATTAAAGCTACGACGACGGCTGTGTGAATACTATTCACTAAAGTACCCAGCGAGCGACACATACTTATAAATAGTTACTTATCTACATACATACACGTTTAATCCTTTCAAGAATCATCAGTGTAGAGATAATTATTAATACCGGTTGAAGGATTAGAAACCCCGGTATACGAGTCATATATATATATATATATATATATATATATATATATATATATATATATATATATATATATATATATATGTGTGTGTGTGTGTGTGTGTGTGTGTGTATTACAGAAGAGCAGCGCAACATCGGTATCGTTGATTTAAACAAAGGAGCCCTATAATTGGTCATTTTTACCGAACTCTCTTCAGTCTCTGTTCATGTCTGCCTCCCCAGAAAATAGCAACTCGCTCGCTGTGTGAATTTTTTACGATATTTCGATCCTCTGCTTTCATTGTTTTTAGTTGTTCAGAATTTTTACCAGAAACTTTTGCCGATATTTATGTAGTAAACAAGTAAAACATTTGTTTGTTCTTTAATCTGTGATTTTAAGGTGAGATCATTATGCCATCCAATCGCCATGTTTTTATCTCCAGCGTCAGAGAATAAAAAATGAAAATTGAAAATCATAAAATTAAAGATTCTAAAAATCAAAAATGTCCCCCCTCCTTTTTCGCCGGGGAAGGAAACATAAACAGAGGCGGAAGTGAGTCCGGTAAAGATTCAAATTATATGTCACCTTTGTTTGGATTTGAAAATGACGGTACTGATGTTCTTCTGATCCTCTGTAATACATATATAAATACACATTGCGCTCTTATTTTTATTTTAATAATAATTGAGCACTCTGCTAAGGTTATCATCTACTAACATATATATATATATATATATATATATATATATATATATATATATATATACATTATATAAACATTTAACATAAACTAACATAACATATATATATATATATATATACATATATATATACATTATATAAACATTTAACATAAACTAACATAACATATATATATATATATATATATATATATATATATATATATATATATATACATTATATAAACATTTATAATGGACTACATAAATGCAATTATGTTTCCGTACTACTTGTACCTCGTCGGGGCAAGATGATTGTAATGAAAACAATGTATTCAAAAGTGTGAGAATTAGAAATCTCAGATAAACCCATCTCCAACAGCAGAAAATGCAATCGCAGTGCTTTAATCCACGCCAATGTGGGGAGGCTATGTCTTAAAATCTGTCACTTTCTTTTCTAACTAATAACTTGCCACATCATTTTCTATATCTATATATACGTATATGACGTGTGAAAAAGAGAAACGGACAAAATAAATTTAAATACAGGAAAAAATACTAAAAAAATACGGAGAGATTTTGCCGCTTTCATTCAGATCAACGATCGTCTTCAGAAATAAATGAACATTTTTAATTTATCCGATAACGGTAATAACATAAGAAAAAAGGCATACAGCGTTGGCACGTGTTAAACTATTTGAAAATAGAAAGAATAATGAAACGCGCTCTGCATGGAACTTTAAAATTGGAAAAGGGGAGAAAAATATAGAAGAAAATAGAAAAGTAATGGAAATATGGATAAAATGTAGTAAAAATAAAAAGTCACTTTATTTATTTAAGCAGTGGCGCGAAATGTATTGTTTCAGTGCGGTTTTTGACAGATGTTTGCTTAAGGAAGATGGAAGTAGTGTTCGTATATGTGCAGGGGTACATGCTCAGAAAATGATAGTCTAACCCTAAAATTATAAAAGCAGATGAAAACGTGGAATGGGTCGATATATCAACATTTAATTGTAGGTTACAATTCCGAAAAAGAACTTTTGATTTAAAGAATTACTGTCGTTTTTGTGGTACATCAATCAACTATCAAGAAAAGCAAAGAAGTCCGGGTAATCATTTTGTGAAAACATTAACATGTGATTACACTGTAGACAAAATATGTTAATCCCGAAAGGATGAGTGGAGTATACAGTGTTATAAAGATTATCCTCTGCAAATGATTAACATGCCAATGATGCAGTCTATTGTTTACGGTGCAGTACCAACATTTAATTACCTATCCACATATGAACTTAGTTTAGAGAAAACCGTGTCATTTCTCCCTGATAGTATTGTTTACCTTATGCAGATTATTGCAACAGGAAAAATACAGAGAAGAAACAGGCATCCCTAGGACATGCTATCATTAATACTATTCGACCAAGTATGGTGATACCTCTTTTATAATTATGGTTAGCCATACAAATGTATCACCATTTTTAATTCAGGTAAGGGGTACTAATTTAACAGAAAGCTGGATAATATCATTGTTCATCCAGATACGATGGGGGATAATAAATCTATGATAGCAGCAATGACTATCCATGAAGAGTTGGAACATGAGAAATAGGAAAATTTGACTAACCGTACTTGCTGGTTTTAGTTGCAACATATGTAAATTCTAGACATTTTGGAACGTTTTCTCATGGTTGAAATTGGAGTCTCCATCTTGCTTCATTGCATGACATGCTACCATTCTTTGTTGCTGCAGGTCACAATTTGGATACTTAGACAATATTTTGATATCTTCAACAAATGACTACCTAAGCAAGGTGTCATCCTGATTTGTATTCTGTTTTTCAAAAATAGGTTACATGTTGTTTGCCATAGTGATACTGGACAGGACTTCCCACTGATCTTATTGTTTATGCGAGGTATCAAATCCACTGGCAGACTCACAAGGGATAGAAATGCAGCGAGTCATGGGGATTAAATCTTCACAGGTTTGTTCTATAATTAATCCAGTTTTACTGGTGTCAATTATAAAATTAGTGAACATCATAATGAAGTAACTAACAGACGACAAAAGAGAGACGGCAAGCCAGTAATTCATTCAGTAAATCTGACAAGTCACTGCACAGCATTATCCTTGGTATTGTTGTATAAGATTGAGGACATGGAGATAAAACCACAACGGTTGGCTATGAGATTCTTTAATCCATAGAATGCAATGCGGTATTCAACATTTGATTCAAGTGCGAAAAATACGGGCAATTACCATTGAATTAAAACAGATGTGATAATAGACAAAAAAGCAGTGCATATTCATCCACAAGCACTGTTCTAATGCCTAGCATTAGTTGCAACAAAAGAAAATTTTAATATACAGGACCTTTTTAAATATGAATTGTATAGCTATATAACATCTATGATGGATTTAATTGTTTCCCCCATATCTGTAACCAAAACAATTCTAGGAAATGCCCTATGGAATGCAAAGTTCCAACTAGTAGACACTATGTTTTGGATGGAGGAGCATTACTACATGTGATCATTTCGGTCATGGTCTTACATTTCCATAAATATGTTATGTATATATTAAATATGTACTGTACAAATATGGCAAATGCGTTATTGTATGTTATGGTTACAACATTCAGTAAAAGACATAATTCCTTTCGGAAGAGCAGTAAATACTATATATGTACACTGTGAATTAACTATGATTCCAGCAACGGAAAAATACATTTTCTTGGTAAATGAATATAATAAACATAGATTTATCCAGATATTTATTGAATGTATGAAATGAATAGGGTATCGGCCTATCCACACCAATGGTAATGCTGTCTTATTGTTGAAAGTGCCGTTAAAATATACTCTGTTCAAATTCTGATCTGAGCAACGGCATGTGCTTACATTATTGTATATGGCACAGCTTCATGCTTACTCAATGTAGGCAAAAACGTTGCTATGAAAATAAAGACTTACAGTATTGTGCAGAGGTCTTCTGTCAGAGTAAAGCATCAAAAGAAAGCATTATTGCATCTGAGAAACGCCAGAAGGGAACTTAAACACATTGTGATATTATCGGTTTTCTCGAAAGATACATAAAAAATATGATCACAGTGGATGAAATATCTTGGCTCCAACAAAAGCTGCTGCAAATTTCTATTCCATGCCTGTATACTATTAAGCAAATATATTGTTAGTAACTCGTTTTCTAAATTCCATCAATTGGCGATGACAGGTGATCAATGGTGTCATCACACTAGAAATAACTGGGGGGGTGGAACGGTGGTTAAGTGGTTAATGACGCTGACTGAGAGCCTGGGTGTACCGGGTTCCAGTCCAGTTTGTTCCACAGAAACACTTTCATCAAAACCCACACCTAACCTTGTGTATAACCTCCTGGAGAGGAGGAAAATAAAATACTGGGAATAACTCATATGCAACTAGCACCAGAAAGCCTTCTTAACTTGATCCGGCACAACTGCAAAAAGATTGCAATACAGCACGATGTACATGTAAAAAGCATGGACTTAATTGTTCAACGCATAGTTGGAGAGTGTTGTGGTACAGCTTGTGCTAATTTGAAAATAACATTGAGTTAGATGATTACGAAATAATTGAATAACAAAAGCACTCGGAGAGCACAACTCTGCGCCAAAGTTTATTGTGTTACCCTACTATACAAGTAAAGCTTGGTAATGTTTTTGAAAATGAGACAATACATAAACATAGGAAGTTCACACAGATTGATTGAGAAATGTCAGATTGATAGAGATTCATTTAAGCTGTTTAATGAGATGTTGCATGTTAAAATGAAAAATGCTGCCAATTCTTGAATCTGTATTATACCTAGGTTAAATTTGATATGCTGCTATGTAATACTATATGGTACCTATTCTTCAAATTTCAAAATGATAGACAAGAAATTGACTGAGATGTGATTTTCTTTGAAATTTTGATAATGATGAACGATAGTGATTTTCTGAATTTTCAAAAATATCTTGGATTCAGAAATTGAACTGGATCACATTCATAATTTATTATGGGACTTCTCTGGGCCAATATAAGCTTTTGTAAAAAAATAAGGTGATTATTTGTTGCATAAAGTTGCTAAAAAACAAACAAATAAACTAACAAACCAATAAATAAACGATGGTTTAAACCTGACCTCCTTGTGTATGGGGGGTAATTGATAATATATTCATTTTTTATGGAAATATAATGATGTAGAAGAATATCTAATTAATTCCATAAAATATCCCAATAATTTGATAATGGGAGAAAATTATTTGAATGCATACAGAAAAACGGTGTATGTTTACGAAAAAAATTGTCTCAAAACTTGAGATTTATCCTAAAATACATTTTATATAGGTTCATTTTTGCCGTGAGAGTAAACTAGCATTCTATATACATCATTTCATATCCTAATTTTAACTTATTAATTTCAAATGATGCCTCGGCGCAATTAATAGCATACATCACGTTCACTAAAAAATACAGAGCACTTGTTGATAAAAAAATGCTAATTTTTTCTAGACTTTTAGTATGCTAAAATAGAAACCTTAAAAAATTCATTCTGCAAAAAAAAACTTGTGCTGCAATTAGTTTGACCTTTTGCAAAAGTTGAGGCTTATTTGACTGGACTAACCCTTACCAAATATTATACTTTAATCTAACAATTTTGGATCCCCGACAATGCCGAGTAGTTCTTTGGTCCCGGTAAATGACTAATTTCCTGTTCCTACTCCCATTTAACAATAATATGAAGATAAAGATGTTAAGTACGTTGGATTATGGCTCATGAATGTATACAACATTATAAAAAAGACAGAGAAGTCATTTATGCCGAGCAGCACTTTGTTTAAACACACCCGCTCTATCTAGGATATTGAGCACTGTTATAAGCATTTTAGGGTTACCAACTGACTCTAAAGAACATCCATATCAATAAATTAAATGAAAAAAATTGAATGAGAAAAAATGAATTAAATATGAATAAAAAAATAATGTATTAAAATATGAATGAAAAAGTTAATGTAAAAAAATGAATGAAAAAGTGAATCTAAAAAACTGAATTAAGAAATGAATGCAAAATTAATGAAACAGAAATAAATGAAAAATAAAATGACTACAAAAATGAATTTTAAAAAAGCCGGCCTAAAATATAATGTAGGATTTTTCCTTTGGATTAACACTAGTTTGCATTTTCTGATGCAAGATAGGGCGGCCATGAGAAAGTGGGCATCTTCTATTCTACCATTGCACAAATTAGTTGAAATAAGTTATTATTTGCGTAAAAAACATACGGCCTAAAATATAATGGAGGATTTTTCTTTTGATTAAAACCAGTTTGCCATTTTTTTATGTCACAAAGGGCGGAGGTGACCAAGTGTGTATCTTCTATTTTACGATTAAACAATTGTAAAATATGTCCTAAAATAGCGTACGCATATCGCATGTATTGTTTTTAGACTGAAGGAGTTTGAAATAAAAAGGCATACTCATGTTCGGTCAAGTAATGTGTTAATTTATGTAACGTCCCTGTCATATAAAAAGAACTCATACTATGCTTAGTTCATGCTCCTAAAACAAACAAAAAAACATTTATTTTCTATTGTGCGCTGTCGTATCAAATAACCCATATGGTTCATTTGTGCCCCGGCACCACAATCATGTTCATTTATGTAGCGCCTCTGCCATATGAAAAACTCATGAATCATGTTCATTTATATAGCGCCCCTATTATGTAAAAGAACTCATATTAATGCGTCCCTGTCATTTCAAAGAACTCATATGGTTCATTTGTGCTCCGGCATCAAAATCATGTTCATGTACGCATGTCATATGAAAGAACTCATGAAGCATGATCATTTATGTCGCGCCCCTATTATATAAAATAACACATATTAATGCGCCCCTGTCGTATCAAAGTACCAATATGGTTCAATTGTGCCGCTTTACCAAAATCAAGTAAATTTATATTGTATCGCCCCTGTCGAAAAAAGCATGTTGATTTATTTTGCGGCCATATTATATAAAATAATAATATTAATGCGTTATTGTCGTGTGTGAGAACCAATATGGTTCGTTTGTGCCCTTAAACCAACATCATGTTATGTAGCGCCCCTGTCATATAAAAGAACTCATGAAGCATGTTGATTTATTTTGCGGCCTTGTTTTATAAAATAACTCATATGGTGCATGTGTGCCCCTGGACAAAATAATGTTAATTTATGTAGCGCCTCTGTCATATGAAAGAACTTATGAGGCATAGTCATTTATGTGGCGCCCTGATTATATAAAAGAAGTCATATAAACAGTGGCGGTCATTGGCGAATAGTGGCGGATAGTGGCGGATATTAGTATGTAGTGGCGAGCATCATCTACTAAAATGTTAAATGAAAAAAAGCTGACTCATTTCCTGTTTTGCATTATGAGTTGGCGATTAGTCTACATGGTGGACATTGGCTGAGAGTGGCATATATTGAGGGGGAGTAGCGGATATAAGAATGTAGTGGCAAGCATAATCTATGAAAATGTAAAATTTTAAATATGCTGACTCATTTCCTGTTTTGAATTATGAGATGACGATTGCTCTACATAGTGCACATTGGCGAGCAGTGGTGGAAGTGGCGGATATTAGCATGTAGTGGCGAGCATTACCTACTAAATATAAAATTTAAACAATGCTGACTCATTTCCTTTTTAGAATCATGAGTTGGCGATTTGTTTACATAGTAGACATTGGCGGACCATGGTGGACATTGGCGTAAAGTGCTGGATAATTGCATGTAGTAGAGAGCATCATTTACTCAAATGTTAAATTAAAAACATTCTGACTCATTTTCTATTTTGAATTATTAGTTGGCAATTTCTTTACATGGCGGACATTGGCGGAAAGTGGTGGATATTAGCATGTCGTGACGAACATCATCTACTAAAATGTAAAATTTAAAAAATGCTTACTAGTTTCCTATATTCAATTATGAGTTGGCAATTTCATCACCTGGTAGACATTTGTAAATAGTGGCGGAATTAGCGGAAAGTCGTGGATAGTAGCATCTAGATGCGAGCATCAGCTTACTACATTGTAAAACTTATAAAATGCTGACTAATTTCCTTTTTTGAATTATGGCGATTTGTTTGCATGGCGGACAATGACGGAGATTGGCGGAAAATCGCTGATATTAGCATGTAGTGGAAGGCATCATCTACTAAAATGTAAAATTTAAAACATTCTGTCTCATTTCCTGTTTTGAAATATGAGTTGGCGGTTGTTAACATGGTGGGCATTGGTGGGCAGTCATCGACATTGGCTAAAAGTGGCAGATATTAGCATGTAGTGGCGAGCATCATCTACTAAAATGTAAAATTTAAAAAATGACTTTTTCGAACTATGAGTTGGCAATTTGTCTACATAGTTAAAATTGTCGGACAATGGCGGGCATTGGCGGAAAGTCGTGGATATAAGCATGTAGTAGAGAGCATCATCTAATAAAATGTATAATTTAAAAAATGCTGACTCATTTCCTGTTTTTAATTATGAGTTGGTGATTACTTTACATGGTGGACAAAAGGGGGACATTAGCGAAAAGTGGTTGATATTAGCACGTTGTGGCGGGCATTATATTACTAATGCGTAAAATTTTAAAAAAGCTGACTCATTTTCGCTTTTGAATTATGAGTTTGCGATTTCTTTACATGGCGAAAAATGACGGACATTGGCGGAAAGTGACGGATATTAACATGTATTTGCATCATCTACTAAAATGTAAAATTTAAAAAAACGCTAACTCACATCCTTTTTTGAATTATAGGTTGGCGAATTCTATACATGGCGGAAAATGACGAGTATTGGCTGAAAGTCGCGGATATTAGCATCTAGTGGCGTGCATCATCGACAGAATCAAGGACAGTACTGGTATTCTCCAGAATTAGCGTCTAGTAATTTTTAATTTACCTCCTCCTGCCGCATTTTAGGAAATGACTTGTAGTGTTTTTTGCAAATTACTACAAATTAATACATAACTACATTGTAAACATCTAAAATATAAAATCAACAGGCCTCAAAGGGTCTATTAATATCACTTTTTCTGATACCCCTCGCTTTGATGAAGACAATAGTCCTAAGAGAAAACTAATAAAAACAATAATGTGACAATTGCGTTAAAATATTACCCAAACCTATCACCATGACGTGTTGTACCCATCAATATGACGTCATGTGCATGAGATAAACTTAAAAATTGTGATCACATTAAACGAAAAAATGGTCATTCAACCCCCCCCCCCCCCTGAATCTTTTTTTCTATTTTTTGTATATTAACATACCGGGTTTATGCCAGTGTTTGCTGTGTCTCTTTCAAGTTTTAGCTAGACATATATATACACATATTTTTGCCTGATATATATTAAGATGTCTTCCTAAAATACGTCTTCAGTAATGGTGGTGCTTGTGGTAGTATTCGCTTTTGTTCATAATATTTATTCTATCTTTCTTTATTACCTTGGTCTATTATTACAGAGATAGAGATGTTTTGGATTGGGATCCTCATTTTGGTTGTTCGCAACATTTTGAGCCATTGTAGTCTTCGGCCTTCTTCATGTGGCTTTTGGTGTAGCAGATAACTTTGCAGAAATTTAGAGCTGACCCATTTTGAACGACCGGAGTAGACATTTTTTCTTGAATTCCCTTCGCAGGTATTGAACTGGCAATCTCTAGGTAGAATTCACTCTACAATATCTTTTAACCAACCATTAGTTAGGATAATTTTTTTAGATCCTTTTGACATCTATAATATTCACATATATTGCATGTTCAAT
>OY744532.1:44076564-44174064 GCA_963556195.1 Sepiola atlantica | reverse complement strand
AATTAAAAGAAATTAATGATAAGGACACGAACTCACGTGTAAGGAACACTCATACACACATACAGAATTAAGATACGCGAAAACCGCATAAGTGGAGAACAGATTTATAAACGTTTTAAGGTGTGTGGGAGTGGTTGCTGTGTGTGTATCTTCGTGCGTCTACTGAACAAACTTTCTTTAAATTGATAAAAGGGGTGTCTTAAGACATATTTCGAGAGGTCAAGGAGTTTTATTTTCTCTGATAGAAACACGCAAAAAGACAGACCGTATTATCTTAGACTTTGTTTCTGTGATATCTTACTTCTTCCTTAGTTATTTCTTGACTTATCTCGTTAGTGGAGGACAATTATAGACTGGGCAGACAAAGGAGGTATTCGCCTTCGGTATCACACCGAAACTTAACTTAAAGTTTTAACACATATTTTCCACATCTGCTCGCTTCAAACTCCATGGCAGACTCAAACAGACACCAAATGTTTTTCCCTTGCTCTTAAGTTCACCTGTATGTTACTCACTCGTGGGAAAACAGATTCGTTTACCCTGAAGTTTGTGTCAACCCGACATGCAACAAGCCAGATAATGTCGACCTCACTAACAATACATATCAGCTAAAGTACACTTTATCAAAATAGGGCCCCTTATAGTATGACATTACTATTGTTATTATTGTTGTTATTGTTATTATTGTTATTCACTTCACACCTGTCGTTATCGGTTGTTACTCGCTAATAAAAACTGTTGATTTCTCTGTGTTGTAAGTGACAGCAAGTGACAAGGGCATGTGAATTTGGAGAATATTTATTAATAGGTGTCTTCTACCTATTGTAAAAAAATTAGCAAAAATCGAATGTATCTGAAATATTCATGAAGGGCTTCGACCCCCCTTTTAACTTCTTTCCGTGAAAAATTATAAAACTAAATATAACCCACATTACGACTCCCTACGCCTTGCAGCTGTTTATTACCTAACATTATATAGATGAGTTAGCCTAATGTGTTTCTTAAGACTTTTTCCCAATATAAGCAAACATTTTAAAATATACATCAGTTCTAAGATTAAGCTATGTCTGAAACGAATCTCTTTAAACTGTTCTAATTAGGCGTAATTTATAATTAACTGAACAAGTCACTTGCCTCTCTCTCAGCGATCTATGTATTTCTCTAGCCACCATTGACTCTATGTTGATTCAACCACTCTCTAACATTTATTAATATCTATGAGAGCATTTAGCAGAAGAGTGACAGTTTTATTTCAGCGTGGTCATCTAATTTACATACGTGTGTCTGTGCACACCACAAAAATGTATGGCAAAATAATGAATCTCTTTGCTTCTATATAAAGAAAAATAAAGAATAACATACTTCAATATAATAATAGTAATGATGATAAAAAATAAATCAACTTATTTTTTATAGTTATAAGAGAGCATATCTTCAGAAATATGTTAGAGTTTATTGATTTCAGAGTAGTGGTAGTAGTAATAGTGTGACCTAACAGATCACGGGTACGTCTTGTTATCTTCTATTTTCATGATTTGTATTATTTGGATTATTGGGACTACTGTATTCATCTGGGATGTTATTCTCACAACGCATTGACTGATGAAACCGCCGACCTTCTTCGTGTGCGTGTGTGACAAAGTATCCGGGGTCGATGGGGATCGGGGATCCTAGTTCCGCGCTAGTAGGCATCCTAGTGATGATGCTAGGCCCCGCGTAGAGACGAAGTGGATATATTAAACTTGTATATATTCGACGTGAAATCAGCTATTAAAAACAGCGGTTGAAGGCATCGAGTTGTCTAAGAAAAGCCATGTATATTGTTAAACCTGATCGGCGTTGCAACGGGTAGATACGGACCAGATGTTACGCGTGAATTTGGCAAAATCTCTAATCAGCGAAATGCTAATGAAAAGTCAACAAAAGACATATGATCGGTGAGTGAGATACACACATTGAGTCAAGCAAGTCCGGAGATCTACGCTGGCTGGATAGATAATCATCTAAGCTTGTCGGCATTAATTAAGGCAGACGACCTTTGGCCCCACGGAGAAAGAAAAGGGTAATTGTTTTATTATAACGCTAAAACGAGAGAGAGAAAACCCCATTTATCTGTGTTGTTGAGGGGGACGCGCCCGCCCCAAACCCCCGAGAGAAGAAGAGACGCAGAGAGAAGGATGGGAGAATAGGAGTGTGTAGCGATGGACATTTTCAATAAGAGTCTATGCGTTCCAACGCCCGAGCAGGCAGATCCCCAAAGACAGGCGAGAAAGCGAATCAGAAAAAATCGCCGGAGTAAACAGAATTCTTGCCATCGCCGTTTCGCTCATAGTTTAGTGACTTAAATAGCAATTTGCGAATGTATTCGCGCACAGAGAGAACTGGAGAATAACTTAGGGACAACGCACCTTTTCCTTTTGCTAAAAACATTTATCATACGGTAGACATTAATTCAATGAAACATAAATTATTTTCTTTTATTGTTATTAATAATTACTATTCCATACAAAACGACCCCGACCGAGTTGTTGAACATTATTATTGTCCCTTTATTCTGCTTCGAATATTCTTTGTATCCTCACAAAATACACATCATCATCGTCGTCATCCCTGCCTAGAGGAATTTCGATCGACATATTTTTTTATTGCCACTACGACGATCAGCTGAAGAGTTTTCACGGTCTAGCAAGATCAGTTTCCGAGAGACTAAGCCGTGTGGGATCCTTTGTTATATCTGACACCGCGACCAGGACATCAAACACCTGTGCGTGAGTGGCCAACGATCCCCACGGTGCAGAGGCGCGTGTGGAGTACTTGTTATACGTGTTGGCAAAATTGTATTTTTAACTCGGGAATCTGTACGGAATTTCAAACGGAAATCTTTATTTAATCCACTGGAGTAGTTTTTTCTCGTGCTGTTAGCGACGATCGGGTTGAAGTCTGAAGGAATTCCTAATTGTATTCTTAGAATCGCCCGTACTGAGGATTGAACCTTTGATCTCCAGAAGACTGTCACTATTAAACGAATATATATAGCCTATTTTTTCGTTGCACCACGTGTTCTGTACTTTTTCATATGGTAAAACAATGTTTATTTTACATTAGACACTCATTCCGAATTGTTCATTATTTAAACCAACTCGATCCCATAATATGTTTCTTTGTGTATAGTGCTACAGTAATAATGATTGCAATTTGCTTATAACAAATTTCGCATTTTTTTGGCAAATTGTCTGAAATTTTAACCAATCCTAAAAATATTTTAATTTTTTTAAATACATTATTCTTTCATTATTATTAACATGTGTTTTCTGTTGCTGGCCTTTTAAATACCGACACGCTATTAGGCAAAAAACGAATGTTTGATATGCGGCAAATATAAAACCGTTTTCTTGTAGCAGGTTTGCTTGTCAAATGAAATATATATCCGACATAATAAAAAAGAGGACATGTGAATTATGAAAGAACAAAGCAACTTATTTCTAGTTTTCTACCAACCCCAAACAACACCCAGATGGAAGATTCACCGGAACATAACATGGATTCTTTTTTTTTAATTTATGAATATATATTTGTTTGATAAATAACAAGAAATATAAGTTAATAAATAAAATGTTGTTTTGCAAAGCCAATATACAAATATTAGGAAGTTTCATCGGATGTCGTGATGGTGTGGCAGGCCGGGAGCAGTGCCAACACGTTTCCACGAATAATGGCGATGGACAAACGCTCGTAAAGCATAGTCGATGTGGCACGTCATTAACAGATCACGCATTTTTATCTCAGAAATGAAGAAAGTCTAGGATACGCCTAACCGAAAGTAAATTATATAATTCGAATCAATGATTGAGGAATGATTTTCTCATGCTTTAGATGCCGCTGCGCATATTTCTAAGGGGTGATGTCCGTCGGTATGTCCCTGCATTGCGGGTATATTTGAAATAGTATCTCAAGTGTCTATATTCAGAACGTCAAGAAGTTGCATCGGACGTCCTGCTCGGTTGGCAGGCCGAGAGCAAGATCAGACTTTTCCCTCGAATAATGATGTCGGACAAGCGTCGTAAAGCCAAGTTTATTCCCGAATGTTCCCCAGTATGCGCCCATTAATAGACTAAAGCGGTTGATAGATGGGTCTATCGCTTCTATCGTCTCTGTTCACCAGTGGATCATCTCAAACGCTGCTACATGTCCAGGGTGTGTGGCCGATTAAGTTACTCACGAGGGCGCAAAAATGTCGACACAAGTCGCATCACATATTAGCACTTGCCGTTTGAAAAGGGAAACGCCGTCAGACTGCCTGGCCGTTTTTCATATCTTCTCTCGAGACCAACAGATTTGAGAATCGATAACAAGCCAGCGGTGGCTAGGACTCGTCAGACGGTATCCTTGAGAGCACGGTGTCTAGGAAACTGCCGGCGCTATTTCTAAATGATACCTTGTGAGGTTCATACACGCCGACGACCAAAACGACACTTGTGGACGCTGCATACTCTCGAACCCGTTCGCTAAACGCGTGTTATATTAGCTACGACGCAACATTTTTATAAGAGGCCCTTACCGCCGTTTAGTAAATGGGTCGTCGGTGACACTTGTAAATAGCTATTTAAAAACATGTATCAATTCATCACCACGCATCAAGGCTAAAATGTTATTCGATGATAAGGGTTAATGGGATGGATAGATTGACAGTTAATGAGATGGATAGATTGGCAGTTAATGGGATGGATAGATTGACAGTTAATGGGATGGATAGATTGACAGTTAATGGGATGGATAGATTGGCAGTTAATGGGATGGATAGATTGACAGTGGAATGAGGATAAATTCTATGAGTTGATTAAAAATTTCTACATACAATATATGAAAAGAACAACAACTTTAACGTAAAAGAGCAATTGTTCCCCTTTTTCAGAAACAACGCTCACGGAATATCAAGAGTAAAAGACAAACTAGTTGGAATCAAGATTTACAAGACTGTTGCGAAGTACACCGAAACTACACTTCGTGCTATTCAACTAGTGTTTGAAATGGCATTTTAGATTCGTCAGGCTTTCATTAGAAATAGCATCTTCATCGCAAAACGCGCAGATTAAATGGACGGATATAATCATATTTGTCGCTGTTTTAGCCTCTATTTATATAAAGTTAGATATGTTCATATGTTTATATATTTATATATAAAGGATTCACTTATAAACTAATTAATCGATCATTATGAATTTGAGAACACAGCTGTAATGTGCAAGGCTATGTAATGTGGTTTATGTAGAGTTTAATTCAGTGTTATGCAAATTGGACAAAAGGGGGTGATAGCGCTGTCTGTAAATTCTGTTATTTTTCATTGTTGTGAAATGTTAACAATAATTATTAGACAATAATTAATAAACATCACTCTAATTTCAGTTTCTTTGAAGTCTTTTAAATGGATTTTTCGGACGTAATCTGGACACAACATCCGATTGAAAACTTAAAATATTTCAGATTTCTAGAAAATATGATCGATAGTTCTGAGACACCTATTAAGTAAGGTTCCCTGAATTTCCATTACTTTTAAAGACCACTTATGCTTATTCCTTAAAGTCAAAATCACGTAATATTTTGATCAAAATTAGAATAAGTATTGTAGCCATGAGGTTTAATATCATTATATCTTTATTTAATCTTGTTAAGGGAGATACAAGTGGTGCAAAACTGTTCTGTTTGGTGAATAGATGTTAGCCGCTCTGTGACGGATATAAAAAATCAACATTTTTAGAAATAAAAATGATTGATTACTTCGTTTAATATTGAATAATTATACTTTACAAGTGGGTCTGGCCAAGTGAAATTACCTTTACATAAGTGGGGAGGTGATTATTGATTTTGTCTGCATCGATCAATTGTCGCTCGATCGCCATTGAGAGTTTCGTTTTCTACACAAGATGATAAAGAAATCTGTCAAGCCAGTGTCTCATGCGTCAAGGAAGTTAACGTCTGTCGAGTCGAATGGAGACACGAAGCATTTCCCAACTGTATCGTCGGATTCTTTAAGATGAAAGAGCTTCGAGTCAAACCCACGCACTTTTCATTTCAGTTTTAGTTGCGTCGTCGTACCTCTTTAAGAGGGTCTGCTTGTCGCTCTGCCCATCGTTCGGTCACGCTTTTGTTTCAAATCAGATTTTCAAATTGATTGAACGCATTGTATTGTAGATGACCTCAAGCGCACCTACCAACGTTGTTTCACGCTTTAGTTTAGAATAGAAATTACGTTTATCCGGCACGTTTAATTTTAAAATAGCATTCATGTTGGTATATGATAGTTAAGTTTGGAATAGCATTTATGTCGGTTTGTCACGGTTACATTTGAAATAGAATTTTTGTCGGTCTGTCATGGTTAAGATTGAAATAGCATTTTTGTTGGTCCGTCACAGTTTAGTTTGAATGGCATTTTTGTTGGTCTGACACAGTTAAGTTTGAAATAGCTTTTATGCTTATCTGTCATAATTAAATTTTAAATAGCATTTTCGTTGGTCTGCCACGCTAAAGTTTGAAATAACATTTATGTCAGTCTATCACGGATAAGTTTTAAATAGAATTTTCGTGTTTCTGTCATGCTTAAGTTTGAAATAGCATATTAAAGTGTCTGTCACGGTTAATTTTCAAATTTGTTCTTTAATAGTTAAGTTTGAGATAGCATTGTTGTTGGTCTGTCACGGTTTTAGGTCTGTCACTTATAAGTTTAAAATAGCATTTACGTTAATATTAAACAGTTTGTTTGTCACGCTTAAACGTGAAATATAATTTTATTTAGTCTGTCATGATTAAGTTAGAAATTGATTCTATCGCTAGACGCGCAGATTGAATTGGCGCCACTTAAGTCTACCCATTCTTGAACTGCCGATGACGTCATCGCTGCAGACGATCGTTCCGTTTGCCATTCACCGTCATCGCCTCCACCGGAAGTCCACTGACTTCAGCAATTGCTGCTGCATTCATCCAACTTCCTTTGAAGTGTTGTGCTTGTTGTATCCGCCAGACAATTTCACAGTCGTTAATATTGATCTGCGCCCGGACAGAACAACCTGTAATATTCAATAACGTTCACCAACTCTGATCGTGACATTCATGTAGAAATCAATAAAATTTATAAACTTTTCAATCGTTGATGTCGGTCAGACAATTTTGCCGGTGGCATCCAATCCTACGTTTTGTCGTCTCTCCCGTGACCACCATGCCTTTTGTCCTCCTGTCCCAGCAGCGGCCAGACATTTCAACCCGAACTTACAACGTCGGTCACAAATGAATTCAGATATTAGTGAAGATGATCACGAGGCTTTTCTTTGTTTTCATTTGCTTTTAAACGATAATTTTTGGAAATGTAATATATATATATATATATATATATATATATATATATATATATATATATATATATATGAATTTTATACGTACATAAAAGCAATTTAAAGACGCGTGTTTCTGGCTCACAGCCGTCATCAGCATAGGTAACGTATATATACATATATATATATATATATATATATATATATATATATATATATATATATATATATATATATATATATATATATATATATATATATATAAGTTAGCCATGTTAAATTAGCATCCTTACACTGGAGATTGCGTAATCATGAAACAACAATGTACGAGGGGCGTTCAATAAGTAATGGCCTTGACCCATTTCGCATAGCAGTAATTTTATGAAACTTGACAAAGTCATTAGTATTTCTCTACATAAGAACCACCCAGAAGTATGCATTTCTCCAATCGTTTGATGCAGCTCTGGACACCTTTTTTTATAGAACACCTCAGGTTGGTCCTCCAACCACGTCGTAATTCAGAAATCAAGGCTGCATCATTTGGGAAACGGGTTTCTTTCAAAAATAACTTCATGGCTGGGAAGAGATGAAAGTATGAGGGTGCAAGGTCAGAAGAGTAAGGGGGATGGGGAATGATTGCAATGCCACACGCCCGTGCTTCTGATACTGCGACATGCGAGTTGTGGACCGGAGCCTTCCCCTGCAAGAAGAGTATCCCTTGGCTGATCTTGCACCGTCTCTTGATTTTGATAGCTTCTCTTAATTTCGACAAAATTGGAACCTAATAGGCTCTTTTAATTGTGGTACCCTTTGCTAAGAAACCTGTTGTCACTACTCCGTCTGGATCCCAGAAGAGTGTGAGCATGACCTTGCCAGAAGAGGGCTGCACCCTTGTCTTCTTTGGAGGTGGTGAGTCTAAATGCTTCCACTGCATTGACTGTGTGTTGGTCTCTGGATCATAGTGATGGTTCCAAGGTTCATCCTGTGTAATCAGTCTATTGAAAAGCTTTGACTCATTTTCTTGGCATATCTCTAAACTCATTCTCGAGCACGCGACGCGTTCTTGCTTCTGGAAAAGTGTGAGCAACCTGGAAATCCATCTGGCAGACACCTTATGCATATGCAAATGGTCATGAATGATTGTTTCAACAGACCCAGTACTTATCCTGACCTCTTGGTGAACAGTAGTTCGTCGATCTTCCAAAATGCAGCCTCAACTTGATCGACAGATTTCCTCATCGATGGCAGAAGAGGGACGACCAGGTCTTGGAGCTGTTTCCACAGACATCCGGCCATGTTGGAATTCACGATGCATGCGTTTTACAAGGTCATATGATGATGTATCATCACCATAAGTTTCTTTCATTTCATAAAAATTCTCTTTTAGTGTGCGTCCTTTCAAATACAAAAACATGATCACTACGCGACACTCAACTAGCTGCATTTCACACCTGACTCAGTTCAAACACCTGTAAATCAAAAACTACAATTAGTTCAAAGCTGTTTTCGAAACCAACCCATACATATATTAATCATTACACATCCAAAATTTCATCTAGCTCAGAGAACAGGAAGTGGGTCAGGGGCATTACTCATTGAACGCACCTTGTATGAAAGTAAAAATAATTAATATTTACTTCAATATATATATATATATATATACGAGTATCATTAAAAATAACGGACATCTTGTGTCTGGATATTTTTTCTATGATCCTTTCCGTTTTTCTGATTATGTTCTTAGTTTCAGACGGAAACTGGCTGATAAAATTGCCATAGCTTCCCAAAGCCCTTTCGGACCCTTCCAGGTCCATCGTCAGTGGAGTAATGTTAACCAGGCATAGACCTAGGAGTGAATATATATTCTATTTAGGCGGGAAAAATAAAGGACTGTGTTTAATTTAAATTTATATTTATAGGCATTTGAGTATATTAGTACTAATAGTATAGTTAATCTTGTTAATAGCTGTTTTTTTTGTTTTAATGTATAGGGCTTCGAGTATGTGGAGTTTAAGTGTTACGACGCTATCCAGAAGATTAACTAAGCATTTATCTAACGACTCCGCCATAACCCAGCACCTCTATAAAAAGCATTCCTGCCCCTGTTCGCATATCCGTAAACTTCTAGTAGATAACACAAAAATCATCGCACAAAATACTAATAATGTCTAGTGATAATATTAGACACTTATACTTAAATTAATACAATGATTAGTGTATTATCAGCAGAAAAAATTCTTAAGGCTATCTTATTTTGTGTAAATAATCAGAATAAACAAATATCTTAAAGTAGAATTATATATGCATACATCCCAAAACACCTATAATGAATATCACCAAGTCACTCTCTCTGGTTGTATTTGAATTGTTGAAGGTGAATTCAGTTTCCTGTCAGTTTCAAAAATGTAATTGTCTAGTTTGATGCTTGAGGAAACCACAAGGTTGAAATAAATTATTGCATCGACAATTATGTAACATCGTGTCATTATATATATATATATATATATATATATATATATATATATATATATATATATATATATATATATATATATATAGTAATACAGATAAAGTACCCATCCAATTGATAGGAATCCAAATAATTTTAAACGGACTTATTTAAAGTGCGCAATAGCAAATAGTGCTGATATGTATATATATATATATATATATATATATATATATATATATATATATGATTGTTTTTATTTATACAAACATGTACTAAATCGACGACACTGACTTGTCGATGTTATCGATCAACAACTGTTATACACTGAGATCTCATTAAAAAGAATTAAAATCCGATCGTTACCTCAGATAATTTTGTAGGTCCGTAATCATCAGTAGGCTGTATCTTTCAAAGGATTAAGAAATTAATGGGATGATTACTTGGATTTTTTAGATTCCCATATCTATTTTAGCTGGGTCAAAATATGTTACAGCCGAGCTTGGCCGACAGTGGATGTGTGGGAGGAGGGCAGAAGTCTGATTCTACCGTCAAGGGGGAAACACAGATCTAGTGAGCTGGTTAAACAAGAGCTTTGAAAAGATTCACCCACTGTTTCAAGAATGCGTATAGGAATGCTCGTAAATGGAGTATTGGCACAAGCCGACCAGTTTCTTTGTATAGACAACTCAGAACTGTGTCTATCCAGTTCTGAGGTACAGTGCTCCTTACTTATATATTAAATATAAGACAGACTTCTGTAACTATTCTATCACCCTCGAAACGGAGAATGTCAACAGCCATGCCATCAAGACAAAAGGCCTTAGCGATATTCAAAAGGCCTTAGCGGGGTCGTCCATAATTTGTTACAGGTCGTTGATGATATCTTCATAAACCACTGACAGACTGCAGAAGAGATTTGTGAAATGATTAGCCCACCGTTTCATAATATCCTCGGGATATTGTGGAGAAAGGACCCAGTTTTCGACTATAATGGTTCCATGGACTTATCCCTTATTCGACGAAACGGGTAACAAAAACCTATCTACCCCCAAAAGCGCCGGTACGTATTGCTAATAAACCAATAATTTATGATATTATAAATATAAAAATATATCATTCTCTTATTAACGAAACTGTACTGTTATCATTTCTTCATATATATATATATATATATATATATATATATATATATATATATATATATATATATGTGTGTGTGTGTGTGTATATATATATATATATATATATATATATTATGTTAAAAAATTGACTGTCATTAGCTTTAAAGCATAGTTCCGAATACGTTCGTCGAACACTCTCGACTAGTCCTGTCTGTAGCCCTTCTACGTACATATAGATCTTGATTCTCCTTAATAATGTTAAGGTTTCCGATGGTCGTATAGATATTGCGACTGCTTAGAAATTCTCGGCTGAGTTTGTGAACCAAGTTCGCGCCACTCGTCCTTCGGAAATCCTTACTTACCTGCACTGATGAAGGCATAAGTAATGCCTAATGTAGCTAGGAGAATCTCCAGAATACGTTTAACAGTCACATATTTTATGAAAACTCTAAATATAAAAAAAACATGCATTAATAAATTTAAAGTATGATCAAAGTATTAGTTATCTAAATTTCTCCGAACACTGTAGAGATGAAAACGAATGCCCATTAGAAGGAAGATGCTCAATCTTAGATGTAGTATACCAATGCAACGTGATCGAAAGAAATAGGACTAGAACATACATTTGGTCCACAAGCTGTAGCTTCAAGGACAGATGTAGAAACCGAGCCCACTCGTTTAAGGAACCTAGCTTTAAAAGTGAGAAGACACTTACAACTTTAGCTAAAAATGTCAGGGAACTACGTAGTAGCAATACTAATTTCAGCTTGAAGTTGTCTATATTAGGTAAAGAAGGGGGTACACATCTAGCTAATCAAAGAGATGCACTGATGCAATTTTACCATATAGATATGTTCAGGGATAACTTACTAAATAAGAGACAGGAGTTGGTTTAGAACTGTTAGCATAGAACCGCATATACTCTATCTTGTCATAGACCAATTTAAATAGCTGAAGTAAAAATTCCCTATCGACGTAAATTTGAAATTTATTTATAGCATAGAGAACATGTACGATGAAGTAGGAAAAATAAACGGACAGCTCAAGGTTAGATTAGGAACAATAATGTCCGTGATAATCGGCTACTGAATGTAAGTGAGATAAACTATAGCTCAAAAAGGGACAAGGGCATAGATTAAATTAATTATATACGAATGCAATGGATGATAAGATAGGATAAGAGTTCTCTTGTGTTTGGTCTGTAGCAGTAAATGAATATGGTCTAGCTAGCAATTATGATAACTGAGGAAAGATAAGGGCTGGATTTAAGAACCATAAAAAACCTATGGTCTTATATGGACGCTACATAAATGTTGGCAAGTGATAGAGGGCATTTGGCTAAAATCTTAATGCATTCTAATATAGATATATGTGCACTTGCTGTAGTGAGATTATTAATGAAGGGGTATGATTGGATGACCTTACTATTTACTCGGGGTAACGTCTAACTTCATCTGTAAAAATCAATTGGATCAGACTAATTTGTAATTTTAAAACTAAGAATAATATATTACATTCCCACAATTTATCTAGGTATTAATTGATCATATTGTTGGGGGTATTCTCTTCCAGTTCGTGAATACAGATTACACGCAAACGAATTAGTAGTATATGAAATATATATTATGCTAGCTCGATTTAAAGTGAGTGAGGTGCAGTACTGTAGGTAGGGCTGTGAGGCAGTTCTTTATTCCAAACTGTTTTCCAATTCGATGAACCTTCTGGAGTTTGTCAGTAAATATAGCCTAAATTATTTCTCCAATAGTAATAAATGCAACAATAGTATATCATACATCATTGGGCATATGATTTTTCTCTTAGTTCATCTACCATAAAATCGAAAATAAGACTATAACAAAATAGGTAGAATTAAAAGGAAGCGATCATTATGAATATAGGCAATAAATACACATAATATTTATTATAGCATAATGAAAACGGATTGTTTAGATGTTCAGAATAGCCTATGAGTGCTAAAATGTAATAGACCAGCAGAAAATAGATTCTTGTTTTTCCGCCATAAGCTCTTTCTGGTTAAATCGCTGAAAATTTCGATGAACGTATTTTTTAAAGCTGGATGTGCGTTTCTTAGACATGAATTTTCGCTAGTTCGAATTTGTTTTGATTAAGAGTTCGTGTAGTTCTTAAAAGTAATATAATAAATATTATTTATTAAAAATATTGAACCAATGTTTAAAGGTTATCCATTAGAAAGTAACGCACCAACAAAGAAATAACTCAAATAAATTTAGTTTTTAACCAACATAGCGAATACTACAGCAGCTTTAGCTGACATCCACACGTTTCGTGCCCAGATATTTTTAATTAATACCCTGGTGTAAATTCCACAAATTATGTTGAGTGATATTCCTAAGGGTTGAAAATAAAAACTATTATGGTATTTTAACTATTTCAAGGAAAAAATCCTAGCCAAATAGGATACATGTGTTAATTTACTCCGGACTTAGTTTCGTATTCAGATAAATTAAGTGCAGTATGGATTTCGTAGTTTTCGTTCTATTTCTGAGCTTTTGATTGTTGTAACTGAGAGGATCTGTCGGTTTATGGATAATTCAGGAAAGGGTAGAGGCATTGCGCTGACATTTCGAAGGCGTTTAACAGAATATAGCATTCTAGTCTCTTACACAAACTCCGTTGTTATGGTATCGGTAGTAAAGTTCTTGACATTATTAGGTCTTTTCTCTCTGATCGAAGCTTGCAAGTTACTTTAGACGATGTCTCTTCAATGTCTTTTTCTTAGTGTTCCTCAGGGCTCTATACTAGGTCCAACACTTTTTCTTTTCTATATAAATGACTTTTAAGAGAATAATATTTAGCAAATTAACATCCATGCTGATGATATCACTCTCTAACTTGGGATTGCTTCTCCCTCAGATCAGTCGAAATATGCAGCGGATCTAGGAGTTGACGTGAGTTCAGTTGTGGATTAGGGTACGAAATGGCATCTTTCGTTTAATCCTGTTAATACTCAGCTCGTGTCTTTCAATCGTAGGCGTACCCCTTTTCTTCCTGAGATTCTCATGGATAACTCTGCTCTTGAGGGGAAATCAACTCTGAAACTTCTTGGTCTTTCGCTGTCATCAAATCTTTCTTGGAGTGCACACATTAGATTAATTGCTCTTTCTACTGCTCGCAAAGTCGGTTCTCTCTAATGGCGGACTTCCTCGCATGTTGTGAGCAATGCAGAAGGGTTAATCTTAGTTTACGGTTTATGTTTGGACGTTTGTCGCTAGTGTCCCGCTACAATACATATTTTTTCAAACAGAGAACTTTTGTACTTTCTGAATGGTTCATTGAAGACTGATCCGATATTGAAATAATAATGTTTGTTAGCCTCCTATGAGCTAAACGAGTTTGTTAAATAATTGCACAAAATATTGACTGTTTTAAAAATGTTTCGTGAGTTGAATAAAATCTTGTCTTTTGGAATGTAAATGAACTTTGTTTACTTATATTAGCTATGCTGTTTCTAGTTGGCAACCATAGAACTTTAAAACATATACTTCCACACTCACGCATATATTTACCAATGTATGCATATATATATATATATATCTATATGTATATAAAATGTTCTCAAATATATATATATATATATATATATATATATATATATATATATATATATCAAAACATACTTATCCGTTAATCATCAAAAGCAATTTTTTTAAATACATTGGAAAAAAATAATAATTGATTAATTACTGTTAGAATAAAAAATAATAATCAGTTTCAATTACGCTTTTCTATATTTAAAAAAATATTAAATAGATAATATTAAAAAAAAATAATTAGCTAACACACTAAGCTATCATCTCCTTCCACAATATATATATATATATATATATATATATATATATATATATATATATATATATACGTGTGTGTGTGTGTGTGTGTGTAAATAATGAATTTAATTTAAACGAATATAACAAGAACCACCTCATCATTGGAAAATAGTTTTAGTGTTATTCCCTATGCTTTGGGCAACATTAATATTTACTGCGGTATAAACATATGACAATATTACCAATTCGCACGGATGTGAGAGATTTGAAACACCTACTATTTGATAAAGGGGTCTTTCCTCGAAATATATTATGGAACATGGTCACATACATTAGACCACTGCGTAGTAGTTTTGCCTAGTCAAGTAAGATTTACAATAAAAAACACTTGTTTTTGTGTTACTTCTCAACCCCGACGTATACATATTTCTTGCATTGTGATAGCGTTCTAATACTCCTCTATATACGTATTACACACAATGTTTCAAGCAAATTACCTCTCTTTATATATATATATATATATATATATATATATATATATATATATATATATATATATATATATATTTATATAACGTTCATAACCCAATCCGAGCAGCAGAGCTTTCTATGTATGAATATAATAAATAATAATAACAATTTGGATATATTCGTGTATAGGCGATGTTTATACATTTGAGTATAAATTTAAAAAATTGGATTTGAATTCAGAAACGTTTTTATCCAGGATTCACAGTGGACTTTGTGGCGGGTGCAGTCGTTGTGGTCGTGGCCATAGGAGGATGCAATTCTGAAACACACGGGCAAAAAAGATACGGAAGCCGCTTACTGATGTATAAAGAAGATAATTGCAACACGAAAAATCGGAAACAAAAGTTGCAGAGTACGGTAGAGATGCGGATCGGGGAAGTGTGTAGAAACTCCTGTCGAGAACTGCCATTGTTTCGGAAAAGTGCCGCGCGAAATGATCGCAGAAAAAGCGAAAAAAGAGACAAAATGGCCGCGGTTGGAAATCTTCACTCGTTTTTTTTTTTTGTATTGTTCATTTTCGTTCGTTTTCTGTTTCGATAGGAAAATTATTCTTCGAAATGCAGTGTCTCTATTTTGTTCATTTTTTTCCTCTACAGTCTCACTGTATCTCACTCACACTCGCAGATGTATAGACAATTAGATACACAATTAGGTTTTCAATTTCTGCACAAACATTTTTTTCATTATTTTCAACTTAGTGATTTTTTTTTTCGTTTTCGAATAGTTAAAATTTTTAACTCCATAACTTTTTTTTCTATCTACGGTCGCCTTGTTTTTTCCTTTCTTTTTCTTTATTTCGTTTTTCTTTCTGTACCACTTGTTTCTGTATGACTTTTCTTCTTCTCGTCTTCATCTTCACATTCGTTTCCTGTACCTTTGATATTTGTTTCTTCCGACTCTCTCACTGTCTATTTTACTTTTCTTTCGTTGTTTAGTCATATCTTCTTCTTTTTCTTTCTGTATCCATCTTTTCTGTCTAGTCCTTTCCGTTGTATTGGCTCTACTCTTTTCACATTCTTGATTCCTTTTTCCATATCTTCCTTCACAATCTCTCTGTCTCTGTAGCCATCTCTCTCTCTAAAGTCTCTCTCTTTCTTCTATCCCTTAGAGAATATCTAATGACCGCTCGTTAAAAATGACAAATTACTTACAACCACGTCATTTACCCGACATTTCCTCAAACCGCATTTCCTTAAAAATGAAAACGCGATTCTTTTTCTCCTCTCTTTCTTGAAACGCACGCGACAATATCGCTGTGTTTACGACCAACAACAGACACTCACAGACACATATACAGAAACACGCACATACAATTACCAACGACAACAACAATAACGGAAATAAGTAAAGATTACAAGCACAGATAATTTACCTTATTATGTCATTGTCAAACGAAAGTTTGAAGCCTGATTTTTCCAAAGGAAATCGAACACAATGAATCGATTTGCGCTAATTTTAAATCGAATAATTATTTTGGTTAAATTTTGAATTCAAACTTCGCAAACTTATCTTTCTTCAAAATTGGGTCAGTCTTTTAAAAGTTGTCGATATATTGTTTGTTTTTTAAATTTTATTTGTAATATATTTTCCATGCACACGCACCATTCATTCCCACTCTCTCTTTCTCTCTATCCATCTATCTATTTATATCTCTGTACTTACCTTTATTTCCGTTCAAAAAATCTATTTCAATTGGTTTATATCTAACTATTTATCTATTTAACTATGTTTATAACCTGGCGATTTCCTTCGGGTATGAAACGTGGACGCTTAATTACCATACATATATGTTTCGTACTTTACTACTAAGCTCTACTCACTGTTGAAGTAAATACTGAAAGTCTATACACGATATATTATATATCCTTATTATATTATACGTAAAATCATAAAATAATATATATATATATATATATATATATATATATATATATTAATGGTCAGCCAGTTAACCAGTTCACGGGTAGACATGTTTGTCGACAGTGTTGTGCCCCCTCTTCTTCCTATTGGGGTTTTGAAGGGCTAACTTTTTGGTTAGCCAGTTTGGAATCAAGGGAATTGAACGCTAGTGCTGGGGTATCTTTCAGGCTTGGTTCATGTTGAAGTGATTAGACTTTTCACACTATACATACAAATCCATACACCAGAGTTTTTTCTATAGTTACATCAGAGGTCGTAGGTCAAACCTTCTAGATGTTCAGTCTTTTGTCTTGGACAAATCTCCTCACATCGTTATATTTTTTAGACTAATCCGGGTGCTTCTATTGTTAGCAACAGTCTACATGTGAATGGTTTGTCCGCTTAGACTCTTCCCCGCACTTACATGGTCTTGCTCTTTATTTTCACAGAGATTTCCCCATTCCATGTATCCCGAGTTTTGAATCTCATGGGAGTACTTTAATATGTCTGAGGTTGTTTTTGCTGCACTCCACTCCCTATTTGGTGTTTATGTACTGTTCCCCTTCTGACAATAACTGCTCTATTGTTTATGCTATATCCCGCAGTATTGGTAATTGATTGCAGCTTTATCTGCCAACCTCCATCTTTGCTTTTAGTGACCTCGATGCTCATCATTCTTTCTGGCCCACTTACCTTAATCTGTCTTAACTTTTTTCTCGCTCATGACTTGTCCCAGATTTCATCTTCCCTACACACTTTCCTGATAATGACCTTCGTCAACTATTCCTACTTGATATTTTACTCACTTCTGTTTCTGACTCATGTTATATTTCCTCTTCTCTTCCATTGGCTTCTTCTGATCATGATGTTTATGCTATTAACTTTCAAGTTGATTTTGCGGTGAAGTTTTCTGTTGATCGTCTCTTTGATGAGAACACTTTTAACTACAAGAACGCTGATTGAGATGGGCTTCGCAGCTTCCTCTATCGCGTACAATGGGGTCCTATTTCTGCTATGTCTCCTAATGGGGCTTATATGGAGGTTACTGACTGGCTTCTTGTTGGAATTAACACCTTCATTTCCCATCGTAAGTTTCGACCCAAACTGAATTCTCCTACTTGGTTTTCATCTGTTTGTGCTTCTGCCATTGCCAATCGTAATGATTGCTTTAAGCAGAATCGTCGGGATAGTTTTGAGGCGTCGAACAATATTACAGAAAAGCTACAAATGCATGACTAAGTATCGCTATTCTCAAATGATTCGTGACTGTATCTCATCTCAAAAGCTTGGCTTTTGTAATTTTTAAAATCTCAACAATAGTGTCGTTAATAGTGGGAGGTGTGCTATTTTATCTCTTTTAATAATCTCCAGGTTGTTCCATCTTCTAATAATAAAGCTTTTTTCTTTGCTCGTCCTTTTGCTGACAATTATTCTCTTGATAATTCTGGTGCTGCCCTCTCTGATTTTTCTTCCCATAACCGATCACTCACTTGACGTCATCATTATCACTGCGAAGACGCTTGCTAGGTTTCATTCTTTACTTGACCAGTCTAAAGCTACCAGTCCTGATTTAATTCCCAAACATTGTGCTCCTCAATTTTCTTCTATCTTCTATAAATTATTCAATCTCGGTTTGTCTCAATCCTGCTACTTCTTTTGTATGAAAGAGTCCTCTATAGTCACTATCTTCAAAAATGCTGGGATTGGTCTGACGCAACTCAGCATTGCCCTGTTAGTATGTTATTAGCAACATTTAAGAAAGGTTAGGCAACAGCAAGCTTGTCAATTTTGGAGAGAGTTTTGTCATTTTTTATAATGTTCACTATGGCTTTCATGGTTTTTGTTCACCTGCTTCTCTTTTAACTGTTGTAGCTGAACGTATATATTGGTTTATGGATTATTAAAGAAAGGGTTGAGCCATTAAACTTGGCACGTTAAAGGCGTTCGACAGAGTATAACATTCTGGTCTTCTGCACGAACCTCAATGTTTTAGTGTTAAGGTTCTTGACATTATTAGGTATTTTCTTTCTGATCAAAACTATCGAGTTACTCTATATTCTGTACTCTCATCCTCGTTCACTCTCAATGCTGGTGTTCTTCAAGGTATTATTCTTGGTCCAAAATTGTTTCTGCTTTATATAAACGATCTTCCAGATTAAGAAGATTTACATATATTCTGATGATACCACTCTCTATTCCGGTGTAGTATCTCGCCGTCTGCTTAGGATCAATTGGAATATGCAGCTGATGGTGACACTTTTCTAATTGCAGTCAGATACGTACAGACACGGCCGTCACAGAGTCGACACTTTCAATAGACACCAACTCTACAATAGATCTATTGCTCTTTCTGCTTCCTGAAGCTATTCTTTATCTGTGGAAATCAACTATTAGATAGTGCATTGAACGTGAATCTCTGTCTAATTTGATGGTACTCAATCGGTTCAGTAGCGTATCCATAATCTGATTGACAGAACCCTTTCTTCACTACATACTTTATCTCTCACTCAGCGACGTGATGTTGCTAGTCTCGATGTTTTCTATAAATATTATAACAACATGTGTTCTTCAGATCAATTGTCTGGTTGCTTTTTCCAGCTTGTTTTACTTATTGGTTTAGTGGTCTTCACCAATTCGATCTTTATATACCACGGTATAATACAGCTTCCTATTATAGTAGCTTCTTTCCAAGAACTGCAGGCTTGTGGAACTCTTACTTTGATGAGTTTTTTTAGACTAAAGGCATTAGGTATCTCTTGCTATTTTTATAATAATAGTTTGTTCCTTTTACCTCCTTACCTAAATTGGCTTCATATGCCTTGTCTGGAGTGATTAGTATTATATATATATATATATATATATATATATATATATATATATATATATATATATATATATATAAATAGTAGTATGATAATTTGTTTGTGATAATTTTTCCGAGAATCTAACAAAAATATGTATGACGAGCTTGTCATATTAAACTTTCATACTACTAATAACTCTACTTACGAATTCAGTATTTTTTACATAAATACTAAATAGATATATTAAATAATACTTTAAAATATCTTATATGAGTATATACCTAATATAGTAATATATATATATATAAACATATATATATATATATATATATATATATATATATATATATATATATATATATATACATACATTTACGCACACACACACACACACACACACACATATATATATATATATATATATATACATGACTTTACGGGCTCCACTACTTTTGAAACTGCTCCCGCTCCTGCTCCAACCCCCAACATTGGAGACGGCTCCTCTCACCCTCCACATTTTCAAAAATGAGTCGCTCCTGCTCTAATTCCTATAAAAAAGAGCGCCTCTTTTTCAGCGCTCAATAATGAAAATGTACCTTCTTTCATAAACGTTCTATTCTGCCAATTAGTGGTCGAAGGATAGGGGTGGGCGTCAAAGGATCTCATCAATATGGGTTGGGATGTCACTTGTAGTGTAAGACCGTAAGATAATATTTTAGAACATCTTGCTAATATTTTGAGAGTTATAGAACATGTCGGACGAAGTATAGGATTATACGTAAATTTTCGTTTCCTGATGTATAAAATCGAAATAGCAAAATACCTGAAGTATTTTAAAACAATTTTCATTTTAATTACATTAACAACCTTTTTTTTCAGAAAAGAAAAATTTGACCCGATATTTTTGCTATTTATTTTGGAAGGGAATTAAGATTTGTTTGAAGTAAATAAAGTTTTACTTTTAAACATTATTAGTGATTATTTTCTTTTTAAAGAAAACATTCCTCTGTGAGAGGAGAGACAGCCAGGGCAACATTAATCGTCGTATTGTCGTTAAATATGTGCTTGTTTTACGAACGTAAATATATACTGTATAATGTATATTATTATTTATAACAGAGAAACGCGCAAGTACTTTCAAACAAATCGATTTATAGTGCAATTTGGGGCGAATAAAAAAACAATTAAATTTATTTTTACAAAAAATGTTTTTCATAAGTTGGCCAAAAAATATAAATAAATTGTCAATAAACAATGCAGAGATCTATTTAGCGTCTTAAAATTTCATACAAAATATCTGGCCTAGACCTTGGGAGTTGAGAAAAATATCGGGTCAAATTTTCCTTCCCCGAAAAATTAACTGGATCAAAATTTCCTAGTTCGGGCAAAAACATTTATTAAAATAAAAAATTTGAATAAAAAAGGTGAAAACGTCTATATTTAAAATCTCTAACAAAAGCAAACTGTTTATCCGATGATAGATTTTTTAAGATAAAGAAATATATCTAATCTACTTTCGGTTCTAAAAAAACAACAAATTAGTTAGAGAGTCTAACTATTTGCTTTTTTAAAATAAAATTTAAGATATTTTCTTTAATTTAATTAAGTTTAACCATCGGTTTAATTGTAGAATAAAGACCACTGTTGTTTTCTTTCGCTAATTTCACTTGGTATTCGCCCACATTTTGGATGAAACTGATTGTTGGTCTTAATTGTATTTTTAGTCCTGAAATAAAATTCTCATTTACTTTTTAAAGTGTTGACGTTCTAACTTTAATTCCATGTTTTAATAGCTGACGGCCATATTGGTTTTTATTGGTTTTTTTTCCTTGGACTAAAGATATTTTTCCTTGGACTAAATATATTTTTACTGCTTTAACATTTTATTACACACAAAAAAACAAAACTTTGAACATTCTATTTATAAAAGCAAGTTTTAACGGAATTTAACGAATTTAAAGCAAACATAAAAAGGTTAAAAAAAATAGTCGTGAATTTAAGAATAACAAAAATGTGGCATAAAAGTTCAATTTGATATATGCTAAAAAATAAATTAGAATTTTCTGTCAGGGCAAAATGTACCATTTAACCTCAAAAATCGATTTTATCGAACATTTGGGTGGATACCGAGTGAAATGGGCGAGAAAATCCAACGTCCCATATAGTATAATTAAACCTAAAATTATTTATTTAAAAACACGAATTAAAAGTAAAATTGGCTTATTTATTCAATCAGCAATAAACATCATTGTCATGAATACAAAAAAGTTCAAATCTATAAGAAAATAATTTCAAACACATCTATAGACTCACTGGCGCATTTGAAGACATTTGTAGCCAAATTGTCTCCTGCCTTAAGAAAACTGTCCCATCAAAAATGTAACATGTCAATGTAACAATCTGAGACTTCAAATGTTTTGTTTTCGTTCTTTCTTATTCTCTCTTTCCTTCCTGTCTCTCTCTCTATCTCATATACATTTACCAGATATATATTTTTTTAAAATAACTCAGAGTAAACTCTGAGATTTTTTTCTTTTCCTTTTTATTACTGAATAAAAAACTAATGTTTAAATAACAACAAAATAAAATAATTTTAGAGCGAGGAGCTGAATATAAAATGAGCCCTCCTCTTCTTCGCTCAAGCAAAAAAGAACGCGCTCCAAGTGCACGCTCCTTTTTAGAAGACCTCCGTAACGACATATATATATATATATATATATATATATATATATATATATATATATATATTGAAGAAATCGTTTGTTAATCGCCTTCGCCATATGAGTTTTAGTAATAGTCAAATAATTTATTCGTTTGGTTGTGTAAAGTCGTCATAAAGGCAACATTCGTTTGTTGCCGAAGTGGGACTTAAGCTAATTTCGAGAATACTTTGTTTCTTCAAAACCGTACTTTTGTTGTAAATGAGTGTCTATAATTTTTTTAAATAAATAAGTTTTATAATTAATTGATAATTGAATAAATTCACGTGTACTTTACGACAGACGCGTATATTATTTGACTAAAAGATAATTTCACCTAATATTACGATACAAAATTATTTGCTTCAGCCATTTCTTCTTTGCAGACCAATTCGTTTATCGTCTAACAATTAGTATTTGTCTTACTCTACTGCTGCGTAACAAAATGAGATTTTTTTCTTTTCTTCTTCTTTTTTCAAACAAAAATAAATAAATGTTCTTCTTTCTGATTTCTTTTCGCAATTAATTAAAGTCTCTTCGTCTTAGAACCGGAAAGAAACGCGAAAAACCTTTAATGTTCTTCGCGTGTCTCTCCGGTTCTATTTTGTACACTACTACGACGCGGACTTCGCTATGTGTTTTCGTCGCAACAACAAGGATTTCGCTTTCGATTAAATGATATCTGAAATAATCCTAAGTTATTTTTTTGGTAATCACAAAGTACCGATCATAAATCAAGAAATGTGACCTGGGTTTCTCGTTCAGCAACCATATACCGTCGTCTTCGCACTCGGGCACTTTTCTGTCGTTCCAGTCTGCGTTGGTTTATGTGGCGTCTACTCACTTTTTGTTGGCCATTCGTAGGCGCGCAAAACCGAGGTGATGCACCATGAGTTTCAGCGTTGAACAAAAAGCGTATGTTCAACCGGACAATACCTCTTCCCATTGCTTTGTCAAGAAGTATAAGCTGCTGTTGCCTGGGAGGCACATCAACTGGGTAAAGACAGGTTCTTGTAGAAATGAAAATAACGATAAAATGGTGAAATCAAACAAACAGTCCAAACAATTCAAAAACACAACAAAGCTCTTGATTTTTGTTTTAGTTAGTATACTGTATATTTCTTCAGACTGGTATATACAAAGAACTTGTCTATTTTACTAGGTAAATTGTGAATACTACTTGGGAGATCTTCTTAAAATTAGTGACTTCTTTACTCAATGGACGATCGATGTAAAAATAATTTTCTTTCCGGATATATAGTCAGCGATTCCGCTCGATTCGAGGAGAGGGGCGCAGCTACGAAGTCAGTCTCTCGCGGACTGCCAACTCACTCTACGCTCTCGAATACTAATAAATTCCTTCTGCGTAACACTTTATATAGTTATATAACATACCGATGAAGATTCTTTTGGGGGAGCCGCAGTTCCCTACATTTAAAAGCCTTGAGTAATACATTGTATTGCCCTCGTAAGGAGATACGTAAAACCGACAACACTGTACTACAAATTTCGGTCCCGTCAGAAGGCGGCAAGCTCACATGCCGCTAAAGTTAACAGCTTGTTGGCGGCTGCCAGCTTTAAGGTTCAATACAAATTTGGCTGAAACCGGCATTGCTAAAAGGTTAAAAATCAGAACAGCGTGTTGAATAATAAGAAAACACTGGTGAATGTTATTGTTTTTAACATCCAACAAACACCCAATTGTTTCAAACCCACTTTATAAAAACAAGCATGCAAATGTAAAATTAAAGAAAGATGATCAAACGAGGCGCCCCTAAACAATCAAATCGCCTCCTACTCATCGCACCCAAAGTAATGTCGACTCCTTCCACATCAAATCGCCAGATATCATAGCATTATGAAAAACGAATCTAAATTCCAACCACTGGCTTATCCGTCTCGGACCAGTTTCAAAAAAGAGTGTCTAACAATCCCTTCTAGCATCGCTTCAGTGTTGCATCCCTGCGCTTGTTTGACCAGTACTTCTACGGGGCGTGTCATAATTAAGTTACCCTATTTGTACCCCTTCAACGAAAATATTCCCGGGACACCCGACTAGAAAATAATCTCACCGCTTAACAGTAAAGTTCCCTAGATGTCGAAAAAAATTATTTTCTACTCTGATAGCTTCTCTTCTCGGACTGCTTTCCCATGGAAATCCCTCACTTTACCCTGTTTCCCCGACTGTCCTAACATGCAGAAATATAAAATTAAAGTGAACAAAGATATTGCTGTCGAACTTCAAACTCATCAATATGGCCCCTATCACAGTAGCCCTTGACTTTTGTGACAATATGCATCGTTTTGGTCGAAGAAAACTGTTTTTTAGTCATGGGGAAATAGGAATAGATGAAAACAGTGCGTGCACTGTGGAAATGACACAATACTTAATTATCTATCAATAATGCGGAGCAATAAATTCAATTTTTCCTGAATATTTCCTGCTCTGATCAGTAAGCACATCTTCACCGATTAGAAGTACTCATGTGGTAAGCAATAAACACGTTCTTCCCCCCGAAAGTAGATGGTACATACCTAAAATTAAGTAATATTGTATTAACCGTAAACCTATGAGAAAACACGTTCTTCTGTTGTACGTGTTTCCTCATAGATTTACATAGACGGAAACAGAGTTAGCGAAACGAAATTGTTAGAAATAAATTCGTAATCGAAATGACCGTCAGAAGTCAATTTCGTACAAAAAGTATCCTGGTAGGTTCTGTTGATATCCTTTCTTAGATGAGAGAACAGCTTCCGAAAGCTTTGGATAATGGCCTCTGGTTACCTTAGAACAGGGGCGGGCAACCTCCGGCCTGCGGGCCACATCCGGCCCACGAATGCTTAGCGTCCGGCCCGCCACCCTACCAGGCTTTATTATTGCAATCCGGTCCGCGGACCTCCAAGTCAAACTCATATCATTTTGTGACATAGACGTAAAAGTAGGTTTCAATTAAGATTTACAGTGGGATAAAAATGTATGAATATCGGCGAGCGATGATGGATGTATATTCCGTTTTTCTTTAACTATTGATTTCTAATCCTTGGCCTGAGATTAAAATAGAAAAAGAGAAAGAGAGAGGCAAAGAGGAAACGAGAGACGAGGAAAGAGCATAAAACAGAGAACTTATGTGAGGTGTGTCAAAACGAATGCTGGATCACCTTGCTACTTCCCCCCGTCATTGTTTTTATGATTCCAAAATGGCTCTTCGTCGGCGCCTTTTATAACATCACATACAGAAGTCTCTTGAGAAAAAATATCAGATTTGTACAGTGTTCAATGCAATTTTTGTACAATTTATTCATGTAAACAAAATATTGTAATTCTGAGATTTCGTTTTAAAAAATAGCCTCATATTACTTAATTAAATATCAACACTGAAAAAAAATGTGAAAGGACTTTATATTTAAGAAAGAAATATTCATGACTATGAATAATGTAAGTGTATTTTGTCTTGTTGACTCCAAAGATCGATGTATTTTTGATAACCCATCTGCTATTCGAAAATTCCGTCATTCGGAAATGTGAAAGTAGTTTGATTAGCCAATCAGTACACAACGAAAGAAGACTTGATCACTTTGAATTTATGGTGGAAAATGTATCGCAGGTAAAAGAAAAAAAATAGAGCATGAAATGAAATAATGATGATGTTCTGTGCAGGGTCACAAGCTGTAATAGTCAAATAAATTGTGGAAAATTCACTTTAATTAATATATAAGATATGTATTGAAAAATAAAAGATAGAGCACTAATACTTGGACACTATTTATTGAAATCAGTGTATAAAATAACTATTCTATTTACAGTGTGAACCATTATGTCGGTGTTGATATTGGATTAATCGCATTGCATATAAAAGAACAGTAAGAAAAACACTCCACTATCTCGTATCATACACAATTTGACATATTCGACGCTTGTTTTCCCACTACTGTTCTCATATACCTTAAAAACCAATCATAGATGCTTATTTCTGGGGTTGAGTTATGTATGAAAACGAATTCTATTTTATTGTTCTAATTTTATGAAATTTATTATTAACTGAAGAAGTTACCCATTTTTTTAGCTATCTATGTATTTCTCTCGTCCCCTCTAACTTATTTGAATCAACCACTATCTAACATGTATTACTGTATCTTAGAACATTTAGAAAAAGAATGACGCTAAAATACGTTGCCATCTAATTTAATTACATATGTCTCTACATACCACAAGCACGCATGTAAATTAAATGGTAAAATAAAAAAGTATCTTTACTTTTATATGAGAATGAATAATAATAATAATAATAATAATAATAATAATAATAATAATAATAATAATAATAATAATTACAATAATAATAATACTTCTATATAATAATAATGAGAAGAAGAAGAAAAAGGACCTTTTTAATTTTAGAATGCCTTAATAACTACGTGATATTTCATGAATTTAGAATAGCAAAGTAGAATAAATTATGTTAGTTGTTGGCAGCCAACGAGTCACGGGTATGTCTATAGATATACTTCCAGAATAAATATAAATTGACGATATGTAAGATATATTTTTAAAATATGTTTACCAATATAAATATAGCTTATCTATGGTGTCACTTATCAGGATGTTCTCGAATTAAACATCTCATAATTCTTATAATAATTATGTAAGGCGTCCAGACGTGCAAACTGATTGTAGAATAATCGTTTAGCCTTCATGTGCATTCCCTCCTCAACTCACACTAGATTCTAATTAGGTTTAAACTTCTCGTCTTCCGGGCGATTTCCCATCTTGACCTTGAAAGTCAGCACTTAAACAACACATTGCATTTAAGCGGTAAGAGATGTTGTCAAACTGCAAGGAATCTGGGAACGTAAGTTTCCAGCAATTAACTTGGGGTTAATTCGATTTAATGAAGAACACTCAGTTCAAAACAGTCTCGGCGCGCCTCACGAAACGGATTAAGTAGATTTTGACAGGCGTACAATCTTCTTGGATTACAATCCGATTACTAAAAGGTAGGTTCGATCTAAAACACTGAGACATAACAGACCAAATTAAACCAAACACGAAAATATTTAAATATAAAACTGACACGAATCTTGCCCATCTTAACCGCGTTAACTCGATACACCTCATTTCCAGATCCTTTCATATGAATTCCAAAGAAATCAGATTTCAAGAAATTCCCTCAGTTGTTCGTAATTCGAAATCAAATATCTAACAGAGGTGTTTGTTTTCTCATCAAAAAGTGAACAAACGTCAAATTGAACGCGAATAAACACAATGTATTTCTTTTTCAAAGCGTAATTAACTGAACTATGTCTGATTATATAGGTCTATCTATAAAACACTTGTAGGAGATTGTGACATATTTCCATTATATTGACGTACAGCGAATGCAGACCCCACGATATTATTATACAATAATTGGACAAAACAGATACTACGAGGCCGAGAAAGTGTACTTGTCTTAAAGTTTCACGTTCGACACAACAGATACATCAGATGAAATATAAAAATGTACTTTTTTTACATTGCATGTTCGGTGATCGATATGATGAGATCATTAAAAAAGGTGGAGGGTGATAATGTACGTACGAACATGAAACTGCATTAGCGTATTATAATATAGATCAGGGTTTCTCAACCTGGGGTTCACAACAAAATTTCTAAGGGGACTTAGATGGCTAATAAAAGAGGTATTTTAAATAGTAATAGTTGCGGATTATGAAATTCAGTAGCCGTGCCTTCATAAAGTTGTCTTCCATTATTAGTGAAGGATAAACATATATCATTATTCGAAGAATTTTGTATTTTCGGACTACTGTTCTTATCTTGGGTGGTTTTATCACAACGTTTCCCATCACGAAGTATGTGGTTTCTATGCAGAAGGTCAACATCTCCATTAGATAATCAATTGGAATACAAGTGCGTTCCTTCAGTGAAGCATCTGAAGTCAACCTTTCTCGTACTACCGTCAGGGTCTCATCAGTGGGTACTTTCGTGTACAGACACACTACATCTAGACTCACCATCTGGTTTGAATTTAAGGCTCCCAAAATTCATGCTAGAATTTTCCGCAAGGACCCGTGGCGCAGTGGATATAGTACTAAGTATAATTGAGTTCTAAGTGACAGTCATCTGAAGGTTCAATCTCCATACGATACGAAGAATTGTGAATTACTGAAGACTTCTAAGTCATGGCAGATGGAACGAGATCATGCTACCCCCGGTGATTTTATCATTCGAAATTGCGTCCAGATTCCTGAGTTCGACAGGAAGATTCCTAAATTTAACAAAGTACACCTGAAGAAGGTAGGAGGTTACATCGGCCGAAAGGTTGTGATTAGAATATACCAAATTCTTCGAATTATCAACCCTCATCTAAAAAAATACGAAACATAATATATCATTATATAAGTAATAATTCCCAAAGAAAAAAGTACATACATTATAATAATAATAAAAAAGTAAATTACCAAAGAAACGTTTGTGATTCGAACAAGCACTTATCAGAGTGTGTTACCGAGTGCTCAAACTATTTGAAACGGAGCACTGAAATGTGTTCGAAGATATGATATATTAAATATATACCATGTAAACAGGTTTAAAATTTGCAAAAATAATTGTGAAAATGTATTAATAAGTAAATCAATCGTTTCTTATTTATTTATTGTACAAATTTATTTTGGTGATTGATTTCACGGACAAACTATGGTCATTCCCCATGAATTTGAAACTTTAGAAAGGCAGAACCAAGATAGAAATCAATGCATGTTTGAACACCTCTATGAGGCACTTGATCAAAGAAAAAACACTGGAGAACTAGATGCCGTTGAGCTTGTGAAATCTATGCATGTTTGAACACCTCTACAGAGCAATTGATGAAAGAAAAAAACACTGGAGAACTAAATGCAGTGGAGCTTGTGAAATCTATGCATGTTTGAACACCTCTACAGAGCAATTGATGAAAGAAAAACACACTGGAGAACTAAATGCAGTGGAGCTTGTGAAATCTATGCATGTTTGAACACCTCTACAGAGCAATTGATGAAAGAAAAAAACACTGGAGAACTAAATGCAGTGGAGCTTGTGAAATATATGCATTTTTGAACACCTCTACAGAGCAATTGATGAAAGAAAAAAACACTGGAGAACTAAATGCCGTTTAGCTTGTGAAATCACATCTTGCTTCTGCGGATGGAGTTGCAGTCTTACTTTACTGAATCGAGTAAAATGGAATCAAAATTCATTTGAAACACATTCATTGGGAATGTACACCTTCTTCCAGATAGTATGCAAGAAGAATTCTTAAAGTTCGAAAAAGACTGTTGCGAAAGATGCATTTCAAACTTTTTTCCTCACTAAGTTCTGGGCTAAAATGAATGAAATTTACTCTGTTGTATCTGAAAGAGTTTTGAACTCTATACTGATGTTCCTTACTACTTACCTGTGCGAGCAAGCATTTTTAACGCTGTTGAATATGAAAACGAAACATCGATCACGACTGAATGTCGAGCATGACCTGCGGGTTTGCCTGTCTGATACTGCCCTCGAATTGAGGAACTTGCTTGTAACAAACAAACACAGCCCTTACACTATAGTTTATGATTGATTGGTTCTTAAGAAAATATTAGTTCACTCCTGCTGGTGTAGCATCATAGTAAAATATTTGTGATAATTTGAAAAATTAAAAAAATGTTAATAATTTTATATCATTTGCACAATTATTGTAGTAGAATGAGTAAGTCAATAAACTACTATTATGTTCATTGTCACATTATCGTGTGTTCAGGAAGATGATTTTATAACTCAGGGGTTACTTAACAGGAAAAAGATTGAGAACCTCTGATATAGATTACTTGTTGGAGATTCACACACGGAACTCGCGTGGCATAAAAATGATAAAAAATTAACAAATATCGAAGATGAATGATAAAAAGAGGATGGTTTTAGGGGAGACGATACATACACTTCTATCTATCTATATAAAGCAAAGTTGAGTGTATGTGTGTATGTGTGTTGCAATGTCACAGTTAAACTGTTTATACAAAGGTATAACTAACCGCAGATCAGAGATCCACACCTTTGAGCCGATATCTCTATCGATATCAGAAGTTGTTCACACTTTTTCAAACTGCTTATTCAAAATAGAAAGTATGTAAAAATAACATTAGAAACAAATGTTCCGACATTTCTAGAGTTCCCTTTCCAGTTTCATATTTTCTATTATTAGCCGACCGATCAACATGCTTATACTAATCGTTCATAAGTTATCATACGTATTTGATATATTGTCTACCAAGCGGAAAAAACATATAAAGCAACAAATAACGTATGAGGGATTGCAAGACAGATATATAAACGGAAAACAGTTTAGCATTAGTGGAAGCGAAGCGAATTGATCTGTAACGTAAATTCCGACGACACATACTGGAAGCAGGTGGATGTTTCTTTTTTATTCTCAGAAACCAAGGCCTTCATTCAGCAGCGGACTTTGCCTTAAAAATATATTCATCATAAAATAATCGGGAGATTGTCTCAATATATTTTGGATAACTATGTTGAACAAGCGTGCAACGTCTGGTCTCAGGAATTGCTTTCCGTCGTATAAGACCCCCAAAAGCAAAACAAAAAAGATCAGGGATAAAATGAAATGCGAGTCAATTTTACAAATCTGAGAATTTCTCTTGACAGTCTACAAGCTGTCTGACAACCGAGTATTAGCGCCTGAATAACCGAGTCATCGTTAAGCCGACCTGGTCACTGAGTTTAGTTTTTCTGCTACGTCACAGTAGTTCGTATTTGCAGTTATTTCAGATTGTAACACGTGTATTTCAAAGGTAAATTAATCCCAGTAAACAAAGATGAGTAAGTGAAAACATTTGTACTTCTTAAAAGTGTATAGAATTAATACTTGATAAAACTCCCGTTAATTTAATTAAAAGTTAGAAATTCACACGTTTTCAAATATTGTTTGTTTAAATAAAATTATTTTACAATCTTTTAATTTTCTTTAATTTTTTTAATTTTTGTACAAATAATTTAGACATATAATTTTCTTTTAGTGTGTTATAACTTTTCATTTAATATTTTTCTTACATTTGGGAGTGATTTCATTTTTAGATATAATGGAAGAAATGTTGATGCTTTCAGAAACAAGGTACTCGTGATTTCTGGAAAATCTACAATAGTGTGATGAACAATTGACAATCGACAATTTCCCCGCTATCAAATCACAACGATTCTCATTGCGAACTGAAGCCACACTCGAGAACCTGCTCACAACCCGATCTCAGCTCAAAGTCATCATAAAAAACCATGACACCTCCAAAGCATCTGGGCCTGATCTTATATCAGTAATAGTAATAAAAAATGTTCTGCTAAGCTGGATCCTGTCCTTTCAAAACTATACAACAAATGCCTTACTGAATCTTGTGTTCCTGATAGTTAGAAAATTGCCTCTGTGTTACCAGTATTCAAGAATTCTGGAAGTTAAAACTGATCTTCTAAACTACCGCCCAATCAGTCTACTCTCGATTTTTGCTAAGATCTTTGAATCATAAATCAATCAAGCGATAGTCTGTCACCTCGTTAATGCAAAACTTTTTTCTGATCATCAATACAGATTAAGACAATCACGATCTACCGCAGATATCCTAACGGTCATCTCTGTACGCATATATCATACACTGAACAAGGCAGGTGAAGCTAGGGCGGTGGCGCTTAATATATCCAAGGCATTTGACAAGGTCTGGCATGAAGAGTTTCTCCTAATACTTCACTCATAATGTATGACTCGACAAATATTTAATATAATTAAATCTTTCTTAACAAAAAGAAAAATGCAGGTTGTCAGCGATGGTCGTTCATCTAAGCAGCATAAATGCTGGTGTACCCCAGCGATCCATCCTTGGGCCTCTAATGTTCCTGATTTTCATAAATTACCTTCCTGGTGTCATTTAGATTGGGATAGGAATATTTGCTGACGATACCACGCTCTACTCTTGTCATGTGGACAAATCCGACGCGCACATATCTGAGGCAATGGCTGAATCCTTAGAAAATGACCTCTAGTCTGAAGTGAATTCGGGTCAAAAATGGATGGTAACTTTTAATGCCGCAAAGACAATACTACTTTCCTTAAATAGCAAGAAACCTCTTAAACCACCGATTGTTATGGCAAATAAAACCCTACATGAGAGTTCATCATTAAACCCTCTTCCTCATTAAACTCTCAGAGATAACATGAATTGGAATAAATACATTGAAAAGATTGGAAGGGATGCTGCAAAGAATGTGGGATCCCTCTACGGTGCTAGTAAACTTCTCACACCTGATATTATCCTATATCTCTACAAAGCCACCATCCGCCCGTGCATGGAGTATTGTTGCGATATCTGTGCTGGGACATCATCCGCTAGTCTCTCCCTCTTACACAAGGTCCAAAAAAAGAGTCGCCAACTTAATAGGTACCTCACTATCTACCAAGCTCCAGCCCCTGTCCTATCACCGCAATGGTGCATCCTTGTGCCTGTTTTACAAGTACTTGAATGGATTGTGTTCTGATGAATTTGCTACTCTGGTGCCCCCACGACACAAATTCACTAGACCAACCCGACAATCTGGCAAATCCTATCCATTAACTGTGGAAGTCCCCAGATGCCGAATAGCTTTCTACTCCAAGAGCTTCTTTTCTCGTGTTGCTGGACTCTGGAACTCCCTTGCTGCGCCCTGCTTTCCTGACGGTACTGACATGCAGAAATTTAAGACAAATGTCAACAGACATCTCGCTGCACAGTTCCCAATTTAGGTTGACCTCCCCCATAAAAACAACTATCACCCTTTTTCTCAGTAGCCCCTTACTTCTACAGTGTCGGCCTGACATGTTTGGGGTGAACTATGTTTTTAAAAAATTAAAAATTAAAGATAAAGAACCAGCATTTTGTAATAGTTTTGTTTTAATTTCATCTTTTTTTAATTTATTAAATTCCGTAAGAACATTTGTGTGTGTGTTAAATAATGCTCAAAGTTTATGTCTACAAGAATATTTTCTGTGTGTAGAATAATATGTTTAATAAGTAATGTTTGGTGTAACCAACAAATCATATAAAATTCAGACATAAGGTCAGTTTTAATGTGAGTCACATCAATCTTCTCAAAAAAGAGGCACTCTGAATTTGAACACATAAATATTGCATCAATTTGGAAGGATGTATGGGTATTGTTACTGCACTTAATATTTTCTTGCCTCTGTCAGTGTAAAAGAAATCCGAGTCTTTAGAACTGAAATCAAAAGAAAAAAAGTAGTAAAAACACAAATATGTAACAAATAAATGTTAGCAAAGGCAAGATAAGTTAACTATTTTTTTACTGTAGTCAACAAAACAAAATATCTTGAATGGCAAAATGTTAATTTGGGTTTGAAATTTTTCAATAGTATACTATTAAGGAATTGCTGAGCTAAGAAACACAAATCTTTGCTTAACTTTTCAGAAATTGCAAAATACATAGAGATATTGTATATTTGGTGGACAATACTTGATGTAAAAACACCATTTTAAAGTGGCAGGCTTCGCAATAAGTATGCTAATTTACATTAATTAAATGAAGAAATTATAGATTTCTCTCTATATTCTGTGACTGGTTAGAATGTTTGAATAGTATTCTTATAAGACCTGGGAATTTAACAAAGAAAACATACACTGCTTTACATCACACCACATATACAACTTATTTTACGTTTGTTTTTAAACTAACTTATTCATCGTTTGTTTTACTTTAAACTTATTGATTGTTTGTTTTCATTTAAACATATTCATTGTTTGTTTTCATTTAAACTTATTTATTATTTGTTTACAGTTTTAAAATTATTCATCATTTGTTTTTTAATTTACTTATTGTTTATTTGTTCTCTAAATTCATAATTCAGTTTTGCAGTAATTGATTGTATTCTGTTTAAAAATATACGAAATTGTACATGCATTGTAACAAACAATAGGCTGCTTTAAATATACGTAATTTTAGATACGTTGTAACAAAAAATATTTTCTGCACAAAAACTTGTAACTTTAAACAATTAACTATTCATTATGAATTTTTTTTATTTTATTTATATTGAATAAAGTTCATTTTCAGTATAAATCGAATCGTTTTCCTATTTTCATTTTTATGGGAAATTTTTAAAGTTTTCTAATGCTTTTTATTAAAAGGCTTTTATTCATTACTGGGAGTTTGACTGTCCGACAGTTCTACCTATTAGGATGACGTCATTTTTCAGTGAGCAGGCCTACTTAACGATAGCTACGCTTTAACACAGTTCCTTTGTCATATACATGTATACTTCCACATGATAAGCCCGCTCGAGTGGAAATCGCTATTCGTCAGTATTCATCTTGGACTCAAATTATGTGAGCATCACAGTGCAGAGATTGCATTGACAAGTTTCGTCTTTATCCGCAGTCATTTAGTCGTAGCGTGTTTCGTTTCCTTAGTCAGTTCATCTCCAAGTACGCCCTGCGACAAACCATATTCATGCCAGACTTAGTAGAGACACCCAATTGCCATAATGGGGCTACACCAAGTTTTCCGAAATCACATTGTTTACACAACTAGGAATAACAATTAAAAGCGATGTATTGACTTTAAACGCAGTCGTACACACACACGCATAATGCTGAACGCTCAGGTCGCCTAAATTCAGCACCAATAAAAGACATTATCAGAAGAGGCACGTAGAGTTTATAAAATAAATATCATTTCTCTTGTGTGCAAATTTATTTTACTTTGTTGGCAATGAAAACTGATGGAGTTGTTTGACATCGATCAATTGCCTTCCTTCAATTAATTGATGAAGACGTATCTTTTTTTTACCAACAAGTCACCGCTTATCAAGGACCAAAGCCCACTCAAGGATAAGGGTTAATGAGTTTGTCAAATCGACGGTGATGCAACATTTTAAGCATTAGTTACGATTGTTGTAACTGGTCAGAATTTGATTATTTAAGAGAACGGCTCAACAAGAATTTCTTTACATTAGACTTGAAAACGACCATGTTGTAGTCGGCTGGAAAGCAGCCCCGTTTTATTGTGTTCCACAGACTGATAGTACTAGAACTTCGCTCATAAAAGTTCTGTTTAGTTTAAGGGAGAGATTATTTAGAGTGGTTGAAGCTTCACGAGTTTTGTTGTGAATGTTTTACAGGAGTGAGATTAATTAACATATACACTTTGCACGTGTTTTTGTGTGTTTTACGAATGAGTCATCATTCAAAAAGGCAAAATACAGCATAACCACGTCGAGAGTATATGATATAATCACGCTGACACTGGTTTTCTTTGATCACCGAAGATAAGCTCCGTTGAACTTTATCAGTTCCAGTTAGGTGACCATTACGAAATACCAGACGTTGCATGTGTTTAGGGTGGTGGGGTAGGTGGCTTTCAATTCTCTGCAAAAACTAACGCCGCAAGATCACGTGCAGGATAATTGTTCATGGCGTCTTCATTGAGAAGAATCGTCTTGAAGAACTACTTTTTAATAGTATATTTTCTATAGTCGCAAAACCTTGTCAATTGGCTGCCACAACTGAGACTACATGTTAAATTTGTATAGTATTACTTTAGGATTATAAAAAATACTATTTAACAAATTTAACAACAGACTATAACGTTTAATAATATCCTATTATTATACATTATACTCGTTTTTTCGAACCGACGTTACTGGGTATTATTTATTACTATTGAGTTGGCATACCTGAAGTTATTAGTTGAAAAGTGGTCCTATTTGTAGATCACGTAAAATGAGTAGCTCGTAGACGCGAGATTGGCTATCTCAAGTTTAGCTTTCAACATGCTTGGAACTGGTCCATGTAATGAGACATACCTCAATCTCGATACATGCTGCTATATTGCAGTATTTCTGCTTTTGACTTGGCTCTTACCTATCGGCGATGACACGGCTTCGCTCAAGAAGGCAAACGAGACTAAAGATATTGGTCTACTAAGCAATCTAAACATTACATTCAGGCTGCAAACAAATATGAATACGGATCAAGGCAAAAAGGGGGTGTTATGGTGTGATGGTGATCTACCCTATTTCGTGATGGACTGTTCTCGTATTATATATAGAGGAGCATACGACGAAAGACGTGCAGTATTTCTGTAACATAATATTCTGTACTTCTGTAAATACACATTTATGTAAACATACAACCATGTTGTCTCATTAATTACCAGCCTTTCAAGGTCATAACAGGTTCTAATATGTAATTCTAGAGCAACTATGAATTGAAGTTATTTTCCGACAAGAACAAGGTATCGTATCAAGCAAAATTGGTTTTAATTAAAAATATAACAGTATGTTATTCATAACCATACAAATAGAGCATTGCTAATTACAAGGTTTGTAAATCTGAATATTCATTTGTCTATAAGAATCAGACATTGTAATTACCAATGCTCTAATTGTATGGCTATAGAGAAACAGCTGTTATTTCCTTCTATAAACTCCCTAAATATGTATCCCACTTTATGTCTCCCTCGTCAAACCACTGTTAGAGTATGGTGTCCAGGCTTCTGCTCAATATCTAATACGTGATATGCAGCATATGGAGAGGTAAAGACTGGCTACTCGAATGGTGCAGAGATTACTAAAGCCGACTGAAGAAGCTTAACATTTTCTTCTTTGAACGCCGACGATTACGATGATCTCATTTTGGCTTACATTTTCCTTAATCACGATTACGATCTCCATCTGACCTATTATTCCTGCGCCAGAAAAAGGTATACGCGGGCATAACCAGAAACTGTTTCGCCGCTGATTTTGATTGAACCGAAAGAAGGTGGTTTTCTTAATTAGAATCCCGGGACCTTAGAATTCATTTCCAGGAGATGTAGTAAATGCGCTAACGCGCAGCAATTCAAGGCACAATTAGGTAGCTGCTGGGCTACTGTATGGTCTTCTCTGTCAATTTCTTCCACCCTTTTTCTACATGGCAACTGAGGCTATTATTTTATACCAAATTTATTGAAATAAAATGAAAGTATAATCAATCCGGCGTCTTTTTTATAATTACGTTCGAAGTTGTTCTTTTTAACTGTTAAATATGAAAGTAATTAGACGTAGCAAGCCAGCGTTTAATTGACGTTTTCTTTATAAAAAAAACATCTGTAAAAAATAATTTCAGTCAGTGTAAAGCTAAAATGGTTATATTTTATAAATAATTAAAAGAACTTTCGCCCAAAGTGAAATGTATTCCCCAAACAGAACAGTTTGAATCATTTTTCTCTCGACTTCAGAAGATTAAAACTAATATATTATGATCTAGGTCTAACACATCACTCAATAAGTCCCGGGCCTTGTATATAGAGAGCGCCACCTATAGAAATTCCATATAATTTGTATGAAGAATTAACCTTCAAATAGCACGAATTATTAGTTTAGAAATTACAGTTATTTAAATGAAGCTACTGTCGCAAAATTTAAAACTGTAGAAAAATCTGAATTGTGTCTATTGATAAAACATTGGTTTCTGATGGATATAATACTGTTCAAACAAAGCAATGGCTTGATAAGTTTTGTTCAGACCCTGCTCCGTCGGGAACTACAGTAAATAGGTGGTATTCTGACTTTAAACGCAAACACCAATAATGTTGTAACGCTTAGGTCGCACAACTTCGGCCGTTTTACCGGAAAACGTCAAATAAAGTCACAAAATCGTTCAGGCAAATCGTGAATTGGAGTTGTGTGAGATATTAAAGGAGTTGAAGATATCAGAAGGCAGTACATTCACCATTTTGCATGAATTTCTTTCAATGAGAAAGCTGCGTGAAAGGGGGTGCCAGTTTAGCTCACAATCGATCCAAAACAACAACGCGTCGACAATTCAGAGCGCTGTCTGCAACTGTTTCCACACAACAAACAACAGTTGTTGCATCAACATGTTACAATCGATGTTCATGCACCACTTTATTCTGGAGTAAAATCGGCAATCTATACAGTGTACAACAGCAACAAGTGAAAGTTGTCCAAAGCGACCAAAGACGCAAGCATCAACAGGCAAGGTTGTAAACTCCGTATTTTAGGATTCCCGAGGTATTGTGTTAATCATTGTAAAAGGAAGAATACACCAGGGGAAAATTGTCTTCAATGCAGATGTCATATCGGAAATAGACGCATATTTTCAAGCTAAAGTAAAAGCGTTCTATAAAAAGCCTTGAATTGTTAGAAGGAGACTACGTTGATTAATAAATTCGAATTTTACTTAACAGCTGTTGTAAGAATCCTTATTCAGATTTTGGTCAAAATGTATTATATAATTTTTGATTCTGGATAATGTCTCAAATTTAACATAAGGAGTCTTCAGAATGAATTGAATTACAGGAATTTTGCTTAATTAGTATCTAGTGACTATTGATCAAATTCAATACAAATCTGAAATATTTTAATTTTTAAATCAGGATTGTGCTTATATAATACTCCTTAAAACTTTTAAAATACTCCAAAGAAACAGCTTTTGAGAAGTATTTATTAATGCAGGTTTAAAATTTTTTGTTAAAATTTCATAAAAATCAGAGGTATCAGTATTTTTATGAAGGGTTTCCACTTCGTTTTACGCCCCTTTCCATCAAACTAAATTAAATATAATATAACACACATTTGGAACTATAAATTCATAATGAACGGTTAATTAGTTTGGCATGAATCCTGTACATACAAATAGATAAACATATAAGCATACCTAACTTTATACAGAGAGAAGAGGGTAATAGCTAGAATTGTAGTGTGGTGTTGAAAAAGGAATGTGTTATATTTGCTAAAAGAAGTAAAAAGTAAATTAGTATTGATACTTTTAATCTATCGGGATTTCTATAAGGTTTGCCAATTTAATTTTCGTTATTGGAAGACGTAGCATCTCTCAGCATTTTGATTTTCGCAAATGACGTAAAAACATCAAGAAAGAAACAAAAAATACAAAAATAAACTCAAAGAAATACTTAATATTATAATTTTAATTTACTAAGTTTAATTTTGCATACAATCCAAATAAAAGGTAAATACGTGCCATCCGAAGTCTACAATCTTTGTCTTTAAGTTTCGCGTTACAAACCATAACACCAACGTTACAAGTTTAGAATTGTCATTTAGTTTCATTAATAAATTATACAGCTGTAGACATTCCTATCTGTTTACTCATTTTAGGCGAAAGTGTAACAGGGGTGATAGGAAAATAGATTGTTGCTTTAGCAATTTGAACGTTGAAAAATCTAAAGAACTTTGATAGATAGTTGCTACTGTTGCATAGCCGTCCCGGAATGGGCCGTGGCAGTTCTCGCTTTGTATACCCGTCCTGGAATGAGCCGTGACAGTTCTTGCTTAAACAACTGCTCATTTTTAACACCGAAAAGGCATATGTTGCATACCTTTTAATTTCTCGTACCTTCTCTCTTTCCTCGTCGCGTGGAGGGGTGTCGTCTAGTTGTTGCCTTCTTTATTCTCTTCTGTACTGCCGTGAACATCGCCGCTACAACAAAAAGCGTTATACCATGATTCACGAGACAAACAATATTTTAAACTTTGATTGGTTTATTTCAGGCTTCAGTCTACCGTGTCGATCTTGGAGATGTTTCACCAACGCTAAGGGAGAGACCAAATTACTACTCTATCGTAGTTAATTCCTTGCTTAAGTCCTTAGTCATTCGAGGAAAGGGGAAGAAGGACTCTTATGCCTGTATTCTCTTAGGGAAATGAATTCCCATTTTTCATTTCAGACTACATAGAGAAACACTTCTGTTCGGTTTGGTTCCACTAACCCAGACTCAAAACTCTGTTTCCCACACAAAAGCCAGTGACCTCACAAGACCTCCATGCGCAGGTGCACCTTGACCCTTGATCTGAGGTCTCGTCAACGTGGTGAACCCGTCAACGTCTATGAGCTCTGACTGCGAGAATCAGTTTATTTTGCACTCGACTGTACGGGTCCACCCGCACTAAATCGCGCAAGCCAAACCAAACGATCTCCACATATACGTCCACTTCAAGATGCGTCCGACCCCATAGATCCATGGTCCAACACTACAATTAGCATCCAGCCTCGTTATTCTCTCTCTCTCTCTCTGTCTCTCTCTTTCTCTCTGTCTATGTTTCACACTATCTTTAATGAATGAACGAATCACCTAAAAACGAATGAAAAATATAAATATAAAGAAAATGTTTTGTACTTACTCAGCAAAATGATTTTGTACGCTATTTGCAATGTCCAATACAATGATATCTTTAACTGACAATGCTGTTGATTCATTACCAAATTACGATTATTGTTATATCGATTTGACATATTAAAAAGCACTTCTAACTATATAAATACTCACTAATCTGTCCTTTATAAATAATAATAGACTATCAGCCGGTGATATGTATAAATAAATGTGGAATAAATGAATGTCCCTCCCCCCTCTGTCTCTCTCTGTCTCTCTCTCTGTCTCTGTCTCTGTCTCTCTGTCTCTCTGTCTCTCTTTCTCTCTCTCTCTCTCTCTCTCTCTCTCTCTCTCTCTCTTTGTGTGTTAATCATAGGGAAAAGGTACTACTTTTGCTGCTATAAATTGCTACGTTACTCATAGTCTGAGTGTTTAAAGAAGTCGGCACACAAAGTAAAGCGGAAAATGTATCTATATATATATATGTATCTATCTACCTATCTCTCTCTCTCTCTCTCTCTCTCTTTCTCTAAATATATATCTATCTGGATATCTTTATCTCTACCACTATTTCTCTTGAATAAACAAATTAAAAATTAAATGAAAGAAAAATGTTAGTACCTACGCAGATGAAATGATTTCATACGCTATTTGTAATATTCAATTATAACAAACGAGACTATTGCATTTGATAATCATATCTGTTATTATCAAATGAAATTACAAGTTGAATCTCAGTAATGTCTATTACGGAAATAATTTAATGGGTCGGATAAAATATGTACTCGATTTACTCGATTGAGAATTATGTGTAAGAACACAAACTAAAATTACCGTAAATCATCGACCATCTAAAATCAAATATAGATTTGTCAGATACAATATTATAGCAGTCTGAATTCGAGAATTCGACTGACTTTTCTTTATATATTATATACTTATACATAGCAATACACCTTTAAATGAGACAGACGCCAAAATGATAAAATACACATTTTTTTAAGTATAAAATTATAAAACCGAAAGAAAATCATGAGCATTGAAAGCAGTTATATTTTTTTTAGTTAGATATTTTTGTCGTTATTTTTATTTTTTGTTTTGTTTTGTTTTTATCCTGGTCAATTGAGAGCATACAAACTAAAAAGAAAGGAACCGGCACTAGCAGCAATGGAAATTTTTACATTGAAAACGAGGCGCCGCCATTAAGGTAAGCGCCGACGACTGTGGAAATTTACTTCGGCGCTCATGCTATGAATAGAGACTTAATGAACAGCTCTATCCGGGACCCGAAAACTTCTGGACGTCGTCGTCGCTTCATTCATTTGTAGCCCTTCAAACAATTCAATGGCTTCTTCATCCTATCTCCAATCGCACCAACTTGTTGGACGAAGGAGAAGAGAGAAGATGGAGAAAATACATTTAGAATAACAACTAGACCAACAGAAGGCAGCAATCATAAATATTAGATATAAAATAGTGCCTCCGCACAATCACTTCAAGGTCGGCAGTTTCGATTTGTACTCATCATTAAATTCAGCCTTAGACATAGCAACTGATATAACCATATTTATCTATTATTATACTAAGTGTGAGTAAATCAACATTTTTTTCAGTCAAGGTTTTTTCCTATCGATATAATGATACACTAAAATAATTTCATGTTCGTGCGTACGTTACATAAGGTAGGATCGGCGAATCGCCGAAATGTTATCAAAATAATTGTTTTCATCTGATGCCGCTGTTGTGGCGAACGTGAAACTCTAATTAAAATACACTTTCTTGACCTTCGAGCTACGATCAAAGTGTTGAATCTGTTCTGTTCAAAAGTGGTGTACTAAAATGGTCGACGTTCGCTTCGGACCCCATGAAATGAAAATATTTTAAAATCTCCTACAAGTGTTTTGGAGATAGACCCACATATTTTTAGCAGATCCTAAAACTCAATTGAGTACTAAGATAAGTATGTTTCAATTTGAACAAAGTCGCACAAAAATTATGCGGAGTATACATTCTCACTGGTCGTCCATAGAATGCACGGCAGCAATAGACAACAGATGAAGGATACAACTGTGGAATTTCCACAGGTCTCGCTAGTCTATATAATAATACACTAAGATATTTCATGTTCGTGCGTACAATATCACATTTGACACACATTAAAAAAAAATATCGTGCGATCAGCAAATATTATTGATAATTAATATGACGTCGCTGCTAAAAAAGCGATTTTACCCATTTTAAAATAAATTGTTCCCAAATCGATTGATTTCCCCGTTGACTAATTTTAAATATTTCTCAAAAAGTGACATTCGTTTATTAATTCAAAGAATATTTAGCTGACAATTATTTTTACCGTATTAAGAATAAAAATTGCAATAAATATTATAAGCTGCCGCCCCCCCCCCTAAAAAATAGCACATACATCTACTGACACCACACAAAATAGTCTTAAAGAGTCAAGGAGGATGGGATGACTGAGGAGGGAGAGTACTAAACAAACCCTCAACCAGGGGAGTGCAGAGAGTACTGGTACTTTGGGGAGAGCTATTGTCACTTGAATCCCAGAAGAGACTAATGGTGGTTGCAAGCGAGAAATCAATGGTACGCGGTTGTTGCGATAACGCAAGGTCATTTACGGTGGTGATCGAAAAGAGGTGGAGAGTACTGAAAATCTTGGGACACCTGTGTTAACTCGGACTCCAGGGAACACCACTGGTTGTTGTCGGTGAGCTATACCTGACGATGACTTGTGTGATAACTCCTTGTAGGTAGAGATAATAATAATAATAATAATAATAATAATAATAATAATAATAATGATAATAATAATAATAATAATAATGAATAGATTTAAAAAATAATAATGATGATGATAATAATAATAATAATAATAATAATAATAATAATAATAATAAGAAGAAGAAGAAGAAGAAGAAGAAGAAGAAGAAGAAGAAGAAGAAGAATGATAATAATTTAGAAGTATAGAGACTTATTTTTAGTTATGCAAGAAAAATGTTTTGAAAGATATGTAACAGTTTATTAGTTTTCGAAAGGAGAACAAATAGTAGTGTTGCATTACTCGTTTATTCGGGGTATCCGCTAAGATCCAACAAGACTGTCAAAGAATAGAACGTATATGGAAATCTTTGGGGTTTTTTTTTATTTCCCATCACCGGATGGTTTACGCCGGTTACGCACACACATATAAAAAAATCTTTTGACATACTTTTGTCTCATGAAAGTCTTTTTCTTGCTGGATTTACAGACTTGGTGACGGCTAGAAACTCGTTCATATATACATCCGATTGGAAAGCAATTTGGTCTGCATTGTCTATCCGAGCCTGAACTGAAGCAATTGTTCCACAAGCACTTCCAATTGTCTGTTTGATGAAATACAAGTCAGGGGATTTTTTCGGGTACAAACTTGCTTATCAGTCGCATTTTCAATCAGCGGACACGAAAGCCTAACAACAAGACAGGCTTGGGTACCATTGCCAATAAAGCTTTATCAGTACCATAAACATCGGTACACTACCACTCTTCCGGTACTTCGATACTCCGATCACCCAGCGCTCCGGCTCTTCGCGTTTCTGAAACTGCCGCCTCTCAACTCTTGCTTGCACTGTGGAACCTTCTTTTTTAACAGTTATCAAGTCGCTTTATTTATTTCCCGACGTCCCACCCACAATGAACTCGTCCACGATTCATTTTTGCCACTCTTCATTATCTTACAGTAGTAGTCATTGTGACACAACGGCTTAGGGTTACGTCACGGTACTATACAGTTTGTTTTTAGTAGATTGCATAACTTCTAGATTATGTTCTTTATGTGACAAAATGTGTAAAATCTTCGTGCGGACATTTCCTTTGTAATAACACTCCATTAGTAGTCTAATTTTGTTGTGGTCCAGTTATTCGTCTGTGCTCTCTTTGGTGTGTGTTGATCATCGGAATTTAACTGTATTTGGTCTGTTGCATACCGTTACCTGATATAAGCAACCGACTATGCCCCATGTTGGCTATCAAATCAGCCCCTGTCAATCTTTTTTCTGGGCCTGACGACCTTTATATTTGTTTGCTGTCATTCATTCGTGATTGTGTTGGTGTATGTGGAAACACCAAACCTAGTCGTATTTATCCGTGATCCGTGATCCTGCAGCAGGTATAATGTTTATGCATTTTATATGTATAAATAAATGCGTATTATAACACACATTGTCTATGTAAGATTCTTACAATAAAAGTATTGAAGCGTTTCCGAACCAATGCTTAAGGATACGTTTCATTAGCTACACACGTGGAATACCGACAAATGCAGAAACATTCACATATACAACCTTTCCCCTAACACCACAAACCTTTAAGCATACACACAAAACCGAATAACCTCAGACTGAATTTAGTAATAATATTCAAACATACAATGCCACTGAACCGGTATTCCAATTATAGTAAAAATTATTCGAGAACATTTCTAAAATTTATGACTCAAACTTAAGAAAAAATTGAAAATCAGAGGATTTTGCTTAATTTGTGTTTAACGACTCTGGATCAATTTCAATGCAAATCTGATGTGTGGATTTCCAAACAGATGGTTATGCTCATATTATGACCCTTAAAAGTGATTTAAACAACTCAAAAGAAACTGCTTAATAAACCGGTATCGTCCGGGCCTTTGGGTCTGGATTTACGCCGGTCTATTGGGGGTTGTCCGTCCTGTGCAGTTCTAGGAGGTGCACCCTCCCAGGCTTTGCCTCCCCTCTTTGGGGAGGAGTAAGTTTATTGGTTACTGTCTAAGGCGCCCCTACCGACGGGGCTGCCCAGGCAATTTTTAAATGGCCAGAGTGCTCACCTCTCGAGCGCCGGCCTATCTAATCCCATTTCCCGACCTTGTGTCACATCTTACCTTGTGGGAGGTAGATAAATAAATATAATCGACAGGAACAACAACAAACTAGCCGAAAACTCGAATAAACGCACATAATTCATACAAATATAAGCATACGTAGCATTCGTGCAGACGCTCAGTTCAGCGCTATAGCAATATAGTTAAAATTTGATTTTAAAAATAAATCCTCAGTTACTTTGGGGTTTCCTAAATGCAAACAAATAGATATAGATGAATACATATATGCATATATATATAAATATATAGTTATACATACATATACACGCACACATACAGGCATGCATCTTATACTACTTTAAAAAGCGAGGTAAATAAAAATTAATTAAATAAAATAGAAATAACAAAACGATTTTTTAATGTTTAATTCAAATTGATAAGATTGAAAATCATAATAAAAATAAAATCACAATCAAAAGATCAAATTAAAAAATAAATAAATGATAAAATTTTAAACCAAATATAACATTAAACATATAAAAATAGTAGTAGTAGTAGTAGTAGTAGTAGTAGTAGTAGTAGGTGGCCTTCGTCTGTAGTATCCGACCATGAATGACGCTCGCAGATCTAGCCGGCTAGTTTCAGTATTTACAAAGTCTTATCAGTAATGTCAATGCCACAAGCGGCATACTGACTTAACCTCGGCATTTCTTGTGGCTGAGAAGGCCTATGCGGCCCATGCAGTCCCTGCTACAGATGAAGGAGAAGGGTGGATGCGTTTGTCCTTTCTGTCCTCCTTTCACGCTTTTCAGCGGTTTTTGTTTTCCACTTTGCTTCTCCGATGTCAACCTGTCGTTTGAGGGTTTTTTAATTCATCCCTGTCAGAGGCAACGCTTTACCAAGATTACGGATCGATCTCAAGGGCCTTCATGTCTCTCTTGCAGACATCCTTGAATCTTATAAGAGGACGACCTCTCTCTCTCTCTTCTATTAACTCTTTATAAAAGATATATTTAGGAATTCTGCCATTAGCCACCCTGTGAATGTGACCAAACCATCTCAGTCGGCGTTGCCTCAGCAGTGTGTACATTGATTTCAGACCAGCTATTTCAAGCACCTCAACATTTGTCTGTTTGTGTTCCCATTTGATACCAATATGGAATGTATGCACCCTTTCTTCTTGTTTAGCATAGGATGTCTATGTCCTACTTACACACAGCAGGATGCTTATAATACAAGCATTATAAACTTACATTCTTGTGATGAATTTGAGTAAAGAGCTTTTTTAAACTCGATCATTTAGCTTAGACAAGGTGTCTGCTGCTTTACTAATCCGTTTGTTGATTTCTGCATTCAACGAGAGAGATTCAACTACACCTAGCTCATAGTTGTCAATCTTGTATATAGGGCTTGTCAGTTTAGCCCTTTTTTAGTATTTTTGGTCTTTGAGAGGCTAAGGACTTGGTCAAATCCTTACAGGCAACAGAAAGGCGGTCCATAAAAAACTGAAGCTCTTCCTCAATGTGAGTAGCAATTCCTGCATCATCAGCATAAAGCATGTCCCTCATCCTGGCTTGTCTTACTTTAGATTTTGATTATTGTCTGGAGAGGTTAAAGAGACACCCATCAGCTCTTGTCCTAAGAAGGATGCCTTCTTTGGATCACCAAAAGCATGCGTAAGAAGGATTGAAAAAAAGATCCCAAAGTGAGTTGGGGCCAGAACACAGCCTTTTTTCTCTCCATTGCAAATGTCAAATGTTCAGACAGGTTCCCGTCAAATTGTTATGTCCTTTTATTATTCTGGTGGAATGATTTCACGAGACTCAAGAGCTTTGGAGGACAGCCAATTTTAGAAAATGCTAAGTACGGCCATTGGCGACTGACAGTATTATATGCTTTTGTAAGACCTACAAAAGCAATTTGCAACCGCATATGTTGTTTCCTGCATTTCTCTTGAAGTTGTTTCAATGAAAAGATCATGTTTACTATTGAATTCTCTGTCCTGAAGCTACACCGAAACTCAGGATAGACACGTTCAGCAAGCGCCTGTAACCTTACAAGTCGTATCCTTGCATAAAATCTGCCCATAATACTTAGGAGAGATATGCCCTTCTAATTCTGCAGTCACTTCGATCACATTTGTTCTTATAGAGAGTAAAAATGTTAGTGTCTCCCATATCTTGTGGGACTTCACCAACAACAAAGAATATCAAATATTCGTTTCAGGAGGACTGACTATCTTACACTGTTTGACGAGATATGGGGAAATCTCGTCATTACCTGGATCTTTACCAAAAACAATCCGGTCTATAGCTTTGTTTCGCTTAGAGATGTTTGGCATTTCATTGCTCTTATGGAAGACACTGTGTTGTTCCATCGCATCGTATATATATATATATATATATATATATATATATATATATATATATATATATATATATATATATATATAGCGTGTTTGAGACAATTTTAGTAACTTATTTAAAATTCTACAATTTCAAAACACTTTAAGTATTTAATAGCGGTAAATTGAAACGGGTATTTTTTTTTATTACAAATGGCGCTACGATTAACAGTTGACTGCCTCATGAAACAAGCCCAAGACAGCAGTTAAGACAGCTTCTTCTTCTGCGAAACAAGAGAATATCTGGAAACCAGAGGGTACAAAACTGCTATTAAAGACAAGTTGGAGCCCACGAACTGTCACACACAAGGTAGTTTTTTCTGTGTATTATCAGTGGGTTTCAGCTTGTGAGACTATGGATAACAAGAAAGCACCGGGATATTAGAAAAGTATAATCTGCATCATGATAATACCTGCCGGATTTTAAAAATTCGGAACTCTTAGCTGCCGATCAGTGCTGGTTGGCCTTGAAGGCCGTGAGATTTGATCTTGAAAATTATGATGCAGATGTCGAAGCAGTGACTAGCTTAAAGGATCATAACAGGCGTTTGACTGTGTTTCCACAACTAAATTTATCGAAAACCTGCAAAAACGGGGCGACAAGATCCAGAAAAGTCAACGTGAATCATGGCGAGCAAGATGGGCGTCAGACTGGCTACTATGAAGAAAACGCTGGACAAAGATCTTCGCTATTCATCATACAAGGGTCGAAAGGGTCAATTACTCAACGCCCACGCACAAGACAAACGCTTTACGAAAACCAAGAAACTCTTGAACGAGGTCAAGGACGTAGTTGAGCCGGGCATTCTCTGGTTCTTATCATGACCAGTCGTATAACGTGCAGAACAACAGGTGGCTCGCCCACAGTCCGGACGAATCCTTCGCATTATAAATACTAAGTTCCCTCAAACTGTGTGAGGTGTTGGTGTGTTTTCAGACAAGGCTACACCATGTAGTCTACATCTTTAAAAAAAACCTGAAACATTTAGATACATATACTGAGTTTCTGTTCATTTTTAGAAATCGCTGGATGTAGAGGTTTGCTGTTGAAGGCCATACATGTGACAGCATGACTCAACTTTGTGGCAATACTTTCGGGAAAGCACATACGTTGCTGTCTTAGAACATTCAAGACTTCAACGGCCCAAACATCTTGCCCTAACTCTCCTGTTTACAATCGCATGGATTAATATATATATGTATTTATATATTCAGAAAAAAACATCAATCGTACCGTCTGCAAGATAAAGTATGAGCTGACTACTTTGATAAAATTAGTGTTCATGCGTATCTGAAGTGGGCGTGAACACCACCAGCTCCGGGTCAAGGAAAGCTTCTTCCATTAAAACATCAGCAAACATGCACTTTGAACTTTGAGAATGCATCAATATACATGGTGTTCGAGAGGAATTTGATATTTTGAACATTCTTTCATTTCAGAACAGTTTAACTCATTTAACATGACGCTACTTTTTCTCTTCTTCCCTTTAGAAAATTGTCAATTTTTTCTCGAACAACCTGGACAACTGAATACACTTTTAAGTAAAAGTATACGAGCATCAGATTGGATGAACAGTCAAATGTCTGCATATCAGTATGGTACTCATATTAATCGCAAATAGAAACAATTATGTAACTAGTTTTAAAACGCGTGCATATATTGATGCGTGGAATGCCTATGTATACACACAAAATGTCATTAAATACACAAGCGCATACATGCCAGTACAAGCTCGTCAAAACATACGTTCGATGAAAAATATGCATGCAGATATGCTAAGATGTAGTCGTTAAAGGGTATCATATAAATATTAGTCTCTAGACCAAATATGTGTTACCAAGCAGGTGGGAGGTCTAAGCGGCTATAAACTTATTAACATTGCTCATAATACCACGTATCTTGAGCGGATAACGGTACGATTATTAATACAGACATGTGCGGCTGTGTAGCGTGCACATACACATATCTCCGTATGCATACGCGTACTTGCAAGTTTAAATAGTATTACTGTATTAGTAGAGTAGATAAAATCACGCATATGCATATATAAATATATGTGTGTGTGTGCGTGTGTGTGTGTGCGTGAGTACATCGATATATTTGGTATCTGGTTACTATTACCCTGTACATCGGTGGTAGCATATCCAGCTAACCACACTAAATGACCGTAAGAGCCGGCACCATCTACATCACACTAAAACACACCCGGTACATCTATTAGCTTATCTGCGGACACTCCCAATTGAGGCCTGTCTCTCAGTTTTAAGACAACCCATGGAAACTTAAAATGCACGCATACAAACAATTGTCTCAGATTCTCGCTCATTTATATATATATATATATATATATATATATATATATATATATATATAAAGATAGCAGAAATAAGAGTGATAAACATGTTCGAATGTTCAAATTTATTTTAAATTTCAATTGTTCAATGCAAATTGTATTCTGTAATAAACTAGTGTTTATTGTTCTTTCCTTAAGCCAAGGCTTTTCAAAGCTCGAATATTATCATCAGAGGAGAATACAGATAGATAAGTTGGCTGTAGAAAAAGCCAAAGTTCAAATATTTTAAAAATGCTAAAATATTATTAAAAATGGGGTGACAAAAGTTCGTATAAAAAGGATATGTGGTTTGTCCAGATGGTAATTGTCCGTTGAAGGAGTGTCCGTTAAGGAGATTTTTGAGAAGACGAAAAAAGGACATTTTTCCGTAGGAGCAGTATGGAAGAAAGTGTTCAAAAAGAAATACATCCAAAAGTTAAATGTTGAAATCTAAAACGTAGATGGAGCGCAGTTAAATGAAATTGAAGTAAGAAATCCGGCCATTTTTTGCAACTTCCTGGGCCATTTATATATATATATATATATATATATATATATATATATATATATATATATATATATCACTGAAGTTTAGCGGCGTCGAGCCTGGCCAGTACTAAATGGGTGACCAGTTGGGAATACCAGGTGCTGTGTGTGCTCTGCTTATCTCGGCATTGTTTCCAGTCGTCTTGTATTACTACTTGCTATTGGAATCAAGCAATGCCGACTCAGGAGAGCGGTTGTTGGGGATTGTGCAACCCTTGCGATTACAAAAGCGCGGGCCGCCCCTGGTGGGGCACTCATACGTCGAAATCGACGGGAGAGTCCATCAAATCAAAATATATATATATATATAAGAAAAATATTTTGAAAAACCTGAACTACGCATTTTTTGGTTTTTTAAAATAAAGTATTTATTTATCATACAAACTTGAACAATTTCGGCAATATACGCTTTTTTCCGAAGTATAGGAATTTTTTACTCTTTTTTCTTTCGTTTACTTTTCAATCTATCAATATATGTATATATATTAATATATATATATATATATATATATATATATATATATATATATATATATATATATATATATATATATATATGCGTGTATGTGTGTGCATACATGTTTATGCTCACTTTCAAGAAAATGAAAATGAATTATTGCCTCAACTATATTATCTGGATCGTTCCCAATATTTAGTGGGTTAATCCGCGGCTCTTTTCCAATGATTCCACCCACTTTGCTGAAAATCAATCACCTCCATTTTAGCAAAATCCTGTTCACAAACTAAGTAACAAAAACATCGCATTTCCATCAACGTCAATATGTATTCAATACATTTTCAAGTTATTGGCAGTGAAAACCATTCATTTGACACAAGCATTTTCAGATTTCTAACCTAAAAGGAGATAAAACCTCGTGTAACTCACGATAATAAATGTTTATACATTCAACAGTTCGGTTACTTTTTTATCTATATCATAATACGTTAAGGCAATTTCATCTTCATACGTACGTTATCACTCTCCATCCAGTTTTAATCATAGGGTCGCCTTATCCTTGAAGATACAACGAAAAAAAGTAATTTAAAAATGTTATCCATCATTTAGAAACTCTTACTAAAATACACATTCTTGAGCTTTGGTTTAGAATCAAAGTGTAGTATCTGTTCCATCCAAATGTTCTACAATAATATCGGATGTCTACGTTCGCACCAAACCTCTATAGAATGGAAATATTTTAAGCACGGCAGCAATTATACAACAGATGAAGGATAAAACTGTGGAATTTCTATGGGTTCTTCTAGTTACTATAAACAGTTCAGTTATTTTCTTATTTTTATGAACATTTTCGATGTAATTTTTTCGACTGTATTTTATTATTTATTTGAACAAAATAAAAGTAAAATTCTATATTATTTTCAACCTCTTCTCAATATTAATTTCGAAAAATAAGAGTGTATAAGTTTAATGTAGAAAGTGAAATGTTTATGAAGTGTTGAGAGTACATGTAGAATGATAAGTTTTTAACAGAGTAAATGTTTTACAGTGCTAATTGTTAATGTGAATTATTATACTGCCAATTATTAATCCTAAAAAGATATTTATTTCGAAAGGCTCTAGTCATCAAATAAATTGATAGAGACAATATGCTGAATCTGATTATATATGATACATACTAGACGTAGAAGAGACCAGTTGGGTTTTAATCACTCCCACTATTTATTCTACTTTGATTTAATTCAAAAATTAATAAACTGCGATATATCTGTAAAGAAATTCTTCTCGTATAACTAAAATAAACTATTTTTCTTCTATAGTATTATGTTTGTATAGAAATTAAAAGACTTATTTTTACCATCTAATTTACATACGTGTGGTGCAATGTACAGACACACTTCCATAAATGACACGTTGAAAAAGATACTCACTCTTTCCTTAAATGTTCACATTTAAAAATATTAAAGAATGGTGCAATCAACATGAACAGAAACAGGGCGACAATACATAGATAGCAAAGAGAGAGATGGATATTTGGTTCACCTTATTCTAAATTAGTGCTAATTAGAACAAATTAAACCAAATTCTTTTAAAAAATCATTGAAATCCCAAAAGTAAGTTATATTTAAACATGTATTCCGTGTTATTAAAGTGCATAGAAAAACCCTTAATAAATAAAACGTTAATTTACAAAAAATGTACTATATTATTAAGCGTCAGATACGGGTAAAGATGATGGAGTACTGTTGTCATATCTGAGAAGGTGCTGCCCAGAGAACTCTTTCCTGTGTTGACAGGGTACAAAATAGACGCGGCAGTATAGTGCGATTGATCTCTTCACTTTCCCTACAGCCCCTTTCACACAGAAAAGACGTTGCTAGTCTTTTTCTACTCTGTTGTTATTTTTATGGTAGATGCTTGACTGACTTCCAATTCCATACAACCTCTCAATAAAACATTCACAGCAAGAGCATGTCTAGCTAAAATCATTGCAAAGAACTTTCTTAAACGAACCAAACTACTATGAACAAGGTGTATTTCTTCAAACTTCTTATCTCTGCAACACATTACAACGGGGCTGCTTTTCAGCTGACTTCAACGGGATTATTTTTAACGTCAAATGTTACCAAATAGTTGTCTTCTTAAATATTTGAATTCTGCCCATTCCACCCTTGTCTACAGTCCTTGATAAGTGGTGACCCATGAGTATAACAATATATATGTTTTCTATCTTTCTGTGTAATTACTTGTTTGCAAATGTCTCTTGTCGTTACTACAGCACGTGTGTGTGTACATCGCTCTCCATCGTTGCGTCTTATATTCATCAAGTGAGACAGAAGGAGAGAGAAAAAGGGATTGCCAAATTTGTTGAGGGAGATGAGAGTTTGTCTCAAGAACATCCAAACAGAGAACACGCTGAATATTCTTAAAAGATCAAAGAATTGTCTCGAATTCAAAGACAATGTCAAACTTTCCAAAGAGAAAAGATAAACATATATTAAAGATGGAGTTTCTATTCTTCCCTTTGTGAACCACAAACAGAAACGGAATGAATTTTAAAACGGAACGATGACACACTTCCGCTTATTTGATGGAGATGATAACATTCGCAACAAATGATAAATTTCAGGTCGACTTCCTGCAAAGAAACAACTTTTTATCATAAATTAAACCGATCAAATGAGAAGTCCGCTCATGCTTACGATGATTCCATTGAATCGACGCGTTTAACGCTGAACATACTATTTCAAATTTTACCAGAAAAACTTATAAATACTATATGAATTGTAAAACTAACATGTACATGACAGTTGTATTTTAAATGTACACATGAAAATGCTATTTACAAGCTTGGCAGACCGAAAATATTATAAAAAAATCAAGCATGATACATCAACGAAAATGGATTTACAACGTTAGCATGACAATCCGATGAAAAGTCTATTTACAACTTTAGCATGACAGACCGAGGAAAATGCTATTTACAACTTTAGCCTGACAAACCGGTCAAAATGCTACTTACAAATTTAGCATGAAAGATCGAGGAAAATGATATTTACAACTTTAGCATGACATGCCGATGAAAATACTATTTACAACTTTAGCATGACATACCTATCAAAATGCTATTTACAACTTTAGCATGAAAGATCGAGGAAAATGTTATTTACAACTTTAGCTTAACATTCCGATGAAAATACTATTTACAACTTTAGCATGACAGACCGATCAAAATGCTATTTTCAACCGAACGATCAGTTTTAGCTAATTTCGAATAAAAAAAGAAAGAATTGAAACTAAAGCCAGTTGCTATCCAGATTTTAGTGATGCTGGATGTAATGTAGGATGAGAAGTGATGGGGGCGCTAAGTTTGGTTATTAAATCTTAAAATTGACATTGTCTCTTTCATCAGGCTTGCACTTACGGTCGATCAATTCCTTCCTGCAATCGATTATCTGGACGGCGTCTCGTCATGTAAACATCTTGTTGACACGCTTCATAGCAGTAGCAGTGATTGTTTTACACAACAAAACAACAGCATAACAGATAACAGCTGTGTTTTGTAGATACTTTGTAGTAGTAACATCAATAAGCTGTGACATCACTCTCCATCTTTCTGTAGTAGTGCCAGTAGAGTCTCCTTTCTCTTCGTCTCCTGGTGTTGTCAGCGTTTGAAATAGTAGATAGTTTTCTTCTCTGTTAACGGATATCGTCTTATCAATTAAATCAATTAACATATCAACTTTTCTCTGAACTTTTCATATTCTGTTGTTGATTTTTTCTTTCTTTTTACAAATACATTCGTTCGTATCACGTAGACAAGTTAACAGCATTAATCTCTTTCGCGGCTACCTCCCGTGGGTGTGTAGAAGCTCCGACAAAGCACCTCTGTGTTATTCGAACTTAGACAACCAAGAAAACAATTTCACCAGCTTCTTCCGTCAAGTTTCATTCGAGACTTCATATCAGTAGCGACACTTCCCGAACACGTCTGCTTAAATTTACCATTTCCCTTCGAACAGAAAAAATCTATTTACTTAATATAGTTACAATATTTGATTCTGATTTTCCTACGTCATTTCTTTATACACACATGTTCACATATTACTACAGTTGTGTCTCTTAGAGTCCCAATGATGTGTTAAATAGACTATGCATTCGTACTGATACGAACCTTCAGCCTTTGGATATTTGCACAACGTTTGTATCAGTTAAAGAAAACGTGGGATGTCTCGCATGTCGGGGAAATCATTTTTCAATGAGAAAACTTGTGGTCGTAGTTAAAGATGTTTTATAGTTGACATTAATTTGTATATGTTGGGAAAAACTACTTTAAGAGAGACAAATTAGAGAAGACAATGCGTTGAATGTTGAACAGCATTGTAGAGAGCACAAGAGGTTGAGATTTGTTACGGTGTTGTGTAAAGGAGTTCCCCGTTTTCTTTCCAAAGCGTTTACCAAAATCAGTGGATTCGACTTTAAATAATCAACAAATGTTTGAAATGGCGAAAACAAAAACAATAACTCTCTTATTATTGTTGACTTTTAATTGAACTTGTCCAATTCCTCTTCCTTCTCCGTCTTAAATCAATCAGGTATGATTTATGTAAATAAGCATCTACTTATAGCACATCGTGTTATTTGTGGAAAATTCTTTCCACTCTTGAGGAGTAGGAGGAGTAGGAGAGATTGGAGTAGGTACAGCAGCAGCTGTTGCGAAACACTGCTTAATTCCGCTCTCAAAGTCTGTCTGGGATTTGATAACATCGAGAGAAGGAAGGAGAGGCTCTTTAATAGATTAGTAACAGGAAATGCCTCCCCTTCACTTCCGGCCAAAAGGCAATAAAAACGAGGCCAGTAGTGACCTCGCTTTCAGTCAAGTAAACAAACCACCGATGCCTCACCGATCGCTAGAAGTCCCGAGTCAAGTAAGTTATTTCACTTGGTTTTTCGACACACTCCCAAAAACAAGAAGAGAAAAAAAAAAAAAGAAATGAAATAATTGGGCGAAGAATCGGTAGAAGATTATCTTCCTGTTCTTCCAGATAACTAGTTTAGAAAGGGGTGACAGTTGCCAGTAAGTATTGCCGTAACCCTGGCAAGGAACAAACAGGTGCTAGGCCATCGTCATAGGCCACCTGGAGGTGACAGTGGTTCAGGGTACCCTCATTCCGTCCCTTAGTCGGGGCTCCACTCTCGGTTGAAGTTTTCTGTCATACCCAGGACCAACATTTTTATGCAGGAAGCAGGCTGGGCCTACCTCGCCGCCTCTTCCGCGGGGCACATTAAGGACAGTACCACTTCCGCCGATCTGGAGGGGGCACCTCCACTCCCACGCACCCGAAGTGGAATCACTCATCGCATAGGTCGCAACCTATCATGTTTAGGTCTCTCTTAGGGCCGCTGCACACTGGACAGAGCCAAACGTCGTCTCCTGCAGGGGGCTCCAGACCCTCTCCTGCAGGAGCCCCAGGAGAAAGGTGTGGGACAATAACAGTATCCTCCGCGAGGTCGGGTGACAAGGAGAGCTCCAATGGATATAGATGTTTCAGGGAGTGGACTTGGACAGGCCCATCACCTTGTCTTACTCGGGCCGACCGGATGACACCGTCATCTCCTTCAAATAACTCCAAAATAGTCCCTAGGATCCAAAAGGGTCTAGGTTTGAGGGGGCTCTTAACAAGGACCACGTCATTGACATTTAAACGGTTTCTGAAGGGAACCTGGGATCGTCCGCGAGATTTACTCTGAGGCTGAGGAGGTATTCGAGGTACCACTCACGTTGAAACTCATTCAGCCATTTGTTCCGCAGTTCCATAGAGTTTATCAACCTTCTCCGACCGGGAGGAATAGAGGAAGAACGGTCACTTCCATCCAGGTGCAACAACAATCCGGGATTTTCGTTTTGACTTAGGAACATGTTAGGGGTGATGGCTTCTAATTCCCTGTTCCCCGCTTCACGGTAGGTCAAGGGTCGGTTGTTAACTGCTCTCTGGATGTCCGAAACGATAGTCAGGAGGGAAAAGTAAGTGACATTACTCCTGCCGATGACCTTGTAGAGGCAAGTTTTGATTGTTTGGATGCATCTCTCCCAGGCACCCCCGAACCAGGGAGAGAAGAGGGGAATCATGTTCAAATTTATATGGCATGTACCAAATTTTTCTCTATAATCACGGTACAAGAGGAGACGGTTGAACAACCTGCCACTACCCAAGAAGGTTTTGGCGTTTTGGCAATATAAGGCAGATGGAACACCGTAGACATTGGTAAACCGGACCAAGGCCTGGAAAAATGACAAAATGCTCCTGTCTGGCACCACGTCAATGTGTACTGCTCGGACGTTCAGGCAGGTGAACAGAAGCAAATACATTTTTCTCTCAGAGTTTCCCTCCCTGACCCAAATGTGCCCTGTAATGTCGATCCCAGTGTTCTTATAGGGTATCTCGAACTCCACTCGTGAAGCGGGTAGACTGGCAACATTAGGGGGCAATACTGGTCTCGCATTGAACCTTCGACATAGGGTGCAGGTCGCCACAGCCTTCCTGACAGATTGTCTTCCTTGGGGAATCCAATATCCTCTGCGCCTCAGTTCATTGAGAGTAGACCCAACTCCCAAGTGCGAGCATTTGGAGTGACAATCCAGTATTATTAGTTCCGAGATGTGGTGGTTCTTGGCTATCAAAATGGGATTCTTTACCTCATATCCCAAATGGGGGGACTTATTGATTCTTCCGCTGGAACGGATCAGCCCGTCTTGATCGAGGAACAGGTCGAGCGCCTGGACCATTCGAGGCGTGGACTTCCTGAGAGGGTCCCGAAGAAACTCAAGCTCTTCAGAGAAGGCCTGACGCTGTACCAGTCTCATCAAAAACACTGAAGCCTTCTTTTCACAATCTTCCTTGACCCTTCGCAATTTGTCGACAAATTTATGCGCAAAACACGAACAACTCTCCAGGTTGGCCCGGTCTGAATGTCCGACGATTAAATTGAAGGAGACCCAAGCCAACAAGGTCCCCTGCAAGGCTTCTCCACCGTGACTGGAACTCCTTCGGGACCTGCTCATCCCAGCCCGATCCTTTCCTCCATAGTTCTCCAATCAGAATTCGGCTCCGCACTGTCACAGGGAGGCAAAGGGACAGGGGGTCGAACAATTTGGCAGCTGCAGAAAGAATGTGTCTCTTGGTACTGGCCTCGGCATTGGGTTCAACAGAGGCAACACGGATTTTCTCCTAGGTGGGGCTGTAACGATAGCCCAACACCTTCTCCCATTCCTCTCCGTGTGTACTCAAGGTACCATCCAGGTGCATTCTGTCTCTGAGGGCGGGACAATTGATGTTGCATGACTGTAGCTCAAACCCACCCTTCTGCAATCGTTCTCTAGAAAGAGAATATAGATCCGTTAGCGTTGCAGGATCTTCTTCAGTTGTTACTAAATTGTCCACGTAAAAACACCCCTCCATCATGATCCGACATGGGTCACGTGGAAACTGGGTCGCATGGTATTTGAGAATGCAGCTCAGTATAAATGGACTGGAGACAAATCCAAATATGATGGTAGTGTACCTAAAGCAGCGCAGTCGGTCTCCATCTTTGAGGAAGAAGTAGAATCTGTTTTTGTCGGCCTCCGGAAGGAGAGCAACAAGTTCAACATGTCTCCAGTCATGTTTACTCCGCCATAAGCAGCCTCGTTCAAGGAGATCGAATTGCCTGTCCTCAGGCTGCAGTTGAACACGGGGCGCAATTTAGTCGTGGAAGTGCGATCATTCTTACAAACGGGTCGGTGTGGGATCCAGGTGTACTTTTTGAAGAGTCGAGGAGGTACAAAGATCTCCTTAATAATCCAATCCTGCTCTTGCTGAAGGAATACCTCCAAATATTCCTGGTAAATTCCCTTTCTTTCCAAATTGCGGGTCACGCGATCCAAAAGGCGCAAGGATACTGCATGGTTAGATGGGACCTGGGCCAATTTATCTTCATGCCAGGGCAACTCAACGTAATATCTAGAGTCCCCCAGGACGGCAGATTCCTGAAACTGCCTGATTTTTTCCTGGTCATACTCGGAAAATCTCTCCTGCTCGGGGAGTCCCAAGGACTCCACGCTGAACATCAGTTCCAACCCCCGTTCGACTTGGCTGTCAGAGAAGAAATCGCCAAGGGGGTCTACATAGATGCTTTCTGATTCCAATACAAAGCAAAGATGGGAGGACTTAACTGGGTCAGTCTGGTCGAGAACACGGTGAAAGGGAAGACGAGTATCGCTACCAGTTGATGATTGGGCGGTCGAGTAGAAAGACTCCACCTTACCAAAGGGGATAAGTCCTGCATGTACCGCAAAGCACCAACCCTGCAGGCAGGGTACCAACTGTAAGGCGCCCAAGTGTCGGATCAGATCCAGTCCCAGAATCCCCTTGATTGATATGTGTTCAGTGTCTCGAGCAAACTGTCCGGTGAGCGAGTATTTGGCCCTCTGGCAATCCTCCAATAGGGAATTCAGGTGAGGGATGTTGACTGACAGATTCAGCGTATCATTCACTAGGACCGGGGTTGACTGCATATGCATCGTCCTCAAATCAGTCTGTAGAGTCACCTCCCTAAACCGCCTCTCGCATTCACCCAGCAAAGTAGAAAGCTTCAGGTCGCAGTCCAGACCGGACGATTTCAGGCATCCCAAAGGTCTCAGGATCTCACCGGACAGATAAGTGCGTCCGCTTCCCGTATCTAACAAGCAGTTGGCATGAACCACCCTTCTGTTTTGACTGAACGCCACGCTCACAATGGGTGGTAGACTACAAGAAGTCCCACAGTCGGAAGCAACCTGAAACGAGGAACTCTGCGAGAAAAGGAGGTTCTAGATTTCTGAGGGGCGCTCCTACGGGCACCCCGATCAACCCTGAAGGGAGGCTCAGATACTTCACCTCCCCTAACCAATAATCGTTTGATGGCTTCACTAGTGCCCCTCAAAATGGATGACAATGGGGGTATCCTCTTCCCGGAAAGCAAAATCACCTCCCCCTTTAACTCCCTAGGAAACTTGGCAAAAAGTAACTTGGCCATGAGTCTGGCTCCAGCCGAAGAGTCGTCGGAGAAGTCGCAGGCGAAGGAGCTTCCCAATTCGCTGAGAAGTGAGCCTGTCCTAGCTAAGAAGTTATTAAGGTCCGAGTAAGACCGCTCGCGTTCGGGAAGGAAGTCAATAAAGTCCTGGAATACTTGGTCAATGATCTCGTCCGTATCCAGATATTCGGTCCTAAGGATGTTGAGTGCCACCTGGTAGTTCCTGTTGGTCACGTTCAAGTGATTAACCAACAACAATGGTCTGTCAGTTAGTGAACACTTGAGGAAATTTAACCTTTCAGCATCATTAGCCATACCCGTCACGCAGTTCTCAAATCGAGACAGGAAATTCCAGAAGGCCATGTGGTCAGAGTCCAAAGCCAGACCGCTGAATGTGGGTCCCACGATCTAAATTTGCGGAGGTTTCACTATAAAGGAGGACACCCGACTGCCTGGTGTAGAAGCAGAAGCACATGGAGACAGTGTTTGGTCTGGGAAGGTGTCACCATTCACTGGAGTTGTGACAGAACCAATCTCCTCCAATTCTTTATCCATTTGTTCGGACAACCATTCCTCCTCTATTTTCGCAGCCTCACTCTTGGAAGAGGCAGAGAGCTGCGGCTTGGTGATCCGTATCTCGATTTCCGTCATTGATTCCTGTATTTGGCTCTTCCATACCGAGAATACATAAGCGGTAATATCGTCTCTATGAGACATACTCATCCTTCCTCGAATTTTTACCTTCAGGAGAGACACTTGAGCGAGTAATTCCTCTTGGCGGTCCGCCATTTTATCGTAACAGAACAGGTAGGTAAACACGGCCGATAGCTTGCTGTTGTTTCGCAAAATGTGGAAGATTATTTCCACTCTTGAGGAGTAGGAGGAGTAGGAGAGATCGGAGTAGTTACAGCAGCAGCTGTTGCGAAACACTGCTTAATTCCGCTCCCAAAGTCTGTCTGGGATTTGATAATATCGAGAGAAGGAAGGAGAGGCTCTTTAAGAGATTAGTAACAGGAAATGCCTCCCCTTCACTTCCAGCAAAAAGGCAATAAAAACGAGGCCAGTAGTGACCTCACTTTCAGGCAAGTCAACAAACCACCGATGCTTCACCGATCGCTAAAAGTCCCGAGTCAAGGAAGTTATTTCACTTGGTTTTTTGACATATTTGATGTGTCTATGGCAACAGACTTTTTACAACGATACCAAGCAGGATTTAGTCATTTATATGATTTGTAAGTGACTTCATGTCTATTGCTTTTTTATACTGAATAATTGCCTCCTCTCATGACATAAAGCTATTTTAATATGCCCTGTTTCTACAAAATAATTGTTATCAACTAAGATATATATATATATATATATATATATATATATATATATATATATATATATATATATATTATATATATTATAGGTATATTAGATATATACATATATATATATTATATATATATTATGTAAATATATATTATATATATATATATTATATATTATATATATTATGTAAATATATATTATATATATAATACATATTATATATATGATATATAAATATATATATATATCATATATATATATTAAATATTATATATATATTATAGATTATACATATTATATATATGACATATAAATATATATATATATCATATATATATTATATATTATATATATATATTTTAGATTATATATAATATATATTATATATATTATATATATTATATATTATGAAGATAGATGAACAAAGAGTGATAAACATGTACGAATGCCCAGATTTATTTCAAACTTCGATCGTTTAATGCAAGGTATATTCTGTAATGAAATTATGTGTATTATTCTTTCCTGAAGTCAAGGCTTTTAAAAGATCGAGATCTTATCATCAGAGGAATTATACAGATAGATAAGTTGGCAGTATGAAAGCCAAAATTCAACATTTGAAAAAATATTATTAAGAAAATGGAGGGTGAAAAGAAGTTCGTGTAAAAAAGATATTGGGTTTGTCCAGATGGTAAATGTCCGTTGATAAGGTATCCAATGGAATGAGATTTAGATGGAGAAGAAAAAGTTTCGTGAAGGCAGCATAGTAAAGTGCTCAATATGAAGTAAATCCAATAGTGAGATGTTGAGTTCAAATCGTAGATGGAGCGTAAACCAATGGAGCCCCAGTCATATTTCTTGGGTGGTTAGACATTGATTTTCTTTGGTTCCGACCAAGAATATTTTTAGTTAAAAATTAAGGAAAAAACAATTTCGACACCACCTCAATTTTTTTATAAATAGAAATATTTTTAGTTAAAAAAAATGTTTGCCTCGCCAATTTTATTAAGAATTTTTATTCCACCTATACCTAGTAATATTTTCAGTCAAAAAAAAGAACAACATTTTGTTTTTACCTCCCCCCCCAATTTTTTTTACCCTCCTCCATACATAGTAATATTTTCAGTTAATAAAAGAAAAAGAAAACAAATTCAACCCTCCCCATTTTTTTACCCTCTTCCTACATAAGAATAGTTTTAGTTAAAAAAAGAAACAAAAAATTTGACCCCCTAAATTTTTTAACCCTCCCCCATACATCGATAATAAAAGAAAAAAATAGGAGGGGCCTCGATCGTATCAAATAACTCATGTTTAAATATGCTATTGAAGGCGCCTACGTCATATCAAAGAAGCAGTTTTGTTATTCTTCCAAAATGGTTACCCATTTAGTAATGGCCGAGATAATTGTTGCTAAACTTCAATTTACAACAAAAACCCTCTCTTAAAAACGTAATGAAAATAAAGAATGATAATGTGAAAAATCCTCTCACAATGACGTGACTTCCGGAAGGTAGAGTCAGCAATTAATTCTTCCAAAATAGTCACCTATTTAGTAATGGCCGGGATATGTATTGCTGAACTTTAATTCAGAACAAAACACATTGTCTTAGCAACGTAATGAGAATCAAGAATGATAATGTGAAAAAAATCTTCTCACTATGACGTTACTTCCGGAAGAACCGGAATAATGAGTCAGTAATTTATTTTTCCAAAATGGTCTCCCATTTGCTAATGGCCGAGTTATATCATGCTTTACTTCAATTTACAACAAAACACCTTGTCTTAACAACGTAATGAAAATAAAGTATAATGTGAAAAAAATCCTCTCAAATAGACGTCACTTCAGATAGGATGACTTGGCAATTTTAACAGTACTGGCCATTCAAATTTCGTTTAAAAAACACGCCAGTTCCTTAATTAAGTGTGTTTAATTAATGTATGAATAATTTTCATTAACATTAAAGTAACGGAAAATATTGTGAATATATATGCAAATTTGATGATAGCAGTTATAAGTGTATATTTGTAAATATGAATTTATTAGAAGTTTAAAGGAAATAAATTATGTAACTTGTAAACCCCGTCTGGTGTCTGACCATGTTTTTGTAACAGTATATAAGGAAGCTGAAAAAGTATTAGTTCAAGTAAAATTCTTAACACGTTTTCTGTTCAAATCGCCGTCTCGTCTTGAAATTTTTTCTAATTTATTTATATGTTTACGGCGGTTGTTGTAGTACTATATATAGAAGCTGGCGGGCTAAGTAACTAGTAATATTACTCTGATCGAATTTCGGCTTAAGACAGACAGACGGACGGACAGATACATAATCTCCATTATTAATAAATATTATATATACTAGCAAATATATGCTCCCTCCGGTCGCATATTTTTGATAGGCTGCCGCGTCAGAAATGAACGTTCACCCGTAAACCGATGAAGCGCCAGTCATATTTCTTGGGTGGTTAGACATTGATTTTCTTTAGTTCCGACTAAGAATATTTCTAGTAAAAAATTTAAAAAACTCTCGACCCCACCCCAACTTTTATTTACTCTTCCCCATGAATAGAAATATTTGTAGTTGCTAAAAACTTGTTTGCCCTCCCCAATTTTTTTTACCATTCCCCATACGTAGTAATATTTTAAGTTAAAAAATGAAAAACAAATGTTTACTCCTCCTAATTGTTGTTACCCTCCCCCATACATGAGAATATTTTAGTTAATAAAAAAACACATTTGAACCCCCCCTAAAAAAATTTACCCTCCTCCATGCATAGTTAAAAAAGAAAAAAAAATTAAGAGGCGCCTCGGTCATATCAAAGAACTCATATTAAAATATGCTATTGAAGGCGCCTACGTCATATCAAAGAACCAGGTTGGTTATTCGTCCAAAATGGTTACCTATTTAGTAATAACTGGGATATACCTTGCTGTACTTGAATTTACAACAGATCCCCTTGTCTTAACAATGTAATGAAAATAAAGAATGATGATGTGAAAAAATGCTCGCACAATGACATCACTTCCGGAAGGGCCGGAACGATTGAGTCAGTAATTCATTTTTCAACAATAGTCACCCCTTTACTAATGGCTGGGGTATGCATTGCTTAACTTCAATTTACCACAAAACCCCTTCACTTAACAACGTAATGAAAATAAAGAATAATAAAGTGAAAAATTCTCTCACGATCACGTCACTTCCGGAAGGACCGTAAGGATGAGTCAGCACTTTATTTTTCCAAAATGGTCACCCAATTACTAATGGCTGGTATATGCCTGGCTTAACTGGAACTTACAACAAAACACTTTGTCTTAACAAAGCAATGAAAATGAAGAATGATTATGTGAAAAAATTCTCTCACAATGACGTCACTTCCGGAAGGATGAGTAAGCAATTTATTTTTTCCAAAATGGTCACCCATTTATTAATCGTCGAGATATACCTCGCTTAACTTCGATTTACAACAAAACACCTTGTCTTAACAACGTAATGAAAATAAAGAATAATAATGTGAAACAACAGAACAGATACTAAACGATCTCAACACCTCTCAAAAAAGGAAGAGGGCATGCCTGGAAGGATGGTATCATGACAACAGAACAAATACAACACCAACTCCACACCTCTACAAAAAGAAGGAGGTAATGTCTGGGAGGATGGTATCATGAAAACAGAACAGATACTACACTACCTCCGCACCTCTCAAAAAGGAGGAGGTAATGCCTGGGAGGATGGTATCATGACAACAGAACATATACTACACTACACTATGTCCCTGAATTGAGCATTTAAAGTTAGTACAATAGGTTTAAATAGTATAGTTTTGGCTTCAGACAGACAGATGCATAAACTCCATTATTAATAGATATAATATGTATATTATGAATATATATTATATTAATATCTTATATATATTAAAAATATATATTATGTATATATATATATATATATATATATATATATATATATATATATATATATATATATATTGTATGGGAAATGAAAAAAGAAAAAAAACAAGAGATATTTTTTATATATTCATCAACGTTTCGTCTTCATTGTAAGATTTACTCAGGATATAATTTGAAGAAAAATGTCATGCAAGTACATCGAAATTTTGGGTTGACATGATAGAAAGATAAAGGAAAGTAGTAGCCGTGGATACTGTGAGCGGTGGAGTAGAGTCCATGCCATGAAAAGCCAGTGGTGTCGAAAAATGAAATGAATATATGAAAGCTTTGAGTGGGTACCATTTAGGCAGCAGTGAAATGGGCAGGGGTGAGAATATAATTCAACTTGCCTTAGGGTGGAAGAGATGAAAGGGGATGGGATCTTTGTCGTGGTGAGGCGTGGCATGGATTTTGAGAGGCTGGGGAAAGAGGAGGGAAGCGGGAAACTTTGTGTGTTTAGCATGTATGGTTGTATCAAAGTTTTGGATAAAGATTTGAAGAAATGAAAATAATTAAAAATAGGGGTAGGTGTAAGAGTGTGAAGGAAATAATCCAAAGGGTGAGAGAGGTGAAAGGGGGGGGGTAAGGTTTTTGTTGTCAAGTGTGAAATTTGTTTAGACCGAAGGGATAGAGGAATAGAGTGATGGAGGAGTATAGAGCAGGTGGCTATGTCAGGTATGTGTAGGGATAAGTGTGTTTGAAAGAATGTGTAGAAGTGTGCTGGGGACGATATGTTAAGGGGGCACGAGAAGAAAGAAAGATGATTTTAATTTTGGGGAAGTGATAAGTAAAATGTGGTTTCGTTCAGGATGTGTTGATGGTTTGAGAGTAAATTTACAGAGAAAGAGTTTTAAGTATCTATATATTTGTAAGGATGGGTAAATTGTGTTAATTTGTAAAGCTGTTATTTGTGGTTTGATAGTTTTGATTCGTAGTAGAAGATTCATTAGTATGTGAATGTATATATGTGTGGGAAAGGAGTCAGCACGTAATTGTGTATGCGGGGAGTTGTATATAAGTGCAATTTAGACCGATAAGATGAAGGGTAAGCCATGATCAAGTTTTACTTTTTGTTAGGTCAGGATAATTTTGCTTATTAAGGGAGGTACATTGCAGAAACCATTTCGTTGTCTGATGGTGTTAGAGTCTGTGATGAGTGCTGTTTCAAGTAGTCTTCGCCGATCATTGTTATGAATATCATGTATATATATATATATATATATATATATATATATATATATATATATATATATATATAAAAGTTAAAAATAGATTGTAAAAAAGCTCTAATGCAAAGTTCCGAATACGTTCGTCGAACACCCTCGACTAGTCTTCTATCTGTGCCCGTTTCTAGGTACATATAGATCTTAATTTCCCTAAATTACGTGACAGTTTCCGTGGGCCGAGTGGATATGGCTGACTCTGTGTACCGGGTTCGCGCCTCCCGACCGTCTGAAATTGTTACTTCCCTGCACTGATGAGAGCAATAAGCTTGAAACGCTAGCGTCTGTAGGTATAAATAATTTAATATTTATTTATAAATATTATACTAAGCCCCTTTAAGAAATTAATGTTGAGCACTCTCGGGGAAGTTAAAAATAGACTGTCAAAAAGCTCTAATGCAAAGTTCCGAATACGTTCGTCGAACACTCTCGACTAGTCTTCTATCTGTGCCCGCTTCCAGGTACATATAGATCTTAATTTCCCTAAATTACGTGACATTTTCCGTGGGCCGAGTGGATATGGCTGACTCTGTGTACCGGGTTCGCGCCTCCCGACCGTCTGAAATTGTTACTTCCCTGCACTGATGACAGCAATAAGCTTGAAACGCTAGCGTCTGTAGGTACAAATAATTTAATATTTATTCATCAATATTATACTAAGCCCCTTAAAGGAATTAAAGTTGAGCACTCTCGGGGAAGTTAAAAATAGACTGCCAAAAAGCTCTAATGCAAAGTTCCGAATACGTTCGTCGAACACTCTCGACTAGTCTTCTATCTGTGCTCGCTTCTAGGTACATATAGATCTTAATTTCCCTAAATTACGTGACAGTTTCCGTGGGCCGAGTGGATATGGCTGACTCTGTGTACCCGGTTCGTGCCTCCCGACCGTCTGAAATTTTTACTTCCCTGTACTGATGAGAGCAATAAGCTTCGAAACGATAGCGTCTGTAGGTATAAATAATTTAATATTTATTTATAAATATTATATATATATATACATATATATATATTATATGTATTATATACATATATAGATATTATATATATATATGTGTGTATTACATACACATATATTATATAAATGTTATACATATATATATATAATATATTTATAATATATATATATATTATATATAGTATATATATTATATACATATATATTCTATCAATATATATATATATATATTATATACTTATATTATATCTATATTATGTGTATATATTATCTATATATATTATCCACATATATATATATATATTAAATATATATATATATATTATATCATATATATATATATTATATCATATATGTATATATATATTATATATATATATTATATATTATATATAGGTATATTATATATATATATTATATATATATATTATAGTATATATATATTATATATATGATATATATTATATATATGATGTATGTATACATATATATATATTATATATATTATATATATATATATATATATATATATATATATATATATATATATATATATATATATACTAGCAAATATATGCTCTTTTTGGTCACATTTTCCGCTAGGCTGCCGCGTCAGAAATGAACGCTCACGCGTAAACCGATGGAGCCCCAGTCATATTTCTTGTGTTGTTAGACATTGATTTTCTTTGTCTATGAGCAAGAATATTGTTAGTATAAAATAAAGAAAATAAAATTTTCGACCCCACCCCGATTTTTGTTTTACCTTCCCCCATAAATAGAAATATTTTTAGTTTAAACAAAAGAAAAACATTTTTTGGACCCCCCCCCAATTTTTTTATTTTACTAATTGAAATATTTTTAGTTAAGAAAAGAAAGAAAAAATTTTGACCGCCCCCAATTTTGTTCATCCTCCCCAATTCATATCAATATTTTTAATTAAAAAGACAAAAAAAAAAATTAAAATAATCAATTACAGCAAACACGATTAGTTATTTAAATACTCTCGAGAAGAAGGTTACATAAATTAAATTCATTAGAATGTATGTGTTTTTTTTTTTAATAGTAATCTTTAAATCAATTATTATTGCAATTAAACAATTTCATTCAATAAAATTGTTATAATCAACAATTAAATAAATAAATACAGCGAACAATATTTTTCAAATCGGAATAAACGTGTACCTAAAATAAAACAATAACAAAATCGGTACTCTTTTACTGTAGGACCTGCGCTGACTTTGGCCATTACCCTAACCCTAACTCCAAACACTAACCCTAACCCCCACTTTGACCCTGACCCTAACGCTAACGACGGCGTCAAAGTTAGCGCGGGTCTTACAGTGAAAAAGCACCAAAAAATCAAATACAGTGAACACGATTAGTTATGTAAATGCTCTCGAAAAGAAAGTTTACCTTAATTAAATTAATTAGAATGTGTGTGTGTGTTTGTTTAGGGACCTTTTTTTAATTAAACACTTTGATTCTAAAATCAGTTATATAGTTTTCCAGTAAAATGTGTTAGCTTTTTTGTTAACAGAAAAGAAAAAAATCACATCTTTTATTTTAATAAGTAAAATACGAAATAATAACAACAGTTTGTAAATAAAAGGTAAAAAGCGTAAAAGCGTAAAAACTAAATCTTAAACACAGTTGAGGTTGTAAAAAGATGATAACATGGAAGTTTTTCGAATCGGAAGAAAAGGTGTACCTCTGATAAAAGTATTAAAAAATCTAATACAGTAAACACTAATAGAATTTTAATTACTCTCGAAAAAAAAGTTTACCTAAACTACATTCATTATGATGTGTGTGTGTTTTAGATAGTAATTTTTAAATCAATTATTTTTTTAATTAAACAATTTGATTCAATAAATTTGTGTTTTAAAACATAATAGATAATAAGATTAAGAAAATAAACAAAGAACGTTGTAATAAAAAAATCAGAGTAAAAGAAACACAGTAAATTTCAGCGTTTGATTTACATTTTAAATAACGCGCCCGTCTTAGGTCCATACTGAATAATCAGAGGGAGGTAACCGATTCAATAGAGTTACTCTGGCTGTTCAATCAGTTTCGCAATAGATTAACTACTTAACTCATTTCATGTATGTATATATAAATAATAAAATAAATAATTATAATTTATAAGTAAGATTATTAGCGAGCAAAATAGTGTAAATGCATGTGGAAATCTGAAGAAAACAATCATGAGTGTATATTTGCGAATACTGATTTATTAGAAGTTTAAAAGGCATTAATTATGTAAATTGAGAAATGCGCATAGCGTTTACGACGGTGTTTGTAGTAGTATATAAAGAAGCTGGCAGACTAAGTAAATAGTAATATTACTCTGATGGCGTTTCGGCTTTAGACAGACAGACAGATGCATAATCTCCATTATTAATAGATATATGATATATATATATATAAATTATATATATTTTGTATATGATATATATGCATAGTATATATTATATATATATTATATATAAATGCATATATATTATATATACCTATATTATATAGATATATATTGTATATATATCATATATATATTATATATATATATGTTACCTATATAGATTATATATAATCTATCTATATATATATATATATATATATATATATATATATATATATATATATATATATATATATATACATATATATATATATGTTATATATACTAGTAAATATATGCTCTTTCCGGTCGCTGATTTTTGCTAGGCTGCCGCGTCAGAAATGAACGCTCACGCGTAAACCAATGGAGCCCCAGTCATATTTCTTGGATGGTTAGACATTGATTTTCTTTGGTTCCAACCATGAATATTTAAAATTTAAAATAAAGAAAAAAATGTCTACCCCACCCCATATTTTTTACCCTCCCCATAAATAGAAATTTTCGTAGTTAGGAAAAGAAAAAAAAGTGTTGTGTTAATTTTTTTTTGACAAAATAAGGGAATAATATCACTTCTTTTATTTTAATAAATAAAACACGGAATAATAAAAACAGTTTGTAAATTAAAGAGTTACGGCGTAAAAGGTAAAGCCAAAATCCTAAAAATAATCAAGGTCGTTAAAAATTGATAATATTGGAAGATTTCAAATCGGAGAAAAGGTGTACCTATAATAAAACAGTAAAAAAATCAAATACAGCGAGCACGATAAGTTATTTAAATGCTCTCGAGGAGAAGTTTACTTAAATTAAATCTATTATAATGTGTGTGTGTTTTTTAGATAGTAATTCTTAAATCAATTATTATTTTAATTGAACAATTTTATTCAATAAATTTGTAAAAATCAACAATTTTAAAAACTAAATACAGCGAACACTATTTTCAAATGTGAAGAAAAGGTGTACCTAAAATAAAACAATACACACATCGGTGCTCGTAACTCGAAACCCTAACCCTAACCCTAACCCCCACTTTGACCCTGACCCTAACGACGGGGTCAAAGTAAGCGCGGGTCGTACAGTAAAAAAGCATTAAAAAATCAAATACAGTGAACACGATTAGTTATTTAAATTCTCTCGGAAAGAAAGTTTACCTAAATTAACTTCATTTGAATGTGTGTGTGCTTTTGTTAAAGGAACTGTTTTTAATTAAACAATTTGATTCTAAAATCAGTTATATAGTTGTCCAGTACAATGTGTTCATTTTTTTGTTGACAGAAAAAAACCTTTATTTTAATTAATAAAACACGGAATAATAAAAGCAGTTTGTAAATAAAAGCTTTACAGCGTAAAAGTTAAAACCGAAATCATAATTACAGTTAAGGTGGTGAGAAAATGAGGATATTGGAAGTTTTGAAAATCGGGGAAAATAGTGTACCTGAAATAAAACTATTAAAAAATTAAATACACTTGACACGAATACTTTTTTAAATGCTCTTGAAAAAAAAAGTTTACCTAAACAAAATTCATTATAATGTGTGTGTGTGTTTTCTTTTAAATAGAAATTTTAAAATCAATTATTATTTTAATTAAACAGTTTGATTCAGTACATTTGTGTTTTAAAACATAATGGCTAATAAGATTAAGAAAATAAACAAACTCAGAACGTTGTAATAAAAAAATTAGAGTAAAAGTAACACAGTAAATTCCAGCGTGTTATTTACATTTTAAATTAAGCGCCCGTCTTGAGTCCATACTGAATAATCAGAGGAAGTTAACTGATTCAATGGAGTTACTCTAGCTGTTCAATCAGTTTCGCAGTTAATAGATTAACTACGTAACTCATTTCATATATATATATATATATATATATATATATATATAATAAAAGAAATGTAATTATAATTTATAAGTAAAATTATAAGCGAGCAAAATAGCGTAAATACATGTAGTAATCATAGATTATTTCTAGGATATTGAGATGGTAGAGAGAGTGGGACTTACTAAGAATGGGGAATAAGTCAACACTGAAAGGTGCGGTTATTTATAAAGTTGACCAATATTGTTGATGGTTTTCAATGAAGAAGGTCTCCTATCTGGTCCAAATAGACCAGCTATTCACTTTCTTTATGTTGACAACACCTTTTGTCTGTTCAGCAATGAAACGGAAGCGGACGTTTTTTACGTACCTTAACAATAATCATCTAGCTCTTAAATTCACAATTGATAAGGAAGCCAATTCCTCACTCCCATTTCTTGATGTATTGGTTAATAAAGCTTCCTCTGGTTTCTTGACGTCAGTATATCGGAAACCTACCTTTACTGGTCTTTACACTCGTGGGGACTCATTTTGTCCCACAAAACAAAAGTTAAATCTTATTAAGACCGTTACCCAAAGGGCCTTAATAGTTTGTTCGAAGACCAAGCTAGATGAAAAAATTACATTCATCACTAAGACCCTCTGCAACAAGGGCTATCCTTTAGACATTGTACAATCTACCAGTAAAACCAATATATCAATTTTTTACAAAAGTAAATCAGCTTCTGTAGAGAGATGCCGTATTTACCTTCGCCTACTTTGGCTTCGTAACATTAGCGATAGATTCGACAAACAAATCTCTTTGTCTGTAAAACAATGTTATTTTGCTGCGAATACACGAGTTGTTTTTCCTCCCGACCGATCTTGACTTGTATTTGAAAAGATATCCTTCCCCCACATCACAATAATTTAATTATTTATTTATTTAAATGTAGTTGCAGTATGCACTACGTTGAGATAACGTCACAAAGAGTAGACATCCGGGTCAAACAACACGTGCCCACAAAAAATCGCAATGCAAATTATTCACCAACGGACGTTTTACATAATACTTATGGTTCGTCGATAACCGAACATCTCATAAATAACCGCACCTGTGACTCTAATTTCAGTGTGGGACTTATTCGCCATTCTTAGTAAGTAACACTCTACCTACAATCTCGCGATCCTAGAAACAATCTATATTAAGTCCTTGAGACCTTTTCTTTGCCAGCAAAGAGAAAATCTCCTCGGGCTAAATGTTGTTTCTATTTGATTGAACTTTCTTTTTTGTTGTCTTTTTTCGTTTTTTTTACCGCTTTCCTTTCGCTATAATTCTCATAGCATCTTTATTATATTTTTTACACGATACCTCGATATTTGGCTCTGTTGGGCGAGGTACGAAACCGGTCAGCTGCCCTTTCATTTTTTTTAATTCTTAATTCATCATGATTAATAAATATTGTCTCTTTCATGTCATTTTAAAGTCTTGTACTACAAAGAAAATATTTAAATATATATATATATATATATATATATATATATATATAAATATATATATATATTCGCATTGGATGGCTGTTAAACAAAGAAACAAGCTGTCTATGGATGATTATATAAGCTACCTTGTCGGGTATCGCTAACTACTTTTGGTGGCAATATAAGCTCTATGCAAACAAATAGACTACTCACTTCGGCATCACTTGGTGTCGCTGACTATCAATTAGACGGCCGTTTGGTCGAGTCTCGCTTGTCTAGCTGCACTATCTATGATAGAATATATATATATATATATATATATATATATATTATGTTTTTGCAAATACAAAATTTGTTTACAGCAAAAATGAAGGGAACACTTATTTTATCGCTGATAATTAAAAGAAAAAACAGCCGACCGGTTTCCTCTGTACTCAAAAGAGCTGCATCGATGGATTTTAAAAGGGAGAACAAAAAACTGTATATTTTTCAAATGAAAAAGGGTTATGTTAAATATAAAATACGGGATGTGTCTGAGAAACTAATCAAGCTTCATCACTTTCAGGTGGTATATTGATTGAGCACGACTCAAGATGGTAAACAAGTCAATGCTGAAATCCGTTGCACACGTCGGCCTTTTAATCAACTTTTAAATTTAAATATTTCAAATTTGCATTGAATTTGATTTATATTTCTGTAACACAAATTAAGCAAGATTCCTTGAATTTAAGTTTAGTCTTAAGCACACTTGAGCTTGTTATTATTTAATTAGTATATGCAAATTATGTATTCATCAGTTTAAAATAAAGTAAAGATATATGTGTACACATATTTCTTCTCCACGCCCCCCCTACACACACACACACACACACACACACACACATATATATATATATATATATATATATATATATATATATATATATATATATATATATATATATTGTAAATTAGCAAATTTGTTTCTTGATTTTTGATTAACCCGGAGCGACAGACGAGTTTTTTTTATTTTTTTTATCTCATTCCTGTAGGTTTGATAATCAAAGATGCTTTCGCGAACTGGAGAAAGCCAGTTCATATAGAGAAACGGATACTTCACATTTTTTTGCCCTCAAATCGCACGAGGAATTAGTGCATGACTTTCTTTTCGTTTAGTTTTTCTTTTGCATAAGCGGCGTTGATCACGCTATGGACGTACCAATCAAGAGTAGAATCGCCCTTAAGAAGATCACCTTCCCTTTTCTCAATCGACTTCTTCGTCTCATTCTCTGCCTCCTCCACCTCTCTATGTCGATAGATGCAAGAGATGAAGCTCTCCATGCTCTGACTTGGCAAGTCTGCGATAAATTTCAAAGATTTTTCTCACAGCGCCAATAAAACGTCATTCTGTTTTCTGACACGAACGAACTCGTATACGTTCGAAATTAAACAGGTTCCCTTTCTTGTTTTGTTTCGTGTACTTTGCTTAATCTGATACAGGGTCACGCTAATCAGGAGGCATCGAATAAGAATCGAGGTTTTCGAAGTGCGAAATTTGTGTGAGACATCATCGTCCATTGAATGTCTGAAACTAAACAAAATCCGATAACGAGTTACGACATCAGCCGAAAGGCGAACAATAAAAATCAAACCAAGTTTCCTGAAACAAAGTCAAACCAAGCATTGATTTATTTACTGTGTTACATTTTATTTTTTTTAACAATCGATTTATTTTGTTTGTTTAAATCTACATTTTTAACCCCATCAAAAATAAATTGTTGTTTCTGACTAAATTTCGTCGACCGACAAACTACGTCGAAATTAAAAAATGAAAAGTAAAAAAGCAACTGAAAATGTAATATCAACTAATTAGAAAAAATAAAAATAAATAAAATGCAACAATATATATAATAAATCGTTTTGACTGTAACAAAATTTAAAAAGTCGCAATAAAGAAAAATCTTTAAAATCATAGAAAAATGGGGTCAGTAATTTTTTTTATTTGCAACACTTGTATGTAGTTCGAAAAGTTACCGGTAGAAGTCTGAGTTGCATTTTTCATAAGACAAAAGAAGTTCCGCAACCCTTGGCAGGTTTAGAGCCGTCTTGATATTCCTATAAGTCGCGTTGTACGTCAGAATTTTCGTCAGTCGATCACACTTCAGGTTTAAATAACATTTTCCATCGCCAAACACGCAGATTGAATAGACATATCTTATTGTTGGTGCGTTTGAGCGGTTTTATAATAAAGTTCTGGATACTTTTGAACTTTATTGACTGGATATGTCATAGTAATAAGAGGCGATATCAGTCGAAACTACTTCGTGCTACCAGATCAGGCTGTCTGAAGATACTTGCTTTCTAATTTAAAATGCACCAAACATTGATGTTATTGTTTTTCCTTTCCCTTTGAAAAACTCAATCATGTTCTGCAAAGCTAAACACAAAAACAGTTTACCTCTTCAAAATAACCAAACCAAACGCCATAAATAAATATTTGAAGATATAATGAACTTGAAGCATAAAACCTTTTCACAAATTGCCGGATTCGGCATTAAATAATATGCCGTAAAACAAAACAACTAGACCAAACACCATGAATCTATAAAGAACTTGAAACATTAAACTTTAACACAAAATTACAAGATTCGGCATTAAATGCATCGAAAAAGGTTGATATGCCATACAACTAAACAGCCAAACCAAACCAATCAGTCATCCTAGGCAATTAATATAGAACTATTAAGAATGATTTATTCTTTATTCTGTTTCTGTACACTTGTATCCGGCATCACAATATGTGAGTATGTAGTTGAGTGGCATCATGGCTATGGTAAATAGTAATGGTGAAAGGGGTCTCTTTGGAAAATGGCTCTTTGTATTTTTATCCCAGTCAAGTGTTGTCCTCCAGCTGTCAGTTCTGGTTTCCATGTTTTCATCGCTTTCTTAATGAAATTAATAATCCTGTCAAGTGTCTCGTACATTTTTAAGCATGCTTGAGGGATTCTGTTGTAGGCTTTCTCGTAGTCAATCCATACCAAATATTGTTTCTTCTTTTTACCTCTTTCAGGCTCTTTTTATCTATGTATAGCAGATCGTGTGTCCCTGTTTTCCCTTTCCGGCATACTTTTTGTTCTTCGGAGAGCAGTCAACGAGTGTTCAGGGAGTGATTAATTTGTTCCCACAGTTATGTCGTTAAGTTTTCCACATTGTTGGTAACAGGTTATTGTCTGTAGTTCCTTGGGGTCGTTCCCTTTTTTGGCGTCTTTTTGTATTAGCATTTATTAGTAGTATTAGTATTATTATTATTTTTGTAATTATTATTATTATTATTATTATTATTATTATTATTATTATTATTATTATTATTATTTACTAATTCAATAATGTTGAATTTTATAGTACTAATCCATTAAATATTTTCTCATGATTTATGTCATTTTTTAATTATTGTTATAATCATTATTATTAGTAGAATTATTATAAATGTGTATACATGTGTTTTTCTATTTACCTGAAATAATTTAATATGTTGATGTTTTTTGTTTGAATTCTATCTGTGATCTTTTTTATAGCGTGCTGAATTGAAATTAAAAAGTAAAAAATATAAAAATAAAAATTCCTAATCGTCTTAGAAACGTTCGAACATCTAATAATAGTTATTTTATTATTGGAACTAAAATAAGTAATGTCATTAATGTATTTGTCGCAACTTACTCTACTATAGACTTGCTTGATCTAAACGTTCAATCGTTGAGCTGCAATGTGTTTTAGTATTGAATGTTAACATTTTATTTCAGATTCCCTTACATTTGAAGCTGTTTTTTGTATTGTCCATTTATACTCTACTCAAGTCTATACTTTTAACGTATTTTTATATATATATATATATATATATATATATATATATATATATATATATATATATATATATATATATATATATATATATATATACATACATTTCTGGTTTTAGGTTTCGCTGACCAGGAACCACAACTCTGTAAAAAACAGAAACGGCATCGTGAAACGTTGGAAATCACTGTCAAATGCTAAACCTCGACGGACAGGTAATTAATTTGAAATCCGTGGATCTGGATTAATACGAATCAATCAATAAAGGTTTTGAATTGAATGGAAATTGAAGAAAAACAAGGGAGATAATCGATCTAGATGACATGATTGATGGGGGACGCCCCCACATACATTGCATAATGAAAACAAAATGGCGTATTAATCATTTCAAATCAACGAATTCGGTTTTGGTTGGAAAGCGAAGAAGACTTTAATAATTATTCGGTGAAATTGCATTGGACATTTTCATCAATATTCCGAGCACCTTCATCGATATTGATTGTAATGAAATCTGTGTTAACATCAAGTCAATTTTGATCATTTGTTTGGATCAATTGTTTTAATTATTTGCCGACATTTTTTATTCCCCACATAAAGGTCCTCGATTGCATTGTTTCCCCGGAAATCGCTGTTGTTACTGATCGATTTAAAATCCAATATGAGGATGATCTTCGTATTTTTCATATTTTGTTTTCATTCTTGTTTTGAAGAATTGTTTAAGGTGGCCAATCACCCAGCAGAAAAGCAGGGGGGGGGCAAGATTGCTTCATCGACGGATAAATCATATAAAGTTCTATTTTTTCGATTATTGTTTTCATTTGTATTATTTAATCGTATAGCCAGCGATCAATTTCAATCGCATATTATAAACAAGAACATCAGTCGGTTTTGAAAATGTATATCTCCGGCTAACAACGTAAAAATAGACCTTACCTTTCCTTATTGTATGATGTATTCTTGAAGTTATTCCATAGAAACGTTGATAACTGAAAATATATTTATCTGATTAGTCTTAAATTCTTCTTGGTGTTTATTGTAATCAAAGAGCATCAGATCCCTGCATGAAATATCTGGATGATCTTCCCATTTGTTAAGTTGTTTGTCATTATTTCTTAATACGTCACGTGTATCATGACGCCGTCCTGCAACGTCCAAAGTTGAAGCAAACACATGAAAAAAAAAAAACTTTTTGTACTTTTTACATTGTGCTTCCAAATATTAGAGTTGCCTTAATTTAAGTTACTTGATGACAAATGTTGTGATACAATCTTATTTCCGATTATGCATTTTAGACACTAAACTAGCAAGAAGACTCGACGTTGCTCGAAATGTAATGAGTAACACTCTGTCATTTTCCTGATGCTTATAACGCCGTATTATTTTGTTTGTTTCGTCCGCACGCCTAATGAAGTCGGAAAAAATGAAATTTTAGAAAACTCTCTGAACAAGTGGCTTATGATGAAAATACCATAAAAATCGGATTTGAAGTGTTAAGGGTGTTCTAACCTATCGCATTCTTAGAGGGGCACATAAAGATTCGGAACATTGAGAGACACGTAGAGGTTCGGGCCACTTGCATTGTCTTCTCATATTTACACATATGATTTAAATTTCATCAGAATAAGATATATTTTCGTTTGAGCAGGTGTATTCTTCCATGCAGAGTTATTAATAACTTATCCAATCAGAACACTTGCGTGTACTGTATCCGCTGAACTGTGTGTACACTTTTCCCCACTTTTCACCGGTCGGGTGTTTTGACGTCAAGGCGGGTAGAGGTGTCATATTCTCATCTCAACCGGGCAGAAGGCTTGACGCGTGTTTCATAAGTGGACCCAAGACCCAATTGTTCGGCCACTATACGCTCGTCCGCCGACTGAGCGTGCAGCGATATTTCTTGTTGCATAACTCATTCATAGTCCTTTGTTGTTTGCTGGTGAAACGATGTATAGAGCTTATTTAAAATATTGTTTGTCCTTATATTTAAGGTAACGGTAACCTCTACCAATGGCAACCCCCTTTTCTTTTTACTAAGCAAGGCTTTCACAACTGACACCTCATTAATTCTGCTAACTAATGATGATTCCTCTCCATCAGCTATACTTCTATTGTCTTCTCCGGTAAATCCCACATATAAATACACTTGTAGTTTTCATGTAAATTCTCTAACCTTTCTTTCTATAGGGAATGCACACACGTAAATTGACATTTATATATTAATATTAAATGTGTTAAGACGATTTTAAAGTCAACATATACACTGAATTGTTGATAATCGGTATTGTATTCTGGTAACTAATCGCCAATCGTGCCAACAAATTTTCCCCATTTATATATATTTTTCTCTTTCTTCCCAAATTTGTATTTAGTCTGTGAGATAAAATATCAAACATCCTGTAAATAATCCGATCCTTTTATAGAACGTTGATTCCTCAGTCTTTGTCTCGATTCTTTTATTTCGAAAAACGAAGAATAATGGCCGTATTATTCTCATCTTTTATGTCTCAACGACTTTGACGTCACATTCGTTAATCCTCCGCTTCCTTCTTCTTCGTGTGATTCCACGATGAATCAAATCCTACCATAAAAGTACAAGTGATAAGAGTCTATCGACCACGTGAAGTGACAGCGATCACCTGCTCTTAATTTCACTCTCTCCCCCCACACACACGCACACGATTTATGTATTTTATCAAGCATTAAATAAAGTTTACCTTCCACTCGAGATAAAAATTACAGAAATATCTCGCGTTCAGTTTAATTTTATTTTAGATATTTGTGTTGAATTTAAATTTTCAAAACTAAAAGATTCATTAAATGACGTTTGGAATTGTTCAATTTCCTTACTTTTATAGTTTATGTCTGTTTATAAAAAATTCCAATTTTCTCCTCATTTATTTATTATCTTACAAAGTTTGTTTCGGCTGGCCACAACGAAGACAAGGAAGAGATAAAAAAAGTATTTCTCTTTGGTCTATGATCTAATAAGATTCGGTCGTCTTTTCATGAAGCTTTGTTTTCGGCTTGGTCATCGAGAGACTTTCGTTAGTTATATGGGCATATTATGTTTCGGGATTTTTTAGATGAGAATTGATTATGCGTATTATTTGGATTATTCGGACTACTATAATCATCTTTGGTGTTATTCTCAAAACGTTTCGAATGCAATCTCAGACCCTCTTCTCAGCGGATAAAGAGCTAAGTAGTAATCAATGCTTACTTGCATTCGTTTAGCGGTTGAAGTTGCAATCCTCTATTCGAACGATACTAAAAACACTATTTCGAATTACTTAAGTATTCTACCTGGTCATGGCTGACAGAACGAGATTAAGCTACCCCAGTGGATTAAAGAAAGGGTTCCGTTCGAATTTTCATACACATTTCCGAGTTCGACATAAAAATATTTCAGAGTTCGACAAGATGCACCTGAAAAATGTCGTAGGTTAAATCGGCCGGAACGCTGTGAGAATAACATCCAAGATAGGTACAGTAGTCCAGATAATGCAATTAAGAACTACTGTCATACGAAAGTCCGACGTAAGACGTGTTGAAGAAGATAACAATGTGTATCCCTTTGTCAGGTAAGCAGATAGGATGCGGTCGTCATTTTCAGTAGCGCTGTCTCTGAAAGCCCCCCCCATTTCAATGGTAATATATCATGTTACAGTGCTGTAAAATAATAATACTCAAAGAGGATGACGTCATTGAGCAATATGCTGTTGTTTTTTTCTTCTGTTGCTTGCTTTATTACAGAACCAAAGAAAGGAGGACGACATAAGAAACTTCTGCTGTTATAACTTCATTACAATGCTGACGACGGACTTTCAACAACGGAACACAAGAAAATCCAAGAGAGAGAGAGAGATACGTCACTATCTATTGAGCAGACAACTTATTACGTTTTAACGAGTGACTCAGTTGTTTTCTGTGAATGAGAAGACACTTCCTGACAATCGATTGGCGGTCGAAAAAATTTAGCTCAGCTGACATCACAAGCAGACGTTTACGTTATAAAGGTTGAAAAATAACATTTAAAACAAAGACATTTAAAGTTTTGCCAAGAAATACAGTCTTCCTCTAGAGTGAAAATTCCCACCTTCCGACCTTGTGTCACATTCTACTTTGTGGGACGTAGATAAATAGGAGAAATACAGTTAATTTCGGATTCTTCCTTGGTCTTTTGGCTAAGATCAAAGTGTAGTATCTGTTCTGACTGTCCTGTGCAGTTATGGGAGGTTAACCCCCTCCCATGCTTTGCCTCCCCTCTTTGGGGAGGAGTAAGTTTATTGCTTACTGTATGAGGCGCCCTGCCCAGGCAATTTTTTTAGATTCACCTCACTCTTCCTCTAGAGTGAAAATTCCCACCTTCCGACCTTGTGTCACATTCTACTTTGTGGGACGTAGATAAATAGGAGAAATACAGTTAAGGCTTCAAAAACCCACAGATTGATCAATAGAAGGATGCAGCTTTTTGTAGAGGTTAGTGGATCAATCAAACATGCTATTTCACACTTATGTGTAACAGACTGACGAAAATTCTATTTCAAACTTAAGCATGCCAAACCAATGGAAGGGCCAACAGACAGCCACAGCAGCATATATAAATTAGTGGACACATCTAAACAATCCATTTCAAACTTAAGCGTGACAGACTTACAAAAATGTTATTTCATAATTAAGTGTGTCAGATCAATGGATGCACTAACAGGCGACCACTGCTTCTTATATAAATTAGTGGACACATCTAAAAATCGCAGTCGTCTTTTTTAGCATTGTCGTCATTAGATGAAAATATATAACTTTACAAAGAGCTTACGTAATGTGTAAATGAATAAGCCATCAAAAAGCGTGTCTTCATTAAGCAAAAATATTGTTGCTTTTTTTGTTATTTTATTACATAACCACCGGAAAGCGGAAACATTATTTTGGTTAATAACAAACTATTTTGTTTTCGGTTGTGAGTTTATTTCCGGTTGCATGCTTTTATAACAAAGATTGCACGTGGTGATCAGGCGGGTTTTTTTTTAGAAAGCTTGAGCTTGGGAAATTGAATGTATGTAATCAGCCTATAAATGATAAAAGCAATTCGAAATAGATGTTAGTTATTCTTTGTAATTCTCTGAGCGATCTTATCTAGACCTTTACACATGGTGACCTAGTTTTGTCTTCTGCTCTCTGTTGATTTTTACTCGCATAGCATCGTATGAATCGACGAATATGAAAAATGATAAATATTCATAACATTTATTTATTTAATTGTAAAAGTCAGCATCACAAGCAGGGTTGATTCGATGTGTCATAAATTCGTAGAACCTTTGCGTGGCGGGCGTGTGAGCCAGAAACTAGTCGAGTCGTGCAACTAGTTGTGAGTTTATCGTCGTCATAAAATAGCCCGCCCTTCCATAGCGTGTAGAACCTTCATGCGAGAATGAAGAGAATACACGTTGGAATGAGAGCATTTAAACGTATCGACCACGTGTATCGACCACGTGTTTTGGCATGCATAAAAAGTGAGCTTCATGAAAGTCAACAGTAGGCGATTTAGTACTCAAAGGATTAAGATCAATGCGCGATATGAATCAGTATTAAAAACAGTGTTTTGAGAGAAAGGTTTACTACGTAATAAAGGTCAAGTGTCAAACAGATGTTTGCAATGAATACGATGGCACTGGAGAAATGTATGCAACGTAACACTGTTCCAGTGCCGAGTACGTTGTTTCGATCAACATTATGTCCCCCTTTTTTGGTCTTTTTTTCTTTACTTTGATTAACATCTACTGATGCTGATGTTCGTCGTTCCATAGGCTACACATGGGTGTCCACAGACAACGGCTGCTACTCGCCTATGCTATACTCACACTGATTATATACGATTCAAATAAAAAGCGTGTTTGGTATATCTCACACTGCATTTACTATTTAAATAAATCTAGTGAAACTACAAAACTTAAACAATGGGTAATGAACTTATGTGTAAGGGCGATTAATGAGTGAAACTTTTTAAACCAAAAACGTGTTACACCTTTATTTTACAACTTTTTGTTCTCTATATATAGTCCTCATACTGCCCCATCTCTCGCTCTTCCACTTCTTTCAAATCTATTTCTCCGATACATATATATATATATATATATATATATATATATATATATATATATTGCGTTTCGATCCCGGCTTGAGACACTAACTGGTCTAGCCGCACTGATGAGCTGTGAAACAGCTAAACAGGCTGTATGTGGATGACTATAAAAAGCTCCCTCGGGTAGAGCTTATTTTTGTAAGGGTATCGTCAACGGCCATTAGCTTTAAGGCAATGCTCATTAGGTAAAACTAATTTCGAGCTCCGGTCATTTGCAATGTTTACATTTCGTTTCATTGAGATATCACTTACATTCAGTCAGTGTCGCATGATGGCGTAGGGGTTAGCATCGCCGACTGTCAGCTCGACGGTTGCGTTTCGATCCCGGCTTGAGACACTAACTGGTCTAGCCGCACTGATGAGCTGTGAAACAGCGAAACAGGCTGTATGTGGATGACTATAAAAAGCTTCCTCGGGTAGAGCTTATTTTTGTAAGGGTATCGTCAACGGCCATTAGCTTTAAGGCAATGCTCATTAGGTAAAACTAATTTCGAGCTCCGGTCATTTGCAATGTTTACATTTCGTTTCATTGAGATATCACTTACATTCAGTCAGTGTCGCATGATGGCGTAGGGGTTAGCATCGCCGACTGTCAGCTCGACGGTTGCGTTTCGATCCCGGCTTGAGACACTAACTGGTCTAGCCGCACTGATGAGCTGTGAAACAGCGAAACAGGCTGTATGTGGATGACTATAAAAAGCTCCCTCGGGTAGAGCTTATTTTTGTAAGGGTATCGTCAACGGCCATTAGCTTTAAGGCAATGCTCATTAGGTAAAACTAATTTCGAGCTCCGGTCATTTGCAATGTTTACATTTCGTTTCATTGAGATATCACTTACATTCAGTCAGTGTCGCATGATGGCGTAGGGGTTAGCATCGCCGACTGTCAGCTCGACGGTTGCGTTTCGATCCCGGCTTGAGACACTAACTGGTCTAGCCGCACTGATGAGCTGTGAAACAGCGAAACAGGCTGTATGTGGATGACTATAAAAAGCTCCCTCGGGTAGAGCTTGTTTTTGTAAGGGTATCGTCAACGGCCATTAGCTTTAAGGCAATGCTCATTAGGTAAAACTAATTTCGAGCTCCGGTCATTTGCAATGTTTACATTTCGTTTCATTGAGATATCACTTACATTCAGTCAGTGTCGCATGATGGCGTAGGGGTTAGCATCGCCGACTGTCAGCTCGACGGTTGCGTTTCGATCCCGGCTTGAGACACTAACTGGTCTAGCCGCACTGATGAGCTGTGAAACAGCGAAACAGGCTGTATGTGGATGACTATAAAAAGCTTCCTCGGGTAGAGCTTATTTTTGTAAGGGTATCGTCAACGGCCATTAGCTTTAAGGCAATGCTCATTAGGTAAAACTAATTTCGAGCTCCGGTCATTTGCAATGTTTACATTTCGTTTCATTGAGATATCACTTACATTCAGTCAGTGTCGCATGATGGCGTAGGGGTTAGCATCGCCGACTGTCAGCTCGACGGTTGTGTTTCGATCCCGGCTTGAGACACTAACTGGTCTAGCCGCACTGATGAGCTGTGAAACAGCGGAACAGGCTGTATGTGGATGACTATATATATATATATATATATATATAAGTATTTATTTAGAAACTATACATTACATATTCCAGATATATACCATGGTTTCATTGACATGGGTAGATATTTACTGTTTAGAAAAAGCCCTTACAACACACATCAAATTTATTGCGACTCACAAAATGAAGACAGTTGGAAAATAAAATCCAGTGATCACCTTTGTCATCATTTGGTGAATTTTCTCAAGTGCCTCTTTTGTTGAAATTACCGATGAATACTTTATTGATTTCCTTTTAAAGTTTATCCGACACACTAATATATATATATATATATATATATATATATATATATATGTGTGTGTGGGGGGGTGTATGGCATTTGGTTCAATATATGATTGAACAAAAAAAAGAAAAAGAAATATACCTGGATGACTCACTTAACTTCAGTGTTGTTTTTAAAATGAGAATATAAAATAGTTTAACCCCTTTGAACTAATTTGGTTTTTGTTTACCCTAAGAAAAGGAATAGTTTCGTTTAGTATAATCATCACGTTGCTACACTGACTCCGATCATGTAATAGTTAAGTGTGTATTGTGTAGCTTCTGATTTTACTCGGATTTCGTTCATATACTAAATGGTATGCATTTTATCAAGTTATATATCTCCTAGGGAGCATCTATTACCTAAAAAAATGCATATTTTAAATGAGCAATTAAACACATGCCATTTACTCATAGCTGGAGAGGGTTGTACAGTTCATTTCTTTGCCAATGGTATTGTACTATATGTAAATGCAATATATCCGACATGATTTAGATCATATTCGATTATTATAGGGTTCGCTTTGGACTCTATAAACCCACTTTTGCTCACAGTTTATTGGAGAATAGTATTTTAGAAATTAAGTAATCTGATTAAAACATTGGTGTATCGCGCACTTCATTATCTGCCCCCATTTCCAACTGGATTTGGATTTTTTTTAAATAACTGAAACCCTTTAATCTCGATCGTAACGTCACAGCCACACACGACTTCTTCCCTCACTTTTATCTCTTTGTTTATAAATGGTTCACCGCTTGTCAAGTCTAAAAGCACCCTGAAAATAATGGTTAATTAATTGGATGAATTTTCAGTTAAATAATAAAAAATATCATGAGAGAATTTTAAAAAATAAAAATAGAATAAACACAATTATTTGAAGGTCATGTTGAGAGGTAATGTTAGAATAATATGGGATATTGTCGAAGTCATCAATAGAAATTGATGGACAGTTTTACACAGAAACAACAAGTCATGTAAATGGGTTTTAACATCTTGAAGACAGATCCCTAATGTTGGAATGCAGAGAAAATGATGTTAAATTGTTCAATTTGGCCCCTTTACAACTTTCTATCTATGTGAAACTGCTATGTCTCACTGTTCTCTTTTTTCTTTCTATTTCTTGCATTTAATGTTCACACAGAGTTTGGGATTAGGACCGCTGTTCCTTTTTTGTAAGGATATGATCTCCACGATTCAATATAATTTTGTATTTTTTTTATATTTCCTTGTGTGTAATTTAATAATTAACTGTCGGCGACACTATGTTGTGTTGTACACAGTGAGTTTTTACTGCTAAGTCAAACGCATTTTATGGTTAGATAGAATCGCTTAAATATCTATTTTGCATAGGTGATATATTGTTCTCTCCATAACTTCCTATCTGGAGGGAAAATAATGAATAATATGGGCAAGTTAAGGATTGTGCGTCAGGGTCGAGCTGCAACAAAATAAACAATTAGATATTAGATAAACCATTTTTCAATCAGTGGTTGGATTCATAAATAGAAATAGGCCTTGGAGCAGAAGAGGCGGAAAAGCTAGAGAGTCTCTCTGCACAAGCAAAATGTCATGAACAGATCTGCGCTAATATGTTACATCGCTTTTGATTTTTTTCCATGTGCTATCAGGCCGCCATCTGTCATTGTTGCAATGTGCTTTCGACGGCCGCGATGTTAGTATAAACATGCACAGGGCTGCATGTTTAGTGGGGTGCATAGATGCATGCTACAAGCGGCAGGCCTGCAATGAGAAAAATATTTGGCTAAGAAATCGGGTAGCCACTTTGAAGAAAATACCTTCTTAAACGCGAGGGTTTATGGTGAGATTGCTAAGCCACTTGAAATCCTACAGAAGTAATGACTACTTCAGCTGATAGACGTTCTGTTAGATAGTGGCGGGGTCAGAGAGTAGGACTCCCCAAGGAGGTGTAGGAGTAGCAACAGAAGTCGGAAGTGACGTCATGACGGTATAAGGCAAAGTTGTTCCTGACTGATCGACAGAAGCAGATGTGAAAAGTCACCCGGTTCGTTGCCAGTAACGGGGCGAGCAGTTGCGCAAAATTACTTGAATATCTTTCTCTAGTCTTCCTCTCTCCTTCCCGTACAAAAGAACCACTCAATCTATGTCGTTGATTATCTTAAATGAATCTTCTAAAGATAACCCCCGGAATCTCTGTGTTATGGATCACGGTTGTTTCACGTATCCTTTTCGCAGCCCTATTAATTTTCTCTCCTGTGCAAAATGTTGTCTGTTGGTCTCATAATTAGTTCATGTCGTTGCTTGTTTTCCCATTTTTATTTTCTCACCTTTTTGCTGCCTGTTTCATTATACTCTTTGGTTCTTGGGTGGCAGTAATTAATCTCGCTGTCTTTTATATCATGTATTTCTCTAGTTCTTTAGTTGCGTGTTTAGTGCAATACTCAATGACAACTACTCTTCTTTCACCTTTGCACATTCTCCTTTGGATGTATTGCTTTGTTCATAGTGATTAATTTCCTGTGTTTTCTATCCACATTTTTGACTTCTTACTTAACTCAGTTTATGAAGGGATTTTCATACTTTTCTCATGAGTATTGGTGGTTGTTTGTTTTTATTTTGGTCTCATTTCGTCTGAACAGGTTTTCTCTCAGTGTTGATTACGGTTCTCAGGTCTTCAATGTCTGTTTGTACGAGGATTTTGTTTATTTTTGTGTTTAGTTTTAAGTTGTTTTTGCACCTTCGGAATAGTAGTTCTTTTTACCCCCCCCCCCACACACACACTTATGATTTCCTTGATACGTTTAATTTCTGTTGTATCTTTTTTCGCGAGTTCTTTTATCATCTGGTCGGTAGTTTCTACTGTTTCAGTGTTAATTTTCTGTCCCACATAACTGTTATTTCTCACTGGCGAGTGACATTTGTTTTTGTAAGTTTTACGTTATTCATCGTTATTCTGTCTTCCATTAAAACGATGTCTTCGGTTGTTTGAAATCCTCTCTTTCGTTTCGTGGAAGTCAGTAGATATGTTCTATATGTTAGTCATACCATTCAAGTATATTCTTTGTTTGGAGGTTATTATTAATATTATTATTTACTCACTAGGAGTTATCACACTGGTCATCATCAGTGATCGCCCACTGCCAACAACCTGTGGTATTCCCTGGAGTCTGAGTGATAACAAGTCTCCTCAGACTTCCAGTAATAATTATTATTATTATTATTATTATTATTATTATTATTATTTATATTTTTATTTTTTATATTATTATTATTATTATTATCATTATTATTGTTATTATTAATATTTATATTTTTATATTATTATTATTATTATCATTATTATTGTTATTATTAATATTTATATTTTTATTTTTTATATTATTATTGTTATTATTAATATTTATATTTTTATTTTTTATATTATTATTATTATTATTATTATTATTATTATTATTATTATTCGTACTCACTAGGAGTTATCACATAGTTTATCGTCAGTGATTTCTAACTCTGGAGTCTGAGTGACAACAATCCTCCCCAGATTTCCAGTACTCTCCACCTCTTTTCGATAACCACCGCAAATAACGTTCTTCTTCTTCTTCTTCTTCTTTTTCTTCTTCTTCTTATTGTTATTATTAATATTGTTATTATTAGTATTATTAGTGTTAGTATCATAAATCTGAGTAGAAAAAGAAAATACTGTCGATTAACTTTCTTCGTGATACATAAATCTGTGACTCAATTATCTCGTCATAAAATGAAAGATAAAAACAGAAACGGCAATGTATCTTGATAAAAGATGTCGATTGTTGGATAGGAAGTCCCGTTTGTCCCACATGGCGACTGTACAATGCGATGTGAAAAAATAAATAGCGAGGAATAACGGTAACTTGAGGTAATTATTCACCACAAAACGAAGAGATATATTGAAGATACATCCATTCAGGTTGGTTGTCTTTTACCGATGAAAGTGCAATTTAAACGAAAAGCGTGACACACAAACGAAAATGCTATTTAAAACTAAAGCGTGACAACCCAATGAAAAGTGCCCTTTAAAACTATAGCATGACAGACCAACGAAGACGTTATTTGAAACTAAAGCGTTACAGACGAATAAAATACCATTTAATGTAAAGCGTGACAGACCAGCAAAATGCACTATCTGTGCGTTCATCGATGACGATGACATGTTAGACTGAATCGTGACAAACTGATCCACCAATAGAATGTCTCATAGATGCAGGGACGTATTTATGAAAGAAATATTCAAAGGAAGCATTCGGTGTTGATTTTGGTCATTGGCGCATCGAAAATATGAAAGAAAAAATGCAAGAACAACAAAAAAACATAAACAAGATTAATGTTATTGTTGCCTACAAAGGTTCGCCTGTTTTGTTGGACAAGGTGGTAACTATTCAATAGTCAATCACGTGTATTGAGGGTAAATGGAGACAAAATGGAGTCTTCGAAAATAAAAGCAAGCGAGGCAATGGAATACAACTGCGGAACATCCAATGGATTGCGGAAAGGTTTTTTTTCTCGTATGATAGAAAAAATCGGAAAATTTTATGAATAGATTTTCCAAATTATCGAAAACCTTTTGATCACCTTGAAAAGAAAAGAAATCTTATGCAATGTATATGTCCATCCTAGTCCATTATAAACGCCCTCTCTCTATCTCTCTGTCTGTCTCTCTCGATCCCCCATCTCGTTCCCATCTCACTCTCTCTCACTCTCTCTCACTCTATATATCGTTCTATCTCTATTAATATAAAGTGAGGATATACGTGTATTTTTATATATATAATATAAACTATGACTAAATATTTAATCTCCCTTTAAATGGTTGTAAAACAATATATTACACCCATTTTCTTATATGAATTTAAAATGTATGAAGAGTTTAAATGTAAAACGCGACAAACGTCATTTCAAAAATTATTATATTACCGCTCCGAAAAGTGTTGTCTTTCATCACCCTAGTATGTTATTTGATTAATATTCTTGTTTATAATGACAATTAGCTTTAACAGTCGAAGTTTAGATTTTAAATGTTTTTCTTTGTAATGTATAATTTCTCAATTTAATGAATTGAATTTATCGCTTTTTGCATTCAAACTATTTATCGAGATAATTAGTACCGCATTGACAAATGTCTTGCTTTTGACATTACTAATATTTTACTAATATTTTACTAATATATTACTAATGTCTGCCTCGCCAGTATTGTAGCTTCTATTGCAATAAACCTTCCTGTCTTCCTGTACTAACGTGTCGACTGTTCTTTCCAAGCGGTAACGACCTTGTGTATTGTAACATTTTATGAAATATACCACATAAATGGAGACAAGAGTCCGCGTGAATGATTAATTTGGGAAGATCTTTTCAATGTATACCACAATATAGCTTTTTAAACTATTGCCTGTAAAATATTTATCAAACATCAGAAATCACATCAAGCGAATTAAACAAAATATCTTAATATTCTGTGGACGATAGAGTTGCATTTTATTGCAATCAGGAAGAAATAAGACGACTGAAACAAAGTTCGCTGACACCTTTTATCAAGCCTTTGACTGTGTATGGTGAAGTAGAAATCCAGTGCGAACCAAGGTGCACTAATTAAACACAGGAGAAAAGTATAATAAGACCTGGATTAACAACTTGCTTCTAAAATATTAGTTTTGTTATCTAATTTCAAATATTCCTCGATCGAAAAGGTCATTCAAACGACCTTGCATTGTGTGTCCATTTCGATTATTCTATTCTTGAATTATATTCTCACAACGTGTTTCGATAGAAGGTTTAAGTAATTCGTAATTGTATTCCTAGTATCGTCCGTACTTAGAATTGAATCTTCAACATCCAGAAGACTCTCATTTAGAACTGATTATTAGCATTTTCTAGTCGTTGTGCCACAGCTTCAATCTTCACTGCGAATGATACTAAGAATTACTTAAGACATCTACAAAGTTTTGGTTGACAGAACAAAAGCGAGCTACCCCTGTGGATAAAAAAGAGGTTCCGTTCAAAATTTCGTACGGATTCCCGAGTTTGACAAGATGCACCTCAAGAAGTTTGAAGGTCACATCTGCCGAAACGTTGTGAGAATAACATCCGAGATGAGAACAGTAGTTCGAATAATCCAAATAATACAAATGACCAATTCTTATTTCAAGAATTCTAAAACAATTCTTTTGTTCCTGTGTATGATCTGTCGGGACACTTTTTCGGTCAGATTTTGTCCGTATTTGGAATCAACAATGACCGCGTAGAGGTCGATGAATATATCTTGATCTCGTTAAGAAATCTTTCAACTTCGGTTGAATTCTCGTCTGAACAAAATGTTTCTGTTGATTGCTTTTGCACGAAAGCGAATTGTCAGCTCAGAAAGGTTTGCCATTAGAGTGTCAGTGCCGAAAGGACAGGGTGTTGGCCGAGGGGGGGGGGCAGCATTTGGCAATGACATGGCTCAGTATTTATCAATAATCATAAAATCAGACTGCCAACACTAGCAGGCCTAAACAAATGCAGACAAAAGGAAAGGAAGGAAAAAAAGGGGAATTTATTTAAATTAATGCCCAAGACGCAGACAGATAAAACCTGGAATACGATCGGAAAGCTAGCACGAATTCGAGCGAGTTTCGACTTTTTCATTTACTTGCCAATTTATTACTGGAACAAACCCGTCGACTGGCACAAGTTGGCGGTGGCGACAGAGGGGCGACAGAAGGGCGACTGTTCGTGTTTAGAAGGCAGCTACATGCTACTAGGAGGCGGTAGAAAATCAAACATTTGGAAGATAGGATTTGGCATCTTTCGAGAAATGGCATGTTTATAGAAATAAACGCACATATATATATATATATATATATATATATATATATATATATATATATATATATATATATATATATATCTTAATCTACATACGTATACGTTTTATCCTTCCGTAATCGCCAGTGTAGAAATAATTATTCAAGCCGGTCTCAGGATTCGAAACCCCGGAACAAGTCAGATTTATAACTCAAATTTCGACGTGTAAACAAACCCTCACAGCAAGCATGAACAACTCCATAAACAGTGAGAGTTTGACATCTATTCTGGGCAGCCGACGTCAATATATGTCAATATATATATATATATGCTTTAAAAAAAAAAAAAAATATATATATATATATATATATATATAAGTAATCCAACTACACATGTGTTTCACGGAAACACCGATGTTCAGCTGGCGGAATTTGGCTAGATTTGAACCCATGACAAAATTGTCTTATGTTTAGAATAATTTTAAAAAATAAAAAATACTGGAAGCTATCTACATAAAAACATAACAACCTACAATTAATAACATCACGTATAAAACCAGTGGACACATTTTAAAATGCTTAACGCAATGGAATTTTATTCTGTGACGTAACTCCGGCGTCGCTTGATTGAAATTGTAAACGTCTTTCATGAAAGAATGCGAAAACTTCTTCACGTGCGTGTTTCTCGGCTGTTTTTTTAAGAATTCTCGTCATTCTCTCGCTGTTTTGTTCATTTGCTTTTGACACCTGAGTATAATTCGACGAATAGAAAACGTTCGTGATTCCTATGGAACATTTATGATTTTTTTATTTTAATACAAAAGAGACAATTTTAATAATTTTAAACAAAAAGAAGAATTCTGTTATTTTAAAGTGTTTGCAAATAATAATTAATATTTAATTTAAAAATATAATTATGGCTCCCTTTACTAGGATTGGTGCACTATGAGAGAATTTATAAACGATCAGTAATACTATGGCTTAAAAGCGAGATTCCGATCCCATTTGTTGTTGTTGTAGAATCACTTTCAACTGCTCGTTGTACGCGCTTGATGATTTGGTGTTTATAGATTTAAATCCATCCTAATTGTCATGTGAATTTACGCCGGCCGAGGCGAAAGACACCCGACTACGAATCAGTGGCGATTTGTAAAACCGGGTTCCTGCTCTCCGACTGACGTGAATTCACATCCCCTACACTGAAAATTGTGTAAGCATGAAGCAGCGAGGTCTATAGGTAAAAAGAATAAATATTTACTTTAAAAATATCATATATATATATATATATATATATATATATAACATCTAGAAAAAATCCCAGCAGAGTGCTCGATTAATTGCGAATTAAAATTAAGAGCGTAATATTTATTTATTTTTAATACAGAAAAAATAGTATAACATTAGTACCGTCGGTTTCAAGCTCAGAAGGACTTAGACGTCCGTCTCTCGTCAGCTTATGTTGTCACCTGTTTCAGAAAAGTGAACTCACGTCACTCTCGTTTGGATGTGTTATTTGCTTAGAGTGTTATCTATATTTGTTCAAAATTAGTTATAGAGACGTTTAATAAGGTTTGAAAAGAGGGGGGAGTGAAATATAACAGTTGGGATTTATAAATAAAAAAAGATTTTAAATATAAAAAAATAAAAAATATTTCAATACGAATCCCGTGAGTCAATGTTTATGAGGAGCGTATATTTGTCCGTTACTGTTTTGTAGGGTGAATAATGTGTCTTCTAGAGAATGTTAAGGAGAGAAAATGTGTTTAAGGATTATACTTATGAAAAAATAAAAAGCTAAAATAAACACATTAAATTCAAATTAAAGGCCTGGAGTAAAGGACTTTAAATCAATCCAAAAAGAATTTTTAAAAGACTTAACTCGGGCTCGGTCCTGGCAGCTTGCCAATCGGTCTTAGGGTAGTAACGCTGTATTGTTCTTGAATGATTTTGTATTCGCGGTTTTGCATTACTAACTAAGGTGTGGTGAAGACTTATGGCAGTAATAATATTGGTTACTGATTAAGTCTGGTTCAGAGATAAGAGCAAGGATTAGGTCGGCAGGATTGCATCTTTTTAGGAGATATAGAAGGTTAACATTTTAACTAAAAAATAGTGGAAGCCTTATGTGAGTAATAATGATGTGAAATGAGAGTGCTACCCTCTTAATATCTGGAAAATTATTATTGGAAAATATGTTATTTTATATTTACGTGGTGTGAATTATTTGTCTTAAGTAGTGATGTGGATATGGGCCGATTAAAATATTTATTCCTGTTTTTGTATTTATATTTATGAGGGGTCATGTTTGGGAGGATTTTTCGGAGTGGAAGTCGGTATTTAGTGGGGGAATTATAGGGTTATATATTGGGTAGATGGGGGGGTTATTGTTAGTCCTTTATGCGTCATCTTTATGTGTCATCCCAACGTAGTGCATACTGCAACTACATTTAAATAAATAAATAATAGAATTATTGTGATGTGGGGGAAGGGCATCTTTTCGAATAGATGTCAAAGTCGGTCGGGAGGAAAAACAACTCGTGTATTCGCAGCAAAACAACATTGTTTTACAGACAAAGAGATTTATTGGCGAATCTATCTAATGTTACCAAGCCAAGGTAGGTGAAGGTAAATACGGCATCTGTCTTCAGTAAAGGTAGGATTCCGATAGACTGACGTCAAGAAACCAGACGAAGCTTTATTAACCAATGCATCAAGAAATGGGAGTGAGGAATTGGCTTCCTTATCAATTGTGAATTCAAGAGCTGGATGAATATTGTTAAGGGACGTAAAAAAACGTCCGCTTCCGTTTCATTGTTGAACAGACAAAAGGTGTCGTCAACATAACGAAAGTAAATAGCTGGTCTTTTTGGACCAGATAGGAGACCTTCTTCATGGAAACCAACAACAATGTTGGTCAATCTTATAAATAACCGCACCTGTGCCTCTAATTTCAGTGTCGACTTATTCTCTATTCTTAGTAAGTCGCACTCTCCCTACCATCTCAAGATCTTAGAAACAATCTATATTAAATCTTTGAGACCTTCTCTTTGCAAGCAAAGAGAATATCTCTTCGGGCTTAATGTTGTTTCTATTTGATTGAACTTCTTTTTCTTTTTTTTCCTTAAAAAAATTTTTTTTTTTACCCCTCTCCTTCCCTATAATTCTCATAGCATCTGTATTATATTGCTTACACGATACCTCGATATTTGGCTCTGTTGAGCTAGGAACGAAACCGGTCAGCTGCCCTTTCATCTTTTTAATTCTTAATTCATCATAATTAATAAATATTGTCTCTTTCATGCCAATATATATATATATATATATATATATATATATATATATATATATATATATATATATGTATATATATATATATATATATATATATATGTATATGTATATATATATATGTATATATATATATATATATATATATATATATATATATATATATATATATATATATATATATATATATATATATATACTAGCAAAACCTACCCGCTCCCCGGGTAGCAATTACCGAGATAGTAGTTTTCATTACAGAAAGAAGAATTGATTTCAATTTTATATTTTGGCAATTTGGAAGAAAACAAAAAAATATGTGATGTCGTAGTGTTATTTGATATATTTCAATGTTCAGGAAATTTACTGTGCAGTCAAATTTTATTTATTTGAAAAATAAAAAAGGGGTTAATTGATATAGTTTTTAAGGTATTTAAAGTCGAGGAATTTGATTTTGTTTAAGCATAACAATGAAAATGAGTTTCCCTATTAAAAACTGGTTACATAATGAAATTAACAAATGAAAGATTAATCAAATAAATCAATGGCATATTACTGAGTTATTTAAACTGTTTATTTTGTGGTTTTTGCCTTATTAAAGATAGAAAAAAACTTAATGAATAGTAAAAAAAAAATTGTTGTAATAAAGATTAAAATATGATCTCTTTTTTCGTTTTCATAAGCAATGTTAACATAATAATAATCATCATCAAGCTTTAAGGGTATTCACACGTAATCGGCTCAAATGTAGAATCTATTTTTTTTTATTTTTCGGAGGGGAAAGGGGAATGAGGATATCAACTCTAATAACACCCACACTTTTAATATTTTTATTTACGCTATAAAAATAACATATATAATTTGCCCACTTTAATAAAGTATTTATTTAATTTTTACAAGTAAAAAAATCAATTGCTTCAAATTAAAATTTATAAAACGGATGTGTAGTGCAAAAATATAAGATTAAATAAAATAAATAACACGTAAATGTGTATATTAACGCAGTCTGTTGATATATAGAATATACGCTAAATTCCCCCAAATGAAATTCTGCCTTTTTAGGCGATGACGAGTGAAGTGAACACTGTGGAAAATAGAAAGATGAATAAAAACATTTCAGTTTCATATATATTTGACGTAAAATGATCCTTCATCTGCGGGCGATTCTAACTTGTTAGGAGAAGTTAAGAGCGTAATATTTATTTATTTTTAATACAGAAAAAATAGTATAACAATTCTTTTAACTACTAACCATAAGTCCAAGTGGCAAGATCACAAACCGATATGTAAAGTAGACACACACACCTAAAACACACTACGGATTTAGCTCCCATGGCAATAAAAAGAATTTAGTTAACTGTTCAAAAACGATAAAGGGTCCGGAAATGAGAGGATCATTTTAAATTAAATGTATGTACATAATACTCTAAATTCTAAAATTAGCGTTTTTTCTTCTTTAAGGATGTTAATACGCAATGGTCTAAAAAGAAGAATCTATTTTTTTATTTTCTGGAAGATAGAGTTATCTTACAGAGGATTTTAATCTACAATTATACTACGAATCTAATTTTTCGTAATTTAGACGGAATAGTAAAAAGGCGGTTTCTAAACAAAACATAAAACAATATTTTTTTTGTTATGGATTTATTTTTCACGGAAAATGTTAAACTACGAAAAATTTAATTCTGTAATAAATTTAAAAGAACTTTCTAAAAGCATTTAGTTATAAGATTATGTGAAAAATTCTATATCAGAGATTGTTAATGCTGTTTTTTTACATAAAAAACTTCGCATTAAAAATGAAGTAAAAAAAAGTTTTTAAAAGTCTTGTTTTGCTGGTCGATTGTTGTAGAGGTGGCGTAGGAGATTAGCCCAACAACGTATAAATATTGCCGAATGTATCTCGGATTACACGAATAACAAGATCAAATTCGTTGTTCCAACTTAAAGTTCTTAAAACAATTTATATAAAGTTTTTGTGACTTTCCCTATGTAAGCAAAAGAAGTTGCTTCTAGAGC
>OY744532.1:43981564-44074064 GCA_963556195.1 Sepiola atlantica | reverse complement strand
CCGTTATGCGTCGACTTGCCGTGGCGGATCAGAAATTATTTTTTTAAAATGAATAATGTTTGATTTTTATTTATCATTAAAAAATCAGTGTTGATTTAAATATTCGATTTATACTATGAAAAAAAAAGGAATAAATCGCTGCATCCATTCGGCTTTTTAAACTAAATTGTATTTCAATTTACGATGTATTCTTAAGTAGAACACTATTTTGATACTTGAACCCGCTGCCGGGTGCCATCTTCTACTGCTACTACCACCACCACCAAATGCTTGACATTAAACACTCTTAATATCACAATGAGGATGCCGAGACACGTCAGCTTGCCGTCGCGGATCGGAAATGAAAACAAAAACAAAATGAAAAATGTCGAATTTTCATTATTTTTAATCGAAATATTTGATTTTTTTTTTATCGAAATATTTGATTTTTTTTTTGATCGAAATATTTTTTTTTTTGATCGAAATATATGATTTATTTTTTTTATCGAAATATTTGATTTATTGTTCAAAAAAAGAAAGAAATGTTGACATTAATTTAACTTTTTAAACAAACTTTTCACACTTCAATAAACTCCAATAAAATGATCTCATAATGTACCGATAATTCAGAGAAAGAAAGGTGAAGGCACACACACAAACGCACACAATGCTAAAATTTAAATAAAAGAAACTAAACTCACATTTTTCAATGAAAAAATTCCTGATGAGATCAAACATTCTTGCAACACGTGTTGCAGAGAAACGTAAAATTTAAACACCAAATACAAAAAAATGTTAACATTTTTTTTTAAATAAAATTTTAAATAATGCAGAATTAAAATAATTAATAAATGTTGGTAGTCTCATGTTTTATAAACAACAGGGAATATCACCATAGGATTAATATTGTTTAACCCATAGCTGGGGGGTGAAAGAGGAGCAAATTGAGAAAGGCAAAGAAGGAGATAAAGAAAATAGAAAGAGAAAATTTTGCAATTTGTATTTTTATTTTTTTAAATGTATACTGACTTTACAAACTCTCGTATATTGATTAAAACACTCTACGCTGAGCTTAATGGGTGACCCAATGGGTCATATTTACCTCATATATATACCTCGTGAGTGATACGTTCTCAGTGGCTATATATATTTGCTCGTCTAGGGAAGAGCACACTGGTTAGGAAATGACGGTATCCCGTCATTTCCTAACTAGTGTGCCCTAGAAATACAAATAGATATAGCCACTGGAACGCATCACTTAGCTAAGACGCATGTTCGTCCTTAAGAAAGAGATTGTAAATAAATACGTTTGGCTGAGATAGTTAGGGCGTTGGACTTTTTCAGTCGATGTTGACTAAAGGTCAACGGTTCAAACCTCGAGTTGGATGCGCTTACTGTGTCTAGCTACACTGATGAGTCTCAAAAGAATCACGTCCTTGTGGATAATAATAATAATAATTATACGCTAGAAGAATACTCGTTCAAAGACAAGTGAAACAAATTCTTAAACAGATTAGTTTTGCACGAATTTTATTTCTCCTGACGAAGATTAAAATCAAGATATAATGACATGAACTCTTAAGTCTAAAATAGTTATTTAAATTTTGATCAAAATCCAATAAAACTATTTTGATTCTAGAAAATGTCTAAAATGTAAGGCTTAAGCTTAAGGGGTTCATGAAGAAATTGAAATTAAGGTAATCTTGATTTATTAGTGGTTCATTATTATGGATCAAATTCAATGATATTCTGAAATATTTGAATTTTCAAATAAGAAATGCTGCCCATATTTTGTCTCCAACAAATATTTATTATAAGAAACTGAAATTTTGGGAGTATTTATTAATTGATGTATATATTTATTAATTTATGTATATATTTATTAATAGGTGTATGATATATATTGGTAAAATTGCACAAAAATCGGAGGTGGCTGAATTTTCACGAAGGACTTGCACCGTTTTACCCCCTTTGGATAAAATTAAATTAAAGTAAATATAGCCCACATTACGACCCATTACTATTGCAGCTCAGTTTTAACATTGATAATGGTCGGTTAATTAGTTTAGGTGTGTACATAAAAATTTGTAAACATATACATATATCTAATTTCATATAAATAGAGATATAACATTTCGATGCACACATGATAACTATAGAAGAATGATCTAATTATGTGATAACACAGTTTAGTAAGTGTATATTGTCTTGTGTAGTTCTTTATCTTGTGAATGCGTCATATGTCAATGGGTGCAATGTCCGCTTAGGTATTAAACCTTCAACTTTTGGGGTTGTCTGAATGAAGTGAATTAATGATGATGTCATGTGATAGTCGTACGCTGCAGCTGCTGTCGCCGACAGTCCGATTGTCTCAGTGTTTAGAGAAAACGATATTTTTGTTGCCTTCATTTCTCTAATCCAATTAGTCGAGAATGCCAAACCAGCGAGAATAATGAGTTAATTTGATGGAGTAGCGATAGGAGGCGATAGGCTGCAACAGGCGTCCGTCCAACCACAGCCAGGCTTCTCTCCTCCTTTTCCCCTTCTTAATCTCCTTGTCTCAATCCTAGTCTGCTCATTCTACTCCTCCTCCTTCTTCTCTTTCTTGTTCCCCATTTTGTCACCGCCGCCGCCACTCACCGGCTTTTGACTTCTTCACCAATCCTATTCTTTGTGGCTTTGATTAGCGATCTGGACAATTCGGTTTTCTTTTTCTTTTGTGCACGTCTGACTCAGCGGGGATAGACGACGAAATAGAAGATGAATCGGAGGAATTTTACAACAAACGAAATTAGAGAGTAAAGAGGGAGAAAGGAGGAAGCCAAAAGACGGGGACGGGCAGGAAGAAATAGATGAAGTCGAAGAAATAATTTTAAAAATTAAAATAGTAAAAAGAAAGAAAAAAGTAAAAAAGAGAGAATGAACTAAAAGCGTGTAAAAAATGTGAAGAATGATAAAAAAAAGGAAAGAAGAAAAAAGAAGATAAAATAGACAAAACAGAAGATTCCAAATCGATCCCTTCTCTCTGTCTCTTTACTTCTCTTTCTTTCTTTCTTTCTCATATATATATATATATATATATATATATATATGTGTGATTTTATGAAGGCTTACCAAAGCATTCCTTTCAAGACACCAATGATCTGTACTCTGTAATCGAGTATCATCGAGCTTGTTTTTTATTGGAACAACCCCGGTCTTCACTGAATGATCTATTTTATAAGTGAAAAATCTAAATCTATATATATATATATATATATATATATATATATATATATATATATATATATATATATATATATATATATATGGGAAAAGAAGGATGAAGGTAATTCGACGTAATGGAAAATGAAAAAGGAAAAACGAAAAAGGAAGTGTTTATGTGTTCATCAACGTTTCGTTTTTATTTGTAAGACTTCTTAAGAATGATAAAACAAAGAAAAATGTCATGCAAGTACGTGGACATATAGGGTTGGCATGGTGGGGTGAAGGGAGGAAATAGTAGCCACTACTGGAAAACACTAGGGACCGACGTCCAGACTTGGTGAAGTCAGTTGCGAGGAATGAAAATAAATGTTGAAGAAACTGAGTGAAAAAAGTGGAAGGGTGGGGGTGAGCAGGGATACTGTGGATGGTTGTAAGTGAAAAAGTAGAGGGTTGGGGTTAGCGGGAGTAATGTGGATGGCAGTGAGTGAAGGAGTGAAGGAGTGGGGAAAGAAGAGGGTGGAATGTTTTTCCATGTATGTTAGGGGCCATGGTGAATGAAGATGTGTGTGTGTGGGGGGTGTATGCAGAGGAATGGAAGATGGGTAGAAAAGGAGGGGGAGGCTCTGTGATTTTGGTGGATAGTAAGCGTCAAGGTTTTAGAAAAGATTTGAAAAAATGAGGGGATTTAAGAGTGAGGGGTGTGGAAGGGTGAGAGTGCGAGAGAAGTGATTAAAAGGGGAAATGGTTGAAGGGGAGGGGAGAGGGGAGATTTGTAGTGATAAGTGTGAAATATTTGAAATATTTTGAAAAGTGAGAATGTTTGACCGGCTTGATATGTTAAGAATGTGAGGGAAAGAGTAAGTTAGAAAAGTTAAGATTCATGGAGAACGAAGATGTCTGTGTGTGGAGGGGGGGTGTATGCGGATATAAGTGAGTGAGTGTCATTGAGATCTGAAAGAAAAAAATGGATGTCATCTATGAATTGGGATGAGTCTTTGTTCAGTAAGGATTATTTTGCTGATTAAAGGAGATAGGTTATAGACGCCATTTCGTTGCTTGATTGTGTTGGAGGCAGTCATTACTGAACATTTTTCTTTATATTATCATCCTGAAGAAGTCTTACAAATAAAGACGAAACGTTGATAAACACATAAACACTTCCTTTTTGTTTTTTTCTTTTTCATTTGCTATATATATATATATATATATATATATATATAGAGAGAGAGAGAGAGAGAGAGAGAGAGAGAGAGTATAAAATATAGGCATACACCTGAAAGCACAGAGGATGCAGAATACAATAATAAAATAAAAATCAAGACGGAAAACAAGGTACTACTACTGCTTATAATATATCTCTGCTTGACAAAGCTGTGTTTTTAACGAAATATTGCAAGACCTAAATACAAATATATGATATTGAAAATGAGAAAAAATATGTCTTGATTTTTATTTTATTATTGTATTCTGCATCAACTGTGCTTTTAATTTCTTAAAAGATGCTTTAAAAGAATATGAAAATACCAATCTTTACTGTTTCTACGCTGCACGGCGTCTCCCATATTCAAAACAAGGGACCTATACATATATAAAAAATATATAAAAAAAGAAAATAACATCGTCGTCCATGTCCATCCTGATGAAACACAAGGTACTACTACTGCTTGTAATATATCTCTGCTTGGAAAAGCTGTGTTTTTTAGCGAAATATTGCAAAACTTAAATACAAATATATAGTATTTAAAATGAGAAAATATCTGTCTTAATTTTTATTTCATTATTGTATTGTGCATCTTCTGTGCTTTTAGGCGTATGTCTATATTTTATACTAAATTTCATAAAAGATGCTTTTAAAAAACATGAAAATACCAATATATATATATATATATATATATATATATATATATATATATATATATACTAGTAAAATCCGGACGTCAATTACTGACGCTGTAATGTAATGTAATTTAGAGGACATTTAAAAAATGATGATTGTCGTAGTGTTATTTGATATATTCCAATATGGGGGAAATATACTGTGTATGAACATTGTCAATTTTTGTGTTTTAGGAAAAAACAACAAAAAGGTCAATTGATATTAAACGTCGATAAATTTTATTTTGTTTCAATAAAAATAAAAAAATTAATTCCACATTCAAACTGGTTGTATAATGAATAAACATAAGGGTGGAACGTCGATTGGTCTAATAATCTACTTTTATATTACTGAGCAATTCGAAATGGGAACGTTGTACTTTTCACCTTTATTATAAAAGACAGAAAAATACGTAAAGAATATTAAAGAAAAATACTTTTTTTTGTAATTTAGAAATATTAGAGGAGGTTTATTTCTTTTCTATGACAAATCATCATCATCATCATCATCATCATCATCATCATCATCATCATCACTACTGACATGTTAACTCCTTGGCATTTTGGCTAGGAGCAAAATGTAGTATTTTTACTGAATCTGCACTTAGTTTTAATGTTCTCTGTCAGTGAAAGAGAAATCCTTCTAAATCGAGGCAATTGAATTTTTTGTTCTAATTCAGAGTGCCCATTTGGGGGAGCTGGATTCTCTCCACGTTTAATATTGACTGTGTACCTAATCTGCTCTCGTGGGAGGAAGTAAATAGGAATAGGAACAGCAACAACAACAACCACAACCACAACAACAGCAACAAATCTATTTAAAAAATAATAAACGCATGTATTTAATTATTAACAGATTAGAAAATATCAATTCATTACAAATTTAAAAATCAATAAATATGCAAATGAGAGGCTGAGAGGAGTATATACACTGAACCCCCAAAGGAGGGGTTGATACCTGGGGGAATGATATCATAACAACAGAATAGATAGTACACTAACTCCCCCACACACAAAACTGGTAATCCTGAGGAAATGGTATCGTGAGGATCTAATGTATACTGTACGGCCTTCCTCTCGAAGGGGAGATAATGTCTGGGCGGAATGTATCCTGACGAGTGAAAATATACTACAGAGAATCAAATAAGCATAAACCGTTTTAATGTCAATATAGTTAGAATAGGTAGAAAAAAGTGTTGCATTTATTTATTTAGATAACATTAAACACCATTGCAAGTTTAATTGTCCACGTGAAACGCCTAAATGAAAATTGGCTGGGAAAATATAGTTGCCATCTTTATAAACAAAGATGAATATGATGGCTAAGGAAGAACGATAACTTTCATAATATGCTAGTTAAAAAGACAGGTTTATTATAAACTTGAGTTATTGTTCTTCCTTAGCTAGTATTATGGTGACCGAACATATACTACACTGATCCCCTCCTGAGAGACTATAATAACATGATGAATTAACACGACTTCTTTCTACCCAAAAAAGTGGAAGTCAGTCTTGCGTGGACGGTCTTATGAGAACAGAACTGATACTATCGCCCCTTAAAATATATTTTGACTAAATCTAGTTTTGGGGATTTTTCATTCTGAGAGGATCCCCCCCCCCTACACACCCTTAAAATCAGAGATGGTAATTCCTGGGAAAAGAGTCTTATGACACTAGAACTGATACTACACTACACCGCCCAACCAAAAAATATTCTAATTTAATCCATTTTTGTTGTGTTTTTAATTTTAAAATGTCTTGTCAGAAACAAATATGTTTTTTATGTTTGTGTGGCCTTTTGCCTAAGATTAAAGTGTAGTATCTGTTCGAGCGATATTTGACACTTTACTAAAGCCGGAAATAAATTATATCGCTTGAAAATGAAATTCTAAATAAGTTTTTAAACGCTATCATTGTTAAAATAAAATGTTTTATTTCCTATGTCAAAACATTTTCTCCATCGATCTAACCTATCATTTATTTTATGTTTCGAAATTTTGGAGATAATGATTGATGATTTGCATTATTTGGATTATTCGGACAACTGTCCTCATCTTGGATGTTATTAACACAAGGAACACAGGAATCTGTACGAAATTCCGTACGGAATCCTTTATTTAATCTAAATCATGAAACCACAAGCTGCTAAAAGTCTGATCGATACAATAAGGTGCAGATATATGTGCAAACCATTCCTGCTGATTTTCTCCAACCACAGACGTTCGCACTATTTTAGACAATTATAACTAACCACATATGTTAAGTGTAAGCGTGCTACTTATCTACCGTCAATGTACGACTAACTAAAGTTTTCGATACGGCGGTTTTCACGTCATGTATCTATATGTGTTAGGTATATCGACTGTTCCCGCTGTGTACAATTTAAATGGAAACATTTACAATAGCTACATCATTGTGAGTGCAAGAAAATATTAATAGGTTTATCACTTTCCCAAGCTAGTTTTAATGATTCTGCCTTTCCTTGTTAAAATACAAGGTGTCTGAGAGTATAAAAAAGAAAACAAATGAGGAAAACATTTTCTCTATTAATAGACACAACATGCTGCCGCTGGAACTTTCTTACGTAGTGTACTTTTCTCCGGTGTCACCTTACTCAATGCAGTAACCTGTCTTCCACTAGATCTTCATCACGCAGTAGAATTTTCTCAAACAACACCGCTTTTAAATATTTATCTCGGGAACAATGTGTTCGCCACATCTTTTCAGAAATCTATATCGCTTATCTTCGCCCATCGAATGCTAAAACGCAACTAACAATGTTCGATTCGGCCTGTCTTTTATGGGCAGTAAAGTAAGCCGGTCACATGTGCTCGATATGCATCAATGCTCTCGTTCCGGCGTGCACTTGGTGTTTCTAACATTTATGTTCTACACGTAAGGCAAAGACAGGCTCTTTTATGGCGTTGATAATATTACTCAAGACTATTTTCAATCATGCGATTCAGGTTCTGGCTTATGACATCCGTCACAGTATCACACATAGTTATGGCATTTACAAACAAGATGCCCTGTTATGTATCTCCGAATTTTTGCATGAGTTGATGGATATAGAAGAATGCTTCCGTACATCGTAAACAAATGTATTAACCACGATTCTCTCGCTACCAAAATGGATTATAAGTTAATATACTTTCCAGCGACACTCACGGGTGAATTTGTATCCCTCTTGGTCGGCCATTTAGTACCGTTGAATGCATCAGTTTATCTGAATCTGATTCGCATTGTTTACCAGTTATTGTATTATACCTAAAATATGACGCTAATATCTGAACGAAGCGTAATTCATTACGGTTGTTCGCATGAGTGTATTCTACATAGCAGCGAACGGTTACGGTTTAGGTTAGGATTAGGGGTAGGGTTTAGGGTTAGGGTAAATAGGTTGACTTTGTATTCCCAATTAATAAATATTTCTCCATAAATCTTACCTATCATCCATTTCTCCCATTGAAATCATATCTACATAAAATCTGAAAGTGTATTCTTATGTAAAATTTAGAGGGTAAGACAATAAAAGTGATCCCGAATCTCTAAGTGCCCCTTTAAGGGTACTATTAGGGTATCTTATTTTGATGAAATTTATATCATATGTATAAAATTCTCTGGAGAAGACAATTAAGTGGTCCCAAATCTTTACATTACCATCTATGTGCCTGACTTTAACATAGCTTGTAGACTAGCCACATCGTTCTAGAGCAGGACCTATTAACATACAGGAATTCTTCAGAGAACGGTCACCGAATACATTGTTTTCGGTGAATAGGTTATCTTTACCGAACACCTAACGACACATATGATATATGAAAATGAAAAGTATATGTGTGAAATTCTGTTATGATTTTAGGTATCGTCATCAATTAGAACGAAAACTGTAGTGTTAAAATATGCCTATTTCACTATTGAATGTAGAGTGGAATATATGATTCAGGGTTCTTGTTCGATATATGATATAATTTATATGGGTTAATAAATTTATAAATATAGCTATTCATTTCTCAGGAAATCCGTCTTTTATGGATTTCCTTGTCATCTAGAGCATTTGGGACTCGATTTCTAGCGATCAAGATTAAAACATGTTGTATGGCATTATCTGACAACATCTTGTATGGCATTACCTGACAACATGTTGTATAGCATTTCTGGTAATATGTTGTATAGCATTATCTGGTAACAGATTGTATATACTTATCTGGCAAGGCGTATGTTTTGTTTTCTCACACCATTGTTCGGATAACCATCGAATTCTCCCATTTTTCCAGTAGTATCCAACGTTTTAGCGGTTTATTTTCAATAATTCATCACCAAGTAGCAAGCTCGTGATCGGCTATATGGTAGAATACGTGATGGTCACTTTAAGGAGATAATACTACGAGTAGCGGACGGTTTTCATAAGGGAGAGAACAACTGGTTCTTCATCCATCCAATCCTTACATGGAGGTTGGTCCAAAGTCAGTGCCAGGGATCTTTTAACCAAGAGATTGCCAATTCACCAGAGAGAGAAAATAATCAATATCATATCGCCTAGGTTCATCAGGACCCTCTGACAGCCGTCTTCATTATTAATGATAATAAGGGTGTCTATTCACTTTTTCATGTCTGTGTAAGTGAAATTGCATCCGTTACATTTTTATTGAATTACAACGCTAGACTATTGTGAACAAAAATACTTTCTAGTTTAATCGTATGTATTTCTTCCAAATGAGTCGTGCCTCGTACAGCATTTCAATATAATTGTGCTGGCCCACATGGCATGGAAATAGTAATGAGAACTCGTGCCTTTGTGTCTCATACATAGATCATACACAACGGTTGAATAACTCAAAATAGTGAAGAGCTTAATTAGATCGGAACGTATCGTTGACGTCAGATAACTGGTGATACTAGTTTCTTTGAAATTTTATAAAATTATGTCGCGGACGTGATGAGCCAGAACCTGAGTTGAGTGGTGGGACTGGTCTCGACCCATTTAATCGCCGCTATAAAACAGCCCATCGTCGATTTGAGAAAGAACAGGTAAACGCTTAAACGAGAGTATTTATACATATTGACCACCTGTGACCAGCGTGATTTGCATTACATAACATACATAATTCAATAGAAGGCGTTTTATCTCTCGAATGGCTGGGACAATTGAGCGATAACAATTAGTATTGAAAACGGTGTTGTTTGGGAAAAGTATACTACGTAATAAACTTCCAGGGGATAATACGTTGTTTCCGAGATCAGTATTGAAAACAGTGTTGTTGGAGAAAAATCTACTACCTGATGAAGTTTAGTGGAAAATAGGTTGTTGCATTAAATATGGTGAAATAGAAGTAAAGGTATACGATTTAACAAAGATCCAGTGGGCGCTGCGTTGTTTCAATAACCGGTAAATTGATCGATAATAAAATGCACAATCCTATCTGCAATCCAACTATATTAACTTCAGTATATTGCTGATTTGTCCACTATTTATTAGTCATGGATGTCCAACAGACTCTGTTTTATTGCCGTTCACTGATATGCAGGAATATTTTGGTTGCAGTCTCATCAGTAGGAGGTATGATCCTCAATCGGCTTCACACTCATCGGACCATACCCCTCACCAAATAGTAATTGTAAGGATATCTAAAAAATAATTTCTATGAAAACTATCCAAAGACTATTCCTAGAATCAAGAGGCTCAGTTCAGTCCAATCAGCAAATTAGTAAGAGTTATTGACAATTCGGCCCGTTGTTTCCTGATGTGGTTTTTTATTGAATGACGATAAAATGAAGATTGTTGGATATCCATGACTGAAACTTGGTGCACAAGTCAGGCATTTCTACCAAATATGTTTAGATTGCAGAAAGGATTGTGAATGTTATAACTAATTGTATGGGTGACGTTTTTGGAAGGTGGGACAGGCTAAGGCTATAAAACGAGTTCACAGTTTACTTACCGTAAAAAAAAAAATCGTGTTCTAGTTTAAGGTGCTTCTACCGAATTTGAACCGAACGAAACCGAACTAAACATAAAACTTAGGTCAGGATTAGGTTAGGGTTAGGTTATGATAAGGTTAAGATTAGAGCAAAAAAACGATTCGGTTCAAATTCTGTAGAAGTTTTGGAATTTTTTTAGATGAGGCCGATAATTTCTATTATTTGGACTATTCAGACTACTGTTGTCATTTTAGATGTTATTTTCATGAAGTTTCGGCTGATGTAACCTCCGACATACTTCAGGTGCGTCTTTTCGAACTCGGGGTTCTGTATGTCGAACTCGCAACATGTATGGAATTTTGCATAGGAACGCTTTATTTGATTCACAGAATTAACTCGCTCTCATCTCGTCAGCCATGAGCGAGTAGAAGTCTGAAGTAATTCGTAAATGTATTCGTATTATCGCCCATACTAAGGATTCATCCTTTACTTTCAGAAGTTACTAGATTTCGGAACGAGATCAAGACATATTCATCGAACTTTACGTGGCCATTTCATATTCTAAACACGGACAACGTCGGGTGGGAAAAGTTGTCCAATAAGATGATATCCATGAACTAAATAATTGTTTGTTTTTTTAGGACCCGTGGCGCAACGGATAAAAGAGCGAAGTTTGATCAGTTCTAAGTGACAGTCTTCTGGAGGTCGCACGTTTAATCCTCAGTCCGGGCAATAATAAGAATACAATTACGAATTACTTTAGATTTCTACACAGCCATGCTTGACGGAACAAAAGCAAGCCACCCCCGTGGCTTAAATACAGAGTTCGGTTCAAAATTCCTTACCGATTTGTGAGTTCGAGATACAGATTCCTGATTCCGACAAGACGTCCCTGAAGAAGGTCGGAGGTTACATAGGCCGAAACGGTGTTCGAATAACATTCAAGAAGAGAACAGTATTCTAGTTTATTTGTGATTTGATCGGAAGACAGTTGTACCAAGGTAGCGTACCCCCAAGACTAAATATAGAAATGATTAATATTTTCTGAACACATGATAAATAAATTCTTTAAAATTCGTTTAGGGGGTTGACGATTGGCTTAATGCATACCTCCCCCGAAGTATAAAGTCACGCTCGGATAAAATTATAAAAAATAGTAACTTGTCTTCAATCAATGGTATACAATGAATAGTGTATTTAACAAATAATAAATTCATAACAATGCTTTATTTGCCATAAAGTGGACAAAAGTAAATACTCGCTCCCTCGGAGCACCAATAATGTAGCCCTCAACGCTCGGTCGCTTCCATTCGTGTCAGCAGCCAATACTTATTGGGATGGCTGATCTGGCGTCGCTGACTTTTATCGTATTTTCGGGACTCCAGCGTTGAGGAAAAGTTACCGCTTCCCTGACCGGGAGCTGACTTCTCTCACTTTGTTAGTCAATCCGAAGTCAGGGACCGGTGTCAGAGAATTGAGCATGAAAGTAGGAAGTGGTCCTTTGGGTTTACTATCAGCAGCCTCGGAACTCTCGTTTCGCTTATTTTGTCCTTTAGTTCTCACTTTCAATGAGCGATGTTTCTAATAAAAAGATGAATAATTTTCTGGATCGGAATCTATCCATCTAACACATATTGTTGGCTAGTTTTTGTCCTTGGAGTGCTATTTTCTTTCGCTCATTACATCAACTGGTGGCATGCCTTGTCTGGAGCGATTTCCATAAAAATACATTTAAAACAAACGAGGTACAGATAACTCGATTAAATATTTTTAATATAAAAATAAGAATATTTTGCTGTGAAACTTGTAGTTACAATAACAATCGTATTTCTTTAATTAGGGGTTAATACCTCTCGTATTTCTTGACTGATTTTAAGTGTTTACGTCATCTCGCTAAGGTACTTTACTGTCGACGGATAAGTTTTGGTGTACAGGTCTAACAGTCTGCACTTCGCGTGAAGTAAAACACTTCTTGTTAGGTAGGAGAGGAATTTTCCTTCTGAAAACCTTTACAAAACACCCAAAACTCGTCTCCAAACTAACGATACACTGAATAAAATCGAAATTGTCATGCATTATATTAATTGCAACGCGACTTGGCACTGCCCAGGACAAATTCCACTTGGCTTGCTTAGAACCGTTTAAAATGCTTCCCTTACCTAGACGAGTACTCGCCGCTGGCGATTTCTTCTCTCAATCACGGTCTTCCCGTCATTTGCAAGACTGGCCGCAACTTTCGCAGTGATCGGCCAGAACCAAACTCTACGGGTTTTCATCAGTACCCACGGTTGCATTCGTTAGCACAAGGATTTTTTGACTTGGTGTGATCCACCTGACCCCAGATCAATGATGGCAGGTGACAGCAGCTAAGCATTAACAGCAGGCCGTCATTCGCGCTGTCGACCCAACACGAACCAGAAAATAACCAATTTTGTTTTTAAATCTTTAGAATTTTCGATTGTGATTCTTTGACGTACTTTGCATTAGTCCAACAATATTCACGAGTGTCTCAATCGTCCGTAATTCTATTCGGGGTCCTCGTGCTACTCTTGCATAGAGTCTGTTAGAAGCAGCATACGTGAGTGTTGTTTTTAAAACTATCGAATGGACTAAAGCTAAATGTGAAAGTTTATTTCAACAAATAACGACTTTATTTACTACGAAATGTCGCGCGTTGTATAAAAACCAAAACATAGCGTTTTTCTTCCCCTTTTCCGTTTTTTTGTTTGTATTTCAGAGACTACATACGTGCGTACGACAATCTTTGTCTATGTCCTTTCACATTGAAAGGTCCTCGACAAAAGCTTACACATGACGCGAAACAGACACGAACTACGAAACATAGCGATAGCATATACACACTGCTAACTGAACTCTACCCCACATAAGTAAATACATACACTGTCTCACTAACTAAACAGGCACGCTAATCTACACATCCGTCTGCAATGCGTATCGCATTAGACATATTCTTTACGAACTCGGTTAAAGAGAAAAAGTCTAATTTGCAACGGCTTCCGGTTTGAAATCAGAAATTGACAAGCGGTATTTATCAAAAACCAGTTACACATTATGTTTTAGGTCGGATGTTTTGGGGGGAGGCAATTAATAATTGTTTGCAACATTTTTTTTTAATTATTAACACATAAGAAAATCAAACTGGTCTTTATAATGTGAATTCTTTTTTATTACGAATAATAAAATTACACTTTTTGGGGAGGGCGTTCTACTTTTTTAGGCGATTACGCGTGGTTTTACGATCTTGCATCTCGGACTCAGGATTAGTGGTAAAAGAAATTTTGTTTAACTCTCTTATCAAAATGTTTACAAACCAGTGAAATTGAAAATTACCCCAAAATCTAAACGCTATATAAATATGATTGACTGTTGTCTTATAAACATCGCTTGTCAATTTCCGACTCTGAAACCGGAAGCGGTCGCCAAGTATACTTTATCTCTTTAACCACGAACTATTTATCTTTTGCTGTCTTACCAAGTTGTCAAAAAATATAACATTTTGTATGAGTAGACTTTGTCATTTTTTCATTTGATTATGTCCTATCATCAACAAGCCGTACCGAAATCAGGTTACCATTTTGAATGCTATAAAATCCAAGATAGACAACGCCTTTTGTGATCGCTCACAAGATGGAGCGAAATAAAAAAAAAAATGAAAATAATTGATCAGCAAAATCTAATTCAGTTTTTGTTAAAGAGATTTTTCTTTCACTGATTGACTGAATTTACGAGGTTTGAAAAATGTTAATTCTCCTCGGCGTTCGGATTAATATAATTAATTCAATCGCAGAATTTATTTTGGTCAAATTTTCTCCCGGGAAATATAATCGATGTATGTAGATAAAATTAATCCTTTCTCTTGCTTCCTACCATCTACCCCCCTCTCTCTCTCTCTCTCTTTCTCTCTCTCTCTCTCTCTTTCTCTCTTGCTCGCAAACACACGCTACCCCATGTTCACTTTCATATTTCTATTCCTCCTCGTTTTAATGTCTCTTTCTTTTCTCCCCCTCTCTCTCTCTCTCTCTCTCTCTATCTCTCTCTCTCTCTAGCGGGTGTTTCCACTTTCTCTATTTTATTCACACTCATGTTTCTACATTCTCTTTTTATTAATTGTTTCTCTCTCTCTCTATCTCACCGTCTCTTCTCAATTTCTCACGCCTGTTTCCACTCCTCCTCCATGTAAATGTGTCTTTCTTTTTTTTCTATGTATTTCTCTCAGGCAGATGTTTTTACTCCTCCTAATATTTAATGTATCTCTCTTTCTTTTTCTCTCTCTCTTTTCTCTCTTTCCTTCAACCTTATGTTTTCACTCCTCCTTTCTAATGTTTCTCTCTCTCTCTTCTATCTCACTAACGCTCATGTTCTCATTACTCTTACTTGTTAATCTTTCTCTCGTTCTTTCCTTCTCTTTATCGGTTCTTCTCACTCTGTCTTCCTGTTAGATATTTCCTCTTCATCATCGACGTTTCTGCACGACTCAAAACGTGAATCTCAAAACGGCCATAAAATCGATCAAATGTCTACAACGTTGCTAGATATGTATAGCATCACGACAGAAATAGCCTCGTGGTTACTAACAGTTTAAGACAAGTGTTGCAATATGCCATTGGCGGGAAACTGTCAGTTACAATTGAATTGTGATTTCTGTCCATAGCGAATATATCTTTATTTTTTTATATTCTATTCTTGATATCAAGCAATTAAAGAGATACATATCACTCAGTAATCATAATCTATTCTCTTGCTGCCCCAGGTTGGCTTAGAGGATAGCACCACCTGCAGCAGTATAGTAATGACGAAAGGGTAACTTTATACATATATTTATTTTCGAAAGAGTGAGTTCTACCGTTTTTGCTCAGCTGAAAAAACAATTAATCAAAGCTCATTAGATTCCCTTTTATGTCGACTATCTATGTTCTATACATAATGAAAATCTACTCAGTTGTTTTTATTTTCAAAGAGCATATCAGTCTACTATGCCCCCTTCCCCGTAAATATATATATCTGTGGGAGATGGATGTATTACCTGCCGTCCGAGGGCCTCTTATTCGGAATTGAATACTGACGGGACCAGACAGATGTTTTTGTTTCTTAAACTCCCTATAACACGTGCTGTTTATGTTCCAAACTTCCTAATATTCTTTCCCATAGTTTTTGAATCTATGGATGAATCTATTTTCGAAAGGAGCGGACGTGCTGACAGTTTTCCCCCTTTAAAAAAAATCTTAGAGGAGTATTGCCAGTCGTCTGAGACTCTCTCCTTGTACATGGATTGCCGACAGTACAGATCGTGTGTGCCCATCCAGGCTGTACTCTTTAGCGAAGCTAGAATTTCACCAGATTAAAGTAAACAACGACTCCCTCTTTTCCTTTATCTCTCTCCATCTCTCTTCCTCTATTTCTATAATCTATCTAAAAAAAAAGAAAAGACAGAAAAAGAAAGAAAATCATTTTATAGACGACAAATTTGGTGTAAATAAAACATTATTTATATATTCGTATGAAAGACGTTTTTGCTACGTATAATCGGTAGTAATTTAATGTAAAACGGAAATAATTGAATTTTCAAAAAGTACGTGTTTAAATAGTGGCTTAAGCGCCTAAGGTGTCTCAGAATTCTTCGAAAAAATTAGAAAATGTGAGAATATTGACTAAATTGTCTTTAATATGAAGTGTTGAAATTTCATGTAAAACGGAAATAATTGAATTTTCAAAAAGTACGTGTTTAAATAGTGGCTTAAGCGCCTAACGTGTCTCAGAATTCTTCGAAAAAATTAGAAAATTTGCGAATATTGACTAAATTGTCTTTAATATTAAGTGTTGAAATTTCATGTTTATCGGAAATTTTAATTTGCTAGAGGGGATCGCACTTTATGCTCCCTTAAACCTTATTAAAATAAAGAGAGCATATTGTATTTTAAGGGATAGTTTTCATTAAATTTTGCTGATCAACCTCTGATTCGAATGCTTCGCAAATCGGATACATTTGAATGCTTAGTTGGGGTCTGTCACTTTCACGACATCTCTAAAACATCAAGTCATGTTATATGAATACTGTGACTTAAACGACTGGGGTAACCTGCTGATTACAAAATTGTCATTGGTTTTTACTAAGAGGCAACTTAGCTACATATATGTATATACATTTTTTTATATAACTTCAGCGTAAATTCTTAGGAACAAAGAAATTCTTTTCCTGCGGCTAACACTTGATCTCTATATAAGATAAATAGATTTCCGAGTGTTGAACTAAAGTTCTCATTTAATTCTCAAACGTTGAGTTAGTAAAGAAGTGAAGAACATTCATTTTCCTCGCCCAAATTGGTCAGTTAAATATGTTATAGTATATATATTTTGTTGTCTCTTTGTTTTACTTGATTCCAGCACAAGAATTCATTGGGTCTGGTCAAGTATCCAGCTTTGTGCTGTTACAAGAGACAACACAACTTAGCGAAGGTGCATCATTCCTCGTAAAAGCCAGTGTGTTGTGGCCATACCGATGAGATTTATTTTGGTGTCGAATACTATGTTATTTTGAATATTTGATCAGAGTTTACTTGTAGGGTTAAATATCCTCATGCCAGGTTGCCTTGACAACCTTCTGTACATAGAGGCTTTAGACGCTCGAGAACAGTGTCTAGCAGGCATTACAATTCGCTCCTGACATTCAATTATGTTTGTGTAATGCGAAAGGTGATGAAAACTTAAAGGTGTATACTGATATAATTATGCACAAAAATGAAATAAAATAGCATAATTATTAAAAAATACTTGTTAACCTTACAAAAAATATATATAAGTTATAGGAAAATATATTGAGAAAATATATACCAATAGCAGTTACATTCGTAGCCGCACCGGAATAAATACAGATTTCATTTTTGCTCCCAGGCCTGAAGTATATTTAATCATTTTATTATTGTTTTTTAATATTTTTTTATTTTTAGTAATAAATTATTATTGTTGTATTTCTATATTTTTTTTATTTTTTAGTTATAAATAAAAATAAAATATAATTATAGAAACCGTTTTTGCTCTATATGAATGTCCAGCGCGTGTGCAGACCCCACAATAGTATTATTTGTAAAAAAACTTATCTAAATACCACCATTGGTTTCGTCGAAATATGTTACTCGAGAAACGATGAGATGTATTTTATTATAGGACTTTCCAAATGCGTTCTCGGAAAAAGAGAGAAAAACCCATTAGACACCACAAGTGTATATCTTATATATAAAGTAGAGACGTTTTTCTCCTGTACCTTCCCGTCGAATAGGAAAATAACCTCGAACGCAAAGGGTCACAACACTCACCACAATATCACGCTCATTCACTTGAGCGTGTTCTTAGCAAACTCTAGACTCTTTCATCCACCTCGGGCAAATAATTACTTTCGTTCCTCCATCAATCACTCTCCCGACAACAGACACCATACAGGTAGTAGCAAGAACATTTCTCCCTAACATTTCACTACTCTCCCCCCTCCCCATATACACCGCGAAATAATAAACAACGGATACTTTTACACAATTTACACATTATTATTACCGGTTCGTATGCATTCACCTTTACACACAGTAGCATACGCTGCACAGAACATATAACAGACGCTCCTTCCATTACATCTGACGTAATACGTTAAGAAAAAAACAACACACCGCGCTTACAGATTAGGCGATTATCATTCCCTTATTCTTCTTTCGTAACACGTACCAGTTATCGAATAACGGATTACATTAAACCGAACACATTCACAATCGAAAACAGGCTACGATATCCACAAACACAAACATACCAAAAATTACATTCACCACACAAAAAATACAATGTGCCCATTCATTCACCTTAATTGTAATGATGAATAAATTATTAAATAACAAATTCACTTACACACAATTACCGATAAACTAAACATTCCTCTTACGTTCAATTTATTACAAACATAAAGTACACCATTTCTTACTTCTACATAATTTGAACCGATAAATTAATTACATTTTTCCGTTAGTTCGCGCTTCACAAGCCTCAGTCGGATCAGTTTACGTTAAAGTAAACAACATTCCAAATAACTTAGATATTTCGGGGGGGGTGGGGTGGACATGTCTTCAATTTACACGGATTTTATATTTCTGTCATTATTTTACGTAACGGACACCGATTACATAATAACGTGCCATCCATAAAAACTAAGCCGACGTAATCAAATACGAATTTGTAAACGTCGATAATTAAATATGATATACTTCTTCATACGGATTTAGAACTTTACACAACAACAAAAATTGACAAATTCTGATATTTTATATTATAATAATTTTAAAAAATAAAAAATTTCAACTCTAACAATTAATAAAAAAAAATTACGTTTTCCTTATTTACATAAAGTTAAAACAATTGTTACTTCTACAGAATTTGAACCGAACTGTTCAGTTATATTATTTTCATTTATTCGGTTACAGAATTTACACATCAGGAATCAATATGTATCAATAATAAAACCTTTCAATTATTTTAACAAAAACAAATATGTGACTTCTACCCTATTTGAACCGAACTGTCTCTTTCTTTTTAATTTCGCTTATAAACTAAGCAAATACTTTTTTTTAAATGGCATTTCATTTACCTACAACGAGAGACTACGATAAAAAATACTCAAAAACGTAGATCCTTGATTTTAATCTTAATTCTTAAAACGACAAATGAAAAAACTATAACAAACTGTAATAAATGAGGTTACTTCTGCATTTCAAACGTCACTAGGACTTAATAATTGAAGAGTTCCATTCATTCAACCGAGTCAACCTGAAGTGCCAAATATATAAACATGTATATATATAAACCTGTATATATATATATATATATATATATATATATATATGCAAACATTGTTAAAAAAATAACAGTGCGTCTTTGTATTCATATTTTTAGGTGTTAGTTTATTTTTTTCATATTTGTTAAGTTATTAATTGATTATGTATTTTTAAACTAAAGTCAATTTTATTCAGTGTAAGCAATTGTTTGCTATATCACTTTAACAGTTAAATGAGTTTGGGTTTTTTAAGTTTGGTATTTAACATTTCTTATTCAGACATAATCTACACAGGTAGTCTTAATCTGTACATGTACTGGCTTGTCGTACCATTGACCATTCTATTTTTGGTGAGCGTCCGTTTTCTGTGGCGTTTTTTTGTTGTTTTTAAGTGTACTGTTGTGGTCGTAATATCTTGTTTTAAAATATAGGAAGGTCATACCAACATAGTATTTCTAGTTATTCGGTCTTTCTTTGGAAAATAGTGTGGCTTAGTAAAAATACTTTTGGTTAGGTATTTGTTTTGTATTGGACAAAGTGTACGAGTTATGCAGTTACAGCTTGTCTTTTCGTTACTAACTTTTTAATTAATATTTTGGTTATTGAGATTAAGGGTTTGCATGATTACTATTAAAAGTGGTTATATTCTTGTTCTTCTTCGTGTTATTTTTGTTATTTTGGTCACTTTTTACACAATTTGTTATTATTTTTTCTCTACTGTTCTCCTTTAGTATTTTATTATTGTATGCCTTAATTATCATTTCTAAGTTTTCGCAGCAGCTGTAGGCCGGTTTACGTTATTTTTATTGAGCATTTTATGTAGGATATTGTTCATGGGGAAGTGCTTTTCAATAGGAGTTAGGAATTTCTTGCCCAGTTTCATTTTTAGCATCTTATAATAGGGCGGTGTATACCAGATTATATTTATTTTTCTTTTATTTCTAATTTTATTATAATTTTTGGTGGTCTGTTTCTTATATTTAATTTCGATATTATGACATGTTAAAGCTGTATTGTAAATGTCTCTAGACTTATTAAATCATTTTCTGGTGCTAGAGTTATTGATTCTTACGTTCAGTAGAATTAGGGATCGGTTTTATGATTGATCGGGGTGATTGGACTTTGGGTTTACGTATATCAGATTTGCGTTATCTTTTAAATATGTCTAGTAAGTATTTTGATTTAAGTTTAAAGTTAAATCTAAAAAGTTAGTTATTTTTATGTTAGACAGTACTTCTACCCTTAGGCTTAATTTTTTTCATTTCCATATATATATATAATTTTCTTGAAGTCTTCTCCCTTGACCTTGTTAGAATCTCTTATTATATTATATCATTATATTTAATGTATATATATATATATATATATATATATATATATATATATATATATATATATATATATATATATATATATATATATGTATATACTCGTATGAGTTTAGTCGAGATTGCTGTCTGAACAGATATGATGCAAAACCCGTCATCTACATGACGGTTAACTTATGCTCTTATAAAAAATCAGGTGTTTTTTGACCGCGCCATGAAACTCTCCTTCTTTTATATCATTCATAAAATTATCAGTTTATTACCGTGTTTCGGATGTAACTTAATTGGAAAACTTTTTATTTGTTAATACATGAGGCTTCGATTGTTTAAATGCTTGAAATAACTTTTCAAATCTTGGAGGAACACTAAGTAATTAATATTTTTATAGGAACTGAATAATAAAAAGGAAACTTCCTTTCTATGAAATGAAATACTTATCCAGTGACTGTGTGAAGGACGCAATTTGCATTATTGATTATTAAGTAGTATGCTAAGATGTAGGTTGATTTTTTAAACAGAGTGACGTCACATGTAAATTCTCGCATTTAAGTACATCTGTTTCTTTATGAAGAATATTATTACATATTCACATATAAATATATATTTCTAATTATATATATATATTATGTATTAATATATATCATGTATTAATATTTATATCTTATTATAAATCATGTGTTAATATATATTAGGTATGAATATTTATTACGTATTACTATCTAGTATATATAATATTTATGTATTAATATTTATTATGTATTAATATATAGTATATATTGTTATGTATAATGTATTAATATTCATTACGTATTAAATATATTATGTATTAATATTTATTATATATGTATCATATCTTAATATTTATTATTTATTAATATTTACATTGTATTAATATATATTATGTATTAATATTTATTATGTATTAAAATATATTATGTATTATCATCTATTATATATGAATATATATTATGTATTAATATCTATAATGACTTAATATTTATAATGTATGAATACCTATTATGTATTAATAATTATAATGTATTCATATTTATTATGTTATTATATTTAATATTATTGGTTATGTGTTTATATTCATGACGTATTATGTATTTTTATCTATTACATATAAATAGTTATCATGTATTTATATGTATTATGTATTAATAACTACTTTTTGTTAATAATTATTTTGTAATTATATTTATTATTTATTAATATCAATTATGTATTCATATTAATTACGTATTTATTTCTATTATTGATAAATATTTATTATTTATTAATATCGATTATGTATTAATATCAATTATGTATTCATATTTATTATGTATTCATAATTATTATGTATGAATATTTATTATGTATTAATATTTATTAGTTATTAATATCGATTATGTATTAATATATATGTCTTAATATCGATTACATATGTATATCTATTACATGTTAATTTCCATCATATGTTATGTATTAATAATAAATTCAATTATGTATTATTATTAATTTTTACTATTAGTAAGTTAATCTCTTGCTGCAAAGAATAATGGCGTCGATTTTATCATACATTTGCAGCTGTTAAAAATGTTGGCATTCTCCGAAAAAATATTCCTAGTCGGATACATTATTTTCTGAATTGAATTTAATCGAATCCAATTTTACTGTTCTGCAACGATAGACCAGAAGAAATGTATATTCAAAATTAAATATTGATTTTGTAGGAATAGATGTAACGATGACAAAAGTCGTTAAGTAGAACAACTTTACTTCATACTATAAACACAGGCTATGCACACAGTTTGTCCGGCAAATGTAAAACCAGGGATTTTAAATGATAAAACGGATCTGAATTGAAGCGATGATGAAATAGCTTTTTTATCTAACAACAGTGTAAAGGGTAATATTTATTTATGTTTATCTTTTAATATCTTTATTTTTAAATGTTCAATCAATACTTGGCACTCACTTTGCCTATGATAAGCAACGGTGTTTAGCCTGTTAGGGCCTCTAAGGTCAATGGCTTACCATATAGATTGTAAAGCCTTTGAAATATCGGAAATATGTTATCTGAAATGATAAAAATCCTTCAACACGAATCAAATAGAAAAACGCACCAAATAGTTATCCAACTCGTAGATGCCTCACACTACTTACAAGCATAAATATACGTTTTTATGATACCGTTTTTATGATATGCATTCACTGTTTACTAAAAACAGTGAATGCATATCATAAAAACGGTATCGCAACTTAAAATACCAAATTGCAAAGACTAGGACAACATATCGAAATTGAGATTTTAAAATGTATGACCATAAAGAACCATTAAAATAAAGCAAATATTCAAAATGCTAGATTTCAACCAAACATTTAATATACACTAACCCTAACCAATACACAATAAAAGTATTGGCCTTTACAGTTTCTGGCTATTATTTTCTATTATAACCACATCATCAAACCACACTATGTCAATTTAAATCATAAGTCGGGAAAACATTATGAAGTTTTCAATGGCTAAAAACCTTCTCTACATACATATTTTTAAAACATAATTTTTTTTTAAATGCTTCCATATTTTCCTTCCTTTTCAATGTTCCTCCTCAAGCTAGATACAACAGATATTGACAATAGATTTTAGGTCTTCCTCTTGCACCCCCTTCCACATTTTGCCTCTCTACCCACCGCGTGTCGCCCACGCGCCAATGCAAGCAAAGTATTTTGGATATCATACATATGGCATAACAATATTTCATTCACATGTTTCATCTCGATCTAACTAGGGCGAGCTTACTCACTTCTCATGAATGTATCATATTGAAACTGCTTAAAAGTGTTCAGATCAATCAAAATTCATTTCTTCTTCTTCTTCTTCTTCTTCTCATTATTATTATTATTATTATTATTATTATTATTATTATTATTATTATTATTATTATTATTATTATTTGTACACACTAGGAGTTCTCACACAGATCATCGTCAGTGATTGCTCACCGACAACAACCAGTGGTATTTCCTGGAGTGTGAGTGACAACAAGTCTCCCCAGACTTCCAGTATTATTCACCTCTTTTCGATAACAATGCGGCATCGCAACAGCCTATTACCATTGATTTCTCGCTGGTAAGGACAATTGGTCTTCTCTGGGATTTGGGTGGCAACAAGCCTCCCCAAGGTCCCCGCACTCTCTGCACTCCTCCAGTGGAGGTCTAGTTTGTGCTGTCCCTCCTCGGTCTTCTCATCCTCCTCGACCCTCTACAAATATGTTGTCTGGTGTAAGCCTAGGCCGGCACCAGTTAAAAAAATAAATAAATAAATAAAATATTTCTTTAAAAAGAAAAAAAAAGAAAAAAATTATATAAATTTTTAAAAATTTTTTAATTTTTTACTTTCAATTCCTTTTTCTTTTCCTTTTCTCTATTCTTATTTTAAAAAAAATTTTTTTTTAATTCTTTTAAAAAAATTTTTTGGTGGGGGTTCTTGTAATTTCTGTTTCTTTGGTTCATTTTTGTGTAGTGATAGCTGAGGCCGGTGTAATTTATTGGGGGTGGGAAGATTATGAAGTGCTGTTTTTTGCAGTTTCTGTTCCTTGGCTCTTGTTGTGGTGTTCTTCATGTGGTTTTGTTTTCTCCGTTGTAAATTCATTGTGACAGGTTAGCCGTTGTAGCTTATGTGTGTTAGTTTCCGCATTCGACGATTTTCCTTAAGATTGCAGCTGTTTTGATCATTGCCGTCCTTTGTATGGTTTCGATAGTCCCTTTGATTCAAATTTTTCCCAGTCTTTTCTCCAGGTTTTTTGGGATTGTTCCTAGTGCTCCTACGATTATTGGTATTATACTAACTTTCTTCATGCTCCATATTTTTTCAGTTCTCTGGCTAGTTCTGTGTATTTACTTCGCTTTTCCGTGTCTTTGATCTTCACTCTGTGGACTGCTGGAACGGCGAAGTCTACGATTTTACAAGATGTTTCCTTTTTGTCTATTATAATAACATCAGGTCTCCTTGCTTGTATGAGTTTATCTGTTTGTATATCCATATCCCAGAGGATTTTGTGTTTTTCGTTTTCTAGTACTGTTTCTGGTTTATGTTTGTACCATTTGTCTGCATATTCAAAATTCAATTGTTTGCACAGTTTCCTGTGTATTACTTTCCCAACACAATTATGTCTGTTCTTGTATTCTGTTTGAGCAAGTTTGCTACATTCACTTATTATATGATTTACTGTTTCGTCTCTTTGTCCACACAGTCTGCATATATTGTTTTCCTGGGTTTTATCTATTTTAGCTTTAATGTAGTTTGTCATAATCGCATTGTTCTGTGCAGCCATTAGTAAAGATTTTGTTTCTCTGTTCAAGTTTCCTTTTCTTAACCATGTCCAGCTATTTGCGTTGGTTTCTTCTCTTGTGAGTCTTATGAAGCGTCCATGTAGTTGTTTTTCTTCCCATTTTTCTTTTCTTGTCTGTTTGTGTCCAGTTTCGATGCTTCCTGCGTTGTTCGTTGGGACGGTATCTCTTGCTGCGGTGATCAGCCTTTCTGTGATCTGGTTTATGTATTTCTCCAGCTCTTTTTAGTGTCGTTCACACAGTCTTCTATACTTACCAGTCCTCTTCCCCCTTCGTTTCTCTTCACGTAGAGTCTGTCTGTATCGTTTTGTGGATGTAGTGCAGTGTGCATATTATTATTATTATTATTATTATTATTATTTGTAATCACTATGAGTTCTCACACATGTCATCATCAGTGATTGATCACTTATAATCACCGGTTGTGTACCTTGGAGTCTGTGTGCCAAAAAGTCTCTCCAGATTTTCATTACTCTTCACCTCTTTCGATAAGTATTGCAAATGAGTTTACGTTATCACAACCGACTCTTACCATTGATTTCTCGCTGGCAACGACCTTTGGTCTTTACTGAGATTTGGATGGCAATAAGCCTCCCCAAAGTCCTAGTGTTCTCCGCACTCTTTCAGTGAAGCTCTGGTTAGTTCTCTCTATCTTTCTCTTCAGTATTCGCATCCTCCTTGACCACTCGCAACAATTTTGTGTGGTATCAGTCGAAGCTGTTTCCATCTTTTTTTTAGTTTATGAAATGTCTTGCATTTTCTGTTCCTTGGTTTCATGAGTTGGTGTACTTCCTGTGTCTTTATTTTCTTCTTATTTAATCTTCCATGTGACTCGTCAGCATTCGTAATTAATGTGGGTTGGTTTCCGCATTCAAAGATTTGCCTTTAGATTTCAGCTATTTTTATCATTGCCGTCCGTTGAATCTCTTTGATTCCAATTTCTCCCAACCTTTTTTCGGGTTTTCGAAACTGTTCTTAGTGCTCCTACGATTATTGGTATTATATTGAATTTCTGCATACTCCATATCCCTTTCAATTATCTGGCGAGTTCCGTGTATTTGCTTCGTTTTTCTGTCTCTTTGATCTTCACCCTGTGGTCTGCTGATACATCAACATCTACGATTTAGTAAACATTTTCCTTCTTTACGATTATTATGACATCCGGTGTTTTTGATCATCATCATCATCATCATCATCATCATCATCATCATCATCATCGTCGTCGTCGTCGTCGTCGTCGTCCTTGTTGTTGTTGTTTCATAGTAGTTTCAACTTTTGGATGATTTTAGTTGGAGTTTTTTTTTAACATCAAGTCAAGCTGTACCTTAACACTTTCGCTGTTCCTAACAGGCAAGCTTTTTACAGAATGGAAAGAAGTGTTTTTTAAATCTATTTAAGCCATTCATCGTGGCTTTTTATTATGCTTCCAAGCGTTCTGATTATAACGGGAATCACATTTACTTCTTAACGTTTCCATAGCCTAACTAATTCTTATTTTAGATCTTGATATTTGTTTTTCGTGTTCTTTCTCCTGCATCCTAGTATCGAAGGAGTAGGCTATATTAATGATTAAGCAAGTTTTCTTGTTTTGGTTTAGAAAGATTAAGTCAGGTGTTGAATGTTCAAGAACCTTATTAGTCTGTATGCGAATGTCCCAAAGAAGTTTGACATTGTTGTTCTACTGTACTACTTCTGGCTTATGATCATACCACTTCCACATTGTGGTCCAATTCACAAAGTTTGCATATATTCTAGTGTATTACCTGAACGACTTTGTCGTGTCTCCATTTTTATACTGGTGTTGTACTAGTATTGGGCATTCAGATAAAATATGCACCAATGTGTCTTCCTTTTCATTACATAATCGGAACATCGGTGATTCTACAGTTTAGTCAATGTTATGTTCGATGAACCTACTGATGATGGTTTGTTCCTCGACTGCCATTAAGGTGCTCTCGGATGATCTTTAGAGATTACCCCTGACCAATCAATTCCAGCTGGTATCATCTCTAAATACAGTATTCTTAAAAAATACACTGCGTAGTTTCTTTCCAAAGAATTTAAACCCTTTCTCCTAGAACGTTTGATTCTATTTCACCCCAGTTCTTAGTATTTCCCCTATTTTAACTTTACAAATAAGAACCTCATTACTTTTAGAAATATATATATATATATATAGACAATTTATATATATATATATATATATATATATATGAGAGAGAGAGAGAGAAAGAGAGTTACAACATTATATATATATATATATATATATATATATAAATTTAAAATATAAGCCATTATCAATGCAAGATTTTTTTTTTTTACTTTAATCTTATAAATTTCGGAATAAAATTTCATCATCAGAGTTGACCAGTATTGTGTAATTTTTTTTTCATCAAAAACAAAAATAAAAAACTTTTTTTCTTTTATTTTTCTGATGAAATATCCTTGCTATGATGTATCCACGCTGATGTCGTTGGCGGTTATGAATTCAAAGAGAGAGAGAGAGAGAAAGAGAGAGAGAGAGAGATAAACAAGCTTCTTCTATATTCACGACATCTTCAAGTCTAAGTAAACCTCGACCACCTTCCTTTCTATGTAGATATAATCGGGCTGCTCTTTTTCCTTTTCAAAAGCTCAGTAAATTGTAAGCATTTTCCGTGTTATAGTATTCAAATATTTTAATTCATCTATATTCAAGTCAACTATACCAACAGTATATCGAATGGAAGCTACTGCTCTGGCATTGATAGCATAGATCGCGTTTCGACCGTTGAGGTGTGAATTAAGAATACTCCTTACTCTTCTGTTGTGCATAGCTTTTACCTTGTTTCTCATTTCTTTGTTTTTAATCTTATCTGCCTCCAGTATTCTAAAGTGTTTGTAGCCCCTTTCATTGTCAACATTCTTTATCAGATCTGGTGTTGGGGATCACAGCCATCTGAGATGACTAGTTTACCTCTTTCTATAACAAAAATAGCGCATTTGGTGATGCCTAATTTCATTCGAATGTCGTCAGTTTATAACTTAACCGTGTTCATTTGGGAATCAAGTTGAGTTTCATTCTTTCTAAAACTTTAAGGGCATCCATGAATAGTAAGTGGTTGACTGTAGAAAGTTATTTCCTAAGTGCAGATCTTTTTGCCCATTACGTAAGAGAAGTGGCATTGGGATCAAAACTAATGACAAAAATAATGATAATAATGATCTTTAATAATAATGATACATTTTAATCATTATTATTATTATTATTATCATTATTATAATTATTATTATCATCATGATTTTTATTATCAGTATTATGATAAGCATTATTATTATCATTATCATTATCAGTATTATTATACAGATTTAAATATTGCTATGATGCTGGTCGCTTTTGGAATTGATGTCTGAACGATCATTTTCTAGCAGTTTATTTCTGTTAATATCTATATACATAACTATTTTATATATTTTATGTGGGTGATGTTATTGATTTGTAAAGTCTTATATATTCGTACGCATATTTCGATGTGAGAGTTTCAAAATAATCGTAAGAACGGAATTTTTCATAGATTAAGTAAGTAAGTGGAAATTTCTATTAAAAGTTTCACGTATCAGTTTATGGTGATATATTACGTCACAGACATGAAGTCATTATTAATGCATTGTGAATAAACTGGTCAGATATTAGCTGGACCACGGAGAGGGCAATCTAGTTTTTGGATAGCTGCCCTCCTCTCTATGCTTGATTGGTTGGAGATATTATGTATTTATACCTTTATATGTAAATTAAAATGTAAAAAAATGTAAACTCCAAATATGCTGTCATTATTTAATCAACACGCATCTCAATAATCGACAGGGATCGAAGAATCACTCACCGTAGTGATACACATTAAGCAGGAATAACAAAAAAAATAAGATAATCAAATTGAGCATGTTGTTGCGCTGACTGAGTCAGCACGGTTTAATCCATTGTAACTCTGTTCGAATGTTGTTTGTTTGACTTATTTAAAATAAAAAAACGTACGCAAATTAATTGAAGGAAAATGTATGGATTGATAAAAATGAATAAGAACGGAGACGTAAGAACGTTTGTGATACGATTAATGTCTTGTAGAATGTAAATACACGCATCATGTTTAACGGATTCCTTCGGGGATTAAATACAAACGTTTCTTCGCAATTTATTTAGCACAGCATACAAATATGTCATGTAAGAGACCAATTAAGAATGCATCAATGGAGACCAATTTGTTTTTTTATTATTTGAGTATTATATTCCAAGCAACACCGATGATACGCTGTTGATGTTATGACAACACAGACGCCAAATCGAGTTATATGAGTCGCCCCGACCGTTTTCTCAACATTTTTAATTTTGATTCTTGTCATTTGTCAAAAATTTATTGAAATATAAAAACCGCTGCTTCCAAATCGTCTGGTGTTCATTTTAATAAACCTTTAAATAACAATAAGTTCGTATACGTCTGTCTGGCTAAGTGTGGCATTTGTTGTTTCTTTTTAAAACATCATTATGATTAATAAATATGACTTCGACAATCAACAATCTTATATTAAACTAGAAAAATAACCTATCCTGGGGCGGGTAAAATAAATTCCTCGAACAGTTTTGCACCATTTTGATATCCCCTTACAAATATTTGAGTTAAAATAAAATGATGCTGAATCTTATTCCAATTTTGATCAAAATCCATTACATGATTTTGATTCGAGAAAATGTCTAAAATTTAAGGCTTAAGCTTAAGGGATCTTCCGTAGAAATTGAAATTCGGAGAATCCTGCTATTTTGCTGTCTAATGAGTATCGATTAAATTACATGCTAATCTGAAATATTATTTTTTAAATGAGGGTTGTTCCCATAGTATGCCCTTTAAAACTCTTCAAAATACTCCAAAGAAACTGAATTTTTAAGAATATTTAGTAATTGATGTCTAATATCTATTGTTAACATTTCACGCCTCGTATCAAGAACAGAGTGTACACTTGTTGCGAGCGTTTTAGTCTACAAGGGAGATAATGCATTTAAAATGAAGGAGATTTCGCACATTAAGTAAAGTTTGAATATAATTAGTGATACAGGTGAGTATAGATATTATATAAATTTACTTGATTCGTAATTAAATGGCTTGTAAACGGTTGATTTGCTAGAAAACAAATGAACTAAAACAACAAAACCATATTGCTCAACTGGCCCGACCACTCGATCAAGTGCTCAAACTCAATCTTCCACAACCCGGTTATTGACATGACCCCTAACATTATTATCGAACAACTATTGGGAACTTAAGGAGAGCTATCGGTTATCGGTTATCCAATTGAAAATCATAAGATGGACTGAGTCATGCAAGTATTTAAATGACTCGTGAAATTTGTTTCAGCAAAAAATAAAAAATGTTAACGTTAAACACGTAAGAAAATACTTAATCGTGACGCGAAATAGCCACGAAATGTAGTCATAGAATAACGTTTATTCACTCCATGTAATTCGCCCGAGCAATTTTTTTCTAATGTAAAATAGTTGCGGAATTTCAATGCATAAAGTTCCTGCAAATAAAATTCCTACATCTCATATATTAGCAATAAAGATAAACACGAGCGATAGTTAAATTAAAAAATCATGGGATTGTAATAACTAACTTTTCACACCTATAGCCAGAATAAGGGTATCATTTGTTTGTTTACGCTGAATTCGTAGTGAAGCGCGCCAAAATCTCTTTTAAATAAACGAGCTAAAATTCATTGGAAGAAGGAATAGAATAGGTAGAAGTACTAAAATCAAGAACTCTGATTGGTTGAAAGTTAGAGTGGACACAATCTAACTTTAACGAAAATATATGCAATACGCCTAATGATTTTTCTCGCGGAATGAATCACAAATGCGTATATGTGGCTTATTTGCCGTTAGTATATTTTATACGACTGTATACATATATATTTGTTGTGGTGAACCTACTTACCCTTTAGTAATAACTAAATGGTAGCAACCTGCTACCATAAATACCGGCTTTTGCCGGGAGAACATTTGTAGTACATTTAGGCACTAGCACTGCCAACACTGACCTGTGTATAATTTCTCTGTTCAATACAATTCATTATTATTATCTCAAAACCTGTTGTTCTTTTATTTCATTGTTGGTACCCCTAAACGGGTCCACAACAACTGGCGACGAGTGATTCGTAAAGGACTTCGTTGGAAACATCTTGCTCTACAAAAGGCAAACGATTAAAAACATCAGTCTCTACAGAAGAAATTTCAGTCGCAGCAAATGAGTATGTTGAAATATTTTGAGGAAAAGAATTTAGCTCAAAAGCGAGAAGATAGAAAATCTTTAGACGAACAATTGATTGGGATTTAAAAAATTACAATTAGAGCAACAGATTCAATCAGTGAAAAAATGTGAACAGCTGGCACAAGCAATGATAAATACGACGAATGACGACAGCGACGCGTTCAATCAAAATGCAATATGGTCAGCTATAGAAACCTTCAACTATGTGCCTGAAGAGGACCTAAACTTCGAATCATGGTACCGTCGATATCAGAATTGTTTCGACATGGATTGTAGCACATGGTCGGAAAAGAAAAAAGGCTCGTTTAGTTCTTCGTAGACTAGGTACGGCAGAGCATACAAAATTTGTCGATTATATTCTGCCGAAGAAAACGGGCGAACTATCTTTCAATGAAATCATTAAAATGTTAATGGAACTATATTGCCTCAAAACAAGTTTATTCCACAAAAGGTGGAAATGTATGAACCTTACGCGAAAAGAAAGCCAGTATTACTCAACGTTTGCTTCGATCGTCAATAAACATTGTGACGACTTTAAGTTATCATCCTTGACAGCGGACAATTTCAAAGTATTAATATCTGTTCAAGGGCTCGTCTCGCAAAACGATGCAGAGTTAAGAAGACGTGCAATAAGCAAACTAGAAACCGAGCCAAATTTAACATTGCAACAACTGGCCGAAAGCTGTCAACGACATATTTCCGAGAAAAAGGAAGCTAAAGAAATAGAGGAAGCAGCAATTTCTAATATTAAAAATTTTCGTCGTTTTTCAAAAAAATCATACTCTTCGAAGGAAAAATTAAAGAAGGATTTGCCTCAAAGGTCGGACGAAAAATTGCCAAACCACCCTTGTTGGGGTTGCGGGGACCTACATTGGAACCAGAAGTGTCATTTTAAACGAAAAATTGTAACAAATGCCATAAAATGGGACACAAAGCCTCACATTGCAGAAGTAACACTAGAAAAAAAGTTACATAAAAACAACTAGAATTGATGGTGGCAACCTAAACATACGAAAGTATGTTACGGTAAAAATGAACAATCAAGATGTTAAACTACAGCTTGTTCAGGGTCTGACCTATCAATTATTAATATTAATACCTGGAAAAAGATCGGCAGACCGACTATGCTACGCACAGATAAAGTGGCTCGATCGGTAACTGGAGAGAAAATAAACTTTGAAGGGGAAGTCATTTCAAAAGTGACACTAAAAAATAAGACATAAAAATTACGCATGTTCGTAATGAAAAATACAGGAAACTTGTTAGGTACAGATTGGATTCACCAATTCCAGCTCTGGGGTTCGCCGATAAGCGCCTATTGTCAACGAATAGAGAACCTTTCGGCTGAAGCAGATAAATTGAAGAAGGTTTTGAAAGAGTCATTCCCCAAGGTGTTTTCTAATGAATTAGGACGCTGTACTAAAATGAAGGCGAGTTTTGAACTAATTGAAAATAAGAATCCCATTTTTAAGAGAAAACGAAGTGTACAATTTGCCTCATTTGAAAAAATTAATGCAGAAATAGACCGGTTAGTTGAGAAAAGTATTTTAACATCAGTTGACTACTCAGAATAGGCGGCCACAACCGTCTACGTAAAGAAAACATCTAGAGAGATCAGAGTGTATGCCGATTTCTCAACCGGTTTGAACGCTGCGCTGAAAGATTATCACTATCCTCTGCTGACTCCAGAAGAGGTTTTCACAAAATCAAACGGTGGAAAACTGTTCTCAAAAATTGACTTGAGTGAAGCCTATCTGCAAATACCTGTAGAGGAGGATAGCTCTAAGCTTCTCTGTATTTCGACACACAGGGGACTACTAAAGTTCAATCGTCTCCCTTTTGGAATTAAAGTGGCCCGTCGATTTTTCAGCAGGTAATCGACACGATGTTGAGCGGGCTCGATTTTTCGATCGGCTACCTTGACGATATCTTAATGAAAAGTACGAACGTCGGGGAGCACCGTGAGCACGTAAAGAAAGTATTCGAAAGGATAAGCGATTTTGGTTTTACACTCAAGAAGTCAAAGTGTGAATTCTTTCTAGAAGATATCAAATACTTGGGACATGTCATTGATAAGAATGGAAGATGTCCCGACCCAGAAAGATCTATAGCCATCAAGAATATGCCCGAACCGAACAACGTTACCCAGCTACAAAGCTTCCTGGGTCTCGCAAACTATTACGAAAAATTAATTCCCAGTATGCACAAATAGCGGGCCCCCTTAAATGAGTTACTTAAGAAAGATAGTAAATGGGAATTGTCCGCCGACTGTCAATTTGCATTCGACAACCTAAAAACGAAGTTAACTTCAGAATTATTTCTTACTCATTTTAATCCAGAGCTAAACACTATTGTTGCAAGTGACGCCAGCTCCTACGGCGTTGGGGTGTGCATTTTGCATAAAATGCCGGATGGCTCGATGAAACCCATCGCGCACGCTTCAAGAACTTTACTTCCTGCAGAGAAAAATTACTCGCAGATTGAAAAAGAATAATAATAATAATAATAATAATAATAATAATAATAATAATAATAATAATAATAATAATAATAATAATAATAATAATAATAATAATAATAAACTGAGAGGATGTATATGTAAAACAGATGTATCAGAATGGATGACTAAAGGAAGACGCCGAAAAGGAAACGACCGCAAGAAACTACAGACAAATAACTTGTTTACCGAATATGTGGAAAATCGTAACGGCACAACTGAGAGAACAAATATACTATTCCGAGGATTAAAAAGGATGTAGGAAAGGAAATAGAGGGAAGCATGACCTGTGATACATCGATCAAATGATCTTGAAACGGGTAAAAGCAGGAAAAAGAACATAGCCAAGGCATGGATTGACTATTTGCAAAAAAGCAAAATTAAACTGGAAAAGCTCATAAAAACGGCTAGGCTAAAGTATTCAGCTAGGACATCCAAACGGAATTTGGAATGGATAAGTGTGCACTGCTTAAGATAGAAAATCAGAAAACTTGATACATCAGCAAGGAGACCGGACGCTATAATAATATACAAAGAAGAAATAAACTGCAACATTGTAGATTTTGCCATCCCAGCAGACCACAGGATGGGGAGCAAAGAGACGGAAAACGAAGCAAATACACAGAGCTGGCCAGAGAACTGAAAGAAATAGGGAACGTAAAAAAGTCAATATAATACCAATAATAATAGGAGCACTAGGAACATAACAAAAAAAGGCATGAGCCTCGACCAATTCCACATCAAATCGCCGTAGGGTTAAGGACGATTTAAAGAGCGAGGAAGGAGAGCACTAACCAGACCTTCACTGGAAGAGTGTCGAGATTACTGGGACCCTTAGGGGGGCTTATTGTCAGTCAACCCCCCAGTGAAGACCAATAGTCGCTGCCAGCAAGAAATCGATGGTAAACGGCTGTTACGATAATGCGAAATAATTTGCAAAGATTATTGAAAGAAGCGGAGAGTACTGGAAATCTAGAGGGGCTTGTATTCACCTAAATTCCAGGGAAAACCTCCTGTTATTATCAGTCAATAATATCTGATGACAACCTGTGTGAGAATTCCTAGTGAATAATAATAATAATAATAATAATAATAATAATAATAATAATAATAATAATAATAATAATAATAATAATAATAATAATAATAGATCAAGATAGTAATTAATAAATAAATAATATGTATATAGTTAAATTTAAAATATGTAAACATACATTTTAATGCTAGAATAAAAAAAACTTTTAGAAAATGCTATTTCTTGGAAAATAGTATTCATTGCATCATTCCACAGACCGATTAGAACAACGTGTATGTTAATTAAAATATTATATCGAATACAAAAATACTGATTATAAGAAAAAATACGAGAAATTCTTCCGGATATAGGCAAACGATTAATAAAATATGATAAATAAAAATCATAATAAACAAACATACGGTTAATACAACCATAAGGAGATATTCGAATTTAACAATACTGTGTTATCCAGACACATTTTTCATTTAGGCATATAAATATGGACAAATGTTTACTTATATATATATATATATATATATATATATATATATATATATATATATATATATATATATATATATATATATAGGAAGCGAGTATACTATGTGTGTACGACTAATTAAAGTACGACAAGGGCATCACAACTGTCGGCTGCTGCTGCTTATCTAGCAATCTAGAAACGTCAGCGGAGCAACCTTATTGTATAATTCAAAGTAATTTCTGCCCATCACAACTTTCAGCCATAACGATTATATGAAATCGAAAGTTTTTTTTTGGCAAACTCTCCATATTTTTTTAATATTCCCCCGTGGGCTTGATAACCACTGTTTACTTACTTCTTACAAAAATTTTCGGACTAAATTTTAAATAAAAATAAATGACAGTTTTATTTAAAATTTGAATTTTTTAACACAATGTCAAATCTATATGAGTAGAATCATGATTATGAAATCTTCGTAAAAAGTAAACAAACAATTTTTTCAGGCGTAATAGGGCAATAGTAATAATCAAACAAAAATACCAGTCAAACATAAAAAAACTGCCCCTTTAAGTTTGAAGAAAAAAGTGTTAGTTTTTGGTACGCTAGTTTAATTTTTTAAATAGTAAATAACAATATTATCGAAGTATTCAATTCGCCAAAAAGAAACAAAAAAACACATACAATATGAATGCTAGCTTAAAAAAAAGGTTTAGAAACTTTAAAAATTGCATTTTTTAAAACTGAATACGATCCGATTCATATTAATACTGAACCGTATTATTTTTTTAAATGAAAGAAAAAAGAACAGAAAAGTGTAGTATGTGTTCTGATACTACATCTAATCTTGTTTTGTCCTCGGTCAGTGAAGGAGGAATTATTGTAAAGTGTGTCAATTTTTATTTTTACCCAAATCCAGAGTGTCCCTTTTGGGAAGCTGGATTTTCTCTACAGTAGCAACTAATTTCGTGTCACTTTGCCCTCGTAGGTAGGTAAGTAAATGGAAAACACGTAATGCAATATTGACTACTGTTTGTTTTTGTTTTTGTTTTTTTTTTGCGAATTTAATACTTACTTTACTATTTAAAACAATTAAACTGGTGTACCAAAAAGTAAACAACCTTTTTTTTCTTCAAACATAAGGGGACAATTCCTTTTGTTATTTTCTATTTTTATTGTTATTATTTTGACCTCTGATTACTGTTCTAGTGACTAGCTTTACGTTATCCTGATTTATTAGTGTTTAAAAAATGCAAATTTCAAAGAAAACCGTCATTTGCTTGTATTTAAAATTAAGTCCGAACATTTTTGTAATGAGTAAACATTTTTTTAAGCTTAAGAGGGAATATCAAAAAAATCGGGAGTTTGCCAAAAAATAAACTCTTGAGTTCATAGAATCGTTAGAACTGAAAGTTGTGACTAAGTCTGTTTCAATTTTAATTTTAAATAATACCGCAAGGCGATATTTCAGTTCAGTTCGATTCTGACGGGCAGAGATGGCCTCGAATATGACGAAAAGGTTTGTCCGCTGACGTGCCTCGATTTGTAAAGAAGCAGCAACAGCCGCTAGGTGTCGTGCCTTAATTAGTCGTACATAAATAGTAAACTTACCCGGTGTTTTACTATTTGTGTACGACTAAATAAGGCACGACCAATGCACGATCACTCGACAAAAATGGTTGCTCCGCTGACGTTCTTATATTTCTAGAGAATCAGCAGCAGCCGCTAGTTGTTGTGCTTGTACGTGTCTTAATTGGTCGTACATAAGTAGTAAAACCCTACAGGAATACATCCATATACATGCATATGTGAATACATATTTACATATGTTACATATTGGCACTAAAAAACAGACATTTGTTACATTCTCAATGAACTTATTCGGGACGAACCCAATTATCTGTTAAACGCTTCTTGAAACACGAAAACAACACGAAAAGTCTAGAAGCGTTTTCAAGCGTTTTCAAGCGTTTTCAATACATTTCTTTAAGGCATTTTAAGCCTTTAAACTGACGGTCCATTTTTAACACTTCTCGTTAAACACATTTTACTTGTATTAAACATTGTTCGTTAAGCAAATTTCATTTTAAACATTTTTCTCGTTAAAACATTGTCACAGTTTATCTTTTCAGTTTTTTAAATTAACTTCAAATTAAACATTGTTAACTTTAAACATAGTTGTTTTTAAACATCGTACACTTGTTCTTTCAGTTTTAACTCTCTCAGTTAAACAGATTGGGGCCCGAAAATGTTATGCACAAAAAGTTACCGTACATTTTTTCGTTATGTTCACTGGTCGTGATCGCCATTTATACCGTCGGTTTCCATTGTGTCTCTGTCCGTGATCGATGCTGGTGGTCTTTGATCTGTGGATAAACTTTATAGACAGGCAGGAGACAACACTCGGAGGCAGTTTTTCTTCAGAGAGAGTCGATCCTTTTATTCTGAACGTGGCTGTGGAGGTTGAGATTTATCCATTCGTTTCTGCCATGACTCTCATTCCTACCTCTTGTGGGGTGCGACGATGCACGGGGATCTACTGGATCTCCTTCAAGATTCAGCCATTACGACGAGAAACTACATATTCGACCTCACGCTCCGAATTCCCCAAAACGTTGTCTTTTTTTCATTTGAAGACACATAGAGAAGTCGACCGTCCGGCTCGCTTCCAAAACCCAGACTGTTTCAAAAACCTTAGTTTTTCACGAAGAATGAATGCCGTCACAGATCCACACGTGCGACACTCATACAAAAAGCATTTCCTTCACTCATGTTTTCTGACCTTCTCTGACCCGAGATTCACTGTGCTGGCGTCGAATTTGTAACTTTGTTATGGTCTTAAAAAAACATGATTGACTCATGACGGTCCCCTTCGGGGCATGTCAGCTTGACCCGCACTCATTGTCTTCATTTGACTCCAGCCATAATTCACACTGGCTAACTAAATCGTATCTAAAAAAATCGGTCCTCATCCATAATATAACACAAATACATACATAAATAAATAAAAAATAAAAACCAAAATATATACACCCCCCACAGATATGTATATATATATATATATATATATATATATATATATATATATATATATATATACGTATATGCACTCGCATGTCTATATATACACACAGATTTAGTAACTAAAAATATTCAAGATAACCGCCACAAACAAGCATAAGTAACGTATAGTAGAATTTCTCTTTGTTTCCGAAGCAAGGAGAACACGTATATAAGTCATATTATATTAATATCGGTATCAACACCGTCTGTTTATTAGTGTGGTTTATTTAGTATGGTAAGGAGTTGGGGTTAAAGTCATCAGATCTATACAAGGGGGATTAATTAAAGTCCTGAAAGAAAGAAAAATATCAACTCACAATCTTCAAAGTATGTCCAAAAGAAGAGAATACTCGAATGTGAGATCGCTCGTAGGTTGGCCGTTAAAAGTTTTTAAAGGTTTTGAGAGATACACCGCCTCTTGCAAAGACAACTGGTGTCAAAAGTGGATATAAATATTAAATACTTAAATTATCAACTCTTAGACATTGAGGTATCAAGGGAGTCCAATCAGTCCCCGAAATACACCATTAAATTTGTCAGAATAATGTTATGCTCGGTAGGGAAATCAGCCTGTTATGAATCGAAATAGCCAGGTGGTTAATTAAATAGAAAGGACAGGATAATTTATTCACACTTAGAAATAGAGACATGGAGGGAAACAAATCATCCACCGAAATGAACTATTATATTTGTATAGTACGTAAATGGTGTACAGAACCGTCGGCAAATATGATCATTAGACATTGTCAGTAGGCAAATGTGATCATTATAAATTAATATAGTCAGATAGCTAATTGAATAGAAATGACAGTTTAACATCAAAATGTAAAAATCTGTACCATTATTTTATATGGGAATAGAAAAGTAAAAGTTGAAAATGATTGGGAGAATGACTGAGAGTGACTCAAAAAGATTATATCAGGAAACAAATACATAATTCATTCTCATCATACCATCGATAATAGATCGCCTACTTGAGAAAGCTGGGTGTGGGCAAAAATACAAATAAATATCATCAAAAATTGAAAGTGCATAATATAAGTCAATGTTTAAGGTTTAATTATAACAAATAAAGAGATAAGGGGTGAAATTAAAGAACATTTATTTTAATATAAATATCAAACTATAAAAATGTATATATATATATATATATATATATATATATATATATATAATTCTCAGAATATAAGATAATAAAATTATAAAAATACAGAGAGAGAAATATAAAGTAAGAAATATATATATACAGTGAAATAGGGAGAGAGAAGAAGAGGCACATACACACATTAACACATATATACATATATACACATACACATGGATATATACATAAATAAACATACATATGTACATACAAATATACGCACATACATACGAATTAGAATGCCCGTCGCAAGACATATAACATTACTTACAGAACAGTTTTACACTAATATTATGTACTCTTATGAAGATTAAAATAATGATAGAATGCTACTAAACCTAGAATTCTTATTCTAATTTTTATCAAAATCTATTGCATGACTTTTTCAAGAAAATTACAAACTTAAGCTCGAGGGGTGTAATAAATAAACTGAGATTCAGGGAATCCTGCTTCATTAGTGTCTCATAGCTATGGAGCAAATTGAATGCAAATCTGAAATATTTTAATATTCAAACACGAGATTGTGTCTGTATCAGGTTTCCTTAAACTCTTTATAATGCCCCCCAAAACTGTAAGTTGTAGGGTACTTATTAATTGATGTCTAATAAGAGGTATCTGAATTTTCACGAAGGTGATCTACTCCCCTTTTCCCCATTGCATAAAACTAAGTTAAACTAAATATAGCCAGCATGAACTCCGACATTCATAAGGATTGTTTTAGTAATTTAAGAGTTAATCCTTTACATACAAATATATACACACTTACTTTTATAAATAGAGGTATAAACATATATGTCTACCTAACTATTAATAAATATATACACATACTTACCTTTATAAATGGAAGTATACACATGTATGCCTACCTAACTATTTATAAATGTTTACACATACTTACCGTTATAAATAGAGATATAAACATATATGCCTACCTAACAATTTATAAATATATACACATGCGTACCTTTATATATAGAGGTATAAACATATATGCCTACCTAACTATTTATAGATATATGCAGATTAGCAGAACATCAACAACAACACAATTCACCTGTGAAAATCCAGAGTAATTGTAAGAAAGATGGAGGCAATCTCATTTAAAATTTTGAATGTCGAATACAGATGTTTGTATCAGTTTCCAAGAGAAAATTTCGGGGTGAAATGACGATAACTGATGCTGTCAACCGGAAAATTAAGTTTGTTTTTCGCTTTCCTTTCGAAAGAATCGCAAACATATATTGGAAAGCGAGATTCAGTAAGTAGCCATTGTCTATTATTCAAAAAATTGATTAGCACACGAAAGAAAATGTAGGCTCGACAGACCGACGGACAAACAGTGTCTGTTATATATATATATATATATATATATATATATATATATATATATATATATATATATATATATATATATGATAGAGAGGCTGGGATTATTGACGGATCAAGGGTAAAAAACATAACCTCAGCAGATAAGAGGAAGTTAAGAATACGACAATATTTATGAAAAAGTTATGTTTGCGTCTGTTTTAGCTAGCACTCTGAGTGAGGTGTTACAAAAAATGTCTGGTCACGAAACCTCAAAAATAGTAGGGTCGGCAAATAATGTTAGCCTAGATAAATGGCGGCCAAAAGCCGCTTATATATCTATTTCTCTTTCTCTCTCTCGCTCTGTTTCTTAGTAATAAACTTTCACAGTAAGAAACTTCTTGACGTGTATCTCTCTTATCTCTGTAACCACATTGACATTATGTCCTAAAGCTGATAAACCCTCCATTTAAAAGAAGTATCATGTGTTACTGTGAATTAATCAAGACAACGATGAAAACGCGTGGCACAAGCCACGTTCTATAAAATGTATAATGAGATCATGTACATATCAGACTTATTTAATTAATATTACATCGTAATTAGTTGAATAATCTTCTACTAGATTTTTTTTCCTGAGCATTAACATGGAAAAGTTAATTTCGAAATTTCGCTGAAAAACATCCCTACTCCAAGCAATAATGAATATATAATGAAATTGATCCAAAAGACAGAAGAACTGATCGGAAGAATAGTATAGACGGCTAAGCATTTTCTTCGTGGCAAAGACAACGCCAGCTCTAAAGAAACAGCTTCCGGTGTTTAACTAATGAAGGGCGTTTAGAATGACGTATTCAACACAGTAAATAGGTTACAATTTCACTGAATACCCACAGACTTTGAACAAAAACTTTAAGATATAGTAAGAAACATTAGACATTAAGACAAATTATTGATAAAGGCGGATGAAACAAGAAACTTTTGCATGATGGACAAAAAGCTTTACAACAAGTTAGTAAACGAAAAGTTAACAAAAAACTACGGGGAAGCAAGGAACCGAGATATTGTCGAGAAAATACACCAGGAGAGTAAAAGAATAACTCATAAAGTACAGATTAGTGACTAGGTATACCAACTAAAACCAAAAGATGCTTACCGAATTTCATAAATAAGCCTAATACCAGAATAATCAACCCAACCTGGCTTGAAATTGGAAAAATCAGTAAAGTTATCCGTGAAAATACCAATAAAACCAGTATATGTAAGTGTTAGTTGATTCGCGTAGACTGTTTTAATGTGTATTTAATTATATTTTTGAAAGCTCTATTTTTTATTGAGCACTTTTGAAAAAAATATATGTTTTAAGTTGATGTTATCAATATGTTTGCACTTATTCAATATATATATATATATATATATATATATATATATATATATATATATATATATGAATAAGAAAGAGGCTAATTTCAAATGTTATCTTTTGATTATTTTTAAATTCATTCGTCTTTCCAAACTCATTTTGCTAGATCGAATAATTAAACCAGAGCCAAACGGGTGACTCAACAGGTGACATTTTTCTAGTATAAGATATATATATATATATATATATATATATATATATATATTACATTTTTTTCTGAATTTTCATATTTATTCCCTTATATATATACATATATGTATATATATTATATACATATATGTATATGTATATATATATATACATATATATACATATATGTATATATATATATATATATATACATATATGTATATATATATATATATATACATATATGTATATATATATATATATATATATATACATATATGTATATATATATATATATATATACATATATGTATATATATATATAGAGAGAGAGAGAGAGAGACAGAGAGAGAGAGAGAGAGAGAGGGGGGGGGAGAGAGAAATTGCTAAATAGATAACCGTTTAATTCATCAATTTACTTTTAATTTAACGCCATTATTCGATATTGCTAAATTGATTGCAACGCAGATATAAACACCATCAAAAATCATGATGGTTACTGCTATTAGCGAAGCAACTTCTAATACATTGCATTAAGTCGTGTCCCTGTGTATTTTTCTTTTTTTTTGCCATATTTTCCGCCATCTTGTATTTTGTGATAAACGTAGCCATGCCCCTCCCCCACTGTGACATTGTTACTCCTTCCCATATTCTTTCTTTCAAATTCTCATTTGTTTAATCAACCACTCCTCCATTTCACCCATTCCTGTTTGTGTCTTGCCTTTCGAACCCCTCGCCCCCTAGCTACTATCATCCAATTGATTGACCCACACACATATTGATCTGATGGCCTAAATGACCCCGCCAAATTTCACTTGACCGGACCCTGTCTTTAAAATCGAAACCTGGTGACCTCGTGTTGACTTCTTCACTTCCGTTTTACAATCGATTCCAATGACTCGTTATGAAATCGATGGACAAAATCGATTCATCGAAGCTTTTCATTCGATTCTTCTTTCTTCCCATCGTCTTCTTAGTCTTTTACTTTGATCTTCTTCCTCCTCTTTTTCCCTTTCATCGTCTACTTTTCTCACTCATTCTTATTCTTTTTACTCGTTTATCTTGTTTCCTTCTTTTTCTTCTTAACTTTTTAATCAACCTTTTTCCATGTTTCGCTTTCTTCCAATTTTGTCTTCTCTATACTTAATGTGTTTCTCTTTCTTCTTCTTCTTCTTCTTCTTCTTCTTCTTTCCCATCCCCTTCTCCTTTGTCTTTTTGTCCTCCTCTAATTTATGTATACCTTCTGTGTTTATGCCTTATTGTTTCAGCCCCTTTTTCATTATTCTCATTTTATAATTTTACTAATGAATCGTCACTTATTAAGGCCAAAACCTACTCGAGGATAAAGGTTATTGTGATGGATGGATTGGCCGTTGAATGATGAATGATATTGTGTGGAGTGAAAATGATGAATTGAATGAACAAAATTTGAACTCTGATGAGGAGGGTTTATGGCAAGTATTTGTTGACATTGGGTTTCTAGACCAAGTTGTAGTCTGCAGAGAATATGACTCATGTTAATGTGTTCCACAGATGGGATGGTTGCAAAAGAAACTGTGTTGAAATTTCGTTTAATGCCCAGATTCCACCGTTCATAAATCTGCAGATATTTTGAAACTAACCCTAACGCCGGACTCAAACTTCCTGTCTGCAATAAATTGTATGGGAATATTTATATTTCTATGTTCATGAAATAAACCCTACTTTACTAACAATTAACATAGATAGGTTTAGTACATATTCATAATATTGAACATTGAGAGAACGAAGCTGGCAGTAACCGTAACATATATGTAACGTCTCTCATGTTATTCTTATCTCTCGTAATTGAGCACTTTTTACTGGTTTCAGTCATTAACAAAAGTTTAAGATCGTTTTGTTTCTATTTAATTGCCCGTTCACGAGGGCAAAATTGGATACACGGTCGGTTTTTAATGTGGAGAATATCCAGCTCCTCCAAAAGCGTCACTTTGGATTCGAACAAAAATTAAAATGTCCTGAATCTAGAAGGGTTTCTCGTTCACTGACCGGGGACAGAATAGACTGTGTAGGATCCTAGCAGATACTACACTTTGATCATAGCCAAAAGGCTAAGGAAGCAGCATTTCAGATTTTAAGATACTTTGGTTATTTAAATGTATTAAATCATATGCTTTTGCATGAGGCAATGCTACACGGATTCAATGAAGTCGTCGCACCGTTTTCTTTAGATCACCGAAGTTAAGCTACCTTGAACTTGGTTAATATCAGACAGGTGTCCATTTTAGAATATCAGGTGGTGTACTTAAGAGAATCTGTAAATACTGTTGTCGTCAAAATAATTTCTGCTGACCGGGATATACATGCGACTGGGGGCCACTTGTGAATTTTATATTTTCCAGGATATTCCTTACCTTCGGGAAGCTAACAGACTCCATCCAGGTTGAATGCCGCACTAAGTCGGCAGGTATGATGCAAAAATAGAAATGGGGGTGGAAGCCATTCGTGAAAATTCAGACACCTCTGTTTCATGTAAAATTTAAACAATAGGTATCAGACATCAACTAATAAATATTCCCTAAATATAAGTTTCTTTGGAGTATTTTAATAGTTTTTATAGGTCATAATATGAGCGCAAAGTCTCTTTTGTGAATTCAAATATTTCAGATTTGCATTGGATTTGATCCATACACATTAGAGATCAATAAAACAAAACTACCTGAATTCCAAATGTTTAAGTGCTTAACGACACGCACTGACGACCTGGGATTGCTACGTTTGAATCCAGTGTGTTCAATCCCACCACGTTTTGGGAGATTAGAAACCTTCACGTAGTCCATCCCGATGTAAGCAGCAGAATCCAACCAACCAGAAAAGTGTGATTCATACGACTTTACAATTTAAAGACTCATTAAACGTAAGCCTTAACTTTGAAACATTTACTAGAATCCAAAAAATGGAACAGATTTTGATAAAAATAGGAATAAGGATTCTATTCTTTTAGTTATGCATAATGATTTAAAGCTTGAAGTTTAGACTGAACTAACGGAAACTAGTTTTTTTTAAACTGTTACGCAAAATAAATAGTTGTCATTTAGTATAATGAAGAATGAATTTCTATACATTTCACGATTAACTACTCTGCAAAATGTTATAGAGTGTAACTAAAAAATTCGGAATTTGGCAAAATATTTCACAAGTATAAAATTCTGACCACGAAACCAAATGATTTCAGGTGACATGTACAAATCTGGAAGGGCTGGAGTTTAATTTCAAACTAGCCGGAAGACTCGACGTTGCTCGGGATTGAATGGGGAACACTACTGTTTCCTTTTTCATTGTGCTTATTACACCATATTACTTTGTATTCTCTTAATGTTCCGCCCCTTAATATAGTCGGAAGAAACTGACACTTTGGAAAAACTCTCTGAACCAGTTTCTAATACATACCGTTTTAATTTACTAGAATCAAATATACGTATTTGAAGTTTCAAGAACAAGATTGTGGGTAAGCAATATCCAAGTGCTGAAGCATCGGCATATACTATTAAAGAAGTGTGTATGAAATAAATATATTAAACAGCTTTATTCTCAGCAACACCAACCCCGGTGTTTAGCGTCATACGCAATAATTGATATGTTCAGTTCGCTTATAAAATTTATTTGTTTATATTATTTGATTATTCGGACTATTATTCCTATCTCGGCCAATTTCGTTTCGGCCAATGTAGCTTCCAATTTTCTTCAGCTGCATATTTTCGAATTGGAATTTTTTATGTCGAACTCGTGAATATCTACAGAATTTCGAACTGAACCGTTTCTTTAATCAACTACATAGACTTATATCGTCCCGTCAACCATTACATAGTTGAATTCAAACATAACTTTACTTTTATTAATATTTATTTTCCACTGTAGTGAGGATTGAACCTTGATTGCCGAAAGACTCTCATTTAGAACTGTTTGTACTCAAATATCTGTTGCGATAGGCTACGTTTATTAGTTTAAGTGCCCATTTGACGTCATATAAATCATTTTGGACTATTGACGCGATGTTCGAGACAAAGTTCATGCTTTGAATATTCTTTCATTTCGAAATCATTTGAAGTATTTAACATCGGTAAAATACAACGGATACCTGTTTCTGTTTACCACTGGTGCGTTTTGGAGCAAGAGACCATGGACAACTAAAACGCGCCAGAATATTAAAAGAGGGTGATCATAATCATCAGGATTCGCGCTGAATTTAATACATTCGGAAATCTTAGCTACACTTTAGTGTTCCTTGTATACTTTGAAGATTGTGAAGTGTGAGTGGTTTATTGCGACGAAGATCTGGTAACAGTGGCTAGTAGAAAGCATCATAGTAGGCGTTCTTACTGTGTTCGCACAAATGAATTTCGTCAAGAAGCCGCAAAAAATGTGCGATACGTTGCAGGCATTGCAATACGGTATCTGGTTCGAGAGAAAGGGGCGTTAGAGTTTCTACTATAAAGAAAGCACTGAAATATTCATCAACTAAGGTCAAGTAAATCGATGTAAAAAAACAAACAGAAAACGCCTGAACAAGGCCAAACCCCTGTCTAATGGAGAATGTGCTGGTTCTTTCAGGAAAGAACCAGTTGAACAACGCTCAGATCATCAGATGTCTAGCCTACCGTTCGCACGAAGACTTGCGCGTTATGAAGATAAGTTCCCTCAAATTGTGATGATTTTTGTGTGTGTTCCAATGAATCCCACGTTATGCTGCACTCGTCATCAAAAAGGAACTCGGACCCAATTCATATTGCTATATTAAAGGGCTGTTTGCTGCTGTCAAGTGCTGGGTGCTGGACTAAGCCACGACCTACGTTCTTTTTCTTCTTTCTTGTGCCAGCTCCCTCAAAGTAGCAGCTCGGTCTTGGCAAGCCAGGTTCTCGTCTGATCATCAAGGTCCGCTATGCCCTGCTCGCCATTGGGTGGTTTGAACAGTGGGCATTCCTCTATGACGTGCGTAACTGTCTGTTCTGAGTGGCCATATTCACAGGCAGCACCATCTCTCAGGCCCCAGTCTCTCATTGGGGCAGAAAAACGGCTCACACCAGTTCTCAGGCGGTTCAGATTGGTCCATTGCCTTCGTGCCAGCTCAGCCTCTGGTATGTGGTCTGGGTCGGTGATTAACCTGTGCAGTCGGTGTTGGTCAGCCTGCTGCCAATCTTCCCTCCAGCGGTTCTTGGTCCACATCTGCTTTGAGGTGGTGTCTGGGACGGTTTCCAGAAGCTGATGTGCTGCTGGGATAGTGCGTGGCGTGATTTGAGGCGTACTGGTGGATGGGGTTTGCTCATGATGTTGTGGAGCAGATGTCTATTGTCGATCACTGCCTTACGAACAGTCGCTTCTCGTCGGATAGCGGGTGGGCAATACCGGAGAGGATCGGTAGTTGGTTCACCGGCGTGGCGCGGAGTGTCCCAGAGACTGTAAGCATGGCGGTGTTAAGAGCTACGTCCACTTTCTTGGTGTGGGTACTTCGGCACCAAACCGGCCGCTGAGAAAAACAGTGCTTGGGTGGATATCCACGGCTCCCCATGTGGTATCAGCCAGACGACGAATCAGTGCGGCACGTGATGTCACCTTTGCCGTCACCTTTTCGATGTGTTGACGGTATGTCAGTGAGCGGTCGAGTTTCACGCCAAGGTACGTCGGGGTGGCGTCGAACAGGAGGGCGGTGTTGTTGACCATCACTTTAAGCTTGCGTTTGGCCTCGCGGTTATTGAGGTGGAATACCGCGGATATGGTCTTGCCCACACTGAGTTTCAGTCGCCAGTTCTTGAGGTACCTGGACAAGGTCGTCATGTCCGCAGTGAGCCCAGCTTCGATAGTCTCCCATTTTTTGCCTGTCCGTTAAGAAGGCTGTTCGATCAAAAATGACGCCATACACTTTAAGTGAAGCGAGACATAACAAAAAGTCAGGCTGTCGTAAATGTATAATAGCCCTTTAAAAAGTTGTTAGAAAACATAAAAATAATTGCATGTAAAATAGAAAAGAAAGGAACACAATCTGATTCATACGAAAACTTAACTTCATTCAACACAAACAGGAAAACCTGACGTTGCTCGGGATTGAATGAGGATCACTACTATGTACTTTTTATACTATGCTCACAACAACATCTTACATTATTTGTTTTTACTGTCCCCTCCTTCCGTTTCGCTCCCGAATATAGTCGGCAGAAACTGAAATTTGGGAAAACTGAATTAGTATCTTGTACATATGGTTACAATTTCATCAAAATACATTATACATATTTGATTTTTAAGGGCACATCAATAATCGGCACATATAGAGTAACTTATAGATTTGGGACCAGTTACATTGTCTTCCCCGGAGAAATTTAAGCATATGATATAAATTACATGAAAATAAGATATATTTTAAGTTTTTTAAGAGGGTATGTCTTCATAGACGATTAGGGGTGACGTCAGAGATTCAGGAACACTTACATCGTCTTCTCCGCTACATTTTACATAAAAATACATTTTTAGATCTTATGTAGATTTTCTAATTGATTTCCGCTAAGGAATACACAAATATATCACAAACATTCTGACACACATGCATTGGAGTGTGTATATCTATAAAGAGAGAGATGAAAAAGAAGACAACAATTAATTAGAAAAAGAATGGTTTGTTGTGGTGTTATTGCGTTAAATGAAATCATGGATTTTAAAGACAACATTTCTTTATTATTTTGATGATTTTGACCATTTAAATACACTTTTCGTTACATTTTTATTAAAATGCAAGTATACAAAGTCATGCAATAGTAATTAGTTTGCTTACTCAAAATATTGTTAACCTATTTGTTGTGAGAAAAATATTGTTAACCTATTTGTTGTGAGGAAAATATTGTTAACCTATTTGTTGTGAGAAAAATATTGTTAACCTATTTGTTGTGAGAAAAATATTGTTAACCTATTTGTTGTGAGGAAAATATTGTTAACCTATTTGTTGTGAGAAAAATATTGTTAACCTATTTGTTGTGAGAAAAATATTGTTAACCTATTTGTTGTGAGAAAAATATTGTTAACCTATTTGTTGTGAGAAACATATTGTTAATTGCGATGTATGTAATTACGCGTGTTCTTATTTATGCACGTAGGCAAAGTTAGACACAAGTTCAGTTTTTTTTAATGTGGGGAAAATCCAGCTTCCAAAAGCTGGCACTCTGGATTAGGTCAAAAATTAAAATTGCCCCGGTCTAGAATGAATTCATTTTCAATCGAGGCCTGAAAATCTTAAGTGTAGTATCAGAAGAGATACTACACTTTGAATGTTTTATTTGCAAAAAAAAAAACCATAAAATATAATATAACCTTTAAACAAATTAAGAACAAGACTATCAGAAATATGAGAAGTGGGTGTTGTTGGTCATTTTCTATCTATCCTAGTTATCCACGGGTACGTTTTTCTCCGTTACGCCGGCTCATCAGCGTGGCTATTTAATCTATAAATACATATAAGAAAAAAATTATTCAAAAATATATATATATGTTTGTATATATATATATATATATATATATATATATATATGATAATTTTATTTACACAGACATGTACAAAATCTGCGACACTGGCATGTCGATGTTATCGATCAACAGTTACTATAAACTGAGATCTCATCAGGCAGAGTTAGAATCCGATCTTAACCTCACATCATATTTGGAGAGAATCTATATATATATATATATATATATATATATATATATATATACACGTCCCTTAAAGTGGGTCGATAAGACATATGCAGAGGAGAACACTCATGCGTATGTATAAAGGGAGGCAACTTCATATGCTCGATGTGGGGAAAATATACTAATCGTTAATTATCGCTAAAAGCAATAACAACAAAAAGTATATATATATATATATATATATATATATATATATATATATTCACTGAAAGTAGGTAGTGGCACAACAACAAAAGAAGGTTCTCCATTACACTTACTAAAAAATAGAATCCGTAGTTCTTCAGGTTGTTAAAGACCGAAAATAAGAAGATGCATATCTAGGAGGGAGTGCGACTTCAGTACGAAGAAAAGAAGTTGAGTTTTGGAGTATATGGTATCCTAACTTTGATTTTTGCCAAAAAGGCCAAGAACTGCAATTATGAATTCAGGGATCAAACAAACAGTAATTAAATAAACAAACAAATTAACAATTAACGATAAAGCATCATTTAATGAAAACGATAAATAATGACAAACTGATTACGTAACGAACTTTGTAAGTGTTATTAAAAATGCAAAACTATACAGAAATAAATATATAGACAAAGTTTGTTTATTGTTTATTTCACTTAAATTGCATTTCTGGTTCTGAAATAACATTATTAAAGTGCTCAGAATGTAACTTTAATTCAATGTTTTTTTCAATCACCAAACATATTTCAGCTGTTCTAGAATGTTATTACACGCAGAAAGAAGTTTTTTGGAACAGAGAATAGACTTTTTCTAGACAAACAGACACACGTTTTTACGGAATTTCTAGTCGATATTATTTGATGACTAAGAAATGTTGTCGGCATGCATTTCACTTTTATTTACGTTCAACAATAAATTATAATTGTCTATCATTATGTTATGCAGACTTATTATTGTGTTACAGAAATAATATTTTAGGAAAACGAGGTATTTGTTTTTTTTTATTTAAGCTTTTTCCATGACGACAGATTTGTTGACCATCTTGAATTTTAGTCTATGAGTTTTTTTCTTTTATAGTTTTCCCTTCAAATCACTATTAGACTTCCATCTTGAAAACGATATGAACAAAACCATCAGTATCGGGTTTTAAACAATTGCTAAAGTGAACAAAATAATTTCAGACAAAACTCGCCATCATCATAAGTCAACGTGTTGGCATATAACAACCTTTCCCTTCGAAGCGTCCTGTTTATCTGCTTAGCATCAAGCAACCACTATGGGGTCAGTAGATAAACCCGCCTCAGTAATCAGTCCTTCTTAACGTAAGTTGTGAATAATCTCCGTGTCACCCCTCTTCCATCCCCCAATAACATAAGTGTATGTCTGAAAACTTCTACGACTTCATCAGTTCTAACATATGCCCTCAACTCGACTGATCACAACACCTTTTATAATATATAAACCTGTCAAGTACCCCTACCTTTACATAGAGAACAATCACGTTAACACACCGGTTCTCGTTAGATCACTGAAGTTTATCAACGTTGAGCCTGGTCAGTACCAGATGGTGATCATTTGGAAATACCAGGCGTTGTATGTAAGAGGGCGTCGACACATCCCTGCAAGAACTGCAAAAACCGAGATATACATGCAACTGGAGACCGTTTGTGAATTTGATACTCCCATGAAACTTCCTCCTTTGGAGAGAGCCGGTTCAACTCGTCCAATAATATTACACACCTTTGTTTTGGCGGGGTTTAAGTTATGAGGGGTCTAGTCTACAACTTACTAAACGTTGGAAAAATCGTACTATAGAAAAGTGTAAAATTTCGAAAATGTCTTTTTCGGTTTACAAGTCAAATATTTTCGAATATTTTGAGGGCCAAACATGAGTTCAGCCGCCGACAGAGTAACAAAAATGCGAGATTTGCACTGTGAGGAGACCGTGGTGTTTCTGGAAACGGGTGCTACAGGTGTCAACCGTGTCAGTATCGAAAGAGGTGTCAAAGTAATTTGTTAAGCCTGAACTGGTGTTCACAAAACATGTCGAGTAAACCACATAAAAAAAGATGATTCTGCTCGGGCAGTGAAAAGGAGCGCTCGTGTTTCTCTGGGAAGATATGACAGTTAAATGCATTGCTTTTCTGTGGAACTGATACAACGAGAAAAGACTATAAACGAAACAGTCAGGAAATAATTTGCAATGTAAAGATTAATACATTAGCTTAAACTATTCCTGGTTCGTTGCAAAACAGGAAGAGTAGGTGGGCGATTGCTGTTCATTGTCGGATCGAATATTTTGGTGGTGATCTTCTCGCTGAAGACTGTGTGTATCACCAGTCATTTAACGTCAACTTAAGATCAAAGTGTAGTATTTGTTCCAATAGATACTACACCCTGTAGACCGGTACTGTCTTGGCTTTTGGTCGCAAACATTGTAACATTTAGGGAAGGAATCAGTGACATTGTTCGTGAATACTACAATACACCTCCGACAAACGATGAAGAAGCAGAAAAACTAGCAATTCTCAAAACCGCAGCGAAATTCATCAAATCTTACATCAATATGACAGTGGCGCCATTGGAGGATAAGTATCCAACAACGGTCGAACGGAACTTATCGGCAGCATTAGACTTTATTCCTGCAAGTTTGCTGTTCTTGATTCAGCATATGTTAATTGAGAAGGATACATCCACAAAGTTAACTGGCATAGGACATGCTGTTTTTCAAGCAGTGCGTCCAAGAGCTGTAATTTTACCCGTACTGCTAGGTCTCTCGATACAAATGCAACATTTGTACTGGTCGCGATTCTTGATCGATAGTCTCTCATCAATGGGATTTACTTAATCATATCCAGCGGTACAAAGGTTTGAAGTGAACGCAGCATGTTCTCATACTTCATATGTGTTAGGCGATGAGATGGATATTCTTGATCAGTACCGGTTATTTGCCGGAGACAAACATCATAACCGGATCACTAAATTATAACTTTGAATGGAAATGGTACATTGTATGCGAAAGGCATCATTGCTGCTATCACACCGTCGGACTTTAAACTTGCTAAAATGACGAAAATGTATATCATAGATTACCGTTTATCAAAGCATGTCAACTATGGCATTGAATTTAAGTTCCTTCCCTACATCTGATGTCTGTCAGTGCAGAGTGGACATTTTATCGGGAATAATATTTTCGCTTTAACCAGACTAATCCCAGCTGGCAAAGCATGATGCATCTGATGCATAAGGTGTGCGAATATCCGGGAAAATCATCGGTACGGTTTCTCTCCATGATAGGAGATAAAACTTGTATGTTGCCCACTCTTGATTACCTATGCAGTCTTTCGTCAAAATACTACATGCCAACTGTCATTACCTTTGATCAATCGCTATTTTGGCAGACTTCTGAAATCATGAACGCTGTTCCAGATTGTACTCCAATTGGGAATGTGATACTATTGCTTGGCACATTCCATACCTTCATGAATGTATTGGGCGTTATTGGGACATTGATAGATGAGAGTGGACTCAAATCGTCATGGAAACAGTATATGGTGAAAAAGCGATATGAGCGTTTCGTGGGCACCTGCTGGTGCATCAGTGTCGCACATATCAGATCGTTGCCAAAGTCTTTTGAATATTAACCTGATTTTCAGGACAAAGTAGAACTTGAGCGAATTACGTGCTAATGGAGAATAGTGAATGGATCATAGAGTCATTGTTGGAATCAGATTGCATTGGTAGGATTTACAACAGTCTAACTCTGAAATACATGAACTGGCAAGGGCTTCTATAAGCAAGAAACTATGGATAAACTATCAGCAGATCCTAGGAATTGCAAGGGCGCTTTCTGCCGCTGATCGAATCAATCTTGGGAACTGCATCTCAGTGCCGTCTCCGCTTGCTTTCAAATATTCGTAGTTGCTGGTTATCCAAATTATCTGAAGTCAGCTCGTCTGCATCTTCAGACGAGGTATGCTTAGAAAGATGGCAACCCTGCAAGTACATCAAAATGCTCAGTCTGCGTTTCACGTAATCAGACGCAGTAACTAATACTGGGCTTGGCTCCTATCTTCTAATCGATCAAGCACTAATACGCTAACTCAAAAGCCCAGGTTCGCTCACACGAAGTAGTGGCATGTCACGTTGTCCACTGTGTCATCCACTTACAACCTCGCCATGTAAGAACTTACAGCACGAAGTTACTCAACAAGAGAACAACATAAGGTTTTGTCTGCCTCTCGAGTGAGTAGAAATAAGACAGAGTTCGGGAAAGTTGCACAGCGACTAGACAGCTTTAAACCGTTTTCAGACGATGAATAGTTACAGAATATTATCATATGGATTACTGCCTACTATGGTGCTGATGTTCAAGACATTTTTGAAATCGGAAAATTGTAAAGAAGATGGAAGGACAATCAGTTTACTCTTACTCTAACAAACGAAGTTTGAGAGCAAAGACTTTAGCATCGAGCAAGGACGTCAAAGTTTCTGTAGATCGTAGCATTAACACGGCATTTTTATTCCAAAGGTTTCTCGTAGTCTAATAGACAGGTGATCTAAGGCTGGATGATTCCATGTCCTATTAATTCTGTCTCTCGCGATGTCTTTGCTCGAAAGGAAAGGGCATCTTAAGTACAAATAGGCAAACCGTAGCTGGCAGTGATGTAACATTAACCGTTCCGGTCACAGAGCATAACGTACTAGACGGAGGATCTCTACTTCACCGTCTGAAAGGGAAAGAGGTGACTACCTACAACTCGATTGCAAACGATTATGCTTCGTTTACTGTCGAACCTTATGAGAGAGCAACTGTCGTGTTTGATAGTTATGAAGCAGGATAAAGGATAAAATAATCTAATCTTCTTTCGAATTGACCACGCTAGTGGGTTTATTTGGACCCTCCACGTGTTGAATTGGTTTTCCTCTCCTTCTTTCGAACTGACCACGCTAGTAGTTTCATTTTGACCCTCTACGTGTTGAATTGGTCTTGCTGCCCTTTATTTCGAATTGACCACGCTAGTTGTCTTATTTCGACCCTCCACGTGTTGAATTGGTCTTGCTCTTCTTTTCTTTCGAACTAGCCACGCAAGTGGTTTTAATTTGACCCTCCACCTGTTAAATTGGTCTTCCTCTCCTTTCTTTCGAACTGACACCGCTAGTGGTTTTATTTTGACTCTGAACGTGTTGAATGTGTCTTGCTCTCCTTTCTGTCGAACTAGTCACGCATATGGATTTATTTGGACCCTCTATGTTTTGAATTAGTCTTGCTATCCTTTCTTTTAAACTGACCACGCTAGTGGTTTTATTTGGACACTCCGCGTGTTGAATTGGTCTATTTCTCCTCTCTTTTGAATTGGACACGCGAGTAGTTTTATTTTAACCTTCCAGCATTTGAATTGGTATTGTTCTCCTTTCTTTCAAACTAGCAACGCGAGTGTTTTATTTGGACCCTCTACGTGTTGAATTGGTCTTGCTCTCCTTTCTTTCGAACTGGCCATACGAATTGGTTTATTTCGACCATCCAAGTGATTGATTGGTTAATCTCTTTTTTTTTTCGAACTGAGTACGCTAGTAGTTTTATTTGGACCCTCTACGTGTTGAATTCGTCTTGCTCTCCTTTCTTCTGAACTGACCACGCTAGTTGGTTTATTTTGACGCTCCACGTGTTGTATTGGTCTTGCTTCCTTTCTTTCGAACTGACCACGCTAGTGGTTTTATTTTTACCTTCATCGTGTTGAATTGAATCATCTATATAACATGCTTTTTTACCCCTGACCCTCATTCCACCTGCTCTTTCGCTCATTTACTATAGAATCATCTATATAACATGCTTTTTTACCCCTGACGCTCATTCCACCTGCTCTTTCGCTCATTTACTATAGAATCATCTATATAACATGCTTTTTTACCCCTGACCCTCATTCCACCTGCTCTTTCGCTCATTTACTATAGAATCATCTATATAACATGCTTTTTTACCCCTGACGCTCATTCCACCTGCTCTTTCGCTCATTTACTATAGAATCATCTATATAACATGCTTTTTTACCCCTGACCCTCATTCCACCTGCTCTTTCGCTCATTTACTATAGAATCATCTATATAACATGCTTTTTTACCCCTGACCCTCATTCCACCTGCTCTTTCGCTCATTTACTATAGAATCATCTATATAACATGCTCTATTTGTCCGTCAGTTTGTTAAGCCTAAATATTCTTTTCCAGATTAATGAATGTTTGTAATGGTTTCTGTTTAATTAAAAATGGCTACTTAGTGAATCTTTTGCTTTCCGATGTATTTCTAAAAACAAAAAACAAATTTCGTTTTCCGGTTGACAGCATCAGTTATCGTTATTTCACCCCCGCAATTTTCTCTTTGCGCTGTATTCGACATTCACAATTTCAAATGAGATTGCCTCCATCTTTCTTACAATTACTATATTTTTTTACAGGTGAATTGTGTTGTTTTTGTTGTTTCGCTAATCTGTAATTTAAATTATATAGGTGTGAATGTACACTCCAGAAAAACGTATGTAAATTAAATGGTAAAATATGTCTCTTTAGTTCTATATAATAATATAAAATAATTATTCGTTTATATAATAATAATAATAATAATAATAATGCTACTACTACTACTACAACTACTACTACGACTACTACTACTAATAATAATAATAATAGAAGTAACTAAATGTATTTTAGTTATGCAAGAAGAATGACTTAAGAGATATGTAAGAGTTTATGAATTTCCGAATGAAATCAAAGTAGAATAAATAGTGGTAATGTAAGATACCCGTATCTTCTTGGGTCTTTATCAGCTTATAAAAACGGTGGATCTGGTCGACGTCGTTTCGCTTGATTAAGATGGACACCTGAATTTTCTTTTAAATAGTTTTTTTTTCACTGACAGAGATTATTGCGATACACGTTAAGATGCTGCTCACTATATTAAGAGAGAGAGAGAGAGAGAAAGAGGAAGGAATATAGAGACGGCTTTGGCCGCCATTTATCTTGGCCAACATTTTCCGCCCGCCCCACTCCACTAGGGTGTCTGCCTGGCACATAAGCATAAACATGACAGCAAATTTTTATTTTCGCTTACCCACTGAGGTCATATATTTGACCCCTGGTCCCTAAATCATTGCACCCACTCTATCACTCATTCTCTCCATCCGAACGGAGGTTTTTCAAGATAGGACAGCTCTGACCCAACGGGTCACAGGTACGCCTTTATTAGTTTAGATGCAGCGATGCATTAATATAACACGCTCTGTTTGTCCGTCTCTCTGTCAAGCCTGAATTTCCTTTTCTGGATTTATCTATTTTCGGAATAACTTCTGCTTAATGAACAATGGTTACTTATTGAATCTCTCGTTTTCCGATGTTTTTTCGCATTTCTGTCGAAATGAAAACGAAACATAAACTTCGTTTTCCGGTTGACAACATCTAATTTCACCCATGCCATTTTCCATTGGGAACTGATTCGCCCTCTACAATTTCAAATTGCATTGCCTACATCTTTTTTACAATTAATCTGCATTTTCACAGGTGAATTGTGTTTTAGTTATATTCATATATCAATGAAGCGAGATAGCTGATGGTAATATATATATATATATATATATATATATATATATATATATATATATATATAATGTATTTTGATATAATTATTTTTATTAGTGATTCATTGTTTTTGCTTACTACTATTCCGATTCTCTCACTCCCTAAGTGATTAAGATGCAGAAAATTGCATTATTAGTCGCCCTTAACTTTATATGACGTATTTGCGTTAATATATATATATATATATATATATATATATATATATATATATATATATATATATATATATATATATATATATATATTAATTTTATACGTACATAGGCACGTGTTTCTGGCTCACAGCTATCACTAACCTTCGATATTAATGTCTAAAGTCTGATGTTTTACCTCCGGAACATGACGCCTTGCCTAAAAATATGTACATTTTTTATCACCTAAATATTTCATCTATTTTCATAATTGTTTTTATTGGGGTATTTTAGCGTTTTTTTCTTTTGCTTTTGGTAGTAAAATATGATGAGATTTTGAGTAAGCGTCCTACACATAACTTTAAGTAACATTATAACTTTGATTTTAATCGTCATAAAGAGATATAGAAGTGGTACAAAATTATTCTGTTCTTGGAATTGATTGTACCTGCCTTCGGATGGGTATTCTTCTCCTTCTTCAATAAATGATTTAATGAGAAAAAAATTTTCAGTGGTATTGGTGTGTTTTTTTTTTGTACAACTTCAAATTATGAGTTTTATATTAAAAAATATTTTTAAAAATAAATTAATTTAAAAAATTAATTTATCTTAGATCCGATCGTACGCCCAAAATATTGTGTATGTTGAATTCCTGAAACTGCTATAAATGATGTTATAATTTCTATTTAGCAAATTAATTTTACACATATTCAACATGATTTTAATATAAATATTAGTAAAAAATCTGTCGAACGAGTAATATAATCAATAAATATAGCATTAGTTTTAAATTGTAATGGTTTTTTTTCTTTGTTATTGTTTCGGTGGCACCCCCTAAACGGTAATGTTTACGACAATAAAATAACCATCCTGTTTCCTAGAATACACATCCCATAATTCATAATGGTAGGTTTACTAGTTTAGGATTTGATCAAGTGTATGCATATTATTGACGCAAATGCGCGCGCATCGATACTTTTAAAAATGTATCACTTAATGTAACTCAAAATTTGATGAAAGGCAATTCTTTATTATATATTTTTTTATCTAACCTATTCTAAAAGTTTTTCATGGGGTGCAATTTTGGATGGGCGCACGCCGTAAATGGTCAAATTAATCAAAATAATAACAAGCCCATATTATGTATCGTGTTGCCTAGAATATATATTCTAACATTCTTAGCGATCCGTTTATTAGTTCAGGAGAGAAATATATATGTATATATGTATATATATATATTTTTTGATTTTAAATATATTTTTTTCATAACACAAACGTTGTGTAATAGCTCGATAATGTTGGCCTAGAGCTGTAATACAAATATTGTAATATTATGAAAATCACAAAATTTAAAGCAAAATATTTTCACATATTAACTAAATGACAATTGTTTCGGCCTATCTCAATTACATACTTCCTCATGATATACATGATGTTCGAAATACATAAAGCATTTATTTTTCTTAAGGAGGATATCATCAGTGCTCATGAAAAATTAAACCTCCAGGCTGGAAAAATCTGAATTGCATTCAGAATTCATTTATTTTTTTAGATTTTTGTTTCCCTATATATTATTTCTATATTTCATTTGGTTGTGTTGTCTAAACTCTGAATCTATTATTATTAACTTTTGAACTAGGTTTCTATGCGTAACAGTGACCAATGTGGGTTCGCTTAGTTTAATTGGGGGGATTCTGGAAGCACTTAGTGAATTTTCTTATACAGATTTTCAGCGAATTTTAAGCATAGTTGTAAAGTATTCATTAATAAAGATTCGTAGAATTTAAGTTTGCTCCGGAGTATTTTAAAGTGTTGGTCAAGTGCAACTTAACCATCCATATGAAAATTCAAAAATTTCCAATTTGCAAGAAATTAGATCCATATTTATCAGACACCACTTAAGCAACATTTACTAAATTTAAATTTCTTCTTAAGATCACTGATAAGAAATCTGTATATCTTCCGCGCTGTCAGCCTCAGTCTGGGCCAGTAACGTATGCACATTTCATTGTTGTGGCGGCGTTGCGGAAATTAACATCACTCACGTCTATACGCTCTTCCACAAAACACACTCGCGATCTTCAATGGCGGAGACTTACCTCGCCAAAGCAAGAGAGAGCGAATCGTTTGTATATGTGCTTGTTTTCATGGTAAATTTATGAGCAGAACGTCAGCAAATCATGGACTCTTTACAGAATGTCAGGAGAGAGATCCCGACACCAACGAACAAAGGCATTCTCTCTCATGCCCCTCTCTATTGGACAGCCGAACAAGGGTAGTCTCTACTGGAAGAAATACAACTTGAAGACTGTCGACAGCCAACGAACCTTCTTACATTATTACTTCCTTAACTGTGACACTGTCTTAACTTTCGGCAACCTACACCCAACAGTGTAGTTCACTCAAATAAATATATTGCTGTTATTTTTTCCTTTCGTTGTTTATCCTTCGTTTGACGATCGTGTTGTTAAAAAAATATTATGGAATAATGTTTTACAGTTCATGCTTAGATAGGTCCATATATGAAAACTTCTCGTGTGTTTTTGTATGTGTGTATGTGTGTTTTTCGCCTCGACATGACTTACACATCATTATTTTTATTTACTATTAATTGATTTTTAAAAAAATCTGTCATTTTTACTGTTCGCTTTAAAACCTAAAAAAATAGTGTCATTGCACAGAAATTGCTCGACTGTCAGAGACATATTTGACATGGCGAAAACACTTCCAGTAATCTTAATGCAAAACCGTAATGTCATATTTCGATCGAAGCATTTTGTTTTAATAATTTCTCTCAATTCGTTTAAGCTAAACGTCCAGTATTAGTCTGAAAACGATTCGTCATCACCGACCAATGTATGATCGGCGCAGATCAGAATGAACGGTTTAGGACGGTTCGTTATTGTTGCAGATGTGTAGCTATCCTTCAGCTTACAAAGACCAGGTGTTACATACAGAACAAGCACATGGTATTCGCAACTAGTTACCCATCAGAGTAGTGACCAGGCTTGATGTAGCTTACCTTCGGTAATCTGATATGAACCGGTGTATGAACATGATTATAGCCGTATATAAATGGGTGTGTATGTGTGTAAATGCGCATGCGTGTTTAGTAATATTTTACAAAATACTATAGGAGTTGATTTTACAGTTGATGTGAAGACCAAGTTTCTATAGACTCATCACGTTCACCACAGTTTCTTGCAGTGGTGGTAGCGAGGTGAATTTCTATTGTGAATGTTTTACAGGGGGGGGGGAGGTTGGATCTCAGTCGAACACTTACCATGGAAATAACGATCTCAAGGATTTCAAATTGTCGTGAACCTTTCTGGCAACCTGGTATAATACGATTGAAAGTAAGACAGAAGAAATGGAAGATGAAAATAAAGAAATACAATGAATGAAAGGTTGTAGGAAGAACAGTGAAAAAAAAAACAAGAACTGACATTCTAAAGATGCGTCTATTTCGTGCGCCAAACGCTGGCAATTCTCTATTAAACTTAAAGGAGATAAAGCGATTGACTGACGGACAGAGTCACGTATAGAAATATACGGACGCGCTTAAAGAGAATTCTACAGAAACAATCATGGGCGAATTAGGAGTGAAAGAAAGACAAACCAATAACGAACGATAAAACAGAGAAAATAAAACAAAAGCAAAACTCAAAGCAAACATTACAATTCTTCTTGTAAACAAGCCAAGGAAAACATTTAAACGAAGCCAGTCAGTCTTTCTGAAGCCATTATTTCGAATAAAATGAATTATTCTTTCAAATTGAAACCTTATCGAATGTTTTGCTTTCCTTACTCGTTCGTATTTCTTTTTCTTTCGGTTTTTCTTTCCAATAATAATTTTCGATAAGGAATGAACAACGGTAAATTGCAGTTGAATCTGAAAAAAAAAATACGCCTAATTAAATCAGATGCAATTTTCATCGATTTTTTTTTTCAAAATCGCGGTTCCGCCTCAATTTTGTCTAAAATAAACCCAAAATAATTTCAGAAGAAAAAAATGGAAATAGAAATTACAGAGAAGCTGGTTTACTGCATGCATTTCATTGTTTCCACAAACATTTTTCTCGTTTTTAACAATTTTCCATTTCGACAATTAACTTTTTCAACATTGGTGTTTGCGTAATTTTCTCTTCAGGGCTGCTTCATATATACGATCGAGGCATATGTTCAACTATCAGATAACGCTCGCGTTGTGTCTATATAAAGTTAGGTATGAGTGTATGTGTATATGTTTGTATATACATCATTCACTCTTTAGCTTATTAATCAACCATTATGTATTACGGAAAACATCTGCTATGCGTAAGGGCTATGTGGGTTATATTTAGTTTAATTTAGTTTCATACGAAGGGGATAAAAATGCCGTTACCGCCCTCCGTGAAAATTCAGATACCTCCGATGTTTGTGAAATTTTAACAATAGGTATAAGACATCAATTTATGATTACCCCCAACATTTCAGTTTCTTGGGGGTATTTTTATTGATTTTTAGGATACATAATATGGACTCAACCTGCCATTTGATATTCAAATATTTCAGATTTGCATTAAATTTCATCCATGGTCATTAGACACCAAATAATCTAGATTTGTTTTAATTTCAATTTCTCCTAAACATCCCTTATACTTAAGCCTTAAATTTTTCACATTGGATTATTTGCATACAATAGATGATACAAACAAGCAAATAACAACACCATTGGTCACGCATGACACACAATATTGTGGCTGAGAGAGTGGGCTACTTTTAAGTGGGCAACTTTGATTGGTTCAAGATGTCTATAACGATTAACTTTTTGTCTTCCGATATGATAAAAAGATGTTTTGTTTTCTAATATTATTAAAATATAATTTTTATTTTAGAACGATCCTCTCTCTCTCTCTTTCTCTCTGTATATATATATATATATATATATATATATATATAGAGAGAGAGAGAGAGAGAGAGAGAGAGAGAGACAGACAGACAGACAGACAGACAGACAGAAAGATATAGAACTATATATTTATCTCTCTATCTCTCTCTCTATATATATGTATATATATATATATATATATATATATATATATATATGTATATATATATATATATAAGTCAGTTCATATTATATTCAAATAACCATGGTTTTATTTTATTATTTTTATTTTTTCACATTTCTAAAAAACATAATATTTCTGTGAGATATATTTTTTACGGTCCGTTTCATTTGTCTTGTGCCAAACAACATTTTCATATCAATATCGTCTCTGCAACACTATAAAATCATCAGAAAATATTCACAAAGAGTAAAAAGTTCTTGGATTAAAGTGTCTTGAAAAAACCTACACTATACAGTAGTTCATTTTGAGGTGAAAACAAACAAAAAACAAATAAAAAGAGAGCTAGTACATCCTAAAAATTGTGTGAACAATTATAAATTTTAATTCAGTAATATTTCTTAAAATAGTTAATAAGTTCTATAATTTATTTATAAAAATTCTAATTAACTTGAGTATAATTTTTTTCTCACTAAACTTACATCAATGACTATTTAGGTCATTTGGATACGAAACTCATTTAAGTTCAACAGTTTAGAAATGAGTTTTGTATCCAAATGACCTAAATAGACATTGATATAACTTTAGTAAGAAAAAAAATTTACTAAAGTTTATTAAAATTAAAGAATTCTCTGAGTAAAACATTTTTAATAACGTTTGAATTTAAACACGCACCTGAATAAACCATACACAAAGTTTGCCTCGAAAAATACTTGAAACAAAAAATGTAAATAAGAAGCATTTTATTCATAACTTTGTAAAAACAAAACTAAAGTGTCGCCTTTATTCATATAGATAGATGAACACTAACATTTTGAATATTTCGATACAAATTTTTTTATCTTAAAAAAATTACCGTAAATAAAGGAAAGCAAATACAAATATAAATTTGCTTGAACGATGGTGTTGGGGACTATTTGATTTTAACTTGGAAATAGATCGGAATTTGTTGAAAACCATTTCAGTCCGGAGCAAGTAAAAGTGAAGAAAGGAACAGTTGAAAACAAATATCAAACATTTGTCCACAAAATAAAACAACATCCTTCAATAGAACTATCTGTTGTATTAAAATAAAAGCAATCATTGAATGTTAGTCGCCTTTTTTAGTAGAGTCGTGAAGTGGAATATTTGCTAACGATAAACTACGTACGACTGCAATCAACATAGTTCAATCCAGTTTTCAGACATTACCTACAAACTGCGAGAGGACAACGATCACGATGCACTGAAATGATAGAATTGACATAAAGAATGGACACGTTGTATAAGTATTCTACACGTTGTATATATTCAAAAAGCTTTTCTACAAAAGAAAACAAGAAAAACCCAAAATAAAGTAACTTTCGCATTTATTCATTTAGATATATTGCATTCTATTATAAAGGGGGACGTGCATTTATCTATATATATATATATATATATATATATAAATATTTATATATATATAAATATATATATATATAAATATATATAATATATATATATATATATGTAAATATATATATATATATATATGTAAATATATATATATATATATAAATATATATATATAAATATATATATATATATATATATATAAATATATATATATATATAAATATATATATATAAATATATATATATATATATATATATATGTAAATATATATATATATATATGTAAATATATATATATATATATAAATATATATATATAAATATATATATATATATATAAATATATATATATAAATATATATATATATATAAATATATATATATAAATATATATATATATATATATATATATATATATATAAATATATATATATAAATATATAAATATATATACATAAATATATAAATATATATACATAAATATAAATATATATATATATAAATATATATATATAAATAAATATATAAATATATATATATATATAATAAGTGTCAATAGAAAGCCCTTACAATGCAAGGTAGTTTTTTTTTTTTACTGTTGTCTTATATATTTCGGGGAAACACTCCATTTTCAAAGATGTATTTTTTTTAAATAAACAAACTTATAGTTTTGTTTATAGAAGAAACGTCTTGTTGGTCTGACGTATTTATCCGCTCTGTGATGGAATTCGCGGTTGTAGGTAGAATGAACTGAAGCATCGGGCATGCTGGGAGTTATATTCAAATTATTTTCGTTTTTTTTTTTTTAAGCACAGAGCCGATAAATACGTCAGACCAACAAGACGTTTCTTCTATAAACAAAACTATAAGTTTGTTTATTTAAAAAAAATACATCTTTGAAAATGGAGTGTTTCTCCGAAATATATAAGACAACAGTAAAAAAAAAAAAATCTACCTTGCATTGTAAGGGCTTTCTATTGACACTTATTACCTATCACCAATGCTTAAAAAAAAAGAACGAAAATAATTTGAATATAACTCACAGCATGCCCGATGCTTCAGTTCTTTCTACCTACAACCGCGAATTCCATCACAGAGCGGATAAATACGTCAGACCAACAAGACGTTTCTTCTATAAACAAAACTATAAGTTTGTTTATTTAAAAAAAATACACTTTGAAAATGGAGTGTTTCTCCGAAATATATAAGACAACAGTAAAAAAAAAAAAATCTACCTTGCATTGTAAGAGCTTTCTATTGACACTTATTACCTATCACCAATGCTTAAAAAATAAAGAACGAAAATAATTTGAATATATATATATATATATATATATATATATATATATATATTTTAATTAAACAAAACGCATGATAAACTATTCCTCAGTGTTCGGATTGAGTTAGGTTTGAACAACCTCTAATATGAAGGGTAATAACTAGTCGTAATTTGCAATTAACTACCCCCGTGTGCCCGATTTCTAACTATGTGTCTATCTATCACTTTCAGCCCCCTTATTGCGTGTTGTATAACTCCCGCTCATATTACAAACGGAATCTATCACTTTCACCCCACCTTATTGCGTGTTGTATAACTCCCGCTCATATTACAAACGGAATCTATCACTTTCACCCCCCTTATTGCGTGTTGTAAAACTCACGCTCATATTACAAACTTAATCTACCCTTTTCACCCCCCTTATTGCGTGTTGTATAACTCCCGCTCATATTACAAACAGAATATATCACTATCATTCCCCCCGCTTATTGCGTGTTGTATAACTCCCGCGCATATTACAAACGGAATCTATCACTTTCACCCCCCCTTATTGCGTGTTGTATAACTCCCACTCATATTACAAACGGAATCTATCACTTTCACCCCCCCCCCCTTATTGCGTGTTGTATAACTCCCGCTCATATTACAAACGGAATATATCACTTTCACCCCCCCTTATTGCGTGTTGTATAACTCCCGCTCATATTACAAACGGAATCTATCACTTTCACCCCCTCCCTTTATTGCGTGTTGTATAACTCCCGCTCATATTACAAACGGAATCTATCACTTTCACCCCTCCCTTTATTGCGTGTTGTATAACTCCCGCTCATATTACAAACGGAATCTATCACTTTCACCCCTCCCCCTTATTACGTGTTGTATAACTCCCGCTCATATTACAAACGGAATATATCACTTTCACCCCCCCTTATTGCGTGTTGTATAACTCCCGCTCATATTACAAACGGAATCTATCACTTTCACCCCCCCCCCCTTATTGCGTGTTGTATAACTCCCGCTCATATTACAAACGGAATATATCACTTTCACCCCCCCTTATTGCGTGTTGTATAACTCCCGCTCATATTACAAACGGAATCTATCACTTTCACCCCCCCTTATTGCGTGTTGTATAACTCCCGCTCATATTACAAACGGAATCTATCACTTTCACCCCCCTTATTGCGTGTTGTATAACTCCCGCTCATATTACAAACGGAATCTATCACTTTCACCCCTCCCTTTATTGCGTGTTGTATAACTCCCGCTCATATTACAAACGGAATATATCACTTTCACCCCCCCTTATTGCGTGTTGTATAACTCCCGCTCATATTACAAACGGAATCTATCACTTTCACCCCCTCCCTTTATTGCGTGTTGTATAACTCCCGCTCATATTACAAACGGAATCTATCACTTTCACCCTCCCCTTATTGCGTGTTGTATAACTCCCGCTCATATTACAAACGGAATCTATCACTTTCACCCCTCCCCCTTATTACGTGTTGTATAACTCCCGCTCATATTACAAACGGAATCTATCACTTTCACCCCCCCTTATTGCGTGTTGTATAACTCCCGCTCATATTACAAACGGAATCTATCACTTTCACCCCCCCTTATTGCGTGTTGTATAACTCCCGCTCATATTACAAACGGAATATATCACTTTCACCCCCCCTTATTGCGTGTTGTATAACTCCCGCTCATATTACAAACGGAATCTATCACTTTCACCCCCTCCCTTTATTGCGTGTTGTATAACTCCCGCTCATATTACAAACGGAATCTATCACTTTCACCCTCCCCTTATTGCGTGTTGTATAACTCCCGCTCATATTACACACGGAATCTATCACTTTCACCCCTCCCCCTTATTACGTGTTGTATAACTCCCGCTCATATTACAAACGGAATCTATCACTTTCACCCCCCCTTATTGCGTGTTGTATAACTCCCGCTCATATTACAAACGGAATCTATCACTTTCACCCCCCCTTATTGCGTGTTGTATAACTCCCGCTCATATTACAAACGGAATCTATCACTTTCACCCCCCCTTATTGCGTGTTGTATAACTCCCGCTCATATTACAAACGGAATCTATCACTTTCACCCCCCCTTATTGCGTGTTGTATAACTCCCGCTCATATTACAAACGGAATCTATCACTTTCACCCCCCCTTATTGCGTGTTGTATAACTCCCGCTCATATTACAAACGGAATCTATCACTTTCACCCCCCCTTATTGCGTGTTGTATAACTCCCGCTCATATTACAAACGGAATCTATCACTTTCACCCCCCTTATTGCGTGTTGTATAACTCCCGCTCATATTACAAACGGAATCTATCACTTTCACCCCCTTATTGCGTGTTGTATAACTCCCGCTCATATTACAAACGGAATCTATCACTTTCACCGCCCCCCCTTATTGCGTGTTGTATAACTCCCGCTCATATTACAAACGGAATCTATCACTTTCCCCCCCCCCTTATTGCGTGTTGTATAACTCCCGCTCATATTACAAACGGAATCTATCACTTTCACCCCCTTATTGCGTGTTGTATAACTCCCGCTCATATTACAAACGGAATCTATCACTTTCACCCCACCCCCCTTATTGCGTGTTGTATAACTCCCGCTCATATTACAAACGGAATCTATCACTTTCACCCCCTTATTGCGTGTTGTATAACTCCCGCTCATATTACAAACGGAATCTATCACTTTCACCTCCCCCCCTTATTGCGTGTTGTATAACTCCCGCTCATATTACAAACGGAATCTACTACTTTCACCCCCCTTATTGCGTGTTGTATAACTCCCGCTCATATTACAAACGGAATCTATCACTTTCACCCCCCCTTATTGCGTGTTGTATAACTCCCGCTCATATTACAAACGGAATCTATCACTTTCACCCCCCCCTTATTGCGTGTTGTATAACTCCCGCTCATATTACAAACGGAATCTATCACTTTCACCCCCCCTTATTGCGTGTTGTATAACTCCCGCTCATATTACAAACGGAATCTATCACTTTCACCCCCCCTTATTGCGTGTTGTATAACTCCCGCTCATATTACAAACGGAATCCATTACTTTCACCCCCCCCCTTATTGCGTGTTGTATAACTCCCACTCATATTACAAACGGAATCTATCACTTTCACCCCCCCCCCTTATTGCGTGTTGTATAACTCCCGCTCATATTACAAACGGAATCTATCACTTTCACCCCCCCCCTTATTGCGTGTTGTATAACTCCCGCTCATATTACAAACGGAATCTATCACTTTCACCCCCCCCTTATTGCGTGTTGTATAACTCCCGCTCATATTACAAACGGAATCTATCACTTTCACCCCCCCTTATTGCGTGTTGTATAACTCCCGCTCATATTACAAACGGAATCCATTACTTTCACCCCCCCCTTATTGCGTGTTGTATAACTCCCACTCATATTACAAACGGAATCTATCACTTTCACCCCTCCTTATTGCGTGTTGTATAACTCCCACTCATATTACAAACGGAATCTATCACTTTCACCCCCCCTTATTGCGTGTTGTATAACTCCCGCTCATATTACAAACGGAATCTATCACTTTCACCCCCCCTTATTGCGTGTTGTATAACTCCCGCTCATATTACAAACGGAATCTATCACTTTCACCCCCCCCCTTATTGCGTGTTGTATAACTCCCGCTCATATTACAAACGGAATCTATCACTTTCACCCCCCCTTATTGCGTGTTGTATAACTCCCGCTCATATTACAAACGGAATCTATCACTTTCACCCCTCCTTATTGCGTGTTGTATAACTCCCGCTCATATTACAAACGGAATCTATCACTTTCACCCCTCCTTATTGCGTGTTGTATAACTCCCACTCATATTACAAACGGAATCTATCACTTTCACCCCCCCTTATTGCGTGTTGTATAACTCCCGCTCATATTACAAACGGAATCTATCACTTTCACCCCCCTTATTGCGTGTTGTATAACTCCCGCTCATATTACAAACGGAATCCATTACTTTCACCCCCCCCCCTTATTGCGTGTTGTATAACTCCCACTCATATTACAAACGGAATCTATCACTTTCACCCCCCCTTATTGCGTGTTGTATAACTCCCACTCATATTACAAACGGAATCTATCACTTTCACCCCCCCCCTTATTGCGTGTTGTATAACTCCCACTCATATTACAAACGGAATCTATCACTTTCACCCCCCCTTATTGCGTGTTGTATAACTCCCGCTCATATTACAAACGGAATCTATCACTTTCACCCCTCCCTTTATTGCGTGTTGTATAACTCCCGCTCATATTACAAACGGAATCTATCACTTTCACCCCCCCCTTATTGCGTGTTGTATAACTCCCGCTCATATTACAAACGGAATCCATCACTTTCACCCCCCCCTTATTGCGTGTTGTATAACTCCCGCTCATATTACAAACGGAATCCATCACTTTCACCCCCCCCCCTTATTGCGTGTTGTATAACTCCCGCTCATATTACAAACGGAATCCATCACTTTCACCCCCCCTTATTGCGTGTTGTATAACTCCCGCTCATATTACAAACGGAATCCATCACTTTCACCCCCCCCCCTTATTGCGTGTTGTATAACTCCCGCTCATATTACAAACGGAATCTACTACTTTCACCCCCCTTATTGCGTGTTGTATAACTCCCGCTCATATTACAAACGGAATCCATCACTTTCACCCCCCCCCCCCTTATTGCGTGTTGTATAACTCCCGCTCATATTACAAACGGAATCTACTACTTTCACCCCCCTTATTGCGTGTTGTATAACTCCCGCTCATATTACAAACGGAATCTACTACTTTCACCCCCCTTATTGCGTGTTGTATAACTCCCGCTCATATTACAAACAGAATATATCACTTTCACCCCCCCCCCTTATTGCGTGTTGTATAACTCCCGCTCATATTACAAACGGAATCTATCACTTTCACCCCTCCCTTATTGCGTGTTGTATAACTCCCGCTCATATTACAAACGGAATCCATCACTTTCACCCCCCCCCTTATTGCGTGTTGTATAACTCCCGCTCATATTACAAACGGAATCTATCACTTTCACCCCCCCCTTATTGCGTGTTGTATAACTCCCGCTCATATTACAAACGGAATCCATCACTTTCACCCCCCCCCCTTATTGCGTGTTGTATAACTCCCGCTCATATTACAAACGGAATCCATCACTTTCACCCCCCCCTTATTGCGTGTTGTATAACTCCCGCTCATATTACAAACGGAATCCATCACTTTCACCCCCCCCCCTTATTGCGTGTTGTATAACTCCCGCTCATATTACAAACGGAATCTATCACTTTCACCCCCCCCCTTATTGCGTGTTGTATAACTCCCGCGCATATTACAAACGGAATCTATCACTTTCACCCCCCCCTTATTGCGTGTTGTATAACTCCCGCTCATATTACAAACGGAATCTATCACTTTCACCCCCCTTATTGCGTGTTGTATAACTCCCGCTCATATTACAAACGGAATCCATCACTTTCACCCCCCCTTATTGCGTGTTGTATAACTCCCGCTCATATTACAAACGGAATCTACTACTTTCACCCCCCTTATTGCGTGTTGTATAACTCCCGCTCATATTACAAACGGAATCCATCACTTTCACCCCCCCCTTATTGCGTGTTGTATAACTCCCGCTCATATTACAAACGGAATCTACTACTTTCACCCCCCTTATTGCGTGTTGTATAACTCCCGCTCATATTACAAACGGAATCTATCACTTTCACCCCCTTATTGCGTGTTGTATAACTCCCGCGCATATTACAAACGGAATCTATCACTTTCACCCCCCCCCTTATTGCGTGTTGTATAACTCCCGCTCATATTACAAACGGAATCTACTACTTTCACCTTCCTTATTGCGTGTTGTATAACTCCCGCTCATATTACAAACGGAATCCATCACTTTCACCCCCCCCTTATTGCGTGTTGTATAACTCCCGCTCATATTACAAACGGAATCCATCACTTTCACCCCCCCCTTATTGCGTGTTGTATAACTCCCGCTCATATTACAAACGGAATCTACTACTTTCACCCCCCTTATTGCGTGTTGTATAACTCCCGCTCATATTACAAACGGAATCTACTACTTTCACCCCCCTTATTGCGTGTTGTATAACTCCCGCTCATATTACAAACGGAATCCATCACTTTCACCCCCCCCTTATTGCGTGTTGTATAACTCCCGCTCATATTACAAACGGAATCCATCACTTTCACCCCCCCCCCCCTTATTGCGTGTTGTATAACTCCCGCTCATATTACAAACGGAATCCATCACTTTCACCCCCCCCCTTATTGCGTGTTGTATAACTCCCGCTCATATTACAAACGGAATCTACTACTTTCACCCCCCTTATTGCGTGTTGTATAACTCCCGCTCATATTACAAACGGAATCTACTACTTTCACCCCCCTTATTGCGTGTTGTATAACTCCCGCTCATATTACAAACGGAATCCATCACTTTCACCCCCCCCCTTATTGCGTGTTGTATAACTCCCGCTCATATTACAAACGGAATCTACTACTTTCACCCCCCTTATTGCGTGTTGTATAACTCCCGCTCATATTACAAACGGAATCTACTACTTTCACCCCCCTTATTGCGTGTTGTATAACTCCCGCTCATATTACAAACAGAATATATCACTTTCACCCCCCCCTTATTGCGTGTTGTATAACTCCCGCTCATATTACAAACGGAATCTATCACTTTCACCCCCCCCCTTATTGCGTGTTGTATAACTCCCGCTCATATTACAAACGGAATCTATCACTTTCACCCCCACTCCTTATTGCGTGTTGTATAACTCCCGCTCATATTACAAACGGAATCTATCACTTTCACCCCCCCCCTTATTGCGTGTTGTATAACTCCCGCTCATATTACAAACGGAATCTATCACTTTCACCCCCCCCCCCTTATTGCGTGTTGTATAACTCCCGCTCATATTACAAACGGAATCTATCACTTTCACCCCCCCCGTTATTGCGTGTTGTATAACTCCCGCTCATATTACAAACGGAATCTATAACTCTTGCTTCCGTCACCATGTTTACTAATCGAATGTAATAAAGAAATGAGTGAATTTGTAGATTGAAATTCTCAGCTAAATTGCCCCCTCTAAAATGATATACTTTTTAGGGTCATTTTAGATTGTTAGGAGAGTTAATGTTTTTAACACTCACCCTAAGTTTGACTGGCAAAGTCGTAAAACCGTACGTAATCGCCACAAAAAGGTCCTTACTATGTAGAAAAAAAATAACGCGCATAATTCATCTTCAATGGCAAAAAATGGTAAACTGCCATAAACTCTATAATGGCATAAAAATAGAGAATTAGTTTACGTTAATTGTATATGCCAAACTGATCCCCAATGCTAAATTCTAAATGTATTTGTTGGTTCTCTTTCTGTCAGGCTTTTCAGTGTATCCACACGTAATCGCCTGAAAAAGTAGAATCTCATTTTATCGAGGGTGTGGTGGGATATTAATCTACAATAAGATCCAAACTTTCACTATCTTTATTTATGCGATAAAAATAAGACATTTTATTATTAAATCATTTTAAAGTTATTTATTTAATTTTCACCGGAAAGGTTACCACAACTAAAATCAATTGATTAAAATCAAAATAAAATAGAGATGTATAGAAAAAAAAACTATAAGATTGTAAAAAATTAAATATGGGTAAATTTTAAGATGAACACCTTCCAATAATACCCCACCATCCCGAAAAAATAGCAATCTGCTCTTTAGGAGATTACGTGTAAACACCCTGGAAAACGGAAAAAAAGAACTACAAATATTAAGAATTAAGAGTGAGGGATCAGTTGTATAAATATATTTTACATAAAATGTTCCCACATTTCCGAACTATTGTATCTTTTAGGGGAACTCAACAATTGTTTTTTACCACTAACCCTAAGTCTGAGTTACAGGGTCATAAAACCACACGTCATCTCTTAAAAAAGTAGACGCCCTCCAAAATAATACAGCGGATTTAACTCCCATAACAAAACAGAATTTAGTTAACTGTCCTTAAACTTGCGCGAAAAATTGAATTAATATACGAAAATTTTCCCCACCTTAAATTACAAATAATAGTGTATTTTAATTTTTTTTTCTATCAAGTTAAAAAAAGGTAGAACGTTTTATTTGGGCGGGGGGGGTGAAATTTATCGGATGATGTTAATCTACAATCTCTATTTTATCAAAATATGAATCTCTATTTATTTTTCCTAATCTGGACAGATCACAGTGCTACTAAACTTTTGTTTTTATTTGTAAATGGGAATACTGAAAAGGTCTTTGAAAACATTTAAAAAATAAGTTTGTTAAGCTTTTTTAATTAGGCATTACCTTAATTAGTAAAAAAGTTATTTTTTTTTTTTAACAGAAAATGTAAGAACTGCAAAACGAAAGCGAGAAAACAGGCAAAGAGAGCGAGCGAGACAAGCACACTCTCCCTCCCACTCCCGATTTTATTTTTCGCTTCTGCCTCGCTTGTAGCAAGCCACGACCTTCGGTAAAGTCGTCTACGAGCGCATGGAGTTAGTACTTGAGGTGTTTAGTTATTTACCGATTTATTTATTAAATAACTTTAACTAATTACTGTTAATATAGACCAAACTATTGCAAACTCAAGTCAATGCAATTCAAAATTAATAATACTAAACATAAATTAATTATAAATGGTTTTAAAAATAGGTATGCTAATTAATTAGGCAGTCACAAGAGTATATCTTAATCTTTTATCTCCACTACATACAGAATATCACGAGTTTATGTTGTATTATTGATTTAATTAACAGTAACCCGTTTTGATTATAACATAGGAGTGATGAATGAAAAAAACTTTCGCATTTATTCATTTGGACGTGTGTATGCACGCATATGTGTGTGTGCGTTGTCGGTAAATATTGGAATGATAATGCGGATTTTCTCTGGCTGATGTATGATTTACGGAAATTTACAAAAGTATTTCCACAAATTTGAACATTAGAATTTATATTAGAACTTTTCACGCGATATTTTGAAACACGCTATTAAATACTACGAACTAGTAATTCCAAGATTCATATTGATATAATTTTAATTAATTAATTTCAAGTCTGTATCTGCTCCTTGTCAATGTCCATCTTTATCTAGTTCCTACCATTTTATAGCTAACACTTTATCTGGTTTCTACCATTTTATAGCTAACACTTGATCTAGTTTCTACCATTTTATAGCTAACACTTTATCTTGTTTCTAGCATCTTATAGCTAACACTTAGAAAATATTTGAGAAATTTCGTGGAAAATTATGCTATTTAGTATTTGCATGATAGAGTAAGTAACTACGATGATTATTTACGTATTGTTCTATTAGTCAAAAAATTATTAATTTTGCTTTTAAGCAAAATTAATTCGCTTTGAATTAATGCTGAATATTCTTTATGTCCACTATTTTACGAATTATCAAAAAGGGTCAGTTAGTTCAAAAAATATATAATGATTTTTTATGTTATATTAATTTCTTTAAATTTATAAAACACGTATCTAGTTAAAAAATTAATTTAGACTTACGTGAGGTTCGAACTCGGTTATTTGCATTGTATAAACTACTGACTTAGTGATGTGTACTCTGCCTATTCCTTTTCTTGTCAACCAATCACATGTCTCTTTTTGCATACGAAGAGACACGTTCCTGAAGTTCCATAACTTTTTAATAGTATATAACTGTGTTATGATATTAAATAACTTCGACTAAACATAAGTTTTACTTGAATCATTCATGATTTATTTCCAACAATTTATTCTCTTTTTTATTCTTAGATTTTTATTGGATATTGAAGGCAAACGCGTAGTTTCTGATAATATAATTGCTCCATTGATTTTCAGTCGGATCCGGAAAATAAAGATGTCCCCACTTTATATTAGCTGTGTTACAATTTCGGATATTAGTTGAAACGTTACAAATATCCGCACCGTAAAAGTCAAACTAACCCAACGCACAAACTAACCGAACACAAACGTATGCTGCATAGGTAAATAATTTGCGTGCTACTTGTCGTATTCGCCGTTCATTTTTACCTGTCATATCGTGTTCGGTAAAGGGCGGAAAAACGGAGAGAAAAGCGCATTGACACACAGAATGTGTTTGTTATGCTTATCTTGATATTAACGAAGGAATCAGTTAGATATTATGTGCGCTAACAATACATTGAATCACACGTCCATGTTAAAAAAAATCCCAAAACGGAAGTGGTCATCAAACCGCTCAAAAGGCAAATGGATACATCAGACGGATCAAAAACAACCCTTTACTCGCAACGTAATTTCGCTTACCAAGCCCTTAAGTCATCTTCCTTCCTTCAACAAATGAACGGATTTCACTCACAAAGAAAATCCTTCGATTAATCATTAAACATAACTGTTAGCGTTCACGCATCTCCATGTAACGCTCTCTCGGTCCAATCGTCTGTTTGTCTGTCACGTTCAAGCTTAAAAAGCCATTTTCATCACTAATCGTGTAGATTGAGTGTGCGTAGCTAAAAAAATATCCGCTCTTGTTAATATCTTTTTTACGTCCACAAGCGGTTCAATGTGATGACCTGCCTTCGTCTTGGGATAAATTCGTTTATTTAATTTTCCTTCTCTCTTTTTTGTAGTTTTTCTGCAGATTAAGAAAAATCATATCTTTTTAATAACATTTCGACGAGGTCAGTCAGTTTTATATTCAAATTATTAGGAAAAACCCCAAATAACATTCGTTCCTTCAATCAAATATTAATTGCGTATAAATGGAATGTCAACTCAAAATCGACATTTTCTTTCCCCTCGCTTATCTGCTTGTTATCTCTTTCCCTCTCTCATTCTCTCTCTATATATATATATACATATACATGCACATATATATATATATATATATATATATATATATATATATATATATATATATATATGTGGGTGTGTGTGTATGTATATGTATATATATATGTATATATATATATATATATAATATATATATATATATATATATATATATATATATATATATATATATATAAGTGTAAACACAAGATATATCTAAACCTGAAAACCGTGGAGACAGTATAAATGATAGAGAATACAATTAAACACAAGAAAAAACGGGAGATTTAATTGATCTCGTCCTCAGAAAAAGCGAAACTTGTGTGAGTTTTATGATTTCAAAATCTTCACTTTTTCTGAAGACGTTCATTGATCCAAACGAAACCAGTAAAATCTCCCGTTAGTTTTTATTTTTTCCCGTGTTTCATTGTTTTCCCTATCTGTCTGTCTTTTACGCAAACATACGCATCATACCACCCCCCCACACACACACACACACACACACACACATATATATATATATATATATATATATATATATATATATATATGATAGTCATATATGATATATATATATATATATATATATATATATATATATATATATGATAGTCATTCCTATTTCATGTATCAACATAAAATTTTATAAGAAGATATAAATTTTAATGTATCAGTTTTCAATATTTACTTCAACAGTGCTCGATACGTAAGTAGAGCTAGGTAGTAAGTTATGAAAATATATTTATGCCAATTAAGCTAAACAGAGGCTCCCGCTGCTGTTCGAAGAATGCGATCAAATCTTGATCAGAAAATAATTCAACCCCCTGGTCACCAGCATTCGCGCTACAACAAGGATCATGAGAATAACCATTCGTCTCTCCCCATCCCATGGCGGCCAGACGTTGTCGATTACGTAAGCTAGGTTGTCTGGAAGCTGCTTCTCGGGCTCGATACAAGCCGTCACTTCGTTACTCAAGCTCGCGGCACCAGGAGAAAACATGATCAGGCGTTTCCTCAAAGAGCGTGTTGCAACGGGGCACTCGGGCGAGTATATGCTCCGATTGACCAAGCCACTTGAACATAGGACACGATATGAAATATACATTGCCTATTGTAACTAACATCCTATCCAAATAAGTGTGCAGGTAGGAAGGCACGCTATTTGTCCATGTCAAACTCTCCCGCCCCGGATGATCGACACAGAACCTGTCGATTAGATCGCATCTAGCCATCAGGTCAGCTAGGCTGGTCTCACATTTCACCGTCTCTCTAGCTCCTCTCCCCACTTTGTCTATCTTGGAATCAAGGATGGCATTCCAATCTCCCATTAAAACTACGCGCTTCGGACACGCGACGAACGCGTTCGAATTCCGAAAAAAGCAGCCTCTCTTTCGAGCGGTGTAAGGCGTATCAATCGCAACGATCCGGAACACAAAATATTTTACGGCAATATCGACTACGACCAGACTGCTTCCCTGCACTACTAAGGACAAGGTAGGCCTTCGCGGACAGAGTGCATTGCACAAGCAATGAGACACCATTTCCCCGTTTATTCACGTATGCTTAAAAGACGTCGTAGTTTATAGTTAGCACTTGACAATATTCGTATCCAACGAAGTGCGTCTCCTGGATCGCAGCTACATCCACTCTCAGTCCTCAAGCCTATCGGATTGAAACTAGTCAATAACAGAGTCATGGGCTTATCTTAAGCAGTAGCGCGCCCAGTTCTGAAGTCTGCCAGCGAAAGGATCCCGATGCTATGCGTCATGCTCAATGTGACCAATCATTTGGTATCCTGGCCGCTGCGCGGAATGCCACCGACGTTCAGGGGAAACGTTAGCTTTAAACTATTATACAAAGAAGGATGCACCAAAAGCTGAACCTTTCCCTTGCATTCTGGTAAAAGTTCGTCCAGGGAAGGGTATTTGTCCTTAGTTAGTTTTATTCCCGGTATGCTAGAATTTGCCAGAGAGAGTTCTTGCGACCGGTTTGAAGCCTTACGAAAACTTTCATGAGGGGAGCATCGGGGAATTTTTCTATGTATTTGCCCCCTATCATACTGAACTCCAACAGATGTTTTAAGTTCTTTTTCTGCCGGAAGGGTGCGTCCGTGCCGACAGATAGGTGATCAAGTTTACAAACGTTCTCCCAAATTTAAAGGGCCATCCTTTCTTTTTCGCTCGAGCAGGCGAAATTGATTTGCCCTTTTTCGACCCCGGTTAAACTTGTTCTCGCCTAGAAGATTTCAAGCTGGGTAATGTGTGTGTGTGTGTATGTGTGTGTGTGTGTGTGTGTGTGCAGGTGTCTGGTTTGGTAAATGCAGTGCAGGGGCAGCTGTTGCTGCCGGTGTTGGTGTGGAGGCTGTTTATGGTGTTAGTGTGGGGGTTGTTGAAGGTCTTGGTGTGGGAGTCGGTGTTTTCAAAGTACGGACAAGTGGTTTTTGCGAAATTGTTGTTAAGGGGGTGAGTTGTCTTAATAGGTGTAGGTTTTAGAAGTGTCGGAGATGGTGGGATTGAGCAATATTTCCTCTCTTTCGCCCTTCATTATCTTGTTTCCCTTTTTTCTGTACGGGGGAGGGGGGGGGAGAATGCACCTCTGCCTCACCGTTTTTGGGTTTCTTTTTTAATCCATGCCGGTTTATCGGCCTGAATGCAATCTGTTAATTCTGCTGCTGTTCCTGCTGCTGCTGTTCCTGTTATTACTCTTCCTGCTGCTTCTGTTGCTTTTGCTACGGGTGGGAGAATGATAACATCGTGGCAGAAGCAGTTGTGTACTTCCTCGCCTTACCAACTACTGTCCCCCATTCCTCCTCCGCTCTTCCAAAGGCTTTTGCGTATCCTGGAGCTAGTGTTGGAGCAGACGTTGGAAGAGTGAGTATAGCTGTCTTCAGTACCGTAACAGGAGCAGCTGGTAGCGTTTGTTTGCTGTGAACTGCGTTTTGGGGGCAGTTATTTGCCATGTGCCCTATTTTTCTGGAAAAAACAGTAGTGCGAGCGTCCACCTTCAACAACTATCGTCATATTCCAGCCTCTGTGTGGCAACCGGTGGAATTGAGTTGAAGTCTTGCCGCATCAGCCTCATGGCGATCGTGTAGTCGGCCTTATGGACTCCGCTACTGGACCTTACCGGGTCCACTTGCTCCACATCCCCAAACTGGCTGATAGAATTGGAGAGATGAAGTAGAGAGAAAGTGGAGTTGACCCTCTTGGTCGCTCGATGCTTACTGGCAAGTCAGGGTTACATCTCAACCTCTCGAGAGGGAGATGGAAGCCAGACAAAGTTGATCAATGTGCCGCTGACAACAAAATAGATAGATAGATAGAGAGAGAGAGAGAGAGAGAGAGAGAGAGAGAGAGAGAGAATGCCACTATCTTTCTCTGCCCATCACAATGTTGGATGGCAAAAGCAGCAGGAGGGTTTGTGCTAATATCAGAGAACAGATATTACGCTTAGATCTTAGCCAAAAGGCCAAGTTCACTTTGATCTTAGTCAAAAAGTCAAAGAGCCATAATAAAAAATGTTTTCATGACCAGACATTAAAAAACTGATTTAATCGAAATGTCTTTTAATGGGGGTGGGTAGTGTAGTATCTGATCTGTTGTTATAAAATCGTCCTCCCAGTAATTACCTCCTCATTTGTAGGGCGTCCTAGTTATTAGATCCTCATTTAGGGTTGGGGTACTGTAATATCTGTTCCGTTGTCATAATACCATCATAGCAGTCATCACCCTCTCTTTGGGGAGCAGTGTAGCATTTCTTTGTTCGGTCACTACAATACTATCAACCCATGAATTATAATCTCTTTTTGGGGGGTCATTCCAGGTTTTACCTCCTCAGAGGGTGTAGTGTAGTATATTTTCATTCAGCATGATAATACCTTCTAGGCATTGCCCCCATCCTTTGGAAGGGAAAGAATAGTATATGTTCATTCCTCATGATACCTTCCTTATAACCCTTTAAGCGTAAGTTTAAAATTTTAGACATTTCTTAGAATTAAAATAATGTCATGGATTTTGATCAAAATATGAATAACAATTCTAGAGATAAGATTTAGTAGCATTATGTCCTGATTTTAATATTCGTAAGTTGACATGAACGTGAGTGTTAAACTATTCTGTTCAGGTAATTAATTTAACCAGCCATGGAACGGGTATTTGTCTAGTGTCTATATATGTCTATGTACAGGATTCACCCCATAAACACGTACGAGGTGACAGTGGTTAAATGGATAACGACACAAACTGATGACCTGGGGAATCCGGGTTCGAATCCAGTCGGTTCCATAATACCTCCTTTAGTTATGGGAGTTGGCAATCATTACGTTACCACTATGAATGCCGACAACAGAATCAAACCGCTCAACATACTTGTACCATTTTGATTCATACGAATTTTCTTTACCCCATAAACTAATTAACTGATCAGTATACATGTTTAACTCTGCAGCCGTAATGCATACTGTATCTTGTTTTATTTAGTTTCATGCAAAGTAAGTTGAATCCCTTTGTAATAATTCAGATAACTTCGATTTTTGTCACATTTTAACAACATATATTAGACATCAGTTAATAAATATAAGTTTCTTTGGGGTATTTTAAAGGTTTTTCTTAAGAAGCATGATGTGGACACAACCTGCTATTTGAAAAAAAATAATTAATATATTGAAAATTTGCACTTAATATGATTCATAGACTTCAGACACCAATTAAGACGGATTTTCTTTGAATTATATTTTTTCTTAAGACCTACTTGAGCTTAAGCTTTCAATTTGCCATGTTTTAGAATCTAAATAATGCAATGGATGTTGATCATCATTTTAATATGGATTAAATAATGAGGTTTAGTATCATTATATCTGTATTATAATCCCTGTGAAGTGTTCGGAGAATTAGTTGTATAACTTCTGAGATGGGTATACTTCTAGTATTACCATATAAAAATAATATCGAAGAATAACAAATAACATAAATTATCTAGTTGTTAACACAAAATCTGAAAAAGTATTAACAATTAATATTCTGTAAAAATGTTACTCACCTCCTCGGCCAGTGACGTCACCAATTATGCCGTTCTTCAATTTGGATGGTTACCTCGCACAGCTCGGGAAAAATTGCTGTACTGATGAAGGCCGAATATGTCGAAGGCTCTTTGTCCGGCAATCACCGCTCTCCCAAGTTGTGATCTAAAGATCAGAGGGCAACTGTCCGGTGCTGGTCAGAAACTTGGTACCACTGAGGAGCAAAGGGTCATTTGAAAACAGAACAAGAAAAGGATAGTAATTAACAAATCCGTCGCGATACCACTAAAATGTTAGACACAAGGAAAATATAGCAATTAACAAATCCGTCGGTTCGTTTTTGTATAATAATAACTATTTGGGTAGAAAAGTCATTCAGTTACAAGCAGTGTACTTTAACACTTCTATTGTCTACTTCTGTGTTTAGAACCGACACATCTTAACAAATTCTAGTGATTCTGGTTGAGCGATATAAACCCTAAGTCCTGGATCCGTCTCTCAACGACGTTGATTCGGTTGGCATTCAAAAGGGTGTCTTAGTGCGTCTGTCAAGGCTATATTTTCTAAATCTCAAATCGCCCTAGCTTATATTGAGAATCGGATGTTTTCAGACTGGGCGTGACACCACCCATCTCCCAATTGAATGAATTCAATAATATAAAATAGTATTTATTGCTATATTGATAATCTCCACTCGCAATGATCCGCCTTTTCAATGCATTGAGCTGTGAACAGATTCTACCTCCCCGTATTCTTTCCTTTTTATTCATCTGTTTCTATCTCCCACGATTACGTCAGTGGCGGGAGGGGAGATTCCTTCTCCCTCGAACTTACATTCAGAGAAATAAATGTATTTTCACTATTTAAATTAATAGAAACGTTTTCTTTAACAACTCTCATATTAAGACAGGGATACGTCACCTCCCTATCGCCCCATACAACCACATATCTTGTATCTTTAGTAAAAACAATTTAATTGACATTTATTGCAAATGTTTTATTCATGGACGCATGTTATATTAACGCTTCAACGTCCATTCAACGCAGAGAATGTAAACAACGCTGGTCTGCGCGTGACACCGTGAACATATGGCGGGTCACCCATTATTTTTACCTCGGCCTTTCCCATATCCCAAAATCTCCGAGACAAAGAAAGCAACCCTCTTTCTCTTATCAATTTTCACTTTTCCCTTCCCGTGCCAAAACACTTTTAAATCCTGTTTTTGTTTTCATAACTTAAGAAAACCAAGACCATTCTCATTTTAATCTGTTTCAATCGACAATATTGTCACAATCGCCATTATCGGCAAAAAAGCCTTATTGTTTTTTCGACATACGTAAGCCAGGTGGCCCAGTCATCATTCGCGATCAGCCAGCTGATTGGTGGATCTGTTGACATCACAACTGACTCTGATGAAGGTCATCGTCCTCATTTGGGGATTTCCTATCGCCCAAAATATCGAAAAAAGAAGAACAACTCTTTCTTTCTCTTATCAATTTTCGTTCTAGTTTTGGTGCAAATTAATCTGGAAATATTTTAAAGAAAAACCAGGGTCCGGTTTCGAATCAACCCTTTTCACATATTGTCACATAATGAGCTGATATGTCTTGAATTTTATTAGAGATAAAAACAATGGCCTGTTACTATCTATGTGTTAATAGCTAGATATTAGTTTGGTAATGTAAAACATGATATCCCCCGTGGACCAGGTTTTACTATGCGATATTTAAAAAAATCTTTTTTGGGGGGTGGGGGGTAAAAAAGAAAACTATCTACCGACTATGAATAATCAGCCTGATTACATAGAATTGGAAATCCGTGCTAAAACGTTGGACGAAAGTGAGTTAAGCCAAACCTTGCAGATGTGGAAACAGATTATCAAAGAATAATCCGATGTAGATTAGCTTAATCCTGTCGCCGGGAAATCCGGCTAACATTCGCAGCTGTTTTCATAAATTTTTCCTTTTGACCTGCAAATGGCGGTGGATTTGATTTTGTGTCGATGAATAGAACTTTCAGATAGCAAGGTGTAAAGTTTTTCTCAAACCAGAAGTAGTATTTTGTCTTCTGTTTAGTAATACAGAAAGTAATAATTTTTAATTATTGGGAAGGAAAAACATTTAGTTCTTCGTCATCATCATCATCATCATCATCATCATCATCATCATCATCATCATCATCATCATCATCATTATTAGTTTAACTTCCGTTTTCCATGCGGGCATGTGTTGGGCGGATTCTAGAAATTGACATTCAAACTAAAATATCTCTGGACAGGACTTCATTTATCCCGATTCATCGCAAGTCTATTCTTATCACTTCCTCGCATTTTTTCACTTGGCCTTTCCCTGTGAACTGTCCCTTTGTTTAACATCTACTAACACTAGAATTCTCATCCATTCTTTTAATGTTGCCATACCATTAAAGTCTCCTTATAGTGTCCAGGTTTTATGTTTTGCTTTTGTTTCTATACATTTGTTTCTGAGAATTATTCTTATTCAAGTTTAAAATTACAGCTCCAATTAGGGTTGATTAATTCATGGAAAACCTCTCGTCGTTAGAAGTTTTCATTGTTTTGTTTTTTTTTAATTTAAAAGACAAGAAAGATGTAAACATTACATTAAGTCAATATTTGCAATTAATTTTAGTATAAGACCGTTACAGTTTGTAATTAACTGATGTGAAATTAAGTGTGAATGTTAGAGAATAACCGGTGAAATATAACATATATATATATATATATATATATATATATATATATATATATATATATATATTATTTTCTTTTAAAACTATACATTACAGTATCTGTTGAGTGTACCGGGTTTCATCTATCTAATCATTAGAAGTAACATCTGATAGATCAAATCACATCGATTCGTCAGCACTCTCCTGTTGTCGAAAATTTCGAGTAAAAACAACATGGAAAACACAAATAACCGACTTATTTTTCTGTGTTTACCTATACAAGATAATCCGTGTTCATATAAAGCTGTATTTCGTTATTATTTGTTTAAGAGGGGGACATTTGTAAACTTTTGTCAATTAAATGGGTCGTTATTACTTTTTATGTTTGTTTAAGCGTGTTATACTTTTGGGAAATGTTTATATACTGCGGGGTGAGTAGAGATACATCCACGTCCGTGAGTGGACAGACTACTTATATATTCGATTTGTGAACATCTTTAAGGTTCAACGTCGCTTAGTACACGCATGGAAAATGCTTGACTTTAGGGAGATACACTCTTTATTTAGTTTGCGTGCCTCCATATCGCTCCCCTTTCTGTTACGACTTCTCACATCCCTCGGTCAGCTTATATGCGTGTTCTTAAAAAAGCGATGTTTTTTAACAATTACTATTTTTTTATAAAAATCGACCCGGGTAGAGGTTTTCAATATGGAAAATAGTTCAAATAGTTGTCATTAGAATTGGTATACCAAGATAATTAATCCGGAAACTGGAGTAGACAAATAATGGTATTTTAATACGTGTTTAAATGTTGTTACATCGATTGTGGAGTTGTCTATTTTCGAGTGGGTGTGCTGGAGCGGAAAGGGGGCTTAAACTTTCATGTCAGCATTTGTTTTCACTTATATATATATATATATATATATATATATATATATATATATATATATATATATATATATATATATATAAGATTGGGTGAGCAATTCAGGTGTTGTGGGGGTTACTTTGATTTGATATGAAGATTCCTTTTTTATCCGTGTAGTTAGTTTATTTTCTTTGTTTTATTTTTTAATATGTTTTTGTTTAGGTGTGTGTTGGATTGTAGTATGTTTTTAGAGTAGTACATCCATCCATTTTTATATATAAAAGATACTTATTAGTAGAGTATTACTTATATCCTCATGGCAGGTAATTTGATGAATTGATAAGATGTTGACCTTGTGGGTAAGCCTTGAAAGAGAAGAGCTCTCTAATCAATACAAGAATTTTTAAAATATACTTTTTTTCTGGATAATTATTCGAACCACATTGATATTTCGTAAAAATGCTGATGTTTTAATGTGGTTTCTTTGACTTATTTATGTATTCAATTGCTTGGACTTTTTTATTGAATGTATTTTTCTGGCATGAGGGAAAGTTGAACTTATTGTTTATTCGGCAGAACGTTTGAAAGATAGAACTTTGTTCTGAAACGTACGAAAAACATGTTTAAAACTTTTCATTTTGAAACTTGATTTAAATGTTATTTTAAATCATTTAATTACATATAATTCACGCTCTATTTTTTGTATAAAGAAATAGTGAGCTATATTCCGTATTGCAATTTAGATACGATTTGTTTAGTTAGCTAAAAACGGGATTTTGTTATTTGAATATAACTATAAATATATGAAATCCGTGTTATTTTATCAATTATATATATATATATATATATATATATACAGATTTGAGAGAAGTAAATAATAATAATAATAATAATAATAATAATAGTAATAATAATAACCATAATAATAATAACCATAATAATAATAACAATAATAATAATAACAACAATAATAATAATAGTAATAATAATAGTAATAATAATAGTAATAATAATAGTAATAATAATAGTAATATTAATAGTAATAATAATAATAGTAGTAATAATAGTAATAATGATAATAATAATAATAATAATAATAATAATAATAATAACAACAGTAATAATAGTAATAATAATAATAGTAATAATAAAAATAATAATAATAGTAATAATGATAATAATAATAATAATAATAATAATAATAATAATAATAATAATAATAATAATAATAATAATAATAATAATAATAATAATAATAATGGTACATTCATAGGCTGGACTAAAGAAAAACTCAGTCACCTTTACCAGAGGACTAGAAAATGAATGACCACGCACAACGAACATACTCTATATGAAAAGAAACGAAGGGGGAAGAAGACTGGTAAGTATAGAAGACTGTGTGGAAGAAACAAAAAGAGCTGGGGAAATACATAACTGAAAACACGGAAAGGCTAATCACCGCAATAAGAGACACCGTCCCAAAGAAAAAGTAGGGAAGCATTGAAACCAGAAACAAAAAGACAAGAAAAGAAACGTGGGAAGAAAAACAACTTCATGGACGCTTCGTAAGACTGACAAGAGAAGAAAGTGACGAAAATAGCTGGGTATGGCTAAGAAAAAAAACACTTGAACAGAGAAAGGGGATCTTTACTGATGGCTGCAAAGACCAATTCGATTAGAACAAACTACATTGAACCTAAAATGGATAAAACTCAGGAAAACAGTAAATGCAGACTGTGTAGGCAAAGAGACGAAATGATAAATCATATAATAAGTAAATGCAGCAAACTAGCACAAAAATAACATAAGAACAGACATGACTGCATGAGGAAATTAGTACATTGAGAACTATGCAGATAAATATTACAAACATGAACCAGAAGCAGTACTGGAAAATGAGACACACAAAATCATCTGAGTAATGAATGTACAAACAGATAAAATCATACAAGACCGGATGTTATAATAATCGACAAAAAGAAAAGACTTACGAAACTATAAACTTCGCTATTCCAGCAGACCGCAGAGTATAGACCAAAGAGGCGGAAAAACGAAACAAATACACGAGACTTGCCAAAGAATTGAAAGGAATATTGAGCATGAAAAAAGTCAATATAATACCAATAATCGTAGGAGCACTAGGAACAGTACAACAAAACCTGGGGAAAAGACTGAGAGAAATTTGTTTGAGAGGGTCATTTGCAAAGTAGCCCTGCTTCATTTAATGCCATTCACATGGCGGCGAGCCAGAGTGAAAGACTTCTCAAAGTTTCAGTTTAGTTTTCTGTTTTTTTTACTATCTTAAATGTATTTGGCCTTTTTACTAATTTCAAACAATGCTACCAAACGTACTAGCATTTACCCTGTTAAACTTTTTTTCTTTTCTTTCTTTTTTTATTTGTGTATTTATTTTATTTTTTATTCATCTCATTTATTTTCTTCCTCTTCTTCCTTTTTAATGTTGAGCTTCAACTAACTATCTTCTCTAGCGTTTAATCTTATAAATAGCAAACTAGTGTCCCTCAACTGGCTGTAAATCTCGATGTTCCTCTCCCCTGGTAAAAAGCTCCCTCACAATTCCTGAGATATACACAATACGATTTTGTTTGAGAGGGTCATTTGCAAAATAGCCCTTCTTCATTTAATGCCATCCACATGGCAGCGGGCCAGAGTGAAAGACTTCTCAATGTTTCAGTTGAGTTTTCTGGTATTTTTACTATCTTAAATGTATTTGGCATTTTTACTAATTTCAAACAATACTACAAAACGTATTAGAATTTACCCTGTGTTTTATTAAACTTTTCTTTTGTTTCCATTTCCTTATATATACTGTCGTATTGCCTGTCTATTGAGTTCCCACTGAAGAAATTTTTGAAATCTCATGCTGGCCTTTAGTTTTGCCTCTCTCTTATTTCTTCTATTTGTACTTACTTGCGAGAGGGAAACCTATCTCCAACTTTCTGTTCCCTCTTAATTATACAATGAACTTATTCTATATATATATATATATATATATATATATATATATATATACATCATATTGGAAGGTTTTATTTTGGGGTTTTTTCTTTAACCTGCGGGGGCTAGGAAATACCCGACTAGTACACGGGCGCAGGTGTTTTTACTCCTCTTGGAGTGTTGGACCCGTAAGACCTTGTAAGGCTATACATTTTAGAGAAGGAAATCTCTGAAAATAAAACCTTGCTACCAACTACTTACGCCGTGGCAGTAAACCGTGGGGGAGGGAGACCTCCTTAGTCCTGATCGACAACTTTCTTAGAGTTGGAATCTCGAACAAAATATCCGGTTTGCAAACCTACCATTGCTTAAGGAGTAGATAGGTTCTACCTATCGCCGACCCTTGTACTCCTTCTTTGTCTATTAGCCAGGCGCAGAGGTACCAGCGCTGGGACGTATCAAAAACACCCAGTGCCTAGCCTTGTTTCCTTACTAGGACAATGAACGCCGTTCTCTTTCTCTCTATTTGGGCAACTTGGGGAAAGTTTTTTCGTCCGACAGGTTGAGGGTACAGGTTAGACAGCTTGTCTGTCTGCTGTTTCCGATTGATAGCAAATAGCCCAAACTCTTGGGTAGCGCCAAGAACGGCTGCTTTCTCACTAGTTGCATGATACTTTGGGTAGTTGTATGTGCCATGTCGTGCATGGAAAGGGACCCTGTAATTATCCCCGGTGGACTTTCCCGAGGTCACACCCCTCATGGACCAGGTCGTGACTAATGGACTGGTTGTGTGAGCTTATTGGCACCAAAAAGTACCCACCTTGGCCAACCCACTCTATAATCAAAACAAACATGTAATTACAAAAAAAATAAAAGCAAACCTACACCAGATACCCAACAAAAAAAACACCTTCGCCTCCGCCTTTGAGGTTCGCATTCACAAATATCCGAGGACTTGGAACCAATATCAACGACGTAGAAACCTTTCTCCTGACGAACTGTCCGGGTATCCTTGCTCTAAGTGAGACTAACCTTCAATCCTAAATCTCCTCTCACCACTTTGACATGACTGACTACCTCCCACTCTACCGTAAAGACTCTGACAAACGTATGCACGGGATAGGAGTTTATGTTCGGAACACCCTCCCCCTGACTAGAGAACATAGGTTAGAATCAGATGACCAAGACTACATGTGTTTTAGATTGACTTTACATCACAGCGTCAGTTACTTATATTTCTTATACCGTTCCCTGTCGACCCAGGATTGTACTCTGCTAAACTCTGTCTCTGAAAACATAGATAGAGCACTCTTAATTGACTCGAATGCCCAGATACATGTATTTGGGGATTTTAATGTTCACCGCGACTGATTGGGATTCTCCAGCCGGCAAATCTACGTATAATTTCTCCTTAGCTCACTCCCTCTCTCAGACAGTCGATTTTCCGATCCGCATCCCTAATCGAGTAGACCAACAAGCCTCACTTCTAGACCTTTTCTTGACCGAAATGCCCGAGGCATGTGTGATGAAAGTGCATAGCCCAGTCGGGAATGCTGATCACATTGTGCAAATGATACATATCACCCAAAAAAGTCGCCCAAAAGCTGATGAACCGTTGCTCAAAACAACGAGATACTACAAGCAGGCTGATTTAGAGACTATCCGAGATCACATCAGTGATGCCCCATGGAGGGAAACCTTCTCACTCCCTGCCGACCAGTGTGCAAATGAATTAACTGAATGGGTCAAAGCAGGCATTGAAGCCTATGTCCCCATGCGAAAATTATTTAGTAAGCCATACCTCCCCAACGGTTCACCTCGGAATGCGCAGCTGCCATTGCTGAGAGGCAACAAGCATTACGTAAATTCGGCCGCCATAAGTCGGCTACTAATAGACATGAGTTTATAGAGTCAAGAAATAATTGCAAGGTCGTGATAGGCGAAGCAAAGAGAAGGTATAATGAGTTAACAAAAAAGCGCATTTAGTCACAGAAACTAGGTACTCGTGATTTTTGGAAAATCTATAATAGTTTAGTGAATAATGGTCAATCAACGATTCCCCCACTATCAACCCACAATGATGTCGTTTCCACGGCCACTGATAAGGCTGAACTACTCGCCCAGCGTTTCGCTTCTAACTCCACCTTGGACTCAGATAATCACCCCTCCCCAAATTCCCATTGCGGACTGAAGCTACACTCGATAACCTGGTCATCACGACATCCCATGTCAGGGACATCATAAAAAACCTTTACACCCCCAAAGCTTGTGGGTCTGATCTTATACCTGCAATAGTAATGAAGAAATGCTCTGCTGAACTGGCCCCTGTCCTCTCCAAACTCTACAACAAATGCCTAGCTGAATATTGCTTTCATCGATAGCTGGAAAATTGCCTCTGTGGTACCAGTCTACAATAATTCTGGGAATAGAACCGATCCTCTGAACTACCGCCCAATCAGTCTACTGCCGATCTTTGCCAAAATCTTTGAATCCTTAATCAATCTAGCTATAGTACGGCACTTAGTTCATGCTAAACTTCTTTCTGACCGCCAGTATGGATTTAGACAAGTATGATCTGCTGCAGACGTCCTAACAGTCATCTTAGAACGCATGTATCATACACTCGACAAGGCGGGTGAGGCTAGGGCAGTAGCGCTTGATATATTCAAGGCCTTTGACAAAGTATGGCATAAAGTGCTTCTCCTGAAAATACGCTCATACGGTATTACTGGGTAATTACTCAATATAATTGGATCCTTCCTAACTAAAAGAAAAATCCAGGTTGTCCTCGATGGCCGTTGATCCAAGCAACATGACATAAATGCTTGTGTGCCGCAGGGATCTATCCTTGGACCCTTGTTGTTTCTAATCTATATAAACGAGTCTGAGATTTGTTAATTTGCTGACGACACCACGCTTAACTCTCGCCATGTTGGCAAAACAGACGCGATCATATCCGAGGCAATGGCTGAATCCTTAGAAAAGGACCTCCAGACTGTAGTGGATTGGGGTCATAAATGGTTGGTAACTTTTAATGCCGCTAAGACATAGCTCCTTTCCTTCAATAACTACAAGGAACCTCTCCAACCACCGATTGTCATGGCTAATAACACCCTACCTGAGAGTTTATTTTTCAAACTCCTCGGCCTAACCTTCACAGGTAACATGAATTAGAACAAATACATTGAGGGCATTCCCAAGGCTGCCGCAAAGAAGGTGGTATCCCTCTACCGTGCTAGTAAACTCCTCACACCTGACATTATCCTGTATCTCTACAAACCACCATCCGCTCATGGATGGAGTATTGTTGCCACATCTGGGCTGGTGCATCATCTACTACTCTCTCCCTCCTTGATAAGATCTAAAAAAGAGTCGCCAACCTAATAGGTCCCTAACTGTCAACCAAGCTCCAGTCTCTTGTTTTACAAATACTTCAATGGATTATGCTCCGATGAATTGGCTACTCTGGTGCTCCCGCGACGTAACTTCACTTGACCAACTCGAATATCAACTAAATCCCATCCATTCACTGTGGCGGTCCCCAGATGCCGGAGAGCTTTCTACTCAAATAGCTTCTTTCCTCGTGCTGCTGGCCTCCTGTTTCCCCGAAAGAACTGACATGCAGAAATTTAAAATTAATGTAAACAGACATCTCGCTGCGCAGATCCCAGTTTAGGTTGACCCTCCAACCTTCTCCCCTCTTCTTTCTTTTCAGTAGCCCCTTACGTCTACAGTTGCGTCCTGCCTTGTTTGTGGTGAACTACGTTAAAAACAAAATTGGAATCAAAGGGATCACTGAAACCATACCAAGGACGGCAATGATAAAGACAGCTGCAATTTTAAGGAAAATCTTCGGATGCGAAAACCAACCCGCATAAGCTACGAATGGTAACCAGTCACACGGAAGTTAAAATATGAAGAAAACAAAACCACAGGAAGAACATCACCGCATGAACCAATGGACAGAAATTTCAAGAAACATCATAATCTGCCCCCCCCCCCCAAAAAAAAAATAAACAGTTAGCTCCGTATTGTGTACAA
>OY744532.1:43831564-43976564 GCA_963556195.1 Sepiola atlantica | reverse complement strand
GTCTGCTTTTAGTGAAAATTGTTTAAAACCCGTTTGAGAATCGGTTCTGAAATCAAATATTTGCTAAAGAATTAATCGTTTGCGGAAATAATTTCTTAGAATGATAAAATAAATGACAAATTTATATGTTTATGGATGAGCAATTTTGTTATTGACTGCAACGCTGTCTTGGTGTTGGAAAATGTCGTTCTGCTAATTTAACGGTATTTAAGCCTCTTCAATCCGATGTTGTCTATCCGGCGTGACCCGGGATTACTTTTTTAATGAAAATCATATTGTCTGAAAAACGTTAATCTGAAATACATCAAAAGTAAATAAACATGAAAAAGTCAGAATAGTGGAAGAAACTGTTAAGGAACAATCAAACGCTCATGCAGATTGAAATGGTGACTATTATTTTAGATACGTATACGTGTCGCATATACATTTAGTTCTTACATCATTTTTTTTAATTGAAAAGTATTTGCTTATTGCGACCGTCGGTATGATGCGTACATCGGTCCATATGTTCTTATCCTTTCGGTCAAAGATATTTTCGTCACGAACCTCTCTTTATTTGTTGCGTGATTTTGAATCTGCAACAAAAATCGACGACGCAGTTATACTATCTTACATTAACTATTCAATTAATTCGAACAACAACACTTTCTTAGAAGATGAAGAATTTATCCACCCACACGCAGACCATTAATGTACAATCAATTTCTATCGCTAGCGTATGACATCGGCCGCAAATTTATCGCTCAGACAGAAAGATTCAAGAGCGAGAATGAGAGAGTTTTGTGTTAAGCGCATCGCTTTATTATAGCATCGTTTCTTTAACGTCTAAGAAATACGTGTTATCTTTTTCATGCTTACACAAGACTGAGAGTTAAGCCTCTACCTACAACTCTTTCTATTGTCCATGTAATTGTATATCCGTTCACATCGCATCGACTTCCTTTTCTCAAGATACAGCAGGATCAATCCATAGATAACTGGTTACATTTCCGTTTATCGCACATCTGGTCTAATTCATATTATGTACAAGCTAATATATCTATCAGCCAACGTATCTACTTTAATATTTAATACAAGCATCCCTATGACGTGTTTCCACTGGTTCGTTGGTCACACGTCAGTTGGAAGATTTTCGCTTGTCTATCACACTAAAGTTTGAAATAACATTTTCATCGCTACAAAGGCAAATTGAAATGACCCATATGATTTTAGATGTGTCCAAACATCTCCATGATAAGGTCCGTTCATCAGGAGTTTTCTCACACATAAATTTTAAATAAAATTTTCCTTTAACTGTGATACAGGAATTTAGAATAGCATGTTCGTTTGACTGTCACACATTTTCATCATTCAACACGTAGTTGAATGGATGCATTTTAAAAACATCCATTTTTTCTGTATATCCTCTATTCTAGAATAGAGCGCAATTTGTGTTTATTTGTATATATGTATTCGTCTCGTCACACATACTGTTTGACGAATAAGCGAACGGAAGTCAAACAACTACCTCCACCTTATTTCAATGAGATTTTTAAAAACTTTCTGTAGCGATTTATACGTATTTACTTCCCCTTTCATTTTTTATATTTCTTTATAATCTTCTTCCAACGTTTTGACTGTTTTCAAAATCTGGCGTCATTTGTTTTACTTTCTAGCCGCCAATTTAAATTCCTTGCGCATATATATATATATATATATATATATATATATATATATATACACACATATATATATATATATATATATATATATATATGTGTGTGTGGGTGTGTGTGTGTGGGGGTGTTTATAGTCTTAGAAGTTATAATGTGAAAAAAATATTTCTATAAAAAAGAATATAAGAAAAAACAAAAACAATTACTATTAGTCCCAATAACTTAGTTCGAAAACTCTTTTGATTGTAATTCAAATAATCTTCTGAAATCACTGCATTAGTTTACTTCGAAGAATTTAAGCTAGTTTTCATATTATTATATGGATCATCAGTAGTTTACCAGTAAAAACTGTTTCTGGGGTAAGAAAACAGTATTTGAACTCATAGCTCATCAGCAGTGTGTATCAAACATTCCTTAAAGAAAACAAGAACAAAAACGTTCCGGATATAGACTAATTTTTTTGCTAACTTATTTTGTTGTTGGAAATGTTCTTTTTTCCTGTGTTTTTACTCTTTGACCAAGAAAAATGAAAAAAATGAAAACCAAATTATTCATATATTCAGCAGCATTTTGTCTCTATTTGAAGACATTCTCAAGGTGAATGATTTGAAGAAATGACATGCAAGAACAATATTTGTATGTAATATTTTCAAATAAATCATCTTGAGCAAGTCTTGAAATAAAGACAACACATTAGTGAATATATAAATAATTTGGTTTATCCTTTTTCATTTTCCATCACATTGGAATATTATTTCCATAATTTTCATCATATATATATATATATATATATATATATATATATATATATATATATATATATATATATATATATTAAAATGACAATAAAACCGCTTTACAATGCAAGACAATTTTTTTTTTTTACTTTTATCTTATATATTTCGGAGACATTCTCTATCTTCAGAGATTTTTCCTCTTTTTTTTAATATAAAAATAAACAAACTTTTAGTTTTGTTTATCGAGAAGACGTCCTTGTGTTGATACGGCGTATTGTCCGCTGTGATGGAATTCGCGGTTCATTAGTAGAACGGAAGTGCTGGTTATGCTGGGAGTTTATTTTCAAATATTGGTCTTTTATTTTTGAAGCAGTGAATGATAAGTATTAAAATGACAATAAAAGCCCTTTACACTGCAAGACAATTTTTTTTTTTTACTTTTATCTTTACTTTTATATATATATATATATTATGACAAGTTACAAGCACATGCTTCATCTTGAGTGGGAAATCATCAGTCTAAATGTCCTACAAAGTTCTACTCACATAATAAGCACTGTTGAAGTAAATACTGAATATATATAGTCAATATAGTATATGCTTGTACACATTTCATCAAAAATTACGAGGAAAATAATGCTTCGCATTTATTTTCATATAATTCGTTTTTTGTAATTTTCCAGTTTCAGATATTTTCTTTCTGATGCTTTTCTTTTATCTTCACTAATTGAGACGTTATTCTATATAAATATCCGTTTAAACACTGGCGAAGCATATTTTTCCCCATCATTTTTGACCGTTGGGTTACTCTAGTATATTAGCGACAAAAATTGGTCGGTTTTATTTTTCGCAACTTTCTATAACTGTTGACATCATTTGTTGGAGATATTTCAAATATATATTTCGATTTTAAGATCTCCGCGTGAAAAAAGCGTTTGTGTTGTTTTTGTTTACCGAATTTTGGTAAAATAGCTAACCATGCGATCACACAGAGTCGTATTCTCTTTGGGTTTTCTATGGAAATAACAGAAAGCCGTGAAAAATGGCTGTTCGTCTGCGCGAGAAATGTTTTTCCTTTTCGAAAAAGCCTAATCTAATTGTCTCATTTCTCACATTCTGTCTGTCTTTGGCGATGTTGAGGTCTCAAAGGAAATTACATCGCAATCCACTCGGCCGCTAACTCTTATCAACTAGTACTTCGTTTCATCAGTATCTTCCCCTCTCCACCGTCCCTCTTCATTCGCAAACCTAACCCAAACCCCCACTGGTACACAGTCAACTCAAACGTGTATAAAAATCAGATTCTGCTGTTGACTGTCTGCTCCAGTGTGTCCTCAGGATAAATGTCTCGTTGTCTACCACGTTTGTGAAACAAAACTATCGTTGGACGACCGTAAAGGAAATTTGTAATTCTACACCGAAAAAGAATTAACGAATCAAATTGCGACTCAGTATCCTAGCGAATACTCAGATGAGTTGGTTTGAAGAGGTGAATTAGGTTCATGAATATTTGTCGATGTTTGCCCCACCACATCGTTCAGACAGACTTCCTTTCCGCTTCTGGTAATCAGATTTCCGAACGGATCGCTCTTAACGACGATCGATAGGTCCACTAAAGAGCGTAGTAGAAAAATAAGCAGTGAAAACGTAACCTCGAAAGCGACTTCATTGTAATTGGGAAAAGAATAAATACATCTGATACTTTTTAGATATTTTCTTTGTTGCACATGAGCCATGCATGATGAAGGTTTCAAAAGAGTTTTTTAAATGAGCATTCTACTAGAAAAGCAAGCGTGTCTTCTATTGTGGCGAAAACATAATAGTAAAAAGTTCAATCGCTGATAACTGAGGTCCTCCAAAACAAGCGGCTGCATGGGACGATATTTTTCCCCATTGTCACATTTCGTCGGACTCTACATTTAGTTAACAATTGACCTATCGATGAACGAACGAAACGTGTGCCCAATAAAACTGTTGAACGAGGCTGGCCATATTACACAACTCGGCTGAGTATAGCATTATGTCTTTAAGAAAATGGATGAAGGGTTTATGCGACTCGAATCAAAACGTACATTCTGTTGTTGGTGGATATTCCGTCGTCGTCCCCGCGGCTTCCGGTAGAGAGGTAACAGCAACACCCACAAGAAACGCAATTTAAAAATTATATTTTTCTTTAATTTAGTTTCCTTCCGCTTGAAGTAATGATAATTTTTAGCGAACCTCTCTGACCCGCTAGTGTGCGTGTTGTTGTGGTTGAAGTGAGTTTGCAATATGTTAGCCGAAATATGTGTGTGGTTATCGCATGCTTGCTTGTCTCAAACGGGACAAAACTCTCAGCCTCTCTGTATCTGTCCATCTTTGTCTCTCTCTCTCTCTCTCTCTCTCTCTCTCTCTCTCTCTCTCTCTCTGCCCGCCCCATATATATCTCTCTCTTCTATCTTTATGTCTAGGTATTTTCATACCTTTCTTATATAACTGTTTCGCACTATTTTGCTTTCCAACGACTTAATTTTGTAAATTTTGACACCAACATAGTTTCTAAATTTTCTCAAACCTAATTCTTTGTTTTCAATCAGCAATTTCCTTAAAAATCCTATCCATTTTTAGGTAAAATTCCTTAAATATATGCCGACATCGATGACTAAATCCCGTAATTCTAAAATTATTCGGGTCAGGATTTTATTTTTAAATGCGAAGTTTTAAATTTTCATTTTCTATTATCACTATTGCATTTGAAACAGTTTCCTCCATTGTTCTTGTTTGCCCAACCTTACAACGGATGTCTTACCTTTCAACGGCTGAACGTTGGTTCAAAGTAAAAATGACATCCACGACTGATCCTTCAAAGTATAAAAAGGATCTAGGTCGACTGACATTAGGCTTCTCACGTCCGGGTCTTTCAATGAAAATTGAATACTTAGTCATCGGAACTGATAATAAAACAAATGCGGCAAGTCAAACAGCGTTTGGTTACCGCGGAGTTACTTAGATGGTGGAAATACCGAGGAAAGATAGCATCATCGAGACCACTAGTGAAAGGGAACAAGGAATATTAGAATATTAAGGAGACTTCATGTCGTACAGATAACAGGGTAAAACATCGGTTGTCATCAGAAACTAGCAGCATTTTCGCGGCATTACCTGCGTGGGGATATATTGCTTGTCGACATAAATTAAAATATAGTAATTTCCAATTTTTGCCTTGAAGAAAAAGTCAAAAGAAGGTTTGCAATGTGAGATGACAAGTATAAAAAAACTCTTAATGATGTGATGTGTTCTTAAAAAAACTGCATGTTCTTACCGACAGCTGTAAAATTGCAAACGGTTTTAACGAATCGAAACAAGTTTGGTTATTTTAAATCTTAAAAAAATATCAATAAAAGAAATGATTTAAACGTTTTTTACTAGATTCTTCACTAAGATATTTTTTGTTTTATATTATTTTTGTTTCATGAAATGAAGAAACCATAATTTTTAAAATGTATTTTTGTTTATTTACGTTCTAATGTATTTCAGTTATTTATGGGCCTAACCGATAATTGATTCTAGTGACACCAGATGGAAGCAAATCAAATTTTCAATAGCGGTTTTAGATTCTGTGAAAATGTAACTCTTATTGGAACTCATTTGAATGTTATGACTATTAACATATCGATTACTATAATAAAAACAAACAAACATTTAAAAACAAGTGAACAGAAAAGAAATACAAATATATTGCGTGTCGTGGTAAGAATATGATAGAAAAGGAAAACTGAACACTTATGACGAATTCAATTGGAAAAGACACAGATTTAAAGGGGATGAGGTAGATGGGGGTGATATAATTTGTGATTGTTGCATTTGGAAGTATTACATATTTATCATCTTCCAGGGGGTTAAACAGAAGGTCAGGTGTGCTTTTAGAAAAAATGCCTGAGCAGCCTCATCGGCATTGCCTGATCGTATCGCCTCAGGCGATTAAATATAAACTAAGCCGTTTTCAAACAGAAGGTAAAGACTGCGAGGGTGGACATCCTCAGACTGAACAGATACATTTTCACAGAATCTAAAAGCGCCATTGAAAATTTGATTTGCTTCCATCTGGTCTCACTAGGATCAATTATCGGTTAGAACCATACCCCAGCCCCACAGCAACAAAGTCACTGTTGGACTGACTGTCGATGACGTATTCCCAACGTATTCCTACCTACTGTGCCAGAAACTACAAAGCTGTATCGAAAAGATTGGGCCAAAGGTAATTATATAACACTTATACAAATAACCATCACTTCGAAGTCGAAGAGTTTAAAGCATTGTAGACAACGTACGCTTTCTATCATCATTTTTTTCCTTTACTTTAATCGCACAGGACTTAACGCCGCCTCGAATTCTGTCTCTGAATTGCATACTTATTAGCTGTTTGAAGAGAGACGCCGCACTGTTCCTTAATGCTGTCGGACCATTCTTTTGGTGGGCATCCTCTTGGTTTCTGTAGCTGACATTTATCATATTTAACAGAATAAAAATGAACTTTTCATCTAAATAATGTTAATAATGAAACAATTAATCAATGAAAAATATGAATAAATTGATATTGTTAATATTCAGCGTGTTTGTTCTATTAAACTGAGTTATCTTTCAGGTGTTTTTTTAGTTTAAGTTTTTTCTTATATTTTGTTCACCTCAAACAAAGCATATTGTTACTGAAGTATGAAGAGCTACTGACAAGCCAAATGTATATAGGCAACCTGTGTGGGGCGTTGGGGAGAAATATATTTGTTTATATTACATTTAATTTTCTGCATGTTTGTATGGTCGGGGAAACAGGGAGAAAGGAGTGAAATTTCAAATGAAAGCTGTCAAAGAAAATAAGCTACTAAACTAGAAAATATTCCGGGGCGTAGGGGCCATTTACCTTGAAGGTGAGAGATTTTGCTACTAGTCGGGTGGGTCAGGGGTATTCTCGTTAAGGGATACAAGTGCAGTAAGTTCATCGGAGCACATTCCGTAGAAGTACTTGCAAAACAATCACAGGGATGCAACACTGCGGCAATGTGACAGGGGCTGGAGCTTAGCAGACAATTCGGGACCTATTAGGTAAGAATTTCTTATTGGAACTATTCCAAGAGGTAGAGGTAAATGGTTGATGCAGCATCCCTGATATTGCAAGAGTACTCCATGTCATGGTGGCTTTATAAAGATATAAGATACTGATGGATGTAAAAAGTGTCCTAGCCCGATAGACAGTACTATCTTCTTTGCAGCAGACTTGGCCTTATTTCAACTTATGTTGTCTGAAAATGTCAGGAAGATTAGTTTGAACGTTGGACTCTCGGGAATGGTGCTCTCGGCCATAATACACGGTGGTTGAAAAAGTGTCTTGTGGTTATTTATGGTGAGCAGCTTCGTTTTGCTAACATTAAATGTTACCATCCATTTTGGCCTTGAGGCCGTTTTCTAAAGAGTCAGCCTCTATTTGGAATGCGTTAGCATTCAGTTTGCCTTCATGCCGGGAATAGAGCGTAGTGTTATCAACAAATACACCCATCTCAGACACGATCGTATCGGGGAGGTCGTTTGTGAAAATCAGAAAAAATGTGGCTCCAAGTATCAACTTTTGAGGCATGAAACTCTTGTTCACCATGCCCAAAAAGAAGGGGCTATTAGTTGGTGCACCAGCAAAGATGAAGAAATCACTACGGGGTCAATATGAAGTCACTAGACGTTCACGAATGGGTGTTATTACACAATGGAAACCAATTGTGAAGAGTTATTAATAAGTTGACAATCCCGAAGAACTAAAAATCCGAGCAAACATCAAAAGCACCCAGTCGATAGCACGAGACACTAGTGTTGGGACGAATTATCCGAATCGGAATCGGGAATCTGAAAAATCGGAACTTTTTAGGATATCGGAATCGGTATCGGAATCGGAAAAATGTAAGTCAAATTACCGATTCCCAAAAACGATTCTTTTAATTTTTGTTGTTGTTCCAAACATAATTTTCCATTTCTGGTATAATTATAAAATGATGAATATTTACAAATTGTAAACTACACGAAAAAAAATTCATAGATCATAATAAAGAAAATTTTGGTAAAAAATAGCCCAGTAAACATGGCACAGGTAAATATGACACGAGTGGATTAAAAAGAAAATATGGCACAAGTGAAAAATATAGATGAAAATCTCACAAAGAGTTCATCAAATTCTTGGATACAATACATAAAGGGAAAAGATTAAGAAGTTTGTCAAATTAAAACAAAAATCATATCTACATTTAAATGTAAATGATGCTAAATAACCTTCACCTCCACCCACAAAAATTTACTTTTTTAGGCGATTTTAGAATCGGGATCGGTAATTGTATCGGAATCGGGAAAATATTGGAATCGTTCCATCAATACGAGATACTCAGTTTAGTAAGGGTATTGGAACATGAAAAAAGAAATTTGCCATTTATACATTCATGGAAAATATTTGGCACTAGTCGTGTGAATGTTCCGAGAATCAAGCAATAAATCTATTAATCCTAAAAAGGAATTTCAAAATTTCATAATTTAATGAAATAAAAATGAACAGCCTTTATTTGGAATAAAAACAATTGATTGAACATAACTATGCATAATAAGACAGGTATGTTCAATACGCACAGTCAATTGGTCTGGATTTGAAAGCATGTAGAGAATGAACCTCATCTAAAAGCTGGCAACCATGTAATCGTTAATAAAATCTATGATCCTTTCTACAATTCAAATACATTTGGTACAAATAAACTTAAGTCTCTGTCTTACTTAACCATCAAGTTTCAGTCATAAATGTCCAACAGTCTTTGTTTTATTACCGTTCAATGATAACACACCTGCATACGACATTCAAAATTGTCAATAACTCTGACACACTCCTTTTTTTGGCACTGCTTTGATTTTGGCTGTGATGGCCTTTTTTAGTCAAGGGATAGTCTGGCGATTGTTTTGATGGGCATTCTCTTAGAGATAACCAACAGATAAAAATATGGGGAGTGTGAAGCTCATTAAAGATCACACCTGATGAGATGATTACCAAAGTGCCCGCATATCATTACAGTGTGATATAACAAAGACTTTTGAATACTAATGACTGAAACTTGGTGGTCATGTCAGTCATAGACGGATGTTTATTTGTACAAAATATGGTTTGATTATAGAAAATAGTGTGAATTTTGTTGACGATTAAACGGGTGGCATTTTTAGGTTCCACCTATACATACACTTAAATCCACCAACGCCTACAACTAATATAACAATTGACAATTTTTTGTCGTTTTTCTTCTTTCTAAATTTTCCCTGGAATATTATTATTATTTTTTATCTTGTCAATCAGATTTTTTTATGCAAAAAATATTTCAAAGTTTTAGGCAAGAAAAATGTCAGTTAATCGGGGCTTCATAAGTGGAACTTAATATATTTATCGCTAGAAAAATGATTGGCTCGACGAGACAACGCCTGAAGGTTTTAATCACTTTTTGACAATACAATATGGTTTAATGGAATTCCGACTATTTTTGCCATTTAAAAGACATATATCTCCTTCTTTTCTCACCGAACAGACTTTATTCGGCTTTCTTTACTCTATTTCTATTTCCATGGAAATTCTTCGAAATTGTCCGATTTTCTCCTTGTAAGACATTCACAGCAATAACATAATTGCTTACTAATATGAAAATAAGTTTATTATCTTCTCCTGTGTGCATTAAACGGAATTTCCATGAACAGAGTTTATTTTCAAAAACTTCTTAGCTGTGAAAAATATTAACCTCGGATTTGCTTCCCTGCATACTACAACATGGTCATCTTCAAATCCAATGTCGACAAATACTTGTTAGAAACGCTCTCTATAAGTAATAATACCCATTCATCATTTCCCATCCTCTCATGATAGTTTTCATTAACAATCCGTCCATTACAGTAAAACCTATCCTACCCGTGATAAGCGGTAGCACTACAGCAAAGAAAAATCTGAATTCTCCCTGAAAACAGTCTCAATAAATAATCAATTTTGTGCATTTCATTCATTATTTTTAATCCTCTCATAATAGTTTGTTATAATTACACTGACAATCCATCCATCTCTTTAAGGATTTTTCCTCGAGTGGCTTTTAGCTTTATTCAGTGGTGACTTATTAGTATAAAAATAGAATCCATGTCAGAGTGCCAACAAATTACTATTCATTTTTTCCTAGCATAAAGACCCGACGTTGCTCGGAATTAGATGAGTATCACAACTATGTACTTTGTCATTATGCTCAAAACATACTATATTACTGTCTTTGTGTTTACTGCCCCCTCTTCTCTGATTCAACCCCTTATATAGTCGAAAGAAGCTGAAATGTTAGAAACATTCTCTGAATTAGTGTATTAAACATATGGTTTACATTTCATGAGAATCGGATATATGCATTTGAAGTTTTAAGAGCTTTATATAATAATGGGTCACGTAGAAGTGGGGGGGCATACATATTCGGCACAACGTTGAATTTCTGTTCCACTTCCATTGTTTTCCACAGAAAATGTTATACATATGATTAAACTTTCATTAAAATAGGATATGTTTGAAATTTTAATAGCTTTATATCATAATGGGTCACATAGAAGTAGGGAACATATATATTCGGCACAACATAGCGATGCGAGACAACTTTCATTGTCTATCCCGAAGGATTTTATACATATACATAATATAAATTTCATAAAAATATGATATATTAGAAGTTTAAATAGAGGTTCGGCCCCCAGAGCTCCTTTATATTAGTAGTGAACTTGGAGATTCTTTTCCACTTCCATTGTCTTCCCCAGAAAATGTTATACATATGATTTAACTTTCATTAAAATAAGATATGTTTGAAGTATTAAGGGTGTATGCCGCCCAAGCCCCTTCCAATGTCATTCCGGTAAATTTTACCAAAGAGTATACTTTTAGATTTTATGTACATTCCCTAACCTTTCTTTGTATAGGTAACACACATACACACACACATTGAGTTTTATATAGAGAGAAGATATTGAAAATGTCTCTAGTTTCCATAACTAGTATCAAATACTGTCTCATTTCTCTACATCTTTATAATATAATGGCATGCCTGCTATTACTGCAACTGACAATTCTGGAGTTGGAAACAATTAATTCTACGCCTCGCCCTCTAGCGGGGAAACACCATCAACAAGACTGATATGCTGATTGGCTAATCATGCCAGTCTTTACACCACAAACTCACTGATTATGTGTCGAGGTTTTGTTTTAATTTTGTTATCTTTCTTTTAGAGAAAAAAGCAAAACCGCTCATCTCAATCTTCATCTGCCGATTCAGACTCATTTATGGCTAACAGAAGTAATTAACAAACCTCTCACGAGAGTCTCCATCAGCTTTTCTCATATGTTTACTAAGTTATACAACTTTTATCTACGCTTATTCTTTTAAAACCTCAACTTTGTCTTTGCTCATCTCTATTTCTCTTTCTCTATCTCAATTATTGTATATCTATTGATCTTTCTTTCTCCTCTCTGTTCCTCTACGTACATATATATATATATATATATATATATATATATATATATATATATATATTTATGATATAATTTCTTTTTTTTGCACAAATATTATTGTCTACGTATCTGCATACATGTTTTAGCTGTGACTTTATTTGAAATTAAGCTTCTTTGAGCCATGTAAACTAAATTGAGAGAAATAGAGAAATTATATTCTTACATATCGTTTCGGTTGAATGGGACTGGAGGGTATAGTATTCGATGGAAGGTATTATCTGTTCAGACACAATAACTTGTTTATATACCCACACATCACTTTATGTCCACATACATATGCATTTGTCTACTTGCGCGTATATACATACATATTCACCCACTCACACCCGTATATCTTTCCGTGATAGAGTTATTATCTTTTTGTTTTTATTGCCCATCTTCAAATATTTCTTCATCTCCATCAGCCTTTCAAGCGTTCTGCCTCTTTTTAATAATTTGGTCAATAGTCGGATCTCACACATTCGTTAGTATACGAACACACGCATACGTATATTAAAAAACATCCGCTAACATATAATCATATATATATATATATATATATATATATATATATATATATATATATATACATATATATATATACATATATATATACATATATATATATACATATATATATATACATATATATATATATATATATATACATATATATATATACATATATATATACATATATATATATACATATATATATATACATATATATATATATATATATATACATATATATATATATACATATATATATATATACATATATATATATACATATATATATATACATATATATATATACATATATATATACATATATATATATACATATATATATATATAAATACATATATATATATAATTAAATACATATATATATATAAATACATATATATATATAAATACATATATATATATATATAAATACATATATATATATATAAATACATATATGTATATATAAATACATATATATATATATATAAATACATATATATATATATATAAATACATATATATATATAAATACATATATATATATATATAAATACATATATATATATATACATATATATATATATAAATACATATATATATATATATACATATATATATATAAATACATATATATATATATAAATACATATATATATATATATATAAATACATATATATATATAAATACATATATATATATATACATATATATATATGTATATGAATGTGTATATATATATATATATATATATATATATATATATATATATATATATATATATATATATATATACAAGCAAAAACAACACGCCCTCCGAAAAAAAGAAATAATTTCCATTTAACATGTTGGTAATTGGGAGGAAAACAAAAAATATGATATCGTAGTGTTATTTGATGTATTCTAATGTTGAGAAATTTACTGTGAATACATATAGTCAAATTTCATTCATTAGAAAAGAAAGGTTAATTAGTATGGTCTTTAAGATATTCAAAGTCGATGAATATTATTTTGTTTTAGCACAAACATGAAAATGAATTCCCCATTAAAACTGCTTATATAATAAAATGAATAAATGAAAGATTGGAACGTTGATTAGTTAAATAGAAACAATTTTATATTACTGGGTATTTCGAAATGGTTACTTTGTGCTTTTCGCCTTTATTATTAAAGACAAAAAGAACTTAATGAATAGTAAAACACGAATATTTTTTTGAAAGATTAGAGATGTTTTTTTTTCTTTTCCATGACAAATGTTAAACATCATCATCAAATTTTTCAAGGGAAGTCAAACGTAATCACCTAAAAAGTAGAATTTCATTTGGGGGGGGTGAGGTTGTCAATTAACAATAATACCCACACTTTTTACATGTTTATTCACGCCTTAAAAATAAGATATTTAATTAGCCAATTTGAAAGAAGCTATTTATTTAATTTTCGCAGGAAAACTAAACACAGCCAAACAAATCAATCGCTTATAATTAAAGTTTAAAAAGTATGTATATAAGATTAAAGAAATAAAATATAGGTTAATTAGTAGATTAACAGCAGCCGCTAAATCTCCCTCCTCCAAAATACAATTCAGCTTTTTTAGACGATTACGTGTGACGAGTGAACACTGTGGAAAACGGAAAGACGAAAAATAAACAATTATCTTTTTAATTTAGAATAAACGATAAGTTTCATATATGTTTAACGTAAAATTATGCCCCATCTCCGGGTCATTCTAACTTTTTAGGGAAATTAATAAAAACTATTTTAACCGCTAACCCTAAGTTCGACTGTCAAGGTCACAAAACCAACGTAAAATAGCCCAATTCCTCACCTCCAAAAGAAAACGCAACGGATTTAGCTCCCATTACAATAAAAAAAGAATATTTAAGTGACCTACAACGCTAGAATTGTTCGGAAGTAAGGGAATGATTTTAAATTAAATGGATATACGAAACTGATCCCGACTCTAAATTCTAAAATAAGCGTTTTTTTTCATATTTCTGATAAGTTATTTAAGGTATTCATATGTAATCGCCTAAGAAAAAAGAATCTATTTTTTTGTTTCGTGGAAGGTAAGGTAATTTAACAGAAGGTGGTAATCTACACTTATACTATGAATTGTTTTGTTCATAATTTGGACCGAACATTGAAACGGCGGTTTGTAAACAAACATTAAACAATAAGTTTGTTGTTATTTATATATTTTTCGAGGAAAATTTAAAATAACGAAAATAAAATGCTGGAATTATGAAATAAATATTTGTTTAAATGTTTAGTTGTAGTGAATTCTGCTATTTTAGTTAAACTACGTTTTAAAATGAGGTGTATAAAAATAATTAGGTAAGTTGAAAAAAAACTTGTTTTGTTTGTCAATTATTGTAGAGCGAAATAAATTATTCCCCTTGCAAGTAGGACGCTGGTGCACGTCCTTTGAAATGTAATGACGTGGTTTCGATTTTTTGTCATTTTTTATTATTATAACTTTAATTTATTTCTGGTAATACCGACAAAATTAGTTCATATATATCAGCAAATAAGGCAATCAGATTATAAACGAATAACAACAAACAATTATTTATTTTGAATTGTTTACAAATTTAATTATGCTAATTAGGTAAACAAAAGATTGTATTTGCAACTTTGCTTCATTATAAACAAATATTTCAGGATCATAATTATAGTTAGCTTTTTTTATTGTAATATAGTAGTGATAAATAAGAAAGTATTTGCCTTCATTCATTTAGATATACATATATATATATATATATATATATATATATATATATATATATATATATATATATATATATAACTAAAGAACGGGGCAATAAAGATGTAATGTATATCTTTAAATTAGAACATATTAAAAAAGAATTAATGCTCGATATACGAAATTGAGCAATTATATAGACAAGTAAAATATCAGAATTAAGAGTTTAAAAATACAAAATTTATTACGTCCTAAGTAATTCAAAACAAAGTGTTTTCAAATAAAAGATATTTATTTTTCCTTCCTTGAGCGATGTTTGTTCAAAGAATGGAATCGGAGCATCAGAAGAATACAGAGAGATAAGGTAGGGGAATCATCAAAAGTGATAATTTCAAACGATATAAATATAGTATAAGATAAATACAAGTATATAAAGTGTGAAAAATGTCTAATGCAAAGAGAAGAAGTTGTAAATATATGAAAATATTTATTATCGAAGGCGATATGGTAATTGTAGTAGCAGGTTCAAAAGTGGTAAATATAGGAAGGATTGGCGTCTATAAATTGTAAAATCCGATGCATTTTGGAAAAGTCAACCCATTAAAGGCCCAAATAATTCGGTTGGAAGAGGTTGCAATGTAAAAGTTTAGGATGTAAGTTTAATATTAAAAGTCATTTAAACGACTCCCATGGACTTTCCAGATACAGTTTTTTTTAGTGATTTGAATTTAAAGCGACATGATCATAGAAATTAACCAAGCAGGAAGCCGGTAAAAACTAGTAACTCCGCAGAAATCGGTAAATTGACGAAGCCGTTATAGAAAATCGCTTTTCTTTCGTGGTTTGGCTTCTCTAAAATTCTTTTATTTAAAATCACCTTGTTTGAACAACTGGCTGAATCTTTAGAAAATGACCTCCAGGCTGTAGAGGATTGGAGTCATAAATGGTTGGTAACTTTTAATGCCGCTAAGACAAAGCTCCTTTCCTTCAATAACTACAAGGAACCTCTCCAACCACCGATTGTCATTGCAAATAACACCCTACCTGAGAGTTCATCATTAAAACTCCTCGGCCTAATCTTCACAGGTAACATGAATTGGAACAAATACATTGAAAACATTGCCAAGGCTGCCGCAAAGACGGTTGGCTCTCTCTACCGTGCTAGTGAACTCCTCACACCTGATATTATCCTGTATCTCTACAACGCCAACATCCGCCCATGCATGGAGTATTGTTGTCACATCTGGGCTGGTGCATCATCTACTAGTCTCTCCCTCCTTGACAATGGCCAAAAAAGAATCGCCAACCTAATAGGTCCCTCACTGTCACCCAAGCTCCAGTCCCTGTCTCATTGCCGCAATGTAGCATCCTTGTGCGTGTTTTACAAATACTTCAATGGATTATGCTCCGATGAATTGGCTATTCTGGTTCCCCCTCGACGTAAATTCACTAGACCAACCCGACAATCAACTAAATAACATCCATTCACTGTGGATGTCCCCAGATGCCGGAGTGCCTGCTACTCAAATAACTTCTTTCCTCGTACGGCTGGCCTCTGGAACTCCCTCCCTGCCCCCTATTTTCCCGACAGTACAGACATGCATAAATTTAAAACTAATGTAAACAGACATCTCGCTGCGCAGATTCCAATTTTGCTTGACCCCCCACTTTCTCCCCTTTTCTTTTTTCTCAGTAGCCATTACGTCTACAGTGGCGGCCTGCCTTGTTTGGGGTGAACTATATTTATAAAAAAAACTGAGAACGCAATAGATTTTGTATTTTTACAAACTTTATTCTCATCTTTTACTTCTCTCTCTCTCTCTCTCTCTATATATATATATATATATGTATATATATATATGTATATATATATATATATGTATATATATATGTATATATGTATATATATATATATATGTATATATATATATGTATATATATATGTATATATATATGTATATATATATGTATATATATAAGAATATATATACACACACATAAAAACACAGTATAATAAGAGACCTTCAGTAAACGTTTATTCCAACTAACGTAAAGAAACAAGAAACAAAATATCAAAAAAGAAAATATATATAAAAATGTATTTAAGAAACCAAAAACAAACTAAAAAAACAAAGAAATTAACAAAAAACAATTTGATATTACTTCCACACATGCATATTTTATATATACATACATATACATGCACATAAATAAAGATATATATATATATTTACATACATGCATAAGCATACATATACCTACCCATTTGTACAAATAAATATACACAGAGAAGCATGCATAAACATATATACACATATAGACAGAAAGTGTTTTACCATCGATATAGTCGGTTCAAAGGTCATGCGATTGAGCTAAAATTATGTAAAGATCTAAGTACACTAAAAATAAATTTAAAGAGTGTATCTGATTATGTGCATGTACGTTTATATATGTAATGGGTTAATATGTGTATCTGTGTATATTTATTTGTACAGATATGTAGGTATATGTATGCGTATGTGGTCATGATATCGAATTGTTTTGTTTTTGTTTTTTTTGTTTTTTAGCTTTTTCATATTTTTTTTAGATATTAGTTTATATATTTTTATATATAGTTCTTTGTGTGTGTTAGTTGGAATAAACGTTAACGTTTTCTAAAGGTGTCCTGTTAGTATGGGTGGGGTGTAATAACTGTACACACGTGCCAACGTTTCTCTACAAACATAAGGACATCATACAGTTTCTAATAACATCGGGAGAAGTCGGGTGTCTACGGCAGGACGCCGTTATATCCCGGAAACACACACACACACATATATATATATATATATATGTATATATATATATAACAGCGAATAATTTGTTGCTTCGAATAAAAAATGTTATGATTAATGTATATTATATTTCTACTTACGTTCTTTTTATGTCTTTTGATCTAAAATGCAAAGATATTTTGTCAGAAATTAATTTTTATTTAAACGATTGGTTGGCATCATGGCAGCGGTCTAATTTGGTTTTTAAAGCGTTGTTTATTGAGAAGACTAGAGGGAATACGTTGCCTGGAAGAACAAAATTGTCAACGTTTCGATATGTTTCTATCATAAAACACTAACTGTCGATTGAAAATGGTGGCGCCATCGTTTCTTGATTTGATGGGTTCATCTCATTAATGAAAATCAGCGAAAAGATCAAATATTTGACTGAACCAGATTAAGAAGAAGAAAAACGAAAGAGATAGAGATAGAGAGAGATAGATAGAGAGAGAGAGAGAGAGAGAGAGAGAGAGGGATAGAGAGCGAAAGAGAGTGAAACAGGTGTTTTACATACACAGACATGAAAGAAGTATATAGACACCCTTATTATCATTTATAATTAATACTACTGTTGGAGTGTTTAAGTGACCTAGGATATATAATATTAATTATTTTCCCTCGCTGGTGAATTCAATAATTGGACAATAATACGGTTAACCGTCAAAAAGAGAATCTCCTCTAAAACTCTACATTTTAATGCGTCTTTTGCCCGTGCCATACTTAAATGGTGATATCAATATATATGTTATATATCTGAAGAATTAAACAAAGTCAGTTTTTATTTATGGAAATCGCTACAAACAAGGTACGAAGCCACTTGATGTAAGGAGCTAAACAAATACTACTTCAAGGTGAACTCTAGCTAACGATAAGTGTAAAATGGATAGATTCCAACTCAGAAAACAGCAATTCTCCCCCCTTTGTCAGAAACATCGCTTATGGAGGGTGAGGACTAAAAGACAAAGTAAGGGAAGCGAGAGTTACGAGGTTGCCGAAAATAAAGCCAATGTCCAGTTTCTACTCTCGAATTATACACGACTTAGTGTAAAATGTCAATGATTCAAACGTTTACTGCTGCTTTGTACAGCTTGAGTACTGGTCGTCTGCGAAGGAAGCAACACTTTTTAAATGTATGTATTATTTTGGAGGGGGTCTATTTACTTATTCTGTATCTGTGTAGACATAAACGACTTCCCCTGATGCAATTGCATATGAAAAGGGTGTATTTGCTGATAACGCCACGATCTATTTCCGGGGTGAACGATAAATTAAATGTCCGTAACAGCAAGCCAATGACTCAATCTTTGCAAACTAACCACTAGTCTCTAGTAGTAGAAATCTTTCCAACAACTGATTATTATGGCCGATAGCAGCCTTGCCGAGAGTTCAACATTTACATTCCTCGCTCGTACATTCTTAGGCAATATGAAGTGCGGAAAGTACATACAAAATGCTGCCAAGTTTGTCGCAAAGTAGGTAGGCTTCCTTTACCGGGCTAGAAAAATTATCCCACCAGCCAGTATCCTATATCTTAATAAAGCCACCATTGGGGTATTGGTGGCACATCTGGGCTGATACACCAACCACTAGCCTCTCCTTCTTGGACAGAGTGCAAACTGAATTTCTAACTTAATAGGTTCCGCACTGTCTGCCAAGCTCGGGCCAATGTCGCATCGTTGTAGTCTTGCATGCCTGTGCTTATTTTGCAAGTACTTCCACGGGATGTGCTTCGATAAACTTTTTGCACTTCGACCACTTCAGCGTAACCCCCCCCCCCCCCCGACTCATCCGACTATCAACAAAATCACATCCCTTAACTGTAGAGATCTTTAGATGCCGGTGGATGTTCTACTCAAATAGCTTTTTTCTTTGAACTGCTAGCTTTTATAATACCCTAACTACTCACCGTATCCCCAGCTGTACAGACATACAGAAATTTAAATGTAATTTGAATCAACGTCCTGCGATTCAACTCCCCACGTAAGTTGTTCCCTATAAATCTGGCCCTATCAAAAGATCCCTTTACGCTCCAACAATATGTCTTTGGGGAGGGCGAATAAACCTAAAAAAATGAAATAAGTGTGACATCGATTGGGTCTGATTAGATGATAGGCCATATTTCTCTAAAAGCAATTTGCTAAAGGGTACAACAATGTGTGTGTCCTTTTTTATCTTGAGGTATGTAAGATAAGTGTTACGAGCAGAAAAAAATCGATGTTCGTATCAATAGACAGAGGTGAGTGAAAGGGGATGAATGGATGAATAAATCGATTCTCAATCGGTTTAAGAGAAAGAAGAGACGGAAAAGTAAAAGGAAATATTGCACTGATTAGAATGAGTTTTGAGATGAAATACAAACAATAATAAGCAGAAAGAAAAAAGAAGAAAAGGAAAAGGAAATAAGTGAAAACAAGAATAAGAAAAAATAAAAAGAAGAAAAAAGAGGAAGAAAAAAGAAAGCAAAAAGAAAGGGAAAAGAAAAAAAGAAAATAAAAAATAAAAAAATGAACAAAGGGAAGAAAAAGAAATAATGGAAAAAGTGGAAAAATGTCAAATGGAAAACGGAAAGAAAGAAGAAAAGAAAGGAAGGAATGATTAAAGGAAATAAGTGAAGAAGAAACAAAGAAAAGAAAAATAGAAGAAAAATAAAGAAAAATAGAAGGAAAAAGAAAGAAAAGAAAAATGAAAGCAGAGAGAAATAAAAAAGAGAAAAAAGAGAATGAGAAGAACGAAAAAAAAAACGAAAGGAAAAAGGGGAAGAAAAAAGTGAAGAATAAAGATGAGGAAAAAAGAAAAACGAAAGAAAGAACGGGAAAAAAGAGTAGAAAAAAGAAAGGAAATAGTGAAGAAAACCAAAGAAAGGAAAAAAAACAGAAGAAAAAAGTAAGACGGAAAAATCCAACAAAAAGAAAGACGAAACAACTGAAAGAAAATAAATAAACTACGAATAAACCACAGAAAGAAAGTAAAGCGGAAAAAGAAAGAGAAAAATGGGAGAAGACGGTTTTCATTACAATGGAAGAAAGAGAAGAAGAAAAGACAGAAAAGCTAAGAGAAAGAAAGATGTAAATAAATAAATGAAAGAAAGGACAGAAAGATCTAATACTCATTTCTACGATTAACCATTGAGAAAACGATCCTCGCAGATTAATACACGAATTTACAATATTTTACACAGATTAATTGTTATTACTTTGGCCTCTTAAACTCTTTATTCGGGTAATGAGTCTGATTCTCACTAGGTGTTCTTTGCATATAGTCTGACTTAAATAAACATATGAAATGCGTCAATTCAAATCGAACACCAATGATATTTTATTGTTTAAACTGGTTTTATGTTCTCTCTTTTGTGTATCTATTCAGGCCGGGCCCCCCCCCCCGCCTCATCAACGAAAGTGTGGATGAATTAAAATGTTTAGCGATCACTTCATTCTTCTCAATTAATTATTTCGTGATCGTTTTCTTTCTGCTTTTTTAAATGTGAACGTGCTAGAAAAATAGAAGCAAAAGATAAAATCTGGCCGCAGTCAAAGTCGAACCCACGTTTTGTCCGCGGCAAAAACATAATTGGTTCGTGATGAGACTTGCCGTATTGATTTTACACGCGATGCCCGCATTTTATTCATGAGAAGTTAACTGAGATTTACACCACAATACAATGGCGAAGTCATTTCGATTATTAAGCAAACATGTGATGTTACATATTCTTAATAATCCTGTTAATCTGGCTCAAAAGAACGTTTGACTAATAAGTAACACATACATAGCTGACTGGGAGAACTATCCTAGGAATATAGTGATAAGGAATATTCCTAGGATAGTTCTCACAGTCAGCTATGTATGGGTTACTTATTAGTCAAACGTTCTTTTGAGCCAGATTAACAGGACTATTAATATAGTGATAAGAAAGGAGGGGACGAAGACAGGCTCTACGTGCCCCCTCCACTAGTAGCTGAAATCAATACGACCTCTTACGAGTCAAGGAACGCTTACAGTGAAACTAATGTCTTCAACCAGCCATCCCCCTCCGTGACAGTACTCTCACGCATCCTTTTCAGGACGGGTTACTCCGGTCGTTGAAAGTCAACATCTAGCAATTCTGCAGCTCAACATCGAAGGGGTAACTATGCCAAAGCTCGATGTCCTTGCTCAAATTGCCACCAACACCGAGGCAAACGTCATCCTCCTCCAGGAGACACACAAAGTCAGTGACACCAGTCTTAAATTCCCAGGCTTCACGCTCGCTGGCTACACTAGCAGCAAACATCATGGCCTCGCGACGTTCGTGAAGAACAATGTACCATGGTAGCCTGCTAGTCATCGACCAATGATGCCACAGTTGAATGGATCAGTTCGAAGGTGGCCGAGGATACCATAGTCAACATCTACAAGCCACCACCATCCTATTTAGAGCCGCACACCATCCCGGATGTGCCGGCACCTGCAATTTATGCTGGTGATTTCAATAGTCGCCACACCGACTGGGAATACATCACCAACCAGCACGGCATCACTCTATCTGAATGGGCATCTGCTGTAGATGCCACACTCCTCTACGACCCGAAGGAGCCTTCGTCGTTCACCTCGGGACGATGGAACACTGAGACCAACCCCGACTTGGCCTTCTTTAAGAATCTCCCGCACCAAGCACTGCCGGAGAGACGCATCCTGAACCGGTTCCCTCACTCACAACATCGTCCATCGCTCATCACAACACTATCCTTGATCCAGCCAACAGGGGGAAGACCAGTCTGGAGATGGAACTTCCGCAAAGCGGATTGGCAAGGCTACAAGTAGGAGGTCGAAACATCAGTTAAGGCTCTACCAACACCTCGAGCCGACTACACCGACGATGCTTATGAAGCCTACACAGAGATGCTGCTAAAGGCTGCGAAGAAACACATTCCCCGCGGACGACGTACCAACTATATCCCTTGCTGGGACGAGGAATGCGAAGATCTATTGCGCAGCCGCTCTGACTCCACAAATAGTGAGGAGAGAGCAGCAGCAGCAGCTACCAGTGTTCTGGATAGACTAAACACCAAGCGCCAAGAGAGATGGGAAGAAACCGTAGAGACGATCGACTTCACTCACTCGAGCCGGAGAGCCTGGCAGACCATCAACAAGCTCACCGGTCGTGCAAGTAAACCATCTCCTTGCCCCATGACTGCCAATTCCATCGCAGCACAGCTCATCAAGAATGGTAGCTTCCCAGATGCAGACAAGTACTTCACAAGAGACACCACAACCAAACTGAGGGATCTCCACACCTCAGCGAGTACCGACACTGACCTCTCGGGTGAGTTTACGATGAAAGAGATGGAAGTAGCCACCAAACGCCTGAAGTCGAATGAAGCTCCGGAACCTGATAACATTCACCCGGAGATTTTCATCCACCAAGGACGGAAAGCAACAGAAGGGCTACGCCTACTCTACACCGTGTGCTACAGGACATCGCTACCGCCCGATCTCGCTTCTCTGTGTCGCATACAAACTCATGAAACGGCTACGATATGCGCGCCTCGAACCGGTCGCGGAAACTATACTACCTAAGAAACAAGCCGGCTTTAATCGTGACAAGTCAACAACAGACCAAGTCGCCTTGCTAACCTAGGACATCGAGAGCGCTTTCCAAAGAGGAGAAAAACCGGCATTGTCCTACTTGACTTCACGGCTGCATACGACACCATCTGATTACGTGGACTCCATGTTAAGCTGCTGCAAATCATTCCAGATCGACACCTGGTGAATTTGATCATGGAGATGCTGAGTAATCATAGCTTCTCCCTTCCACAACAGCGACGGCCAACGCAGCAGACTACGGCGACTAACGAATGGCGTCCCGCAAGGCTCGGTTTTGTCCCCGATGCTCTTCAATATATACATCTACGACATACCGACAACAACAGCCAAAAATACGGGTACGCCGACAACTTAGCCATCCTACAGACGGGCAAAAACTGGGAGACTGTCGAGGCTGGGCTCACTGCGGACATGAAGACCTTGTCCAGGTACCTCAAGAACTGGCGGCTGAAACTCAGTGTGTGCAAGACCCTGTCCGCGGTATTCCACCTCAATAACCGCAAAGCCAAACGCAAACTTAAAGTGATGGTCAACAACACCGCCCTCCTGTTCGACGCCACCCCGACGTACCTTGGCGTGAAACTCGACCGCCCACTGACATACCGTCAACACATCGAAAAAGTGACGGTAAAGGTGACATCACGTGCCGCACTGATTCGTCGTCTAGCCGGTACCACATAGGGAGCCGCGACCAAGACCCTGCGGATATCCACCCAAGCACTGGTTTTCGCAGCGGCCGAGTACTGCGCCCCGGTTTGGTACCGAAGTACCCACACCAAGAAAGTGGACGCAGCTATAAACACCGCCATGCACACAGTCTCTGGGACACTCCGCGCTACGCCGGTGAACCAACTACCGATCCTCTCCGGTATTGCCCCACCCGCTATCCGACGAGAAGCGACTGTCCTGGCACTGGCACGCAAGGTCAAGATCGACAAGAGACATCTGCTCCACGACATCATGAGCAAACCCCCTCCACCAGTACGCCTCAAATCACGCCACGCCCTCTCCCAGCACGCGCATCAGCTTCTGGAAACCGTCCCAGACACCACCTCAAAGCAGATGTGGACCAAGAACCGCTGGAGGGAAGATTGGCAGCAGGCTGACCAACACCGACTGCACAGGTTCATCACCGACCCAGACGACATACCAGGGGCTGAGCTGCCACGAAGGCAATGGACCAATCTGAACCGCCTGAGAACTGGTGTGGGCCGTTTTTCTGCCCTAATGAGAGACTGGGGCCTGAAAGAGGGTGCTGCCTGTGAATGTGGCCACCGATAACAGACAGTTACCCATGTCATTGAGGAATGCCCGCTGTTCAAACCACCCAATGGCGAGCAGGGCATATCGGACCTTGATGTCGAGACGAGAACCTGGCTTGTCAAGACCGAGCTGCAGCTTTGAGGGAGCTGGCAAGAAAGAAGAAGTGATAAGGAAGGCTCTGTAGACTGACTCAAAAGAAGATTCGACCCACTGTGATCAAGAGAGGATGATAATGGCTGCACAAGATCAAGGTTTAATGACTAATGCTTTTAAGAAGTTAGGGGTCAAGTGCAGAAGTAGATAGTATGAGCCACCTGACATCCAATTGTAAGGTTCTGGGGGGGGGGGAACGGATACTATACAATAAAGATTATATGTGAAAAATGGATATTCAGTGTTGCAGCAAGTCCTAATAACATATACCAAGAAGAAGTGTTGGAGAAAAGACATACACTATCAACTATGACTATACAATCCCTACCGCTACCTACTTACAAAACGTAGCTGGCATAGTGATATGGGACAAGAGAGAGAGAGTAGTAACCCTAGTTGCAGTCAGTATTCCCAATGACGCCGCCTACACAAGGCTGAGAGGGAGAAGAGAATTAAGCTCCAGGGTGTTATGTGCAAGATGAAAAGAATGTGGAACCTTAGGAAGATTGTAATCATTCGAGTAATCATAAGAGCAACTGGGCTCATGAAACAGAACTAAAAGAATACTTTGCGAATATACGCGGGGAACTAAGTGCAAGAGAAAGCTAAACAATTGCAACTAAATGGGGCGATTATGATCCTACAAAGATTTCGACTTGTGTTGGAACTTGTGTTCCCTCATCAGTAACAGAATCGTTGGCAAACCTTAGACATGTAGCGGCAGCATAGGAGGACCGTAAGCGATCCAAATATGCCAAGAGATTTGTGCTTCGATATTTTCTTCTTTGCGTGTCTTTGAAGCATGTGGTCATATGACAGTTTCACACATTTTTAGTGTTGTACCTCGTAAGATCTTTCAAGCTACGCCGGTTGGGTAGTAGGAGGCAGACCAGGCAATGTTGTGTCTTATGGTCTTCTTCTCCACATTCACAGATGAGTGGGTCAGTTTTGTAGCTCCATCTATTCATAGCAACTTGTTATCGCCCCATTCCCGTTCTCAGGCGGTTTAGTGTTTTCCACTGGATACAGGGTACCTCTGAACCGGGAAGGTTTTTTTTCAGAAGCAGGGATTACCATGTCGTTATGAGGGGGGAGAATCTTTTAGTCGTCTGATCCACAGCTGTAGTCTGGTCTCTTCCTGAGATGTTGTTAAGGGGTCAACATGGCTAAGGAAGCTTCCCCTTGACTTCAGTCGTTAAACCGTTAGTTCGCGTCCATGGAGAAGATGCGTTCATCGCTGATAGCCTATATGATCTCTATACGATTAGGAACTTTCCGTCTCACATCTGAAGGGGCAATGCTAATGAGAAGATGAATGTTGTTCAGGTTGGTGAGCTTCACACAGCGAGTGATCAAGCGACAGGTGTTGTTCAATGTTGAGTGTAGATGTTTGGCATGCGTTGATCTCTCCCAAACAGGACAAGCTTACTCCGCAGAGGAATAGCACAAGGCTAAGGCAGTGTGTGTGCTTTGGCTCCACACTTAGAGTTGATCAGTTTGCGTATGATGTTGTTCAGGGGGATGACTTTCATTTTTGTCTTCTTTACATGTTTCCTGAATAAAAGGGTGCGGTCCAAGGTTACGCAAAGATAGACAGAGTTAGTGCGATTCTCAAGTTGTATTTCAGACCACGTAATATGTAGGGGTCGGTTGGCTATTCGGTTCAGGAGATGAAACGAACGCACTGTAGTATTTGCAAGGTTTGCGCACAGGGGGTTAATCTCGTAGTAGAGGAGTAACTCATCGAAGGCTGAGTTGAGTTTTTTCTTCTGACTCAAAAGTACTCTCTTGGGATGTTACGCATAGGTCGTCAGCATAGATGAACCGCTCAGTGTTCTGAATCATTGGTTGGTCATTAATGTAGATGTTGTACAGTAATGGAGCCAGCACACTGCCTTGAGGTAAGACATTCTTTTGTTGGTGCCAGCGACTTTGTTTGTTGTTTAGGGTAACATAAAAGCGCCTGTCTTTTAAGATGGCTCTGATTATGTCTGTGAGTGGCAGGTCTTTTGTCAGCTTCCAAGATCTTTTTCAAGAGGAGGCGGTGGTTTACGGTGTCATATGCGGCAGACAGATCAACAAAGGTTGACCAGATGCCAGTCCTTTTTGAAACCCATCTTCGATGGCTGGTTCAGCAACTGAGGCCAATCCGTTCGTAATTAGGACCTCGGAAAGCTTAAACAAGTGATTTTGTTTGTTCTCCAGATCATTCGGATCCTTCTTGTAAACATGCTGTTGTTCATCTACTCAAGGATCTATTTTCGTGTCAAAGGTCCAAAATTCTTGATCTCCTCTGTGAAAATATAATCTAGAGCGAAGGCTTTACCAGCCTCAATGGAACTTATGCTGTTATCGAGCTCTTTAAGTAAGAACGGTTCAGTCATTCCAGTGCTCTGAGAATATTGAAGTTGTTCTATGTTTGGTCTTTACTGTTTGGTAGTGCACTTCCTGTTGAGTAACAACTGATGTTCAACCTGGTTTACAGTGACGATGTACTGCTGTTGCATTGGAGTTGATGGATCGTTGCTGATTTTCCGGATTAGACTCCATGTCTTTTTACTATTCTTAGTCATATAAGTTATCGCCAACAGATTTTACCATTTCCATTTTCGGCTTTCTGATAGAGAGGTCATAAGTCTCTCGACTACTTCGATGGTACTTTCAGCAAAGGGGTAAGATTCATAGAATTTTTGTATTGCTCATATAATTTACTGCTTTGGGAATCGAGTAGAGGTATGTATTGAGTGCGGCCACCTCTTGGGATGTTCTGGGTTGCTTGGCGCACACACCTGGTGAAACTGTCATAGTTTTTTGGGTCTGCTGGGAGATGGGCAAGCTTCCTTTCAAGATCTTCTTGGAAGCCAAGCCATTTCGCGTTCTCAAAATTCAATCTTCTTTGAAATTGAAGTGTGGCTGGAGTGAGTTCAGCATTGCCTGTGATGCCAATGGGACGGTATTGTGTTTGGGGCAGTGGCTCCAGGACCAGCTTTCTTCTAAATCAGCTGATACTCTGGTTGACAAACTCAATATCGGATTTATACCCTGCTTTCCATCGTCTGCTGTTGAATAACTTTGGTTGTTTTGCATCCTAGATCAGATTAAGCTGGTTACTTTCGACCTATGCTTCCACTTCATCTCTATCTATATTATTTTAGCACATCCCCATTGGGTGCTATGGCTGTTGAAGTCGCCAATCACAATCCTTGGTTTCCCAGATGGTGAACGCATGTATGGCATGAGAAGTGGTGTAGGAGGTGGTTTATATATTGAGGTGATGCTGATTCCTCTGAGCTTAGCTGTAACTTAGATGTTATTTTCATCAATCTTTGCTTTTGATTCGATAGTTCTCCTATTTTTGGCTAGTATGATGCTTCTATGTTTCTCATGTGGTATGTCTGTGATGGTGGTCATTCTATCCACATGAGGGCGAGGATGTTTAGGTCCATGATGAGTTTCTTGTAGGCAGAGAATATCACACCGATACCATCTGCAGAGTTTTGCAATACGTTCTTCTTTGGTTGGGGATATTCCTTCAACGTTTAAGGATATGATAGTCAATGCTGGTTTTAGAGGCGGACACTGGCCTTTTTTCATACTTCGGGTTGATAATTTACTGACATTTCTTGAGCTTATGGACATCGCTCGCCTTTTTGGCTCGTCTGTTGGCTTGCTTCAAAGTGTTCGGTAGAATTCGCAGGTAATAGTAAGTATTAGTTTATAGGGATCACGATGTGAACGCTTCTACCTTGATCCCTAACTGGTCGCAGCTGAGACGAGTGAAGCGATGGTCCCCGCTACGTGGGACTTCCTAAACTGCCTTGATCTTTTAATGCCGCGCTACACTGGAGACTATCGTAAATTTACTTCGCTCTACGAGCCCCTCTCCATTACCATGTTTCGAGGAAACATTTTCAGGATGCGATTGGTCTATCAAACAAGCAGGTATAGGTGTTTTAAATTCGGTGGTTGAAAATGATGTTCATGAACTTTTAAATAAAAATCTAATATTCCTATTCTGTCAAATGTTCAATTATACAGATATAATTTTTGAATTAATTTTTTACTATTTGTATTGGGTTATGAATGAATATTAATTTATCTATCAATAACCGGAATAAATGATTAATTTACTTTTAAACAGGCAATTAGTAACATGGGTTCGTGGTGGAACGGATAAGAGCGTTTAGATTAATCTGTTCTAAATCACAGTCTTCAATCCTCAGATAATAACTAAGATTTTTTTTAAATATTTAACTTTTTTACCCGGTCATTGCTGACGGAAAAAAATCTACCTCTGGTAATTAAATAAAAATTTCAGTTTGAAATTACGTATAAATTGCCGAGTTCAACATACGGATTGTCGAGTTCGAAAAGATGCACCTGCAGAAGGTTGGATGTCACATAGGCCGAAACGATGTAAAAAAACGACCAAGATGATAATAGAAATCCGAATAATCCAAATCATATTACAGTTAATGTGATTTAGTTGTTCACAAAAATATTCTCAAACTATAGAAGAAGTTGTTGAAAGTTGGAAATTATCCAATAAAAGAATGACAAAGTATATCATACAAAAGAATTCATTTTCATTGAAAACTTAATGCAACGCAAAATAAAAAGTTCATGATGAATGAAAGTTCAAAGTTTCCAGGAACGTTTTAGCTGAAAGAAGATGTGTCTTTTAAGGAGAAATTTCGGTTCACATATTAATTGCGGCTGGCGCCATGCGAGTTTGCATGTTACACTTTCTGTAAAGGATATAGACATGTAGATGTGTGTACGTATATTAGCGTGATTGTTTTTCCAATTAGTTAGTCTGTGTATAAATTTGTGTGTACGTCGTTGGGTGAACGGCGTGTGTGTGCTGCCGCTATGCGTACAGTGGATCGTGAATGTCTTTCGTCACGTAGGTACTATTTACCGAAGGCTTGCTTAAAGAACGTAGGCACTTGTGTTGTCTCTGAATGAAAAGACCGAAATGCAGGAAGAACACTATGTTTGCGTTTTTATAGTCAGTGCGGATTTTCGGATCTCTGTTTGACTAAGAGAAACTGCTTAAATTTATATGCATATTGGGATGCCACGACTAATTTGAAATTGCTAATGTATTGCATCATGTAACTCCGTGGACTTTAATATAATAATTATATCTTGAATCTTATTTTATTTATATAATTTCCAGTGTTTAACTTATAAATAAAATATAATAAAACGTCGTATTTTCTGTTTATGGATGTGTGGCATGAACACAGACCCCAGGATAGCATTTTTTTTTAAAAGCACACCTTACAAAAAAGTAATACAAGTATTGGATTATTTGCATCATTTTACTTTCGAAATGTTGTTTTATATTGATATAGGGCTTGGTTTTCAAACACATCTCTGGACAATAAGACAGGTAGACAGACAAAGACATCATATATGATATGAAGGGCAATTGTTCATTTCTTTGTGTGTCCACTTATAAATACGAAACTACACAAGACACACCCAAAAAGCTGAATATTCTTTTTCAGCTTTGCCTCGGACAGAATATGAACACATATTCTTTTTAATATTCATTCTTTTAGGGAACAACATTGGTGCATTTTTTTATCAACTTTTGGTATGAAATGGTACTTTGTATCCTGACATTTGAAACTGGAATATATTTTTTAGCTTATATCAATGTGATCATTTATGCCATCGGGGGAGGGAAAAAAGAAACAGAGAGAGGGAAAAGAGGAAGAAAAGAAACTGAGAGAGAAAGAGAGACGTAGGATAGAGCGAGAAAGAGAAGGAGCGAGAAAGAAGTGCGGATAATGTGTGTGTGAAATAGAGACAGAGAGAGATAGAGAGAGAAAGAGAGGGAGGGGGGATTTTTGAAATCTTGCATAGACATTTGAACTCATCTGTTCTTTTTGTTTGGGCTCCCGGACAACGCCGAGTAGCCATGGTAGTAAATATAATAGAAATATTATTTCTAGGATGCGTGTATTGTTTATTGAACTAATCAGTAATTCAATTATTCACTGATGCCATAGATGAAAGCGCCATATTAGGTTGCAGGTGCATCCAAAAAGTGTCTGGCACCAAATTGAATTGATGCTTGTATTGTCGCTTATCTATAAAACATCACAGACGCTTTGATGTTACGTTCGGCAAAATGAAAGGAGTCAGTAAAAAATGTTTTCGGGAGGGGGGGGGGGGTCTGGATAAATCTGCCGATTTAACATCTTGTACAGCAGAGAATGCGGTCGTAAAGAATATGTCAACAAAACAGTGCGTGACGTCATTGATAATTACGCGATTTTTCAGTTGTCAAAAACGAAATATTGAGAGCGTTGAGGTGAGAAGGAGTGTTTATATATATATATATATATATATAGAGAGAGAGAGAGAGAGAGAGAGATGGAGAGGGGAAGAGAGAGAGGGAGAGGGGGAGAGAGAGATAGAAAGAGAGATAGAGAGAAATATATATACACACACACACACATATATATATATATATATATATATATATAAAGTGGTGTACTAAAAGCGAACTTTTAGGAAAGGTAAAACCTATTGTGAAGAGTATACAGCTCAATATCCAGGATAGAGCAGGTAGGTTTTCTCAACGAGCTAGCTTTAAAATATTTTCGCTGCCTTTTTTCCCATTTTAAAACACTTTCCTTGATATCTCAGCCCAGGAAGTATTTTTAATGGCGAATATTTTCCACCTCACTCTTTACTGAGCCTGCCTGCATCCACGAGCGTACCTCTTATTGGACTTTTTACCCTTTGGATTTTCTATTTTCGCCGCACCTGAAGTTGTGGCTTCTTGGAATTTAACTTTCGAATCCTCTCTCACAACATCTCGTGCCTCTTAACGACCTACCTATCTACATCTCATTCTCTCCGCTGGACTTTTCGACACCGGACTTTTTAGCCATCGGACATTTGCTTGCATTCGGGCAGAGTTTTACCCTGTGTTTCTTTCCCTATAACTTTTATTTTATTTTTTCAAATTTTAAATCTTGGCCTTTGCCAACTTATCTATCCCAGCGACTTCCTCTGATGATAAGATTTTGATCTTTGAAAAGCCTGGCTTACGGAAAATTTAACTTGAATAAATTGCCTTTTTGCGCATTATACCTTGCTCTAGGCAATTGAATTAAATTTTGATTTGGCTTTTGCTTCTCTAATTCCTTTCTATTCTTCTTCATATATATATATATATATATATATATATATATATTATATATATATATAATAAATGAGGTTAAAAGCCTTAAAAGCATGTTTAGATGCGATATTTATTAATAAAATAAAATCAGAACAGTTTCTATTCCTTTTTACTTTGATCTTTTGACTAATCATTTCGCTAGTATACCTAGCTTCATCAGAGTATGAGATTGTAACAATTCATTTATTATTATTAAAATTTTAAATAGATGTTTAAAAAACATAGTAACTCTCACAATTTAATACACAACCGCGAGCATGCGCGTCACCTCATTTTTTTTTTTTAAAGTGAGAAATCCGTTTATAACAACACCACATTGATTTTCCATTCTGACGGATAACTACCAACAACAATTGTTGCAATCTCATACTCTGAGGAAACTAGGTATACTAGCGAATTGATTAGTCAAAGGGCCAAAGTAAAAATAGAAAAAAAAGAAAACATCTATTCTCATTTTATTTTTATTAATGAATATCGTATCTAAACAAGCTTTCAGGGCTTTTAACCTCATTTATTAGAGAAATGTTCAAAAAAAGGTTTTAAAAAGATATAAACTCTTCAATAATAAATATATATATATATATATATATATATATGTGTGTGTGTGTGTGTGTGTGTGTGACTTGTTCTGTGGTTCAAATTGTGCGACTTGCTACAACGGTTATTTTACACTGATGATTCCGCAATGGTGAAACGTATATGTATGTAGATTATAATTAAATAATTATTTGTAGCCCCCTTTCGGCTGGGCTCTTTTATAAGGAATAATAGAAGCGGTCAAATCTTAGCTATAAATGTAAGTTTCTTTTCTGTCGAAAACTGTTATTATGCTTTACTAGAAATGTCCACCAGCTTGACACATACATAGGATTTATTTCTCATCTCGAAGGTAATTTTTGTTGGTTAGGGAACTCGAAATTGAGTTAAAAGTGACTTTTGTTTCGGGGTTTGAATCGTACGACTGGTTTGAACTGTTATCTCTATGTAAGGATGAAACGTATACTTACACACACACACATATATATATATATATATATATATATGTATATATATATATATGGGGTGAGGTACACGATAAATCATGAAAATGAAATGCCGTGGTATAGATATAAATATATATATATATATATATATATATATATATATAAAGAGAGAGAGAGAGAGAAATATAGATCGGTGAGATTTCTATAGATATACATATATATATATATATATATATATGTTATACAATGAAGGCCGCGAGGACAGGAAGTGACTCCTCGACAGAGACAAAAGAAAATGCGGGAGTGGTCAGTTTCCATTGTTCAGTACAGGTGACTCAGAAAAGAATACCGGACACGACATTAATAAGTGATAACGTTTTACGACAGTTTGACGACAGTAAGGTAAGTAGTTTGACAAGTTTGGGTTTCGGAGAGAAGCCGATCAGTTAGGTATCGAACCTCCACAGAGAGCGGATCGGACCGGAAAACGATTAAATGAGCTGACGACTTGAGCAACGACAATGGGGGTCTCGACAGTCCGCGACGGTGTCACACACACTCATAGTTCCAACTAAATTATACACAATGTATATGTGTGTGTGTTCTTTCTCGAGAGTTGTGCTTCTTTTATTTAACTTGTGAACCAGTGCAATACCCTCGACGATTCGTCAGTGGTTAGACGACTCGGTTAGACGATGGAGACAAGAATGCCACGGACACACAACGTTGGGGTTGATGGTCGTCGTGTGGGGCAACATGGTTCTACATATACATAGATAGAGAGCGAGAGAGATTTCGATAATATGTATATTTTTATATATTTATACATGTATATACATATATATACATATATATATATATATATATATATATATATATATATATATATATATATATACATACATTTAAAGAGAGAGATATAGAAAAAGCAGGATAAATGCCCTCTCTCGACATCACATGTAGTTCCCTATGACGGTGAGACCATTAGCAGCTGTCTCTCATTTTCGTCTTCCTATCTTCGTTTACATACCTGCGATTGTCACTTTTTTATATATATTGACGCTATTTAAAATTCTTTAATTTCTCATCACCTTTTTTTGACAATATATATTCTATTAAAAACATGATATATTGCATTATTTAATCTTCATTTTCAATTATACTAAACTCAAAATTCCTTATTCTTGGTTTCAAAGTCGGTTCTAAAATCATAAAGTTAGATGTGCGTATATGTTTATACTGTTGTATGTACATGATTCACTCTTAAACTATTTAACTGATCATTATAAATTTTGGAACATAGCTGCTAAGCGTAAGGAGTCTAAAAGTTGGATATTTAGTTTAATTTAGTTTCATACAAAGAGAGTTAAAAAGTGATGCAACCCGTTTATGAATATTCAGATAACTCTGATTTGTGTTAAAGATTTTACAATTATCTAAATTGCAATTTATCTGAATACACTTATCTGAATTTCAATTTCTTTTGAATATTTAAGGGTTTTTAGGAGGCATAATATAAGCACAACTTCTCATTTTAAAATTCAAATATTCCAGATTTGCATCGCATTTGATCCACAGTCATTGGACACTAATTAATCAAGATTCTTTAAATTTCAATTCCTTCTTAAGACCCCTTAAGCTTAAGTCATAACTTCTTAACATTTTATAGAATTAAAATCATGTAATGGGTTTTGATCAAAATTAGAATAAGGATTCTGGACGTAAGGTTTAGTATCATGATATTTTTATGTTAATCTTTGTAAGACGATATTTTTATATCGTCTGGTGGAAAACTATTCTCTTGGAGGAATTAATTTACGCGCCCTGTGATGGACATTCTTCTAGTTCCATATAGTTTTGTTTACAACGTTTAGTTGTTAATTAAATTAATAATGATTAAATTTATCAAATTTGTAAAATAAATTCAAAATCACCTTTATTGTTTATTCGAATTTCAAAAAATGTAAAATATCTTAAAATAGTTTTGAACCCAACATTCCTAAACGTTTACGGTAGATTATATTTCTTTCTGTAATCATGAACTTCGCTAAAACGAAATAACATTTCGTCTTCTCTTTCCTCAGTCAAATGTATCGTACGCCCCCGAGACGTTCCTGCTGTTTCGACCGTTTTTTTATGGCTAACCGAGCCGTACATATCTTTTGTAGTCACTCGCACATTCACGATTTGTTGCAATCGTTAATTAAGAAAGGTCAGAAAAAATCGATCGATTAATTACGATGGAGAAACAACTTCTTCTACGTCCGCTGGACACAGACTTTTGAAGAAAAGCAAACTTATTTTCTTATAGGCATTCAAAAATGTGTTCCGATCAAAAATAAAAACGGTACTTACCGCCTGACGAACAGACTTACTATTGACCTCAATATACATGAAACAAAGTTGTTCGTATGTGTGCTGCGGCATCACAGTGAAATGGTTGATTAAAGAGTCAAACTAACCGTAGATTTTGAATCAGCACCTTCAGTCTAATGCCCTTATCGATGTCAGAAGTTCTTGAATCTATTTTTTTAAATAACATTAGAACAAATGTTACAGTATTTTAGTGTTTCCTTTTCCAGTCGACCGAACAATTGACTTATTATAATCTATACCTTTTCACAACTAGTAAGAAAAATAAATTAATAAAAATGAAAATAAGTCGAGATTTTTGTTTTTTTAGTCAAATCATCGTTTGTATATGACATACTTTGGTTTGTTTTATTTTTTACTGTTTATTATTGGAGCTCTTCATATTTCAGAAGAATTCATAAACACTGTAAGTGGGTAAAACGACAAAATACTTTCGTTTGTTTGTTTGTGAGCCGGGTGGATAAGCGTTCGATTTTCCTCCAGTTTAATGCCGTCCTTCAGAGTTCGAATCTCACACTAAACAATTGTTGTTCTATAGCCTTTTAGTTATTTTCTAGCCGATATCGATCATCATCATAACTTTGAATGATTTTAATTATTATTGCGATTCAAAGATAAGAAAAAACTTTTTCATTTGAACTGACGTGTAGGAGAGAAAGGTTTCAGACATCCGGCGTTAACAGGTACTTCAACTTGTGTATAATAGTGTAAAACCGGTCTATTCATCATGGATAGCGCTTCATCTACAGAGTGTATGAATTAAATATGTTTAGATACTAAGATATGCATTTCTTTCGACTATATTCTTTCCAAAATGTACTTTCGATCGATTTTACCAATTTCTATATTTAATCCGATAGATATTTCATCTTGGAAGAAACAGACTTCTAGACTCAGCAAGCATAAAACAGTATCAGCTTGAAAAGAGTAACAATAACATTTATATTTTTCATTTATTTATATTTATAAATATTATATTTTCGCAATATGTCGCAAAAGAACATGACTTTTGTTGCCGGCGATTATTCTTATACACGCTATCTTGATTTATTTTTTCACGGGTAAAAACTATTTACCTTGTAAGCATATTCATTTATTCACAATCAGATGTTAAAACACAAAGCAAATATTGCTAGATTAATGTGCTTCTTTTTCTGACAGTAATGGTTTCCTATAAGATCGCTTCAGGGTAGTTACTTTTTACAATAAGAATTATACATGAATTCCTATATAATCCACAAAGTTCAGATTTGGGGCGTAATTATCTATTTGAAAATTCTGATATATTACATTTATACTCAGTTTAATCCATAGTAATTGTACAGTAATTAAGCAAGATACCCTGAATTTCAGTTTTCTCTGAAGATCCCTAAAGCTTAAGCCTTAAATTTCAGACGTTTTCTAGAAGAAAAAATGATGTAATAAATTTTATTCAAAATGTAATTAAGGATGCTAGGCATATGGTATAGTATCATTGTATTTTGTTTTTATCTTCGTAAGGAGACACAAAAGTGGTGGAAAACTGTTCTGTTCGAGATGGTATATATATATATATATATATATATATATATATATATATGAGAAAGGAAAGATGGCACTAATCCGACGTAATAGGAAATGAAACAGGAAAAACCAAGATATAGTTTTGATATATTCATGAACGTGTTGTCTTTATTGTAAGACGTCCTCACGGTGATAAGTTTAAGAAGAATGTTATGCAAGTACATCGAAATGTTGGGTTTACATGATGGCTTGATAAGGCTACTAAGAGCGCTGGCCGAGGGTCCAGGCTGCGAGAAGTCAGTAGTGGCGAAGAGTTAAATGAATATGAAAAGCTTTGAGTGGGAACCATTAAGGCAGCAGTAAAAAAGGTGGAGGGGTGAGAGTATTAGCGAATTTGCCTGAGGGTGGGAGAGAGAAAAGGGGGGATGAGGTTTTTGTCGTGGTGAGGTGTGGCATGGATTTTGAGAGGCTGGGGAAAGAGGAGGGAAGGGGGAAACTCTGTGTGTTTGATATGTAGGTGGTATCATAGTTTTAGAAAAAGATTTCAAGAAATTAAGATAACTTGAAATTGGGCGGTGGTTAGTAAGAGTATGAAAGAAATAATCAAAAGGGTGAGATAAGGGAGAAGGGACATTTTGTTGTGGTCAGGTGTGATTTTTTAGGCTGGAGGGAGGGGGTAGGAGTATTGACCAGCTGGCTATGTCAGGAATGTGTGAATATAATTGAGTTTGAAAGAATGTGTAGAAGTGTGATGTGAACACGACAAGAAAGAAAAAGAAAAAAGATTTTAATTTTGGGGAGTGATAAGTAAAATGTAGTTTCGTTCAGTATGTGTTTATGGTTTAAGATTAAATTGAAGGCAAAAGGGGTTTTAATATCTAAATATTTGTAAGGATTTGTAGATTGTGTTCATTTGTAAGGCTGTTTTGAAGTAGTTTTGATTCATAGTGGGTGATTCATGTGTATGAAAATGATTATATATGTGAGAAGTAGTTAGTACGTAAGTGTGTATGCGGGGAGTTGTATACAAGTGCAATTGAGAACGATGATCTAGGTATAGTTTTTGTTCGTCAGGATAGTTTTTTCTTAAGGGGGATAGATTGTAGAAACCATTTCGTTGTTTGGTGGTGTTAGAGGCTGTATGAGTGCTGTTTCAAGTAGTCTTCGCCAAGCTTTGTTATGAATGGGTTTGGTGATTTGGGGCTGTTCAAACTTGAATGCATACATTATTGATACATCTAGAGACTAAATGTTTGCATTTACAAAATAAATAATGTGTACATGTTACGCATCGTATGTTTAGAATATATATTCCAAAATAGATAATGATTATAATCTGCGATTTCCACATTTTATGCGATATATATTTCATGAACCGATTCCGGCCACCATAAAACGTTATCGACTTCAAAAGATTTACAAAACATTCAAACACTTTAATCATTACTTACTTTTAATAATAAAAAATAATATTAAACATTATGTGGCGACTGTTAATGGGATTCTAAAACATTTTTGAGTTATAAATATGAGGTTGCTCTAAATCTTCCTCTTAACTTTCAACGATGATGTCAGATAACACCCAATTCATCACTTCTTTTCCTTGCGAACCTGTTCCACTACGCCATCTTGAACTGTCCCGATTTCCATTACAATCTATATTGTTATTCAATGTTTAATAAATTACACACACACGCGCGCATACAAATTGACTCACGCGTAAAAAATCTTGAAATAATATTAGTTTATTTTAATAACTTGAAATAAAATCTAGATTATATCGAAAAATATAAGAAACAACTCTTAATTCACGAGCACACACGCACACACAATAACATATGCAACCTTAAGAAAAGTTTCATTTTTAAAAAATTACCTTCTTTTCCCACGCAAACACACACACACACACACACGCTAAAAACATAATTGAATTTTGAAAATCCCATGCTTTTATTAATCTGAAATCAAAAGTTTATTTGCCTTTTTTTACATGTATGTATAAATAAAACTAATTATACAAATAACACTATTTACTATAAACAGTATTTTATAATCCAGGTTAAAATTATTTGTATTTTTATTATGTGGATGCTTATTTTAACCTGGATTTGTATATATATATATATATATATATATATATATATATACATATATTATTATTATTATTATTATTATTATTATTATTATTATTATTATTATTATTATTATTATTATTATTATTATTATTACGATAGCGTGTGTGTTCGTGTGTCACGCTTACATCGAAAGCTCTGCGCATGCGTGCTGCACCTTAAGTTGGAAACGCATTCAACTCACCTACTTTTCGTAATATTTACAAGTATTTCCCTTTGGCCCAACGTTTAGCGACGTAGGATTTTGACGTCGGTTTTTGACGTCATCCCGTCTGGTTTATATTTCGATCCCAACCAACCTCTACGATATTTTTCTACATCGTAAGGGGGTGTAGGGAGGGGGACGACCGGGAAGACACATATAAATACGATAGCATGTGTCTCACGCTTACATTAAAAGATACGACCTTCCGAATCTTTGTATGCTACTCATGAATTGGAGCCAAATTTAATTTAATCTAAAGCATTTACATAGTAAGGTTTAGTCGTCGAAATAGAAATATTGTATATAAAGAAGTTTTGTAAATTGTTTCATGTATTGTTCATTTTTAAAAATAAATATACAAGTCAAATCTTATCATATTTTGTTCAAACATGTATAGGTTAGATACAAGATAATTAGCATTGAAATATAATTAGCATTTCGTGTAACTTACACGGGTCCCGCTAGTATATATATATATATATATATATATATATATATATATATATATATATATATATATATATATATATATATATATATTTGGGAAATGAAAAAGGAAAAAACCAAGAGATATTTTTTTATATATTCATCAACGTTTCGTCTTTATTGTAAGACTTCCTCATGATGATAATTTGAAGAAAAATGTAATGCGAGTACATCGAAATATTGGGTTGACATGATGGGTTGATAAGGAAAAGTAGTAGCCGTGGCCCCTATGAACTCATATGCCTTTTTGCAAAGATCAAAGTGTAGTATCTGTTTCGATAGATACTACACCCCATAGACTGGTATGGTCTTGGCTTTTCAAACCCCACTTTCCCGACCCGACCTTGGGTCACATCTTACTTGTGGGAGTAAGATAAAAACTGGCCTTGTGCCTAACTCCTAAAGAGGAGTAAATCAATACTACACCCCATAAACTGGTATTGTATTGGCCTTCGGGGCTTCATTTACGCCGGTCTATGGGTTGGTCCTGTGCAGTTCTAGAAGGTCCACCCTGCCAGGCTTTGCTTCTCCTCTTTGGGGAGGAGTAAGTTTATTGCTTACTACCTGAGGCGCCCTTGCCGGGGAATGCGGACATGGCTGCGCAGGCAATTTTTAATGGCCAGAGTGTTCACTTTCTCGGGCGCTGGCTTTTCAAACCCCAATTTCCCAACCCGACCTTGGGTCACATCTTACTTGTGGGAGTAAGATAAAACTGGCCTTGTGCCAAACCTCCTGGAGAGGAGGTAAATAAATACTATGAACTCATAGGGGTGAGAGTATTAGTGAATTTGCCTGAGGGTGGGAGAGAGGAAATGGGGTGGGCTGTGGTTTTTGTCGTGGTGAGGTGTGGCATGGATTTTGAGAGGCTGGGGACAGAGGAGGGAAGGGGGAAACTCTGTGTGTTTGGCCTGTAGGTGGTATCATAGTTTTAGAAAAAAGATTTGAAGAAATTAAGATAACTTGAAACTGGGCGGCGGCGTGGGGAGGTAAAGTCGGAAAGAAATAGTCAAAAGGGTGAGATAGGTGAGAGGGGAAATTTTGTTGTGGTCCAGTGTGAATTTTTTTTTTAGGCTGGAGGGAGGGAGAGAGGGAGGGAGGGAAGGGGGAGGGGAGGAGTATTGCCCAGCTGCCTATGTCAGAAATGTGTGAATATAAGTGTGTTTAAAAGAATGTGTAGAAGTGTGCTGTGATCATGAGAAGAAAGAAAACAGAAAAATTATTTGATTTTGTAATAAGTAAAATGTGGTTTCGTTCAGGATGTGTTGATGGTTTGAGATAAAATTGAGAGCAAAAGGGGTTTACATGTCTAAATATTTGTAAGGATGTGTAGATTTTGTTCATTTGTACGGCTGTAATTTGTGGTTAAGTAGTTTTGATCCGTACGCATCTTTATAAGGTATAACTGTGAGATCGCATTCGTATGGCTTAACTGACAGATCCAATACGTAAACATGCCCTAGACGGTTGCATGTTAAGTTGATTACATGCGAATAACAGACATGCTACAAGTTAGAGATGTTTTGCTAACAAATAAAAAATAATTCAAGATATAGGAAATATTTCTGATGTTAGATTTGGCCATCCAGAATTCGATTTCTCTTCTAAAAAGTTAGTGCCTCTTTAACAGGAGTCTATGCCGGTAGAAACGTACTTGAGAAATATAACGCCGGCTAGAAATGGAACACCCTAGACAGTTTTTTTTTTTAATTGCATAGATCGTCAGCAGATTAGCTTTTTCAAGTGCGCGTAAGCTTGCCATTACTTCGAGTAGTGTTTTCTAGTGTGGTCCCAGGAATGTCTATATTCTAGCAGATGGGCAGGGGAGAACAGTTGTATTTTCTAGGGGCTGACAGTCAGTTGGATGAGTGTGTGTTACCAAGCAAGATAAGTCCTTTGATCTCTACGCCATTGAACTTGTTTCAATTTAGTCGAGCTTTTGCAAGTTTGTTATTCAAAAGATAAAAACGAGCAGAATGTTAACCTTCAAATTAATATGACTTTGTGAATTGTTTAAAACAAAAGTTGCTATTTTATTTGTTGCAGCACTCACAGAGGCTAAAGTGACACTGCGACCGGTGTCGGAATTGAGCCACGAATTGAGCCAGAATTGAGCGACCGGTGTCGGAATTGAGCCACGACCCTGAGTCATCAAAACGAGCAGGAAATCACGGCCTGTGCAGTGAACGCATACAGACACACATTCATAAATGAACGCAACGTAAGATTCGCGTGTTTGTGTTCTTTTGTTATTATATACCCGGTGTTGGTACAGTACCTGAGTATGTCAATCCCCATCTTTACCTATATCCTACGAAGAAAATTATTTTTGAAATTTTATTGAAAAAATACGTTTGTTATTATTTTCATAGGAATGTTTTTACGTATTGGCTTTATTGCTAAAAAAAATATTAGAAATTATGTTTTTAAGACAAAAATATCGTTTTGAATAAATTCCGAATACGCATTATTCATAAAGGGTCCCATAAATATATGTATGTATATGTTTTTATATAATTACATTACGTTAATTCTTTACATTTTTAAAGCACGGGCCCAGTTAAAATACTCCGTTAGACAAGATGAGAATAGGGACTCTGCCTATTTCTTTTTTGTCAACCTATCACATATTTCCATTTAAACACCATAACATTTTAATAGTATATATATATATATATATATATATATATATATATATATTTACTGGATGTTCTAATCCGGCGTTGCCTGGGGGTATTTTTATTTTCATTAATAATAAGCGTTTTACGTAAGCGTATTACTAATTTGTTTGACTGAAATAGGATGTCTTCGCTTGCGAAAGAACGTTATTTGGGTCACGAATAAATGTAAAACTGGTTTTTCGTCTTCTTTAAAAAACGTAAATACAAATTTGATCCAACTAAAAAAGTTAACGTCCTCAGAACTCTGAATCGTATCATCGCAGGCTGGTGTCTTAAAACTTTGCTCACCGCGCCAGTGTTATTAATAGCCAGATTATAAACATTAGGGTAACGTTATAGTGTCAGTGGTTAAAATAACGTTTAACTTATGAAGATGAGAAATTCGAAAAATTTATTTTAATTAGATTTCTTCCAGATTTCATCACGTTGTCATTGGTGGCAGAAAGAAGACTTACGATTCTGGGAGAGTTAGATCCTCCCATCGTCGCTATGATCTAAGTAATCAAAACTACAACTGCTGACGGATTAAATATAAAGTGGATACCTTTTGTTAAAAAAGCTATTGCCGTCATAGTGAATTTTATTAACGATTCCATGGGTGACATTTCGGACAGATTTTGACATATGTTTTATATATGATTAGTTATTATTTACTTTTTATTAATATAACTGTTCTTGTCGTTTTATTTTTTAACCAATTAAAGTCGGTATCCGTCTTTATACTCAGTGTTACTTTTATCATCTCCTAGTGACTTGGGTTTTCTTTCTGTCTCTGTGAATACTGTTTATTTTCTTGGTAACATCATTTCCTAGTACTAGCAGTAGGAGGAGGAGAAGGAGGAGGAGGAAGGCCATTTTTATTTCTTTTCCCGCCATTCAGGAGACTGAAATGAATTCCTTTGCCGTTTCACTGCGTCAAATGAAGTTTCGATTATAAAAGCCCGGAACCCGAATGACGGAATCATTCCTCATCAACACCGACTGACAAAACAAGTTGTTTTGTCCTTTCTTCCTGCCATCTTTGTTTTCCACCTTTACGACTAACAGGCAGTCTTCCTCCACCCAAAAGAAAATTAAATAATAAAGTCAAATAGACCGAGAGGAGATAGTAAAAAAGAATAAGGAGCTAACTTTTTTGAATACCATCAAGTCGGTCAATAAGCGCCGTTGCTTTGAATAGAAACACGATCTTTTTTTTTTACAGACGAATTCGATTATTCGTTCACTCCCTCCGCCGCCGCCGCTGTCATTGAACATCAATTTGCAAAATGGAGGCAGTGTCGACTGCTACTACTCAACCTTCTCTCTCCCCGTCCCCCTCTCTCCCTCTTCGTGACTAACGCACACACACACACACATACACACATACACACACACCTGTTGCTTCAGCGGATCACATGAGTTCCGATCAGAAAATGTAACAGGTTAATCTTTTAAACACAGCTCTCAACGAGGGCGACTTAACTGTAAAGGCACCTACTATTCTACAATCGGAATAAACGCAATAAAATTACAGCAGTCCATTGGCTAAAAAAGAGGGGCGATGAGGAAACTGGTGGACCTCTGCACGCTAACTGGGTGTGGGGAATCCAATCATATTAAAACTATCTTCTTTTTTCATAATATTTTACAGTACTAGTACTTATACTTGAGACTTTGGGACATACAATCAAGGATTTGGGTCGGGGCATTTCCGAGGCATTACTAGACGTCTGCACACCAATACATCAGCTCATAGGATGTAACCTAAAGCAAAATGGAGGTAATGCCTGGGAGGAACATTCATTTACATCTGGAGACTTTCATTATGAGACAAATAGCCCATGCCGAGCCCATGTCGAAAATAATGTTTAGCGAATCACAAAAACTCGCGCGTTTTACTCATTAAAGAACTAGAATTGGATCGTATTTTTTTAAAAAAGCGTAAGGGGTTACTGGCATTCGGGTCAGATTTATAGGGGCCAACCTGGGTGGGATTGGGCATCAAGATGTTTGGTCACATTATATTTGAAATTTTACATATTGGTACTGTCGGGGAAACAGAAAGCAAATAAGCTATTAGATTAGGAAATTTTCTGGCATCTAGGGACCTCTGCAGTTAAAGTGAGGGGGTGCTGCTAATTGGGTGGTCCGATAATATTTATGCTGAGTAAGTTCATCGGAGCACATTCCGTGATAGTACTTATAAAACCAGCACGAGATGCAACTCTACGGCGATGCGACAGAGAGTAGAGGTTGGCACACAGTGTGGGACCTATTAGGTTATAAATTATTTTGTGCAACTTGTCCAAAAGAGGGAGGCTAGTGGTTGGCGCAACAGTCAAGATGTGTCGACAGTATTTTGTGCATGAGCGAATACAGCCAGAGTTGACGAAACTAAATGACATCAGTTCATTGGATTAAACCTTTGACAAAGTGGTGGAGGGAATATCTGGGAGGTGTAGCAATCTGTAGCCGAGGAGTGTGATTGCGAGGCAAATAACCTATGCCGAAAATAAGGTTTAGAAGAAAACAAAGAATCATAGGTTTTTCTCAGTAAAGAGCGAGAATTTCGTTCGTATTTCATCATAAGTCTTTATTTACTTGCCTCCCCACGAGGGCAGTGAGACCAAGGTCGATTTCTAATATTGATAAAATCAATCTCCCGAAAAAGGGACACTGGAATAGGACAAAATTAAAAATGTCTCAGTCTAGAAGGAGTTCTCCTTCACTGATCGTAGACAGAAAAGATGAAGTGTAGTATCAGAACCAATACTACATTTTGCTCATTGGTAAAAAGACATCATGGACCTAATTCTTCGTCTAACTCGATCCCTTTTTATTTCGCCATAAGTATTACATCTGGGCAGAAATCGACAGACATGCGTTTGTAAATTCATGTTTTCCTTTCTGTTTAAGAGCGCAAGTCAATCATGATACACTGACTTTAAGCTAATAATGTATTCGAGCAATACTTCCGACTTCGTTCAAATTGCCAGTCAAAGATAGGGATTTGATAATATGCTTCACTACGTATCATTCCGAACTTCGTGTCATTGACGCAACTTCCTGAACACGTCAGCTTAAATTCGTAACTTTTAAATTCTACTGCAAAATTCTTATTTATTTAATTCAATTACTAAATTGTATACGACATAATCTTGTTGGCACAACAGTTCTCGTTAGATTACTTAAGTCAAGTGGCGTTGAGTCTTGACAGTACTCGACGGTTGACCATTTGGGAATACCATGCGCTGCATGTGGGCAGACGGCGAGACCTCTCTTCTAAAAACACCATTTGCAAAATCTAAGGTTGTTAAAATTAACTCGCACTAACAGGATAATCATGCGACAGCGTATTTAATATAAATGCCGCATCATGACAGGGTAGTTGCACATTCACTGCAATACTTCAAATACGAGAAAAATAAGCACTAGCCGTCATCTTTTAAGTAAATTAAAATGGCGACCTTTTTATTATATTGTGCCCATTCAAAATGAGTAAGTGATTTTGCATCATTGAAACTGTCTATTACAAAGTAATGTCGTGTTTTTATTAAAGTTCGAAATTACAAATCAAGTATTATGGTTTATTTGTGTTCCTTAACAAAAGAGTAAAATTTCGAATGTTACTTTGTCTTATTAATTGACAAAAAAAATCTCATCAAAGTCGTTTATTTACGCTCAACCAATTATTTGTCCCCAGCATATTATCCGGACGGCGGCATGACACGTAAACAACTCAAGCTTTTTGAAGTATTTACACTACTGGTCTCATCTTGAATGTAATTCTAACAATGTTTTGGTCGCTGTAAACGCCGACTTTCTTCATGTGCATCTTGTCGAACTATTGAATCTTTATGTTATATATATATATATATATATATATATATTAGTAGGAAGCCGGGGTTCATAATAATAATAATAATATATATATATATATATATTTATAATAATATTTATTTATTAAATTAAATTAAATAATAATACTAATAATGATAATCATAAATGAGCTGAATAGATGACAAGCATGTTTGTTTATACTGGTATTGATGACGTCACTATCAAAATTATGACGTCAGCCGCAGTCGATATTTTGAAAGGATTATTTGTTCTTATTGCATATTCGTGCAAACTTTCGTTACGATAACTTTTAAGTTATGTTTTGGTAGTTTTGAAATACTTTAAACAATATTGTTATTAATAAAATTATATCACTCCTCCTCGTGTGTGTGTGCGTGTTTTTTGGTTCTTAGTTTCACGTTCTACGAATACGTATTTTCATACCCATAGTCGAAACTCACGCAAAACCTTTTGTAAATGTAAACAAATATAAAGAGATTTCAGACTTTTTTGTTACTAGCTGTCTTTTATTTTATTCGCAGCTTCAGCGTGGTATCGCTTTTTAAAAGTAGCCATTGTTTCGACTATAGGTATAAGACGTATTTCGTCTTTAAAATAAAATGGCCGTAAAGTAATTTCAATGACCTAAAATAAGTTTTTGTATTAATAAATACGAAAATATCAATAAGATCGGACGATTCTCTTATCTCTGGTGCATTTTTTTTAATTAGTGATATTCGTTTTTTTTTTATTAATAAAGATTAATTTTACTTTTATTACTCGGGATTATATTACTGCCAAATATGGTACGCTCTCAGAAATGATCACGAATAGAGATTTATACCTATCCTATATCAGATTATTTGTCCATAGGTCGATCTGTCACGCTTTAGTTTGAAGTAGAATTTTCATTAAAAAACGTACATATTAAATGCATGCATTTTACTTTTAAAAGCGTCTATGTATCTCAATAAGAGGCTTTATCAGTCGATCCTGAGATGTTTTAAAATTATGTTTTTAAATATTTTATCACCTCAAAAAAAGGCATATTACCACAAAAGTATAAGGGGCTTCTGTGATAAGGTCCAGATTTATAGATGGCAAGCTGGGTGGTGAGTTGGGAAGCCTGATGTTTGCTTATATTATATTACTATTTCTGTATGCTGATACGTCCGGGCTGATAAAAAGAGAATAATGACTGTCACTCGAGTGCACTTATCACCTAGAAAATGAATTCTGAACCGGGGTCCATGGAATATTTCTGGGGGTCAACGGGAAAAATATAACAAACTGGCTGTCCACAATAATAGTTTGGTGGTTCACAAAGAAAATCAACTTAGAATTGTTTTAGGGTGACTCTAATAATAATTATAATTGACTTGTATAATTATTTTTAATTATTAAAGTTATTTTAACTATAACATTTCTATTTACTAATTTTACCTCAAACATTCATTTACCATTCACTCTGTTTACCTCGAACATTTACCCTGCATTCTGTTTACCTCAAACATTTTCCATGTACTCTGTTTAGCGCGCACATTTACCATCCACTTGTTGACCTCAAACATTTACAATGTACTCTTTTTACCTCAAATATGTACCATGCATTCTGTTTACCGCGAACATGTAATATGTACTTTGTTTACCGCGTACATTTACATGTACTCAGTTTACAGCGAACATTTACCATATACTCAGTTTACCGCGAACATTTACCATACACTCAGTTTACCTCGAACATCTACTATGTACTCTGTTTACCGCGAACATTTACCATGTACTCTGTTTACCGCGAACATTTACCATGTACTCTGTTTACTGCGAACATTTACCATGTAATCAGGTTACCGCAAACATTTACCATTCACTCTGTTTACCTCGAACATTTACTATGCATTCTGTTTACCTCGAACATTTACCATGTACTCTGTTTACCGCGAACATTTACCATGTACTATGTTTTCCTCGAACATTTACCATGTATTAAGGTTACCGCGAAAATTTACCATTCACTCTGTTTACCCCGAACATTTAACATGCATTCTGTTTACCGCGAACATTTACTATGTAGTCAGTTTACCTCAAATATTTACCATGTACTCTGTCTAACGCGAACATTTACCATGTACTCAGTTTACCTCGAACATTTACCATGTACTCTATTTACCGCGAACATTTACCATGTGCTCTGTTTACTGCGAACATTTATCATGTACTCTATTTACCGCGAACATTTACCATGTGCTCTGTTTACCGCGAACATTTATCATGTACTCTATTTACCGCGAACATTTACCATGTGCTCTGTTTACCGCGAACATTTATCATGTACTCTATTTACCGCGAACATTTACCATGTGCTCTGTTCACCGCGAACATTTATCATGTACTCTATTTACCGCGAACATTTACCATGTGCTCTGTTTACCGCGAACATTTATCATGTACTCTATTTACCTCGAACATTTACCATGTACTCTGTTTACCGCGAACATTTACCATGTACTCTGTTTGCCTCGAACATTTACCATGTCTTCAGTTTACCTCGAACATTTACTATGTACTCTTTTTACTTCGAACATTTACCATGTACTCTGTTTACCACGTACATTTATCATGTATTTGGTTTCCCTCGAACATTTACTATGTACTCTCTTTACCTCGAACATTTACAATGTACTCTGTTTACTTCGAACATTTACCATGCACTTTGTTTATTACGAACATTTACAATGTACTCTTTTTACCTCGAATATTTTTAATGTAAGGTACGGTTACAATCTTTAAAATATCTCTCGGTTGGAGTCTCTGAAATAGCGAGGTAATGTCTGGAATCCAGTTAGATGACCCATCCGCAGCAAAAGGAAAAAGATTTAAAAATTGAAAAAAAAATAACAGTTTAAAATTATAATTTCCTACTTTGAAAATTACTAAACAACACGCAAACATATCAGAGTGTTTTATTTCGAAATAAACAAAAACAGAACGAAACTTATCACACTGCACAAATAACTAAAAGGTTGAAAAACTTAGAAAAGGCGAAGTTATCATCGAACGAGACGTTTCGGGCTAGTGAATTCATTTTCAGTGATAGAACGAAAATACTGGGGAGTGTAAAATAATGTTTAGAACACTTATCCTCTGAATACAAGGTAGATTATCATCGTGAGATAACGTGGATAAATATTGGTAACTTGGCAAGCTGAATGTATGAGAGAGTTGACCAATGGGAAAAACTAATTATAGAATACGAGTAGAACACGGAAAAGGGGGTGACGTGGGAGAACACACGCGCCACGAATACTGATGATGTATTTCCGATATGAAATAATTGTGAACGATCTAAAAAGGCAGTTTTGAAATCCAATAAAGACAAGAGAATCGGGGCGGGGGGGGGGGGGCGAAGGATCGATGTGAGGGTGGGGAAGAGATTGGAGGTTTCCAAGGGTTGCGGTGAGGGAGGTTAAGTTATTTGATTAACGTCGGTTGTTTTAAGCGACGGCAAATTATTAATCAGTCTTCTTTAGCGAATAGAAGCACAATTATTAAATTAGGGCCCTGGGGTAGAGCGAGGGCGACATGTGAGAAGGGGGTGGGAGAGGTTAGAGAGAAAGAGAGGGATAGAGAAGAGTGCGAAGAAGTTGGATAATGAAAAGGAATAATGTCAGGAAGTGGGAAGAGAACAAAAAATGAAACGACGCATGTGCACCGGAAGTATGAGTGGAAGTTGTCATATAATGGGGTGATAAATCGGGGGGAATTGTATGAACAGAGAAAAATAAACATTAAAGGAAAATGGAGAGAGAACGAGAGAGTGAGAGAGATGGGCTAATATTGTTAAATACAGGCACCAATAATAGAGATAGGCAGAGAGACGTTAGAGAGAAAAAGAGATAGAGAAAATAAAAAAGGAAGACATGAATAGAAACTGTTGGAATAGAGATTTTTGTTTTATGTGTTTTACGGAAAATCAAATTGTTTTTGGCTTATTTAATACCAACACAATACTTTTTAAACGATTCTCTGAACACAACCTACCGTTTCATCTATGACTGGACGAAGTTGGGTTCATACTTTTCCTAATCTTATTACAGAGAAAATTAATACAATATGTTGGATAATGGCCCTATGGGAATGGACGTATCTGTTGGAAATCGTTGGTTTAGCTTGCGCGATTTAGTGCGGGGGACCGTGCAGTCGAGTGCAGAATAGGGCCTGTTCTCATATTCGGAGCTAAGAGACGTGACAGGGTCACCGCGTGACGAGACCTCAGATCAAGGGTCACTGTGCACCTGCGAGAGGCTTTGTGACGTCACGGGCCTTTGCGTGGGAAACAGAGGGATCAGTGACGTCACCCGTTCTTTGTGAGAAGCGAGTTTAAGCAGTCTGGGTTTTGGAGGCGGACCTATCAGACGTGATTGTTACCATGTAGTCTACAACAGATTAAGGGAAATATTTTCCTAAGAAAATACAGGCGAAAGATCTCTCCCCCCTCCCCTCCACGAATGGTTAAGGAAATAATTAAGTAATTACGAAAGCAGTAATTTGCTCTCTCTCGCCGTTAGTGAATATCTCTTAGCTGATTTGATAACTAATGCTTGAAATAAAAACTGAAGTTTAAAAGGATAGTTTGTCTTCCGACCCGATCATGGAACTTTTGTTGCAGCGGCGTGGTTCACGGCAGAAGAAGAAGGAAGGAGTTCAACCACTAGACGACATCGAGACGGCGACCCTCTATGCGGTGAGAGATAAATTTAAAGGTACACAAACTATATGATTTTTGGTGTTAAAAAATGACTAGTGTTCAAACGGAAACTACCACGGCCCGTTCCGGGACGAGTGTACAAAACGCTTAATGCGGCGGTCCAAGCAGGAGAGGCGCTATGCAACAAATAGATCTGAATGTAGTTGAACTCAGCTTCGCCAATACCATAGTCGGTATAAACACTAAGAGAAAGAAAGAGTGAGCGAAAGTACAAAGAGAAGGTGAAAAAAAAGAGAGAGAACGGGTGATACATCAACAAACATGGAGACAAATATACGAAGAGATTTCATCCACTTTTTCAAGAAACGGAAGTCTTCACTCTTATCTCGATTTATAATTCTTCAGAAAGATGAAATTTATTTCAAACATAAGCATGACAGTCGCCCTGTTGGCGGGCCACTAATTCGCCGAATGAAACCCTATGCAGATGTGTACCTCCCCCCCCCCCAAAAAAACGGGGCCACCTGTATGCCTTAGGTGGCGACGCATAATGCCTTAGGACGTGATCCTGTTGGCTGAACCATTCTTCCACTTCGGCCCTTATTTCGGCTAGACGGGAGATCGAAGAGGTCCGATCCGTTCAATCAGCTGATCACGTCATGCCCTAGTATCTATAAGTTCATCTCTAACCGTATTATTCAATGTGACGCTTCAAAAAATCACAACCTTATTTTTCCTCTTTATTTTCACATCCAATAGATACTAAAGAGTAAATCATGTTGAGAACAAAGAAGATTACCAAATGACGAAGAGTAATGTTTTTAAAGACTAATGTTTTTTAGGGAGAATGCCACTGACGAGGTCCTTCCTTTGGGAATTCTTTTTTCCTGTTTGTTATAGTAATGATGTTTTTTCTGCGAAATTTCCTTCTAAGAGTAATGAATTCTGAAAGTGAAGTTTTCTGAGAGTAATGTTTTCTAAGAGTAATGTTTTCTAAGAAAAATGTATTCTGATAGCAATGTATTCTGAGAGTAATGTATTCTTAGAATATAAATAATTATCTCACCTATAGAATATTTGACAACTTTATTCGGCATTAAATTACCCAGAAATGGTTGATATGCCGTAAAACAAACCAAACCAAACCAAAAAAAAAACAAGCATGTTATTTGAAACATAAGAATGACAGACCTACGAAAATGCTACTTTAAACTAAAGTGTGACAGACCAAAGAGAATGCTATTTAAAACTAACGCGTGATAGACCAAAGAAAATACCATTTAAAACTAGAACGTGACAGATCAAAGAAAATGCTATTTCAAACTAAAGTGTGAAGGGACGGACGAAAATTCTATTAAAACCTAAAGTGCGACAGACGAAATGAAATGCTATTTCAAACTAAAGCGTCATTAAAGGACGACAATTCTATTAAACACTAAAGCGTAGCAGACAAAAGAAAAAATACTATTTTAAACTAAAACGGAGCAGACCAACGAAAATGCTGTTTCAAATTGAAACGTGACAGACTAATGAGAATGCTATTTAAGACTAAAGCGTGACAGAATGACGAAAAAGTTATTAAAAAGTACAGCGTGACAGACCGACAAAAATAGTATTTAAAACTATAGCGTGACAGACCAAAGACAATAAAATTGTAAACTAAAGCGTGACAGACCGATGAAAATTATATTTCAAATTGAAGCGTGACTGACCATAGAAAATGCTATTTAAGACTAAAGCTTGACAGACCGACGATAATGCTATTTCAAACTGAACAGTGATAGACAAACGAAAATGCTGTTTTTTAACTAAAGCGTTATCTGCAGACTGACAGAATGAAGACAATGTCGTTTCAAATTTACGCGTGAGAGACTCATGTACATCTGAAATAGTTTTTACTCATGCAAGACAAATGATACAACCGCTTTTTATAACATGTTTAATGAAGTTGAATGATCGTTTGTTGAAAGATGAAAGTGAAGCTCATGAACAGATTAGGAATGATTCACGGAATGATCGCTTGTTGAAAGATGAAGATTAAGCTCATGAAAAGATCAGGAATGATTCACGGGATGATCGCTTGTTGAAAGATGAAAGTGAAGCTAAAGAAAAGAGTAGGAATGATTCACGGAATGATCGCTTGTTGAAAGATGAAGTTGAAGCTCATGAACAGATTAGGAATGATCCACGGAATGATCGCTTGTTGAAAGATGAAGGTGAAGCTCATGAACAGATTAGGAATAATCCACGGAAGGATCGCTTGTTGAAAGATGAAGGTTAAGCTCATAAAACGATCAGGAATGATTCACGGAATGATCGCTTGTTGAGAGATAAAGGTTAAGCTCATGAAAAGATTAGGAATGATTCATGGAATGATCGCTTGTTGAAAGATAAAGGTTGAACTCATGAAAAGATTAGGAATGATTCATGGAATGATCGCTTGTTGAAAGATAAAGGTTGAACTCATGAAAAGATTAGGAATGATTGACGGAATGATCGCTAGTTGAAAGATCCAGGTGAAACCTATGAAAAGATTAGGAATGATCCACAGAATGATCGCTTGGTAAAAGATGAAAGTAAAGCTAATGAAAAGATTAGAAATGATTAACGGAATGATCGCTTATTGAAATATGAAGGTGAAGCTCATCAACAGATTAGGAATGATCCGGGGAATGGTCGCTAGTTGAAAGATGAAGGTGAAGCTCATGAAAACATTAGGAATGATCCACGGAATGATCGCTTGTTAAAAGATGAAGGGCAAGCTCATGAAAAGATTAGGAATGATCCACGGAATCATCGCTTGTTGAAAGATGAAGGTTAAGCTCATGAAAAGATTAGGAATGATTCACGCAATTATCGCTTGTTGAAAGATGAAGCTGAAGCTCATGAAGATTAGGAATGATTCACGGAATGATCGCTTGGTGAAAGATGAAGTGGAAGCTCATGAAGATTAGGAATGATTCACGGAATGATCGCTTGTTGAAAGATGAAGGTGAAGCTCATGAAAAGATTAGGAATGATTCACGGAATTAACAATTTGGTTACTTGTGAGGACGTTTTAACATTGGAATCTGTTAGTATTGGATGGGAAGACGACTATGTTTTCATCTGCAGAGAAGCAGTTTCGCGACAATGTGTTCTACAGACGGTAAGCCTTTGCGAACAAGTTCTGTTCTTGTAAATTTACCCTGTCGTAAGGCACATGAGAAATAGAAATAAAGTTATTTGTCGTTGTGGTAGAAAGCGAGTTCTTGCTGCGAATGTTTTATAAGGAAAAACCAGCGATTGGAGCTCAGCCAAGCACCTTCTATAACAGTAAAGATAGAATATACACATATATATATATACATATATGTATATATATATATATATATATATATATATATATATAGAGAGAGAGAGAGAGAGAGAGAGAGAAAGAGAGAGAGAGAGACAGACAGACAGACAGGCAGGCAGACAGACAGAAAAAGAGAGAAAGAGAGAGAAACTAGCAACGTCTCTTCTGGGAGAAAAAGAGTGTGGGGAACGGAAGATATCACCTCCCATGGGATGGCGAACTCGATATTATCTATACAAAACAATGAAAATGTTTTTTTGTTTTTTTTTCAAATTTAAGCGTGACAAACCGCCAGATGCATAAGTCTGTCATAGTGACGCTGGGACGCACCTGTCAACAAAGTGGTTGGGGAAAGGGGTGTTTATTTCGAGAGACAAGCTGATATTACCACGATTTTTAAGATGCGTAATGAACGGTTCACTCTTGGACAACTTTTATTTCTTCCTTTCCGGACATTTACGATGTCATTTGAATATCGCAAAATCTTTCCAGTTGTAAACATCGACACATAAAAACGATAAATCAACAAAAGAAATAGAATTCAAACAAGAGTCATAAACTCAACGACGCGTCCATCATTTTTTTATGTCCGTCTTTCTGATTGTTTTTCATGAGAGGCTTTTTCTTACTTTATTACCGACAAGGTTTGCGACTAAAACAATTACTGGCTTTTGTTACGTTGAAATAGCGAAGTATAAACAAATACGTTCGTTCAGCGATTATATTGATTCACTCTGCATCCATGTCGAGGTGGTTACCTTCGGTTTTCTGTTTCTTCAAAATACCCAACAATTACCAAAATACAGCTGTTTAGATATTTTTATAACCAACAATTTACAACAACTTTTACAATTAATGGATTTTGCTTCTATTCATAGAAACGAATGAATTGTCGGATGCAATTTTACGACAAAATGTTTCTGACACGTTTTATTCCATACAGACGTCTTCACGAAGAGACAAACGTTTTTTAGAATCTAGCAGAATATACGTGCAAAGAGTGGTAAAATAAAAGCTCCGAACAGAACACTTTAGCAGCATTACCAAGATTATAGTCAAGATATAATGCTACGACACCTTATCTCTAGAAACATTATTCCAATGTTGATCAAAATTCATTACATTATTTTCATTCTAGAAAATGTAAAAATGTAAGGGTTCTTTAAACGAAATTGAAATTCAGAATTTTAGTTGATTGACGTCTGATGAGTATGGATGAAATTTAAGGCAAATCTGAAATATTTGAATATTCAAATCGAAGGTTGCGTCTTTTTATGACCGTAAGACCCTTTAAAATACTACAAAGCAACTGCGACTTTTTAAAGATGCATTAATTGATGTCTAATACCATAACATATTACAAAGATGTAAATTTAGGTATACAAATTTTAACGAAAGCTTGCATGTATTCTTTACTAAATTAAACTAAATATAGCCCACATAACTTATATTTACGCCTATCAATTGTGTTCCAAAATTCTTAATGATCGGTTAATTACTTCACTAGAATAGGAGTGAATCTTGTGCGTACTAATATATGAAAATATACATATTCCTCATTTTATAGAATCAGATATAAAACGAAAGAAATCATTTCACATCTTGTAAAGGAGCTATAGAAATAGGTTTTATAGGATGAATATTCTATATGTTACAAACAATGATTAACATATATTACTGTTTGATAAGCAAAGAACCCAAGCGACTCTCCGATACGCACGTTACCAGTCTTCAATTATGCAGTTAATATCTTTATAGGTATACCGCCCCCATCCCAGCACGTCCAACAAGCGACGCAGAAATATTTAACATATGTTTCCATTTCCGGCAAGTACAAATGGCTCGCGATCTTATTCTGGGTTTGTGCACCCCGAGATGTCCCGCTAACAGTATCTCGTGTGTCGTTAGCAATATATAGTTATTCGATATGTGTTTGACACTACTACCCGCTCTCACGTTGATCCATTTTCCGACCCGAACAAGCAAAGTATCTACTTTCTTCTGGATTTGCCATTCCTATGGCAATGGTTTTCCACCTTGTTTTCGATACTCTCCTAAGCTTAAGTCCTTCTGAAAGGGATTTCGCTCTGAATGCTAAGTTTCTCTTCAGAATATAAGAAATATAAGTATGTGTTATAATAAAAATGAAAATGTCCATTGAGTGAGAAAACAACGAGAACTAATAGTTGTGACAAGGACAGTGACCATTTTGTACGAGCTGGGGTTCCTAACATTCATAAGATTTGTGCCAGCCTTCTATTGTCCTCATAGGGAGGCAAGTAACATCGAAAACACCGCACTTCAAATGTAACTACGGAAAACAGGTTGCGTCAATCAAACTTGAGCCGACAGAATTGGACATAAATATATATTATATATATATATATATATATATATATATATATATGCATACATATACATATGCATATATATAAATATATATGCATACATATACATATGCATATATATAAATATATATGCATACATATACATATACATATGCATATATATAAATATATATAAATACAAATATATGCATATATCTATATGCATACATGTGTAACAAGGATAGTGACTATTCTGTATCAGATTGGGTTCTCCACATTTATAAGCCTTGCGACAAACACTAATACCCTAGGAAGGAGGTAAGTAACATCGAAAACAACTTATTCCAAATGTGACTACGAAAAGGTTTGCGTCAATCAGACTTCAGCTGACCGAATTTGACAAGCGTGTGAACGATAATTTAGCAGAGGTGACGTCGGACGGAGAAATCAGTCAGTCTGTATGGAATAAGCGCGATGGGCAGACATATTTGAGATGCCTTCAAATCGGTTTGAACGAAGTAGCTCGCAACTAATAAAGATCTCTTCCTGTCCTCTATTGTTTGGAAGCAGATCACGACTCGGCTGAAAAAAACCTTCTTCTTGTATTAAGAATGTGTTCTTTGATTATCATCGTTTGTGGTTTCTGTGCCGACTTTTTATTTCAGATCGATATTGATCACCGTCAGGCAAGATCACTTCGAGCTGATGAACATCTAAACGCCGAAAGAAGCAGGTCTGGTTTTTAATTATAATGAATTTAATTGCTGGTTTCCCGACCGGTAACGTGAGTATCGGAGCTCTCTTTTGGCTCGTTACTGTATGTAACAACCAGATACTCCCTAAGATGGAGTACTACTCTCTATCTGGAGAGGTGCTGCTCGGGACAGTGTATAAAATGGACTTCGCAATTTGGAGGGTGATTTTTGTTTGCCCCTACAGCCTCTTTCAAACACAAGAGTTCTTGCTAGCCTATCTCTACTCTATCATTATGGTAGGTGTAGGTGCAATGGTAGGTACTCGACTGATCTCACCCCCCCCCCATGTAAGGCATTAACAGCAAGAACACATCCAGTTACAACGACAGTAAATAACTTTTCATTTCTCTCTCTTTAGAAAAAAACAAACGAAACTTCCATGAACAAAGTGTATTTCCTAGAACATCCCATTTGTGGACCTAGATACCACGAAACTGCTTCCCAACCGACTGCAGCATAGTTGTCTTTAAGTCTAATGTAAACAAATACTTGTTGGACCGCCCTTTTGAATAATCAATTCCTCCTAAGTAATCTTCTGCCGATTCCACCCATTTTTCCGGTACTCCTTTTATCACGATTGTCGGCCAACTTACAATCTCTTTAACTCTTTTCCTTGAATGGCCCCGGGCCTTGATAAACGAAGACCCATTAGTAAAACAAACAATATAAATAATTTTGAAACTGTAAATTTGAATCAACGTCTGAGTTTCCATTGAAAAACACTTGAGAGAGAGACTGATGCGAGTAGAAGGACTCTCGACTTCGAAGGGAATTAAACAAAAGCTGGTTGAAATAAAATCGAGTTTCAAGCGAACGAAATAATTCTTATTTTTTATGTGTAAATAAACGTGATGCCGAAAGGTGCGAGCAATAATTATGAAGTTATTTTTTTATTTTAAAAGACTTCATTTTAAAACAAAATGAATCAAGAAAGACAACAAAAAAGCAATCGCAATTATCTTGAACTTAAATTTTGATCGAATAAATCAAAAGTCAGGGCAAAATTGAAAGTTTAAACGGTGAAAAACATGAAACAACGACGATGAGATGTGTTTAAATCTAATAAGCTTATGGCGATTAATTACAACTGAAATTCTAATTAAAAATATTTATTTATTAGAATTGTAAGCGAGAAAATAAACAGCAGGGGGCGGGGAGTGTAAAAGAGCCGGGTGGCAGAGAGTTCATCAAAACAGAAATTGAAGAAAACAAAAGCGGATATCTTCAGATACGTCCATTCAACAGGTGCGTTTTGCGATCAATATGCTATTTTATACTTCAGTGTGACTGAGCAATAATAATGCTATTTTAATCTTAATTGTGACAGACCAATAATAATGATATATAAAAGGTTCAGTGGGGCACATTCATGTGTTTTCAAACCTGTGACGTTTCCATTCAACATGTGCGACTTTCGATTAATATCCTATTACAAACTGAAACGTGACCGCCCTTTCAACCAACCCAGCAACGAACTAAGCTTAATGTAGAGATTCAAGTGTGCACTTAAAGCTAAGCAATTGTGGCAAACGTCACCAAACACAGGCGATCGGATGATCATTACTAAGAACTGTTATTCTTTTTCTCTTTAATTTAATTTTTTTACTTTTATTTTGCGTCGGTTCTTTGTCTGCGACTAAAAGCAATAAATAAAGAATCGTTTTGTTGTCATAGAAAATTCAAAGAGGGAAGACATTAATTAAAGTAACGACACTAATTAAAGGGTTTCCATTTTAGAAAAGTCGGTATTCTTGAGAAAAAAAAACATCGATTAATATCGAAGACATTTCTGTGATAAGCGATTTATGGAATATAAATCTCTTCATTTTAGAATAATGATTATTTTTTTTATTTGTAAAAGATCTATCTGAATGTGCATGTTTAATTGTGCAATTATTTTCAGATGATGTAAAATGTCTCGTTGGATTATTATCGCAACCAGCCTCTGTCCCATCACTGCAATGTCGAACCCCTCTGCTTATTTTACAAGTACTTACACTGAATATGCATCGAGGAATTTACTGGATGTGTACCCCACCTCGTAAATACCCCCGACTCCCTACTAGCAGCAAAATCCCACCCTTCGTTGTGGAGGTCCCCAAATGCCAGACAACCTTCTACTCTAATAGCTTCTTTCCTCGGTTTTAATGCCTTTTCAATGCCCCCCCCCCTCACCCACGCTCCGTGTTTCCCCGACTGTACAAACATGCCGAAAGTTAAATGTAACAAACATCTTGCTGCAAAAATATTCCCTGTTAAAGCTGAATAAATATTCCCTGTTTAGCTGTATAAATACTCCCTCTTAAGGGTCAATAAATATTCCCTGTTTAAGGTGAACAAATATTCCCTGTTAGAGGAAAATACATATTCCTTGCTTGGAGTGAATAAATATTTCCTGTTTGGGATGATAAAATATTCTCTGTTTAAGCTGAATAACTATTCGCTGTTTTAGGTGAATAAATATTTCGTGTTTGAAATTAGATATTCCCGTGTTGGGGAAAATATATATTCCCTATTTAGGGTGAATATATATTCTTTGTTTGAGTTAAATAAATATTCCTTGTTGTAGGTAATATATAGTCCCTGTTTGAGTTCAATTAATATTCTTTTTTCTTCGTTGTGAATAAATACTTCCTGTTTTGTTGAGTTAATAAATATTCCATGTTTAAGTTGAATAATTATTCTTTGTGTAGGGTAAATAAATATTCCCTGCTTGGAGTGAATTAATATTCACTGTTTGAAGTTAATAAATATTCACTGTTTGATGTGAATAAATATTCCCTGTTTGGGGTAAATATATATTCCCTGTTACGAGTCAATATGTATTTCATTTTTGGGGGTGAATAAATATTCCCTGATTAAGCTGAATATATATTCCCTGTTGTGGGTTAATAAATATTCTTTTTGAAGTAAATAAATATTTCCTTTTGGAAGTGAAAAAATATTCCGTTTTAGCTGAATAATTATACCAATATTTTAGCTGAATAACTATTCCCTATTTTGGATGAATAAATATTCTCTGTTTAGGGGTAAATTAATATTCCCGGTTTCAAATAAATAAATATTTTCTGTTTAGGGGTAAATTAATATTCCCGGTTTCAAATAAATAAATATTCTCTGTTTAGGGGTAAATTAATATTCCCGGTTTCAAATAAATAAATATTTTCTGTTTAGGGTTAACTATTCCATTTTCAAGTGAATAAATATTGTCAGTTTGAGGTGAATAAATATTCCCTATTTTGTAAAAATACATATTCCTTATTTTGGGTTTAATAAATATTGCTTGTTAGGGATGAATAACTATTAATTGTTTGAGGTAAATAAATATTTTCTCTTTCGGGTGTATACATATAACCTGTTTGAGGTGAATAAATATTCTTTGTTTCAGGTGGATAAATATTTCCTGTTTGAGCTTAATAAATATTCTGTGTTTTAAGTGAAAAAAAATTCCTGTTCTAGCAGAATAAATATTCCCTATTACTTTTATGTCCTTTTGCGACGACTAAAATCAAGATATAATCATACTCAACTTTATGTCTTCAATCCTTATTCTAATTTTGATCAAAATTCATTACATTGTCTTTTACTTTTTTTCCAATTGTAGAACATTCCTGAAATGTTATGCTTAAGCTTAAGGGGCTATTATAAGAAATTAGAATTAAAGGAATCTTGCTAATTGGTACTGGATGACTATATATTTTATACTTTTAGACTATTATTACTGGTGTTATCTATGTCAGACGCGAGATTAATTAGTGGTGTGTTATCAAAACATGAGAATTTGGACATAATATTGTAATTAGAATTTTTAAAATCGACTTCAAAATCTAGTAGTATGATCTCTATGTTTGCTCACTGCCATTCCCGCACAGAAAGGACGTTGCTAGTCTCTCTCGACGCCATCGCTATTCCTATGGAATGTCCCAACTGAGCTCCAAATTTTGGTTCCTCCTTCTAAGACATTCGCAGCAAGAACTTGTTTTGCTATCACATCAAACAAGACTTTCCTTTCTCTCTCCGTGTGTCTAGTGCCAGGCGAAATTCCCATGGGTAGACCTTCTTTGCAATGGCTTGCCGCATGTAGAACATATTACCGCGAGACTGCTTTTTGCTAATTACAACTTTGTCGTCTTTAAACCTAATGTCAACAAGTTTTTGTCATAAACTGAACCATAAGTTAATACTATTGATCAATGTTAGTAACTCCCATAGTGTTCCTCATCTCTCGGCTGGCAATCATTTCCGTATCGTTAAACCTTATTCTAAATGGCTCTTAGACTTAATAAATGGTTCCCGAATAGTAAAAAAAGTATAAATGTCAGTGGGTGTTCAAACTTTCTCGAAGACCCCTTTACAAAAAACCCTCCCTATAATAAAAAAAACCTGCTGCTACCGTGACAACTGCGGTAAAATAGGGATAATGTAACAAGTTATATCTTCGAAAGCTCACATTTTCATGTAGTTAAGCTCGCACCCTTAAAATAGTGATAATGTGCTAAAATCGTTTGAATCCATTTAGTTTTGCTTGCTTTAATTTAATACATATCAACATAATTCGGCTTATTTAATGTCGAATTAAGTCCTTATTTATTTGCTTCACCACGAGGGCAAAGTTAAACAGCCGATCGGTTTTTAATTTTGGGAAAATCGAGCTTACTAAAACGGGGTACTCTGAATTTGGACAAAAATAAAAATTGACTCCGCCTAGAAAGATTTCTCCTTCACTGATCGAGGTCAGAAAATATAAAGTGTAGTAGCAATGTATATACTAACCTTTGACCTATTTGTTTGCTATAAGGTAAAAATAGAATTTTACTAATTAAGCACAAGGCCATCAAAAGTGTGTAGGAGGTGCTTGATGGTCATCCTACTCTTTCTGTCTTTATCTATCCTACTCTTAGCTAGAATGATCGCAGTCACCACAATACCATATTTATTCTAACCAGCACAACCACAGAAGTAAGCCCCTAAATTCCAACCTCTCCTAACCGTGTTAGAGGCGGTGGCAACATGGTATTGTCAGAGATACACGGCTAACATACCTCTGGGGAAAATCCAGCAGAAGTCTGCATCAGAATTCGTCGTCCTTTCGTCAACTTTGCATATGCATGTGGCAATTAAAGACCTGTCAAACACATACAATATTCGTTTAATGAATACATATCTAATTTTGATATTCCTTTTTTTCCTTTTTCATTAAAATCAAATGGAAACCTTATTTAAGCTCTGTATTTGGTATTTTAGCGTTCATAATATATTTTATCCATCATATTTATTTTGCTTTATCCGTATAAAATGTTCATATTCGACCGATTAAAAAATATTCGACAGATATTTAGTTATATTTTGGTTTGTGCAAAGAGGTAAAAAAAACCCACTAAAATCCAAGCTTGCATTGAATTGTATCCATAGTTAATCGACACCAATTAAGCAAGATTCTCTGAATTTCAATTTCTTAAGAATCCTTTAGCATACGTTATAAATTTTAGATCTTTTCTAGAATCAAAATCCTGCGATAGATTTTGACCAACATTGGAATTAGGATTCTAAACATAAGATTTAGTATATTTATACAATGATTTTAATTTTCGTAAGGGGACATAAATGTGGTGCAAAACTCTTCTGTTCGGGGAATTAATGTGCCGGCTATTCTCCTAGTATATATATATATAAACGTATACATATACCTAACTTATATATATATATATATATATATATATATATATATATATATATATATATATATATATATATATATATATAGTCATCCACGTACAGACTGTTTCGCTGTATTACAGCTCTTCAGTGCGGCTAGATGAGCTATTGCTTCAAGTCATGATCGAAACTCGACCGTCGAGCTTACAGTCATCGCTTTTACCCCTAGCTATCAATCGACACTGTTTGAATGTAAGGGAAATCTCAATGTAAACATTGTCAAGTGCCGGTAGCTCGAATTAGTTTTACCCAATGAGCAATGCCTTAAAGCTAGTAACAGTTGGTGATTTCCTTACAAAAAGCTCTATCCAAGAAAGGGAGCTTGTATAGTCATCCAAATACAGACTGTTTCGCTGTATCACAGCTCTTCAGTGCGGCTAGACTAGCTAGTGCCTCGAGCCAGGATCGGTATAGATTTTGTCATTGTTTTTTTTTTACTGGGGATAGAAACATTTTCCACATCCTAAGCGGTGTCATTAGTCTTGTACTTAAAACAGTAATATCGTAGGTCCGATCCTTGCCCACGTTAGCCACGCTTATGACGACTGACGCCAGAAACACGTGTCCATGGAGTCCGTTTATATATATATATATATATATATATATATATATATATATATATATATATATATATATATTAATTAATTAATTAATTAATTTTTTGATTCCTTTTATATGAACGTAAAAATTAATTAATGTATATATATATTCATTTTTAGATTCCTTTCATATGAATGTAAACATTAATTAATATATATTTATATATATATATATATATATATATATATATATATATATATATATATATATATATATATATATATATATATATATACACGATATTTTGTTTATGTTTGTCTACCTGCTGTGATCCCGCCGTCAAATAATCTGTTTACATAAAAGATGTATACTTGCCTGTTAAATGTCGATGTTATTGAATTTTAGCGTTAACTTGTTTTTGTATTTGATAAATGATCATGTGTTTACATAGCAACAATAATTCGAGTTCATGAAGTTAAACGTTACCTTTAATGATTTTCTGTAATTAAAAAGAACAACATTGTCAGAATTATTCATTGAAACATAAATATTTTTGTTTCAGATTAGTAAAAAATCAGATAAACATTTTAATACAAATACATAAGCTTTATCGAATCGAATAACCGGTAATACCACTTTTTGTGGTATTCGGGCAGCGGTATGCATTCCGCCTTTTACTGAAAGTAGAAGTTTATGGGGAATACAAATTCGAATGCAGTCCCTAGTCAGCATGTATATCCCGGTTAGGTGAGATCACATACAGTGCCTAGTATTCTTAAATGGTCACCCATCTTGTACTGGACAACTCCGATTATCTAATGGGAACCGGCGTGTCAACGTAATTATGCCGTATATAATGTATAAGTAGGGGTGGGACGTAATGGGTGAAAATTTCAGATTCATGCGAGTAGTATTTTTGTGTTCATTTATACATAAATAACACTAAACAATCAAACATTTTGAAAATTTTGCAAAATTCAGAAGGTGTAGGCCAAAAATAACTGTTAGGATTCCACGGGGCTCAAAATCCATCATTTTTCGGTGAAAAAGTGGTTTCATGCGACATTGCAGGTCCTAAAACATCCTCAAAAGCTATGAATGGATATAGATGGTTAAATCTGATATAGTATTTTAATCTAGGACCATTTTCAGGCTGTGAAAGGGTTTTCATGAATGTAGAATAGCCAGAAACTAGTAAAAAAATAGCCAAAATTTCCAACATCAAAGGCTTCACATATGTGGAACACACATACGAGATGTAGAGGTACATGACTGGAGGAGAGAGAGGCAGCGATCAACTGTTCAATTTGGAGATTCTTCTGAACGGAGTCTGTCATGACAACTGTCAGTTTTTCCCAAATCAAAGCTTTATTGCACCCTACTGTCAGAGACAAACGATTAAGTTATGCCAAAAAAAGATTTACAATGTTCGTTCGATGTTCAACTGCCATGTTTAGTGAACGCAGACGAAATTTCTTCCCATTGGAAGTTTGAATCACCAACGATGGCCACTCACCATTTAGTCTTTTGCGGGTTAGGTGTCATAGTGAAAGGTTACCACATCAGATGGAGTAGTATCAAGAAGTGCTAAGGCAGCATCCCTTTCTTCCTGGATTGCCATCAAGTGCTTCATCTTCCGAATCGTCTTTGCTGATAAGAGAACATACTTATATTGTATATATTCTTCCTCAGTGTAAGGTCGTTTATTCTTCGGCGGTTCAACTTCATCTTTTTCAACATCAGCTTTCAGAGCGTAGTTCAAATCCAGATGTTTCTCAGTCGCAACCTTATACGTCATCCGTGCTGCTTCTGGAGAAATATGTGCGGCTGATGAGGAAGCAGCCAGTGCAATCTTGATGGAGTCAGTAAATGTTTTGCTTCCTTCACGGAAATTGAAAGTCATATCTGTCTGAACTCCAACTTCATTACAGCTGACTGTGTTACGTACCCTCCCTGACCGCTGCACATCAAAATTGATATTAGTATCACTATTGTCGAGAGTACTTTTCATTATTGTAACCCTTTCTTCGTCCTCTGTAACTGAAATAGCCAAATCTTGCTCCTCCCTTTCCTCCGTCTCAACAACCATTGATTAATGTTAGTCATCGATATGCATGTTGTCAATTATGACCTTCCTGTTGGGTCCAACTTGATCAAAGAAAAACCGTTTCTCATTTGCATCAAACGTCTCCACATAAACACCCTTTCCCAGAATATTGAAAATAATTAGATTTTTTGTCTTCCATTGAATCAGGTTTGACCTCCTCGATCCATGGCACTTCTGAACTTTGCTATTGTACTCTCTCAAGTATCGATCAAGTTTATCTTTCACTCCTTTTATTGTTGTTAGTTTAATGTCTCTTCCAAATGCTCTTTGCCAGTGAGTCAGCAGACACAGAGAACATTGATGGAGATGCTCTTTCTGTTTTGTAGATCCATAAGTTGGAGCATGATGAACTATGGCCAAAACGCACTCATGTACAGTTGGGAGGTTTTCAAGCAAAGTGAAATCCCAATCATCGTACTGGTACTGTGTTCCACTCATCCTATCTTCTCAACTAAACTGAACTGAAAACAAAAGAAAATAATTGTTATTAAACTGCTTGAATATAATACAATGCAATGGTTTCGACACTACAATGGTTTGAACTATCTACACCCATTCATAACAATTGTAGAGGCTAGGGAACAAATTAGGTTGCTTAACGGAGGATTTTGCCAAATTTGGGCTATTTTTCACTAGTTTTTGGCTATTTTACATCCATGAAAACCCTTTTACAGCCTGAAAATGGTCCTAAATTAAAGTACTATATCAGATTTAACCATCTATATCCATTCATAGCTTTTGAGGATGTTTTAGGACCTGCAATGTCGCATGAAACCACTTTTTCACCGAAAAGTGATGGATTTTGAGTCCCGTGGAGCCCTAACGGTTATTTTTGGCCTGCACCGTCTGAATTTTGCAAAATTTTCAAAATCTTTGATTGTTTAGTGTTATTTATGTATAAATGAACACAAAAAATACTACGTGCATGAATCTGAAATGTTCAACTATAACGTCCCACCCCTAGTATATGCTTTATATTTGCATAAATATTTTGAACGTTGAGATGAATAGAAAACGTGCTGGTTTATTCGTGTTCAACCACTTTTTAAAAATTATGAGGTTATTTCAGGTTTTGTAAAAGTGTTTTAGAGTGTGGAATTCGACTATTCATTATCTGTGAATGATTTTGTTTGATTTGTAGATTTGTGTATTCATTTTTCCTTTTTTTTAAGTTGTTTACAATATTATATGGACAACTTAAAGAGAGTTTTTTTTCAAAGTGTTTGCTTGGCAACAAGTTAATTAACATTTCTATACTGGTTAATTGGTATACAAAAACAATACAATCACATTAACTTATATGATAGAAATGTTTATTCGTATGTGCAGCACAGGTTATATAGTTTTAACGTATTAAAACTATTATGTTTCAAGAAACATTACTTTTGTACTCTTTCTGAATTATTCGTATAACATCTACTTGTTACTTGCGATTTCTCAATCGTTTTGAAATTGGTAGCCATTCGGGCACAGTAGTAGACACTATTATGATTCTTCAGAAATCGACTATGTTATTGGAACCTCTACAGATATGAGATTATTTGATATAGAAAATGTTTCGAATAAGAAAATGTTCGAGATTTGGACTCATTTCGTGATGCTAAGTTTTATATTAAGACCATTTCGGGTAGAACAGTTTTCTAAATTGGAACCCATTCCACAGAATATTGTTTTATATTGGGACTAATTCAGACATGAAAGTGCTATCGATTAGAGCCCAGACCAACAGGATAGTCTTTGAGAATGGGATCAATTCTGACCTGGAAATGCTCTAGATTAGAGATCAGTTCTACAGGGTAGTGTTTGAGAGTAAAACCACTTTTGACATAAAAATGCTCTAGATTAAAACCCAAACCGACAGAGTAGTGTTTGGAAATGGGCCAAATTAAAACAAAGAAGAAACCAGTCGGATAGGGTAGTGTTTGAGAATGGGACCAATTTTTATATGGAAATGATCAAGATTGCGGCGCGGTCCGATAGTGAAGTGTTCTAGATTGGAACCCTGTCCTAAGTGTTGTACTTAAGATTGAGAGCAATTTATACAGGGCCGTGTTCAAGATTTGAACCAAGTATTTGAGATGGGAACCAATTTGAATAAGGCATTGTTCTAGATTGTGAGCCAATCCAACCGGGTAGTGTTTGAGATCAGGAACTATTTGAGCAGGGCATTGTTCGACATTAATATGGCCAGTTTGTGTATATTGGCATCTTTTTGGCCAAAGCACTATTTTATAGTAGCACAAATTCAGATAGAACTATATTCGATATTTATAAATATTCGAAGAGGACATTGTTAACATTGGAACGTGTTCGGACAGAACAGTGACTGAGTGACATATAGTAATGTCCTTATGCCATGTTAAAGTTAAAGCTGCAAAATTGAATAATGTCCTCAGATCTGATTTTTTTCGAAATGCACAATGATATTTAGTAGAAGTAGTGGCAGTAGTAGCTTTCGTACTAGTAGTGTACGTAAGATTAACGATACAACAAAAACAAAAATGGTAGTAGTAGTAGTAGTAGTAGTAGTAGTAGTAGTAGTAGTAGTAGTAGTAGTAGTAGCAGTAGCAATTCTTCACCTTTCCTGCTCTTATTCTTTATTCAAAGTAGCATCACAGATCTGTGGGCAAATTTCTTTTCTCTTCGCTTTCTTGTTTCTCCTTTTTGGCACTTTTTTTCTTGCAATACCATTTGTAGTTGCATTGTTTAAAAAATGTTATTCTTGCCTTAAAGAAATGCTGCCTCAAATGAGTTGCTTTACTTCGTTTTTCGTTTTTATCCGTTGTTGGCAATTCGCTTCCGGTTCCTTCTAAAAGACAAAAAGCAAAAATTATTCAAATAGAAATGGAACAGCAAAGAATCCATTTCATTCCTGACTGCGTAGGAGATTTCTTAGAAATCATCGGTACCGATGAATTCAACCGAACTCTACCGAGCTAATCTCGAAACCTGAATGATTAGGTTAATTTCGGAAGAAAAGATCTACTATATGTCTGTCTTTTTCATCGTTTCTTAAATTATGTAACATTACCAATTCTTCGGATCTTCACAAACATGCATTATATCTCTTCATTTTCGAACTGGTATTTCTTTTATCGCTTTATTCTCTCTCTCTCTCTCTCTCTCTCTCTCTCTCTCTATATATATATATATATATATATATATATATATATATATATATATATATTGAATAACTTATTTCTTCCTGCATACCGTTATTATGGGAGAACATAAAGTCTCTTAACTTAAAGCGAAATAGTTGTCTCAGAAAATAATTTTCAAAAGCACTCGTTCGAATCAAAGACGTCAGAAAATGTGCTCAAATATAGACGTTTAAATGACGATAGCTCAAAACTGCAATGATTCAAAGAAAAATGTTTAAAATGTAAGCGATTCAATGCAACGCGGTTGAAATAAAAACGATTCCTCTAGTTTAAATGAAAGCGATCTCGGTGAAAGGTTTAAATGAAAATGATACAAATGAAAGCGATTCCACTGAAAACTGCTAGAATAAAAGTGGTTTAAATGAAAGCGGCTCAAATAAAATTGGTTAATTCAAATTAAACCGGTTCAAATGAAATCGGTTCAAATTTAAGTGACTAAAATGAAAATGGCTCAAAATTAATCGATTCAAATAAATATGGTGAAATAAAAGCTGTTTAAATAAAAGCGATTGAAATGAAAATTGTTCCACTGACGCCTGTTTAACTAAAAGAAACTCAATTAAAAATATGATTTTTAAATAAAAACGGGTAAAATATTAAACGATTTAAATAAAAGTTGCTGAAATGAAAACGGTGCAAATGAAGACAAATAATATGAAGGCGAGTCAAGTGAAAACTGTTCAAATAACATATAAAGCCAGTATTTGACAATGTATGGAGTATTGTTACCAAATATGGACTTGGACATGTTACAAGAAAGAGACGCTAACCTAATAAGTTCTGCACTGTTTACCAAGCCTCAGCTCCTGTCTCATCGCCGCAATGTTGCATCACTGTGCTTGTTTTAGTTTTAAAGGTACTTCCAGGGAATGTGCTCTGACGAACTTACTGCACCTGTACGCTCCATGTAAATACACCCGAGTAACCCGAGTAGCAGCAAAATCACCCCCTTCACTGTAGATGTCCTCAGATACTGTAATGCTTTCTACTTTAATAACAGCTTTCCTCAGACCGCTTCCCTTTGGAATTTCCTCCTTCGTTCCTGTTTCCTCCGACTTACCAACATGCAGAAATGTAAACAAACATCTTGCGACACAACTCCCTGCTCAGCATCCTCTCTATAGATCTGGCGATTAATCATAGTAGCCCTTTACGACTAAGTGACAACATACAATATACAAAATAAATCCATGGAATGTTTTGGTACCCTTCTTCTAACCTAAATATCCCCCGACGAACCCTACGAGCAGCAAAATCACCCGTTTCACCCTCGATTTCCCCAGATGCTGGCCAATTTTCTATTCTAATAACTTCTTTCCGCGACCCGCTTGCCTCTAGAATTCCCTGCTTGATCACTGTTCACCCGACTTACCAAAATGCAATAATTTAAATGTAATGTGAACAAACACCCTGCCGCAGAACTCCCCACTTCGGATCTCCCCTATAAATCTGGTTTCTAATCACAGTAGTCCCTGACGTCTTAGTGGCCATATGCATCGTTTCGGATGAATGAATGTAAATAAAAACAAAAAGAAACATGTTGATATACTGTAAACTCTGCTTCGAAAAATAGCAATAAATCGAACAAACCAATCAGCATGACTTTTATCAAATTGCAGACATAAAAATAAATATGTACGAAACCTAAACCACAAAACACATGATTCGAACGACTAAAATAAATGAATGAACTAAAAATCGAAAAAGCAAAATGTAAATAAAGAAGCAGTAAATATATATATATAAAGCTTAATTTCTGAGTATTAGATGTTTGTGTGTTCCCTATAGAAACAACTGCTAAGTATCTACCTAAATCTACAAGTGTATTCTTATGGAAGATTTATCGAATAAGACAATAGAAATGTTCCCGAATATCCAAGTGTACACCGAACGTGGCTATAAGGGCATAACCCCCTTAAAACTGTAAATATATCCTATTTCTTTTGAAATCTAAATTATATGTATAACATTTTCTGATGAATACAATGGAAATGGTCGTGAAGTTCCAAGTGTCTTTCTAACGTAAAGAAGCTATGGTGGACCAAACCTCTTTTTAAAACTTCAAACATATCCTATTTTGATGAAATGTATATCATATGTATAAACTTATCCGGGAAAAATAATCGAAGTTGTCCCAAATCTCTACGTTACCCTCCATGTGCAGAATATCTACATTCTGTTACCTCGAAATGACTAATGAGGACATAACCATCTTAAAACTTCAAATACGTATAAACCACTAGAGAGTTTTCCAACATTTCAGCTTCTTCCGGCGATATTAGGGTGCAAAACAGGATGAGGGGGGCAGTTGAAACCAAGTAATATGGTGTTATGAGCATAGTGAAAAAGTACATAGCAGTGACACTCATTCAATACCGAGCAACGTCGTGTCTTCTTGCTAGTAAATGATAAATAAATGAAACAAATACGTAATTTATTTAGAAACACACAAAATAAATAAATACATTAAGAAACCTCTTTAAAAATGTAAACAATCTAGTTAAAAAATAACCCGCGACAATTCAGTACGCAAACCTGAACCGACAAATGAACAGGTTACAAACGAATAGCCCAACGTATTAAAACAATCATGAAGCAAATTATTAGTGCCAGAACTGTGGAATAGATAGAGCCAAGACGATGAAGTAATAACTATGGGCGAGAGGACGACTAAATAAATACGGTCAAGGGGACGTGTAAAAAAAATAGGATTAAGGGGACGTGGGAAAAATAGGGTCAAAGGGACAATGGAAAAAATAGGGTCAAGTGAACAAGGGAGAAATAGGGTCCAGAGGACAAGGGAATAAATATGGTCAACTAAAACGAAGGAATAAATAGGGTCGAAATAACCAGGGCATAATTAGGGTCAAGAGGACGAGGAAGTAAATAAGGTCGAGAGGACGAGGAAATAAATAGGGTCAAGGGCACAAGGGAATATATAGGATCAAGTGGACGACGAGATAAATAGGGTCAAGGGGACAAGGGAATAACTAGGGTCGAGTTGACGAGGGAATAAATAGGGTCAAGGGGATAAGGGAATAAATAGGATCAAGTGGACGAGGGGATAAATAGGGTCAGAAAGATGAGGGAATAAATATGGTCAGCAAGACGAGGGAATAAATAGGCTTGAGGGGGCGAGGAAATAGATATGGTCAGGAAGAAAAGGGAATAAATATGGTAATTTAGAAGAGAAATTAAATAAGGTCAAGAGGACGATTGAATAAATAGGGGCGAAATGACGATTGAATAAATAGGGTCGAAATGACGATTGAATAAATAGGATCGAAATGACGAGTGAATAAATAAGATCTAGAAGATAAAAGAGTAAATGGGATCAAGAGGACGAAGGTAAAATAGGGTCAAGAAGGCGAGATAAATAATTAGGGTCAAGAGGACGTGGGTATAATAGGACCAAATGGACGAGGGAATAAATAGGTTAAGAAGAGGAAAGAATAAATATGATCAACAAGGCGAGTGAATAAATTGAGTCGAGAAGAAGAAACAAATAGGGTCAAAGGGGCAAGGGAATAAATAGGGTCAAGAGAGCAAAGGAATAAATCAGAAAATTTAAAACCATACGATGTTGAATTTCTGCTTCCAAACTCGTATTAAAATGCATAAAAACCGTAAAGATTGTATTTACATCAATTAAATGATCAGATGCTCTTTGATACTGGAGTAAAACTTTAAGATGAAACAAATTGAATATTAATATTTGTTAGAAAGTTCTATCTGACAGGGTTATCGTCTGCAAAGTCTGCTGCTGAACACAGTTCTGATTTTAAGAAGTGAATTTTTAGATCAAATTTAAAGTAAATATGAAGTACATTAAATCTTCTAAAGTGGAGGTGATGCATGTATCATAAAAAAACTCGTTTAATTACTACCAAGAATCTGAGATTTGGTGAATTAATTGATGTCTAATACCTATAGTTGACAGTTCACAAAAATTAGTAGTATCGGAATATTCACGAAGAGCGTTCACTCCCTCTCTCTCTCCTCAGAAAACAAAATTAAATAAAGTATATCCGATGTAACCCACCATTACGCTTAGCAGCTGTGTTCCAAAATTCATAATGATTGGTTAATTAGTTTAAGGGTAAATTATATAAAAAATTTAAGCTTATACACTTACCAAACTTAATATATATATATATATGTATATATATATAATCTCAAACACTCATATATTTACAACACACACAACCAAGCACACGCATATATATATATATATATATATATATATATATATATATATATATATATATATATATATATATATATATATATATATGAGAGACATATAAATATATACACTCATTGGACAAGAAATCTCGACATTTTCTTTCAAGTAATATCAGGCATGCAGTTCTTCTTAAGAAATAAAAAATATAAGCACGACCCTCGAGGGATAACATTGTATGACTTATCGAAAAGAAATGGTGGCGTTTTCTGTTCCTAAAGCTACAGCGATTCTCTCAGAAGGAAAAATAAGGATCGATGTTGTTGACGTACTTTTTCTGGGGGAGATCGAATTACAATCAGCGAATGACTGATCTTGCGACACACAGGCAGGTAATCGAATTTCGATCATATCAATCATCCTTGTTCGAAAGCTATCACGCGACATACGAATATTTACTTCACTCTCTCTCTTATTTATATATATATATATATATATATATATATATATATATATATATATATATATATATATATATATATGAAAAACAAACAAACGGAGAAAACAATTTTTTTGTCTTTTTCACACACCTTGTCCGTCACTGTATTTCATTTTATGATATATCGTGCATTTTATTCTTATATATATATATATATATGTATATATATATATATATATATATATATATATATACTAATGATGATAGAATTAACGATAATTGAAGTATAGTAAAGTAATCTATCGCGATACAGTAAAGCTCAATACGTTGAGTAGAGCAATCAATTTTAAAGAAAGAAAGATGAAGATAAAGAGTTGCATAAAATTTCATAAAGTTACATAAAATTAATACATATTTTATTACATCGAAAGTTCAGATGCATTTGTATTAATTTTATGTAACTTTATATAATTTTATGTAATTTAATGCAACACTTTATCTTCATCTTTCTTTGATTAAAATGAATTGCTCTACTCAACCTATTGATCTTTACTGTATCGCGATAGATCACTTCAATTATCGTTAATTCTATTATCAGTAGTATTCAAGCTCCGGTTGAGCTTTTTATATCTATCTTGATATGTTCTGCAAGGAGTTCCTCCCACTTTCTGCTAAAAACATCCCCACCCCCTCCCAAGATAATTACAGGAACAAACTCATCCAGGCAGTGAGAAATTTCATAATAAACGTGAGATAGAAAGCCTTCCATTACGACCTGCACGTTAGAAAGCCGAAACACGACAGATCTACCGGAAAAAATACACCCTAAACGGAACCCAATATCCCATTGAACTCATATAGAGAGGAAAAGAAAAAAGATAGAATAGCCGCAGCTCATTACGGCTTAAAAACTTTATCATTCCCCAGGCAAAATGACAATTTAGATAATTTCGAAAGCGTCTAATTCAACGTAATTAAGAAAATCAAATTCAAAGAACATAATAATATATCCCACCCGATTGTAAAGAAAACAAAAAAAATTGCCAAAAAAGTCAAGACGCACCCTAACATAATCGTTCCAGCGGACAAAACTAAAAACTATTACAAACTAGATTACACCTCCTACATAAATGTAATATATAAAGAACTAAATAAATCGTACAAAACCGCACCCCCAAACTTTAACCAATATAAACGCAGAGGCTAAATCTCTATTTACTTCATTGAACATCACAAACCACGCTGAAATAGTCACCCCGGCCACCCCTAGATTCTCCCTTAAAGACCACACAATGGATTTCCATGATAACCCCTCAATTAGACTTATCTGCCCTTCTAAATCAGACATAGGAATAATTAGAAAATAAATCTTAGACAGAATTATCCCAGACATTAAGAAGAAATTATTCTTCTCACTATGGTAATCATCTAACGTTGTAATAGACTGGTTCCTTAACCTTAAAGATAAATCCAGATTGAACTTCATTACCTTCGATATAAATAACTATTACCAATCAATATCCCCAATCCTCCTTAATAAGGCACTAATATTAGCTAAAAATAACTCTGACCTCACCGACATAGAAATCAAATTAATACTACTAGCTAGAAGATCCATACTTCATTTTGACGACAAATACTGGACCAGGAAAGATACCCCTAATAATTACGACATCGTTATAGGGAATCGGCCTCAGCCCAAGTTACAGACCTAGTAGGCCTCTTCATCTTGCATGAACTCAGACAGGGATTTGATAAGTTGCACGGGGGGCTGTACCGAGATGATGCCCTATTCGTTTCTAAAGATAGACCTATAATTTACAATAAAAATATTAACCAATTGCATACCTTCTTCAATAACTTCGGCCTCACAATATCCATCGACCAAGGGAAAAAACTTCCAATTTCCTCAATATCACATTAGACTCCGAAGCTTACTCCTCCTACCACAAACCCAACCTAACGCTATTCTATGTGCATAAACACTCTAACCACCCTAAATCGATAATAAATTCAATAGTCCCCTCTGTCTCAAATTGAATCTCTAAACTATCAGCTAACAAAGCAATATTCGACCAAAATTCAATTTTTTACAACAATGTCCTGCTTAATTCGGGATACCCAGACAAAATAACCTATAAACAAGAACGCCTCACGCACCATCAGCCACACCGCAACATAATCACACACAACATGACGCAGAGACATAGTAATTATAATAATAGAAATAATAATTATAATACGAACACGAATAACTCAAATAACACCAAATATAAGGAACACATTAACCAACACCCTGAAAATACATGCAAACGATTAAGGAGAAAGAAAAATATCTGGTTTAACTCTCCGTACAATAACAATGTAAAAACCAATATCCCTAGGGAATTTTTCAAAATAGTTGAAAATTCATTTAGATACCCACACAAATACAATACCATCCTAAATAAAAAATAATATCAAGATATCGTACTCCACAATGCCTAACATAGCACAAACCATAATAAGCACTAACAACGAGAAAATCAAGCGTGCCCAATCAATTATTACCCCAGCTAGTCCAGATACACCAACTAATAATTGCAACTGCTACAACCCATCAACATGTCAATTAAGTAATAACTGCATACACAAAGATGTGGTCTATGCATGTACCGTAACCAAATTACTCCAACGCACCACTGACCTAAACAATACCACCGAACCTACATCATCGCGATCCACAACCCCACCTAACTCTAGAAACCCAAAACCGAACCACCCTAACAACAACATGATGACCACGACCAGAATCAACCCAGTAACTGACAGAATAGCTAACCCTAGGATATATACATCTTAGGATCGACCTCACAATTTATAAAATCCAGAATCTCCTTCCATACTTACTCATTCAATAACAATACCAATAACAACACCTCTATAACTGGATTAATCAAAGATTTTAAATCAAATAACATCCAATTTTCCCTAAAATGGTCTATACTTAAAAAATCAAAGTCCTACACACCGGGTACAAAGAATTGCCACCTATACACATCTGAAGCACTAATGATACTCACAGCTGCAAGAGAGAAAAACGTTATAAACTCAAGAAATGAGATCATTTCCAGATGCCAACATGAGAGGAGATTTAAATACGTCCAGCTTGTAACCCCAATAGACACCCCCCAGAACACATAAATAACATAACCCGACATCGTCTTGCCCCCTAGATATCTAGATTGTCCTCACTTCCCTATTAGAGTTAATTTTAACCCAATAGCAAAGCATATAGTTAATTACCCAACCATACGACTTCTTAGCATCGATCTTCCACTACAGATAGACCCCAATACCCCACCCACCCCTCTCAACAAATATCAACATAATACTAAAAGCTAACAGCTTAGTAATACCTCCTGGCGGTCAGATAATTCAATATGATGTAATATAAGTTAATATAATATCCATCTAAGTGCTTACACCGAATTTCACCTTTTAATCTCACTAGTTAACATAATTTAATATAATATTAGTCTACGCAAAATTATAACCTGCCTTCAGAATAAAACACTCACATTTTTTTAATACATCTGCTCTGAAAGTAATATTCCTCCTTTTGATGATGATAATAATAATAATAATAATAATAATAATAATAATAATAATAATAATAATAATAATTATAATAACAATAATAATAATATCAATTATTAATCCCACTCACAATATCCCTCTATCTGATAGCAAGTAGAAACCTTTCGTTCACCCAAAAATATAAGCAAGTGAATTTCTCCCTATCTCACAGGCACACTTTTAGCTGACAACTCAAATAAAAACTTGAATTTATAGACCGTACCAATCCCTCAACCCCACCCACACCACCACACACACCATTAAAACATAGGATGTACGCATTATTCCTTTTTCACTTCGGTGGATCCAATTCTGTTCTCTTTAGTCGGCAAAGGCTTCCTACCAAAAGCAGAATATGTAAGATAATATATAAATCTTTTGAAACATATTTCTGGCGAGGAAGCCAGGTTTTTGAAGGCAGATATGAACTTTTCCACATAGCGCCTTTCAACAGACAATCTTCACCTCGGATTTGCCGAATTGGATATTTAAAATACTAGTCCAGGATTTTTACTTGTAACTTGTAACTAAAAGGCGGATTTGCCGAATTGGATATTTAAAATACCAGTCCAGGATTTTTACTTGTAACTCGACGGAACTATAAACATAACGGAGTACGAATCCATACGGACCAAGTGAGATATTTTTGAATCCTCTACCTCTTACTTCAAACCCTGTAAAAATTGTTAAAAAACTTTCTCCAATTTTACAAACTTTTGCTATTCTGCTATCTGCACCATAGCGCCCACTTTTGACTTCGAAAATGGCTACTCAATATTGCTCATTTTTCCTTCCCGGTCATTTATCTCTTTATCCCCAACCTTTATTTTTTATTCTTTAATTTTTCAAAGGTAAATGGAACTAGGTGATATTTATTTATTACAAATACCGCATTACCAAAATGTATTATTAAGACCCCTTTAGGCGAAGCTTTACATTTTCACTGTTTCTATAATCAAAATAATGTAATGAATTTTGATGAAATTGAAATAAAGATACTAGACTTAGCATAAAGATTCAGTAGTATTATATCCTGATTTTGTCTTCAATAAAGTGGTGCTAAACTGTTCTGTTCCAGGAATTAATGTTACCCTTCCAGGGATGGGTATCCTTTTAATATATATATATATATATATATATATATATATATATATATATATATATATATATATATATATATATATATATATACATATATATATATATATGAGAAAGGAAGGATGAGGGTAATCCGACGTAATGGGAAATGTAAAAGGAAAAACCAAAATATGTTTTTTTTGTTTTTTTATTTATTCGTCAACGTTTCGTCTTTATTTGTAAGACTTCCTCAGGATGATAATTTTAAGAAAAATGTCATGCAAGTACATAGAAATGTTGGGGTGACATGTTGGGTTAATGAGAAGAAATAGTAGCCACTACTGGGAGCGTAGGACTAAGGTCCGGGCTGAGAGAAGTCGGTGGCAGGGAGTGAAATGAATGTGGATGGCTGTGAGTGGAAAAGGGGAGGAGTGGTAGTGTTAGTGAATTTGCCTTAGGGTGGGAGAGAGAGGAGGGGGCTGCTGAGGTTTTTTTGTGGTGAGGTGTAGCATGGATTTTGAGGGGCTGGGGAAAGAGGAGGGGAGGGGGGAAGCTCTGTGTCTTTGGTGTGTAGGTAGTATCATAATTTTAGAAAAAGATTTGAAGAAATGAAGATGATTTGAAAGTGGGCGAGGTGGGTGGGTGGGTAAGAGTATTAACGGAGAAGTCGAAAGGGTGAGTTGGGTGAGGGGGAGAGGGGAGATTTTGTTGTGGTTAGGTGTGAAATTTTTGGAGGGTGGGAGTATTGACCAGATGGCTATGTCAGGAATGTGTAAATATAAATGAGATAGAAGGAACGTGTACTTATATTCACACATTCCTTAAAGCATTTTCACTAAACTCTGCGTACAATACTTCGCCGTTTATAATTCATATTTATTCTTACTAAAATGTTTCTCTCAAATACGAAATCTTACAAAGAAAGTAGGAAACAATTTCATTCTCCTACAATTAAGTTCTCCTCTGCCACTCCTATTCACCGTGTTATATCCTTAATCGGTATAATTATTTTTAAGCTACCGGTCATCATTTCATATTTAACGAATACTATTTCGTACATACTACACTAGATTATAAAATCAAATAACGAGCGCACCCTTAATTTCACCTAGATTTTACTTGAAGTCCTGAATGTATTCGAGGAATAAGAGAATATCGGAATAATTTTATTTCAACCGTGCAGTCTACTTATTCATAATAAATTTAAGATTACCGAACAGATCACATTTTATTCAAAATTCCGGCTTAGTCTGATAACTAGGCTTTCCGTAAGTAACCTTTTTCTAAAAATCAGTTATTAATATTGTTTTTTTAGTATAAAACACAACGGAAACCCGATAACTCATTTTTCTTGACTGTTTTCTTTTAATGAAAATAAATAAAAACGACTCTTACTTACTTGAAAAGACTGGTTTTGTTTAAACTAAAACAATAAAGAAAATGTATTATTACTTTTTTAAGTACGTTTTTTGGATCTAAAAGAAAAAGATTCGACTTTATACGACCGGTTTCGTTGCTAAAACCAATCATAAAATAGATCGATATTTTAGCCACTTTTTTATTTTAATAAAACAAAAAAAAATCAATTACTCACTTCCAGTACTGTTTTTTTTAAAATTAAAGCAAATCACAGCACTTCTGCAGTTTATTGACCGTGGTATGTTAACGGAACGTGGTATGTTTACGGACCGTGGTATGTTTACGGACCATGCTATTTTTAAATACATTTTTTTAGGCAAATTCAATTTGCACGGTATCCTATAGGTTAAAGTACATAATAGTTTTATTTTAAAAAACTCCCCATGTTAACAATGGGTTTCTTATAATAACGTTATTATTTTAGCACGGTCTGTAAACTGCAAAAGAACATGAAATACAAAATCGATTAATAAATGTGTTCTTTTTTTGTATTAAAACCAAACACGAAATCAACTAATAACTCTTTAGGACTGATGTTTTCTGAAACAAAAAAGACTATCGGTTTGAACCGAACAAAGCCGTAAATACGTAAACAGCTATAAATAGCCGAATGAAAACGAACCGGCGTCAAAATCAAAACCATATGTTACTTTGAATGACAATTTACCTTTTTTCCTTCACGAAGAAATCCCATGAAATAATTTTTACACTAAAGTTAATAGTTAATATTTTTGTTTTTTTACAGCTTGCTTTTTTTTGTTCAAGAAACTAAATATTGTAAACAATAAGCAAAACCCAATTACTTATGTATTTTCTAACTAAAATAAAGCACAAAATAGCTAAGTGTCTTTGTGACTAAAGAAAGAAATCGTTTATTAAGTTCATTGGACAGTTTTATTTTTCTAATAAACAGCGTTTGGTATAGGAAATTTTTTGTTGTTTTAGTTTTTAGAATTCCTCGATTGTTAAGTATTCTTTACTTTTACCAAGAAGTGAAAGAACGTAAACATAACCCACAAATAATAGAAAAGTCGGTTTTAGTTGCTTCTAGACAACAGAGTAAATACTTATTAAAAAAATATCGATTTTAACATATTGGGGAGGAGAATTTCCGTTACTTAATTGTTCTTTTTTTGTGTAATATTTAGGCAAAGCAAACGCAAAACACAGGTCATTGTCGAGCCATATTGCCCCACTCGACGACCATCGACCCCAACGTTGTGTTTCCGTGGTCTTCTTCTTTGTCTTCATCGTCCAGTCGAGTCGTCTATCCACTGACGAATCGTCGAGGGCACAGCACTGGTCCACAAGTTAAACAAAAGAAACACAACTCTCGAAAAAGAACACGAACACATATACGTTGTGTATAACTTAGTTTGAACTATGAGTGTGTATGACACCGTCCTGTCGAGACCCCCATTGTCGTTGCTCAAGTCGTCAGCTCATCTCATCGTTTGCCCGGTCCGATCTGCTCTCTCGTGAGGTTCGATCCTAACTCACGGGAAGTTCGATCCTAACTCTCAGGAGGTTCGATTCTAACTGCCGGGAGGTTCGATTCTAACTGTTCGTCTTCTCTCCGAAACCTAAACTCGTCAACTGTTTGTCATAAACCTTACTGTCGTCAAAGTGTCGTAAAACTAACCTACCCCACTGTCGCAAAACACCGTCACTCCCAAATGTCGTGTCTGGTATTTTTCTGAGTAACCTGTCTTGAACAATGGAAATTGATAACTCCCGTATTTCTTTTGTCTCTGTCGATTAGTCACTTCCTATCCTGTCTTTTCTTTTGTGTGCTTTCATAAATCATTTCCTATTCCTGACCGGGCCCCGACCTTTGCGGCATCCATAGTGTCACACACCTCCCATGCCCAACTTGTCATTTATTACATAAATTACATAATTTAAAAACAAAGTCATACATTCATATTACATAGGTTAAGAAACGGCATCCATAGTGTCACATCATCCTAGTTATTTAAAATATGATATAATACATATATATATATATATGATACAATAATATATTTACTGAGAAATTCGAACAACCCAAGGAACCCATCTTCCTATCTCCGAATCCCATAGAAATATTTTTATTCAGATTTTTACTTATTTATAAATATTAATTGGCGTACTGTGTAAGTGTAACATTCGTAAATAATTAGAATTGGAAAAAAAACTTATAAAATGACTGAAAGTTGGCCACGTGTAACGAAAGTACATTCATTTTAGGAACGTAATATAAATATATATTGTGTAAAAACTTTTTTTAAATATTATTATATCGTTTTTAAGTAGAGAGGAAAAAATATTATTATCAATTGATCAAAGGAAGGTGGTCAGTAATTACTATTTTAATCACATCAATTCTATTTTCGAATGGAGCTTTACAATCAAAATAACATCTCCAGTATTCTGAATAAGCGTGAAACAGATGTTAGTTAAAAATATCTATTATTTAATGTTGACGAATGAAACATTCATTACTTGGTTTCAATTAAAATACTTTTATTATGGTATATTTATTTTTACTGTTATAAAATTAACAAGTATACTTACTACGTGTGGGAGTGTTTTTTAATGATGCGAGTGATGTATTTTTTTTATTGTAATCCGTTATGCCATAATGTGTACATGTTATGTGTTTGGAATAGCGGAATTATATCCTCGTAATATCTACCCGGCGGTGTTGCTGTTAAACAGTTCCGAATGAAATAAAAGTCTACGGGATTATGAATGGCGGGTACAGTAAGTAATTGGCAATCCGTAATTACCACTGTGTGGATGTTGTAGTTGAGAGAGTAATTGATCAATGAATAAACATAATAATCATTATATGTTGATTAAATTAGGCTAAACTTTCTGCAAACACGCTTGAGTAGATTATGAGTACTGCAGTGGGTATCTTAGTCGGGCATAATGCATGTGGTTATTTGCTTAGTCTCGTCAAAGGTATAAGGAAACCCCCAGTTCACTTTATATAGTAGATATTTTATATATAATATACATATTATATATAATATCATATAATATTATATAATATCATATAATATTATATATAATATCATTTAATATATAATCTAATATGTATACAATATAATATATATAATATTATATGATATATAAAATATATATATCACATTATACATATAATATTATATAATATATACTATATTATATATATATGATATTATAAATAATATAATATATATAATATAATATAATATAGTATATATTATATAATATAATACATACTATATACCATACATATAATATATGAATAATATAATAGTATATATAATGTATATATTATATATAATATAATATAATATATATATATATATAAATATATATATAAATAAATTTGAATGCATTTTTTAGAGGTACAAAACTCATAAATACACACAAACAGAATTGACGGAATAATCTCTAAGGCCCTTTCAAGTATCATCTCTCAGGAGAAAATCGATAGTTTTAAATGAATGAGAACGAAAAAAAGAGCAGATGGGATATTGAATGCTTCAGGGAAATGGTTGTAAGCGATTAAAATAAATTATTCAATATTCGTTCCAAACCAATTAAAAGGGCAAAGTGAGGAATAAAACCAAACTGATACAATGATTGGTCGGCTTGAGTGACGATAGACGCAAGAGGAAAGAAACTGTATCTGTTTTCTCACAAGGGCTAAGGTGTTCACGGATAAAACATCCGGTTTTGTTAGGAGTGGTGTGTCATAAATGTGGTCGGAACGACAAGATTATTATATTTCGACAGGTTGCTTCCAAATATTCACATGTCCTACTAACAATTGCATCTACCTAAGTTACTCTTAAATAGTTACAATGTTTACTTACACAACTTGTTCATTTAAGATATTGATCGGTTCTTATCGAGGCAGAGTTTAGCATTTTATAGTCGTTTTATGTGTTGGCATATAGCACGTAGTGAAAATTTGTACTATAACATCGCCAGTATATGCAATGGCAACACGTTTATTTACGCAAGAACGAATTTATTCTTAAGAAACGCCCATTCAATCCGTGCTTTTAAGGACGGATTGAATGGGCGTGTCTTAAGAATGAATTCCACGAAAATGCTATTTCTAACGTAAGCGTGACGGATAAACGAAAATGCTATTTCAAACTTAAACGTTGCTGACAATGAAATTGTTATTTCCAACTTGAAGATGACATACAAACTAAAATGTTATTTCAAACTTAAACGTAACATACAAACAAAACGTGATTTCACAACTTAAACGTGACAGACAAACGAAAATGTTATTTCAAAGTTTAACGTGATAGATAGAAGAAAATATTATTTCAAACTTAAAGTGACAGACAAACATAAATGTGGTTTCAAACTTATAAGTTACATATAAACAAATATCTGATTTCAAAATTAAACGTGACGGACAAATGAAAATGTGATATCAAACTTAATTTTGACAGACACAAGAAAAGGTGAGTTTAACCTTAAACGTGACAGACAGTCAAACCGATTAGTTTAGTTGTCAGTCCCATCTGCTGGAAACTTTTTCATGTCCCTATTTACTCTACTCTCAACAAAGGTCGGTTTAATGTTTGGAAAATCCAACTCCCTAAAAAGGGGGCACTCTGGATTTGGGAAAATGTGAATAGACGGATGTCTTCTTTACTGCCTGAGGACGGAAAATATGAAGCAGCAGAACCGCTACTACACTTTGCTCCTAGCCAAAATACGAAGGGTAAAAAAACGAATACTTATAAAGAGTTCATCACACTGACCGTTTTGAAATAAAATGCTGTTTCCAACTTAAGCGTAACGGACCAAAGAAAAGTGTGAAAAACTGAGGAAACTGATATTTTTCAACTGAAACGTGACAGACGACGACAGACGGACATAATATCTTACTGAAATGGGTCTATTGAATGCTACTGTTAAGCGATGGACATGGTGTAAAACTGAAGTGTGACCGATAGACAACAGTCTTAGCGATCGACGGCCAATGCTTTCCACGGAGATGTTTTGACGCATCTACAAACATTTGACGGTGAATGAAAGTAAAAAACTGATCGAAAACAGACAATCAATCACTCTTAGATTATCGATCTTTCAATCGGCATTTATTGATTTATGTTTGTCTTCAGACAAGAAAATGCAAAGCCGGAAGTGATCAGGACGTCTTTCAGAACACTCTCTCCTACGCACACGCAATGCCGTAATATCTCTAGATTCGCGGTCGATGCTCTATAAAATGGTTCTAAGGAATTGAAAACAGAAACATTTATTAATCTATCCCATATGGCATTAAAGACTTCTTCTCTGCGAACTTAAACGAAAAACCAAACACTAAATGAAATCATACAATTCGTCAGAACACACATAAAATAGTTGAAGACGAAGAAGAATCAGAGCGAGAAAAAGTCCATTTTGTTCAACAACAAGCAACGGACGAAGAAACAAAGCAATTATGATAAACATAATAAGGGGTCAAGCGACGGGATAGAAATAGCAGAAAACATTTATATAATAATACGCCAAGGCAATTTAATGTTCGTACGTACGTTATCACCGTCCATCACTTTTTAAAATATGGAATCACCTAATCGTTAGAGATGCAATGAAAAAACGGGATTTTCGATAATGTTTTACTATCACACCTATTTACGTATTGGGACGATTACATGTAAACAACCTGAAAAAATATCCGTAAAGGAATTAAAAATGACATTTTAGATTTTAGAGTCGGGATCACTTTCCTATAGAAATCTAACGCAAAATGAGCACCCACCTCCTTGTCAGCTAACGGAAAATGGAGACGTGTAACCAATTGTTTTCTTTTTATATATTTTAGAGAGAGATTTGAATTTGTGCGAGATAAGCCGATTTAATTTTGGTAGGGGAATTTTTAGAAAGCAAATTACGTCCAGAAACAAGATTTAATGCTTTAGCATAGAGTGAAGTGTAGTACCGATTTGTTGAAAGGGGTGGCATAATTGTTCTACTTATCTAATTTAGTTGTAAAGCAAAATTGAGGGGACGTTTTTCACCAAGGAAAAACACTTTTGTTTAGATTTCTTTTAAGTGAAGGACACGGCATATATATATTATAGGTATATTTAATCTAAGCCTAAACGAACTCTAAACTAAACCCAAGCTAACCCTAAGCTAACCCTAATCTTACCATAAAATAACCACAAACTAACCATAAACTAACCCTTAACAGAAGTAGAAGGAAGTGATGTGGCAGAAAGTAAAGCTTGTTTTTTTTTCTTAAACCTGGTATAATGCAGACCTTTTTTTATATTTTCGAAAGAAAAATTGAAAAAACAATTTGTGACACGTCTCCATTTACCGTTAATTATCCCGGGAGTGGAGGCTTATTTTACATTAAATTTATATAGACAAGTCATTCTAAAATGTGTAAAAATAAATCTTAATCCTTTTTTACTGATATTTTTCAGCCAGTTTACATGTAATCGTCAAAATAAAATAGAATCTGATAAAATAAAATAGAATCATGAATTACAATGGGTGTTATAATTTTTAAAATACCGTTTTTTAAATTCCATCTGATGACTCTGTTATGTCGAACGTGAGACTCGTACTAAAATACAATTTCTTAGTTTTCAGGCTGGGATCAAAGTGTAGTATCTGTTCTCTCAAAAAGTTAATATCACGGGGTCGCGCCGGGTGTCTATAGAATGGAAATCTGTCACAAACCGTGACAATTGTTTTGTAGATAGATCTCATGAGCAAATATATTTTGAAAATACATTGCAAAATGATATAACTGTTGAATTTTCACAGGCCCTGTTAGTAGGAATAATAATGCTTCACAATTTAGTAAATATAGTACAACAAAGGAACATTTGACTTAGAGGAACGATACGGTTCTATAAATAAAGAAAACACGCAAATACTTTTAAAAAGTTGAATGACATTCAAAATAGAAATTATTAAGAAAAAGAATTATCTACTTTGTTCTATAAATTAAAACATAGTTCAGTTTTATCCTGTAAAGACCCAGCTCGTGTTATTCAATCGTAGGCGTGTCCCTTTTCTTCCTGATATTTCCCCTGAATTGCTCTGTTTTGAGGAAAAACCAACTCTGAAACTGCTTGGTCTTTCTTTCACATCAAGTATTTCTTGAAGTTCATGCATTAGATCCATTGCTATTTTGACTTATCGTAAAGCCTCTTCTCTCTATCGCTTCAAACATTTTCTCACACTTGAGGTGTTGCTCTCTGTCTACAAATCTTCTATAAGACCTTGTATGAAGTATTGTTGTCATTATTAAACTGGTGAATCTCTCTCCCATTTAAGGGTTTTGATAAGGGGCAGAAGCGTATCTGTAATATTGTTGGCCGAACTATTTCTACTCTGCCCTCTTTCTTACATGCGTGGTGTTGCTAGTCCCAGTCTATAAATACTATCATGGCATGTGTTATTCAGAATTCTCTGATATATTATCTTTCCTTTGTTTTAGCTCGTTGCACTTATGGATTTAGTGGTTTTGACAAATCCGTTGTTTTGATAGTTCGATATAATACAGCTTCCTATTCCAGTAGCTTCTTTCCAGGAATGCAGGCTTGTGGAAAGCTCCTCCTGCTGACTTTTTCTCCTACGTAAAGCCTTAGTCTGTTCAAGACTAAGGCTTTGCGATTATCATATTTGTTCTTTTTAGCTCCTTACATCAAGTGCCTTGTTTGGAGCGATTTCAATAAATGAAAGAAATATGCCATATACAAAAAAACGACAAAATAATTACTAATGTGCTAAAAACTCCAGGTCGGTCATCAAAAACATATCGAAAATAATACGGAGAAGACTATCAAATAACACACCAAGCATACTGAAAATAATAGACAGAAGATTATCACATTACACACCAAACAACTAAACATTCAACATAAAGAACGATTTATTTTGAAACAGCCACAAAACAGCCGATTTAGAGTCAATATACAATACATAACTAAAACAGAGACAACATTCAGACACCACAAAAGGTAGAAAAAATCATATGGTTCAACCCACAATACAACAATGATCTTCAAACAAATGCAAGAAAGCATTTTTGTTACTTTAAATTGTGTACTTCTTTTTAGAAAAGTGCACATTTAAAAGAAATAAAAACAGATAACTGTTTCGATAGAAACCCGCAATAACAGCTGTAGAAATATGTAGGCGGGTTTATAAAAAATAATACAAAAAAATAACGAATAAAAACAACGCATGGTAGAATTTTAGAAAGAGGGCAACATGTCCCTTGAATATAGAGTTTCAAACTTAATAGGTCCCGCACTGACTGGCAAACTACAGCCAATTGTCTGTCGCATCATCGCAGGGTTGCATCCCTGTTCTTGTTTTACAAATACTTCCACGGAATGTGCACCAATGAACTTTCTGCACGTGTACCCCTCTAACGTAAATACCCCCGACTCACCCGATTAAAAACAAAATCATAGCCCTTCTCTGTATACGTCTCTAGATGCCGTAAGATTTTCTTCTTTACTCAGACCGTTTACCTTTGGAATTCCCTCTCTGCTCCTTGATTCCAATACCGTACCAACATGCCGAAATGTAAATGTAATGTGAACTAGTAACCTGCTCCCTACCTCCCCACTTAGGTTGCCCCCTTATAAATCTGACTACTTACGCTTCAGTGGCAATATGTCTTGTTTTGGGTGAACAAAAGTAAAAAAAATCATATGAAACAAAAATTGAAATAAACCATAACTATAACATCAAAAGTGCATACATCGAAGCGACGGAATCCAAATTCAAAATTAGATACAACAACCACATATCTACCCTGAACAAGGAGATATACGAAATAACACAAACTTTATCAAATTCATATGGAAAACTTAAAATACGAAAATATTACACTTGAAATCAGAAGTATAATAATAAAGAAAAGTTATAGTTCGTTACAAATTTTGTTTAATAAATAATTTAATTACTAAACGATCCAAGATTAATTAAATTTAACTTTCAAATGTTTTATTTAAATTGAATTGTCTGGTAACAAAAGGAAATGGCATAGTTGAAAAATGCAAAGTAAAAACGCATCCTGGGTAACACCGGATAGGCCCAGCTACTGGGCAATCGATATTTTTAAGTCAAATATAATGACCTTAGAAAACAGTTTCCTCGGACCGCATGCTTTTAGAATTCTCTCCCTGCTTCCTGTTTTTTCGACTGTACCAACATGCAGAAATAAAAATATCATTTAAACAAGTATCCTACTTCCTATCTCCCCACCCAGATTGCTCCCTTTTAAATCTGACCCCATTACTTTAACTTCTTACGCTTCAGTGGCGATATGTCTTGTTTGGGTTGAACAAAAATAAAAGAGGTAAGAAGTAGTTTCTGGCATTTAAGTGCATAATTTTATTCATAAATATGCATGTATTATGGCTTCCGGTTGGTAGAACACATTACCGCAATACTGCTTCCTGACGATCACAACATAGTCATCTATAAATCCAATGTCAACAAATACTTGTCATAAACCGTCACATAGGTAATAAAACTTAGTTCATTCCATTAATCAATGTTACTACTCCCACAGTGTTATTCATTTTCCAACTGACAAACAATCCATTTCATTAACCATTATTATTCTCGAGTGACTCTTGGCCTTGATAAGTGATGACCCATTTGTAAAATAAAGATTACATGATACGCTATGAAAATGCCAGCATCATAAATCAGCTTCGCCTCAATATAAACGAATGACGATATTGAATTATCTTATCTAGACGCCTCTATTCCGAATTCCTGGCCGTTGGCCGCTATCAATATTCTCCTTCTCCCGCACCAAACGGCCATTAAGTTTTTTTTAATCACATTTTTTTCAGGGAATATTTAATAATTAAAATTTATTAAAATTTGCAAAAAACATTTGTTAATGAAAATTAAATATCCAATAAAATGGAATTTTTATTTGATTACTGAAAACCAGCAAATAATTAAATAAAAAAACTATTTTTTTTTTAAATTTAATTATTTTTAATGTGCAATCATTTATATCGGTTTGTTACAGTCTAAATTAAACTTAAAACATTGTTTATGACCGCTTGGTACAAGAGAAACATGCCACGAATTTGGAATAGGGGCGTCTAGATAAGATACTTGAATATCGCCAAATAAATACAGGTATAAAGAAACGGACTAATAAATGAGAAAATAGCCGCCTAAATCACGTGCGTCTAACTGGCCAATCACATGGCGTATCTCTCATGCGCATGAGAATCGCATGACGTGTCTCTCATGCGCATGAGCATAACGCATTCCTCGAAGCTTTGATTGTAGTGAAGCCTTTGATGGCATATTCTAAAGACAGAACAAAGTAACAAATATAAAATCCTTCTTCCAAACTGCACGTCATTATTGATTTGTTGGGAAACGAATAAGTTAATTAGACGACGTTTTCCAGGAGTGGCTTCACTCGTCAGTTCGGGAAGATCTTGTGTTTTTCGTTGTTATTTAAATTTAATGTAAAAAAATCAGAAAGAGAAGCTGATACAGACTCGTGTTAAACTTCCCCATAAATAAAACTTTGAAACACGCGTTTATCATGAACTATTGCGATCCTCCCGAGAAAATAGGTTACAAAGAGAGTTGCTCATCTATAACTCTCGGCGATTTAGCACACTATATAACATCACAGTAACAATTTTGTTTTGTTTTCGACAATAATTACTGAACGAAAATAATTAATAACTGTGATAAGACAGAAAGTGTCTAATTAGCGATGGGTTCCGTTATTTTTAATCGGGACTTGACAACCGGTGTTTATAAAAAAGCAGTCCCTTATATTTCTAGACTACTTTTATTTCGATGGAATTTGACGTTATGACGATGATATTTAACATATTTAAATGTTGTTAAATTTCTATTCATAAAAATTATTACATAATTTAAAAAAATGAAATAAACTATTTACAAATATTTTTAAACTAAAAAAGAAACATTCCAAATATTAAAACACTAAATAAACGTCACTTCTACAGAAGTTAAACCGAACTGTTTATTACTTTAACCCTAACCTTAACGTAACCCTAAACTAACTTTAATCTAAATTGTAGGTGTAGTTTGGAAAAAAGTCGGTTTGGCCGTGTCCGTCGTAATAGTAGCAGGCCTTGTAACTGACTCGAGATTTTGTGGTGGTGTCATTGGTCGTGGTTCTTAGACCACGATCAATCATGGCCGGAAGTTAGCCGTGAATTAATGCGCATACGTGTTAATAATATGTGTTAACCGCGTCCGCGAACATCTAGAAGAAGTTCTTTATTTACTTGTGTTCGCCTTAAACAAAACATCGAAGCGTACGAGGCTACTGTGATAGATGCCAGATTTATAGGGAGGCAACTTGGATAAGGCGTTTAGCAGTAAGATGATTGTTCACATTGCATTTTATTTTTTGCATTTTAGTATTGCCGAGAAAATGGGAGCAGAGAGGGGATTCCAAAGTAAGCGGTCCGCGGAAAGAAGCTTTTACAGTAGAATACCTTACGGCATCTATGGAACTTTACAGTAAAGGGGCGCGATGTTGCTGCTATCCGGATGGGTCGAATCTATAAGTGCAGTCAGTTCATCAGAGCCCATTTCGTGGAAGTACTTGTAAAACAAACACAGGGATGCTACACTGCGGCGATACGACAGTGGTTAGAGCTTAACAAACAGTGCAGGACCTATTAGGTTAGAAACTCTTTCTTACATCCTACCCAAGGGTGAGAGGCTAGTGGTTCGTGTACCAGCCCAAATGTAGCAATAAGACACCGTACGTCTATCCGTCTGTCTCTATGTATGTCCGTCTGTCACGCTTCAGTTTTAAATAGCATTTGCATCGTTTTATGCGCAGATTGAATGGTCGCATCTTAAGAATCTGCTTTGATGTTTTCTTTCTAAAAGATGACCCCGAATAAATGCCACCGATAGAATCGTTAATAAAATTCACAATCCTTTCTGCAACCTTGACTTGGCCACCATGTTTCAGTCATGAATGTCAAACAGTCTTTTCTTTTATCGGCGTTCGGTGATATGCAGTAACACGTCAGTAATCGGGTCATCAGTCGGAAGTGAAATCTTCAATGGGATTCACACTCACCGAACCATAAACGCCAGAATTTTATTTGTGAAGTTATCACAAAGATAATGTATATTCAGACTATTCCTCGAATGAAGAGGACCATCACAGTCAAAATCATGGACGTGCGAAGAGGGGAATGTGTCACCCATGGAATCATTAATAAAATTCATAATCATTTCTGTAATCCGACCATATTTTGTACAAATAAACTTCAGACTATGCCTGACTTGTCCACCAAGTTTTAGTTATGAATGGGCAACAGTCTTTGTTTTATCACCGTTCAATGATAAGCAGGAACCTTTTGGTGATCCTCTCATCAGTAGGAGGTGCAATTCCGAATAGGCTTCAAACTACCGAACCATAACCTCCCTCCAGAATCTTATCTATGGAATTATCTCAAAGATAATATCTATTTAAACTATTCCAGACTATTTCTGAAATGAAGAGAACATCACAGCCCAAATCGGCAGTGTCAAGAAAGGAGTGTGACGTCAGAGTTCTTGATAATTTTGCCCGCCGTATCGATGTATGCTTATTATTGGACGACAATAAAAGAACTGTTTGACTGACTGAAGGATAGACTAAAGTTTATGTATATCAAATATGACTGGTTGCAAATAGGATTGCGAATTCCATGGGTGGTAATCATGTTGAGTCACACTATGTTCTTATTTACTTGCCTCCCCACGAGGGCAGTCTCGCTGCGCCTTTGTTCTCGATCGTATCATCATGCAGAAAATTTAATGCAATGTCTGCAAAAAGGGCACTCTGGATTGGGAGAAAAATAAAAATAAAAATGGCCTCAGGTATGAAGAAGTTCTTTTTTTACTGACTGCTGACAAAAAATATTAAGTTTAGTATCAGAACAGATACTACACTTTGCTCCTAGCCAAAGGACACCATGTATGTAATTCTTTTCTTTTTTTGTTTTATCTTTTCGTTTTCCATTCCTTATTCATGTTGAATAGCAGATTTTGTTCGAAAGTTGAAATATTAACTCGAACGCACAATTACGAAAATAAACTGATTACTATTGCTTGTCTTTCTAACGTCTATCCTCGTTAGCTGGAGTAGAGCTTAGGAGAAACCGCCAAAGGCAGTCACTTGACCTTCAAATCTATTCGTGTTTTCTTTTGCGCTCAAAGACTACCTGTTCATGGGGTGTACCTGGCCCGAGTTGATGTTGTTCATTCCAGTCGAGGATACATCTTGTATATTTTGTTTTGATTCCATTGTTTTGTTTGGTTTTCAGTAGTGACTCTGTTAGTCTTTACAGGTGACCGTTTCGCATCCATGTCTATGTGTTTTTACATATGATTTTTGTGATCCACCTCATCAATTTAGTTTCTTCTCTTCCTATTTTCTTGTCGTGCTCTTTTGTTGTCCGTTTCGCTGTTCTCTGTTACGTGCGTTCTTTCGACGGGGGTAATCAGGATTTCGGTTTTATTTTACTTTATTTTTTATTTTATTTTTAGAAATCAAGGGGCCCATTCCTGGGACTAGCATCTGATTTCCTTATGAGATACGTAGATATCCGAATGTTCATTTAACGTTCTCCCCTTCCTTTAATACATTGAATTAGGAAAGCAGTGAAGAACATTAATTTTCCTCTCCCCTATATTACCGTTTATTATTCCTGTGTTGTTTCTTAGTCTTGCCGAATTTCAGGACAAAAATACATCTGGTCTGGTGGAGTATCCAGCTTAGTGCTGTTACTTGAGGTAGCACCACTAGGAGAAGGGGCATTATTCCTTGTATGAGTCCGTATAGCCATTCCGAAGGAATCTTATTTGGGCGTCGAATTCTATGTTCTTTTAGAATATTTGGTCACGGTTTACTTGCAAGAGAAGTGTTATCATGTTAGGTTGTTCTGACAACACCCCGTACCGAGAGACCAAAGACACTCGAGGATGGTGTTTAGTAGGTAATTCAAACTCTTTTTATTCAAACTTTCTGTATTATGTATGTATGTGTTATGTTTTAAGTGACAATAAACCTACTTACAATTCCAGTATTCTCTGTTACATTCCAGTTGAGGTCTGGATGATGTTAATCCTCCTCGGTCTTTCCATCCCCCTTAACTCTTCACAACTATTTTGTGTGGTACCAATTGATACTGGTGCCACAATTGTTTCGGAGTGGATTAGAGTTGGGCAGTCAAATTATGGAATTTCTTTTTTCAATTACTCCTCTGGCAGTTTAAATTCTTTCGCTGCTAGTACTCTTTGTTTTCAATAGTTTGCTTGTTCGGGTGTGTGCAAATGTTTCAAATAAAAACTATGTATTCCGATTCGTAAATGAAAATTAAATGACACGCTTTAAACTACGTCCGACGAATGTTATTAATTTCACAAGAACTTTGTGCGTTGTTTTATTTTTGTCGTACTATTCTCAAAATTCAATATATCTGGTCGAAGAAAGGAGAAAAGCGTTTTAAAAAGGCAGGTGCTAAGGGTCATCGTAAAGTGTTTCGTGATAACATGCAAGCTATAACGAAACCTGCTACCCGTTTTCTTGGCTGCTGAGGTGGTGTGAAACGTATCTTGTCTTTCTCTACTTTTTAAGGGGTAAACATTACTATTAGTGGTATAAATCATGTCAGAGAAAATACAGTCTGGAAATTAGCATAAAAAGTTTATTTTAGTTTATCTACTAATTTGTGGCGTATTTACGTAAAAGATTAATATTTAAGATAAGATATAAGCACTTTAAATTGCCGTGAATATTAGTTTTAAGTAAAGTATTCAGCGGAAGGGAATAAGATAAATATAATTTAAAATAGTTTCTTGAATATGACATTTATCTAAGTATTTTGCGGTCAGATGCTTTACTTCTTGCAATAGTAAGATAGATGGCCACTTATTACTTTATTCACAACCAATATTTACGATAACTTAACATGCTTATATCTTATATCTCATATTAAATATGACATTTCTTAACGCAAATACGTTATAAATGAGTAAGTATAACAAAATAAATTGATTTAGAATAAATTTCCAATCACGATTTGCTTTAAGATAAGTTATGTCGCCAGTAGTTACCCTTTTTCTGTGTTTTATGTATTTATTCTTTATCTTTTTCTGCTTCTTCCTCTCTTTCTTCTTCGTATTTTTCTTTGTCTTCTTCTACTTCTTCTTCTTCTTCTTTTTATTATTATTATTGTAGTAGTAGTAGTAGTAGTAGTAGTTGTAGTAGTAGTAGTAGTAGTAGTAGTAGTAGTAGTAGTAGTCATAGTAGTAATGCTACGTACTCGCTAGGTGTTCCCACTCTAGTCACATCACTGACAACAACCGGTGATGTACCTTGGGGTCCGAGTGATAACAAGCCCCGGAATTTTCAGAATTCCTTACGTCTTTCGTTAATTATTGTGAATGATTTTGCGTTATCGCAACAGTCGTTTACCATCGATTTCTTGCTGGCAGTTGGGTTTGGGTAGCAATAAGCCTCCCCAGGGTCCCAGTACTTTACTTACGACCTCTTTAAGTAAGGTTAGTCGTCTTCTTTCTCGGCCTTTCCACCCTACTTGACCTTTCAGAACTATTTTGTGTGGTATCAGCCGAGGCTAATGCAATCATATTGTTTTTTAGGGTGGGCTGGGAGAACAGTGTATAGGATTTGTTGCAGCTTCAGTTTTATTATTATTATTATTATTATTATTATTATTATTATTATTATTATTATTATTATTATTATTATTCATTTATGTGGTCAATGATGATGATGGTGTGTATATGTAGATGTATTTCCGTTTTTCTACCCCAGACTGAAGTGACATTGAAGAGGGTCAAATACATGAGGACGATTTCCTCTCCGTTGTTCATTTCACTTCTTGAACGCTGATGACAATAGAAACATTGAAACATTTTTTCTTCGTTTCCGTTTGTCAGCATTCAACATTGACTGTTGACTTTTCTTTCTGTTTTCGGGAAATGTCAATCCAAAATAAATGATGCCTGACTAAAGAAAAAAAAATTCAGGATTTTTCTTTTTAAGGAAATGCCGAAAGCACAAAAATCGGCGATCGAAATGCTTTCTGGCAAGAGGAGGAAACGGGGAACTACACGAGGAAAGGCAGATGAACATAAAATGAAACGACCCGAAAAGTTCAGCATAGAAGGGAGAACATGCAAGAAGAAGGTGAAGAATTAATTCCGGAACTCCATATTGAACAAAAAATGGCAGAAACTCGTCAAAGAAATAAAAGTTTCCTTTTTCGCTGAAATAATTCTACGTATTTTTCCAGCGATAATTCGTATCGTCATTCGCGATTGCTTTCAGAGAGCATCTTGTTAAATGTCGAATGTTTCTTCCTGAAAATGTATTTTATTGTTCTGATTTTTATTGATTTTTTTATAAAATACTGCTTCCATTTTTGCTTTCTTTCTTAAATGTGCCCTCGTATTCCTTTTAGAGGCTTTGTTCGCCGTTCCGCTTTTAACGCTTATACATAGAATGTTAATCACATCTGACTTAATATTTTTTTGCATATTTATGTGTGATATTTTCTTACTTATTATCGTAGGATTTTGACTTGACTTTGGAGAGTCTATCAAGTTGGTATTTTCATGTGCAAATGAGCTTTTCTGAACATTCGAATCAAAGTTTTCTGAGATTATTTTTTTTTTTACATGTGTCACCACGATTTCGCTATTGCGTTTTGTGTGGGTTTCGTGGGCATTTTGAATATATTTTGCGTGAGATTTCGCCTTGATATTGTACGGCTTTCGTTTGGCAACAAACTCTGACGACGGATTTTCGTGTTACTACTTCAAGTTATTCAAGTATATTTTAAATTCTCCTAGAAACATGTGTTAGCTTTTCTTTGATCCGATACTGACATGAAGCTACAGTAGGATATAATTATGATCTGTAATTTTGTTAATTAGATCGATGTTTTACATTATCTCTCCTCCGTGAGGTTTGCATATCTCACACGGGCTCAAAAATAAAATATACACGGACGTTCAAACACATACATCTTGTCTTCCGTGTTCATCTGAGCAATCCTCTGCAACTAAGGCAGCCAATCAACGATCGTCTTAGGCGGCGATTCTCCCTGAAATTAAAGTTGGATATACAACACGCCGACAAAAGTTGGTTAGTTCATAAACCACGATTTATTCAAAAACAGCACATAAGTCTCGTGCATGAGGGTGAGAGAGAGAGAGAGCGAGAGAGAGAGAGCGAGAGAGAGAGAGCGACAGAGGCGGATGAGATGCTTAATAATAGTTTTCATTACATCGCTAGTCGACACGTGCTGCCCCCGAATTCAGGGCAGCGTGCGTAGCGACATATCTCCTTTTGTTGAGATCTCGCCAGCTAAGAGCTAGGAAACGGAAGAGGTAAAGTGAGGGAGTCTCGTACTGAAATCAGGTGGTTTTACCAACTTCCGCTCGGTGCAACTTCTACTCGGACCCTAATCAGTTCTCTCAAATCGTATGCTACTATCTGAGACATGCATATTTGGGAAAGGACAGTAAGTCAGTTAGTGTGTCATTCTTAAGTTTTGTAAATCGGTGGTTCTTGCTTACGTTTGTCGTCGGTAACCGCTCGTATTGAATGGACGCATCTTATTTTAGACTGATGCATATCATCTTTCTATGAGGTTCTTTCAGTTGAATTGTTTGTCATTATAAATTTTGAAATATAATTTCTGTCTGTCACGTTTAAGTTTGAAAAACATGCGAAGGATGTTTTTTTCGTACAGAGGGCTCACCTCCTATCAAGGTCTGTGGGTCACTCGAGGATGAGAGTTAAAAAATTGTTGGTTGGATGATTATCGTCGTCGATGATTGGAAACAATGGGTCGAATGGGTGGAATCGGGAAAACGTTACTTGAAAAGAATTAGGCTTTCAAAGAGGACAGCTTGACAAGTATTTGTTCACATAAGACTTGAAGACGACTATTCTCTAGTCGTTTGGGAATGAGACTTCTGGTTTATTGTTCCTCAGATAGGATGTTCTAGAAAAGAAACTTTTTTCATGGAAGTTTCGTTTGTTCTTTTGTAAATAAAGAGATAAAAGCAAGTTATTTGCTGTGGTTGTAACTAGACGTCTTCTTGCTGTGAATGCCTTACAGGGTGGGCCATGGATTAAAGCTGAGTCGAGCACCTACCATAAACATAACGATACAGTAGAGAGAGGTTGGCAACATCTCTTTTTTATGAAACGAGCTGCAGGGAAGGGAATGGATCATCCCCACTGAATTGTGAAGTCGATGTTGTCCTTTGTCAAGACAGGAAGGAGTTCTCCTGATGACAGCAGCACTCTACCACAAGACGTATCTAGCTCTTATACAGATAGAGCATTGCATTAGGAGTCAGATACTTTCTGGAGCAGTGGCATGATCCAACCATTTTTCCAGCAACCATAGCAACATATATTATGTAAGTCTTTTACTTCAGGTCTTAAAAAGTCAGTCCTAGACGCTTATCAAAGATAGAACAGTATCAAAAGAAAGAATGACAAAGTCTAACCCTAAAATCAGAGTTCATAATTAGGATTGGATATTGGACTATGGCATTAATGTTGGTTTAAATGGTATATTGCTATAAACAATCCAGGGAGCATTGTGATTTAGCATTAGTAAATGTTGTAGGCATACATTTGGGATGGCAAACTTTAAAATCGGGCAGACAAACATCTAATAGTTGTATTTTATACATGAAGATGATGACAGTGAATCCCTGAAAGTTGATGAAATATAAAAATATTTTGTTTCGGATTTTTTTTTAATGAAGTGTAGAAAGAATAGCAATGACAAAAGAAAAGAATGACAAAGTCGATCCATACAAAAGTAATTGAATGTTATTGATAACTTGTTTAGACAACGAAATATAAAGAGTTCGTAATGTCTCAAGAACGTTCTGGTGAAAGAAAAGTTGTTTTGTCTGTAATGAGAAATTGAGTACACATGTTTGTTTTTACTTGTGCCACGTTAGTTTACGTTTGTGTAGATGGGATAGGCACGAATATATGTGTGCCTGCCTCTTTGTTAGTGAGAGAGTTTATGTATGAACTGTGTATGTGTGTTCGGTGAACGGCGGCGTGTGTGTGCTTCGCTGGGCGAACAAAAGTCCGTGAGAGTTTCTTGCCATGTAGTATGCTATTGCCGACCACAAATAGCTGGGCTGGATTGTGACGTACGCACGTGTGTTGTCTGTGGAAAATAGGAAATAGAAACGATGTATTTGGGTTTTCATAGTACGCGCGAGATTTCGGGAGTGACATTTCTTGTGCTCTCATTGGTTGAAAGAAACTGCTGATTTGAGATTTTGTCAAATCAACAGTCGATACGAAAAAACAACATTCACTTTGAACAAGTATGTTCGTCGGTATCTTTTACTTAGGTTAAAGTGTTATTGCGAAGAGCTCAGATTGAATACACGCATCTTATATTAAATGAATGCAATTATCTTTATAAAAGGTTCTATCCGTCGAGTTTTCAATAATTAATATTGAAATATCATTTCGTCTATTTGCCACGCATTTTTCTTGGTCTGTTATGGTTAAAATTTCAAATATTATGGTAATCATAAAACACACAGATATCACTAAATATTCGTTCTAACAAAAAAAATTTCCAACCCCAAAAACAAAGAATAAAAATGAATCCAAAAGTTAACGACCCTGATCTGCGCAGATGGCTTTTCATTCGAACTCTTTTGCGCACGCGATCAAGCAATTTGCCCTTTTGTAAGTGCATTATTGTTTCTTTACTTCGTTTTCGTGTTCGCCTTTTGTTTTTATTTTGGCCTCCGTCTTTTCTTCTGTAAGAAAGCGACATCTCCCTCCCCCTTTGTGCCCTTCCCATTGTTATGCGGAATCGCGAACGTCGAACGTGATCGATGAGTGAATCGAATTCAGTTTCAACGATTTTAGGCAGCTGATCGGAAATGAGATTCTTGCCCGTCGGTGAAAAATACGTTTTGTGTTTTTGTAGCACATTTGTAAATCGAACCTGCGGACAAGAGATTCAATGACAGTCATTTGCATTTTAGCAAAGAGCAAAGTGTAGTATCTGTTCTTATACTACACTTCATAGTTTATATCTTTAGCTAGTGAAAAAGTAATCCTTCTAGACTGAGGCAATTATTATTTTTGTTTCAATCGAAGATACAATTTGAGTGGTGATCTCGATTTCCGCTAGCATCAAAAATACACCTTGTGTCTTACTCTGACCTCGTAAATAAGAATTATTTATCATTTCTGAAAACATCGCATCAAAAATAACACTGTTTTTGTCTGCTCTTGGAAATTATTATTATTTGCAAAAACATGCAATCAGCTGGAGAAGGCAAAACCTAGAAGGATGGTATCATGACCATAAACCAGATACGAAATTACTTACCCTCAAAAGAGCAAGGTAATGACTGGGAAGATAGTATCGTGATGAACGAACATGTACTACAAGTAGGAAGTAATGCTTGGGAGGATCGTATCATGACGAACGAACATGTATTACACTTCCTCCAAAGAGGGAGGTAATGCTTGACAGGATTGTCTCATGACAACAGAACAGATATTACAGCACCCCCCCCCCCAAAAAAAAAGAGGAAGTAATTGCATGTGTGGATTTTTCAAAACAACATAACAAATACTATACTACTCTCCTCCCTGCCAGATAGTATATTAATTAGAAATAGTATTATAAACTGAATTGATCATTACAAGAGAGTAGAATAGTACATTAATAGAAGTAATAGTACAGTTTCGGTTTCAGACACACAGATATCAAATCTCCATTAGTAATAATTACCCATGCGTTTCGTATTTCATAAAGAAATGATCTGAAAGAGATCAAAATATCGGAGGAGTAAAACGATTTTGATAAAGCAACCAAACTACGAAGAAGATACGAACAATGACATAGACACAACTTTCTTCACTTTAATTGGTATGCTATCTTTTTTTATTGCATTGTGTATCCGTTTTTATCTCAATTTTTATATCATTATCTGATTATTTTGGCGCATCTCCACTTCGATAAATTTAAATAAATAATATATCATATTATTATTATTAGTTAGACTACTGTTCTCATCTTGGATGTTATTATAAAAGCGTTTCGGCCGATGTAACCTTCTACATGTGCGTCTTGTCGAAATCAGGAATATTTCTGTCCAACTCAAAAATCTGCTCGGGATGTTGGACGGGGTAAACTGCTCAAATTAGTAATGATCGGGTAGAAGTCTTAAATAATGCTAAATGATATTCTCAGTTTCGCCTATACTGAAGAATGAGCCTCCAACATTCAGAAGACTTTATTCGTTGTGCCAGGGATCCACATGGCCCCGTGCGCAAGGTATAAAATGCTAAGTAATATCTAGGATACTGTTCAAGTATGTATACGAACAAAAAGATAAAAATATAAAACTAATGTAAATTGGAAATTATAAAGAAGCACCAGCTTGTAAAATTAACACCAGAAATTTCAAAAGGAAAATGTCTAATAATACCCTGTAAACAGAGAAATAGACTCTTAAAGGAAACAACTATATGATATTGCAAAATGCAAGCATTTAAATAATTAAGTGTGTGTGTGTGTGTAGAGAGACAGTATGTGTACATGTTGACTAATGAGTGTGTAGATTTGTTAGTATAGATTTTCGCACATGTGAATGAGTATGGTCACAATGACCTGGTCATGTGTGAAACAATAAAATGTCCATGGTTGATACTGACATCAGAGTTATATTTGACGGGACTAAGCAATACGCGGAGAAGAGCCCACGGGTGTGACGTCACATTGGAAGAAAGCGAAAAGGAACAGTTAGATTTTGAAGAAGACCGGCTATGAAGTTTGAAGCGAACTGTCACTGACAAAATGTCTTAACAGCGACAAAACTGTTGCGAATCGCACGCAGCGATGGGCGCTGATCTCTCACTGTCTGCCTATCAGTCTATCCATCGATCTGTCTATCTACCTATCAAATAGTTACTTAGGTTAATATAACTATCTCTCTTTTACAAAGACATTTGAATTGTACTTGTGATTACTTAACATTTTTCTCTGAATAAACCTCCATTTCCAGAATCTGTGTTATCTTAATTCTTCTAACTATACGCACAACGACGAACGAACAACGGGTGTTAGTCACAGAGATTACACGGAAAGCGAGGGAAGACGACAACGAAAAGCAGATACGAAGAATCTACAAAGAATCAACACGGCTCCGATGAGACCAGAACTAGGGGCGCATTTCGACTTCAAGGAAGAAAGAGGGGAGTGTCAATGCAACATATATCGATTATTTACCACCTAGCCAGAGACTTTTAAACCCGGATGCCACGAGACAACTTATTTGAAATAAAAAACTGTAAAGAACAACAAAAAACAAAAAGAAAAAAGTTACAGCTTAAATAACGAAAGAAAACATCGATGATAAAAAATAGCAAGGCGAGTAATGTTAAAATTGATTTATATACGTACTTAAAAAAGGAAGAAAAATAAATAAGAAATAGTATAGTCACACACACGCACATATGATACTATGGACTGTCTCCTCCCCGGAACCAAGAATTCGAAGGAAATGATTTACTAGCAAATTTCATCGGAAATGAGATGAGTGAAAAAGAAGATGGGGGTCGCCGAAATCTTTTGAACTCTCGAGACAGTTGGTGGTCAATTTCCAGGTAGTCAGCTGGTAGTCAGTCAGGGCGAGTCATTTTCGTTTATCGATTAATAAGACAAAAGACCAGATATTGGATTTCCTGTCGTAAATAAAGATGTTTAGGAGTCATTGTTTTAGTTTTAGTTTTACGACAGTTTTGCGGCAGTTTGCGACTCGGGGAGGAGACGAGCAGATCGGAGCAGGTCAGGCCGAGCAGTTATGAAATTAGCTGATTAACCGGACAACAATGATGCCTCTACAGAAAAATCACAGTTGGGTCTTAGCCGAAATACTGAAACTTAACTAAGATGTAGAATTGAGTGTTTGAGGGGCCGTTTTCTACTATTACGGTATCACACATACGCGCAGATTAAAACTGATTTATACAATTTTTTTAGGAATTTGTGTTCTCTCTTGTGAGTGTACGTTGCTTTTATTTTTGTATGCTTGTAAACCAGTGCAGGCGCCCTCGGCGATCGACAACGCGAGAAACGACGACATGGCCAAAACGAGAGATGAAGACGAAGAAAAAACCACGACACACAACGTTGGGGTTGGCGATTGTTGAAGAGGGTCAGCATGTTTCTACAGACATGTAGCTCACAAGGGAAAATCATTGTTCATAACGGAATGATGGGCCGTTGGAGCGGCGACTTCTTGTCAGATTTTTATGTAACAAGAAATTGAAGATGTTATAGTGTGTGAATGGGTGACAGAAAGAGAGAGATGTGAGAGAGCGAGTAGGTGTCTATTGTGTATTTTTCTGGGAGAGACAGAGGCGCACAACCGCGGTAAAAATGAGAAGCAATAAAACAAAAGTGAAAAGAACGAGTTGAGAGAATGATTTGTTTTATTGGTTGTAGTTTCCTTTGTGTTAAGAATGATGTGGAGAAAATAGGGGAGTGAACGAGTTAAAAAAGTGGAAGAAAAATAAAATAAAATTTGTTGGAAAGTATGTGTGTAATTTTGTGGGTATTTCTTTGTAAATCCAGAGAGTTGTTATGCATGTTTATTAACCGATGTGAAACATTGCACTGAGATCCGGATTGTTTTGTATTTTAAGCCAAAGAGAAGGACAGAGTTTTTTTTGATAAAATTGTTTTAATAATTATTTAAAAAAGAAAGGCTTAAGCCAGATTTAAAAAAAAAGACTCTCATTAGTTCACCAACATCGAACTGATAACACCAAAATAACAAGATGAGAACTAAAAGGGAAAAAGATGAAAGGTATTTTTATATATCTTTATTTGAAATTCAGTAATTCTAATGAAGAAGTATATCTTCGAAAATTAAATTGAAAAAAAAAGTTAATAAAACTAAAATGCATTATATGGTGTTCTAATTGCTTATTATTATTTTTAATAATTAATATTTCCATATAAACAATGCTTTCTAACCAAGGACAACACTACGTTATTACAATTTGCACCGCCATGTGCCGTCAAAAAAAAGACTCTCATTCGTTCACCAACATCGAACTGATAAGACCAAAAAAACAAGATGAGGACTAAAAGGGGAAAAGATGAAAGGTATTTTTATATATCTTCATTTGAAAATCAGTAATTATGATGAAGAAGTATATCTTCGAAAATTAAATTGAAAAAAAAGTTAATAAAACTAAAATGCATTGTGTGGCGTTCTAATTGCTTATTATTATTTTTAATAATTAATATTATATATATATATTACAGGTTAGTTATTTTAAATTTGTGCTGGTGTCTACATTTTGCCAATAATTCGTCCCTTTTATTTAAGATATTGTTGTCTGCATATTTTAGGATTCTAATTTTTTCTTCCAGACATAGATTGCATCTATGTCTGAAACCCCTCAGAATGCTTGACTTACATAGTATAGACCAATCAATCATGGTTTTAATCCCATATTTTTTAGAAACCACACATGCTTTGCTAATTCGGTTTTATTTGTGATGTTCGGATTAGAGAACGAATGTTTATGTGTGTAAAAGCGTTGCTTCCATTTGCCAGCAGATATTCCTATATATATATACTTCTATCATTTGTGTTCTCTTATGGATAAATTGTGGCTTTGTACACTACATTATCTACATTGCAGTTTCCTTTAAGCGGGCAGTTGCTTTCAATACGACGATGGCATTTTTTCTCCTTGTCCTTGCTCTTGTTAGTTGTTGTTTCCAAAATCTTTTTATTGTGAGAAGTGATTATGTTGTCCATGTTTTTGTACACAATTAACTAACTTTCACCGTTTTAGGGTTGAATATTTTATATAACGGGTTACTTTTGGTGAAATGCTTGTCCAATAAATTTAAGAATTGCGAAGGGAGGGTCCCCGTGTACGTCCACCCTTCTTTTTATAGGGCCCTTAAACTCACCTTTCCATTGGATGTCGGAGGCATTACCCGAGACGGACGGGTTACGTTCGACTTACTAACGGGTAACATGGCTAATGCCTGCGGCATCCTCGTCCCGAAAGACTTCAGACCGGTGGTTAACACTGATTTGTGCAGATGGCCACGAACTTAGTTTTAGGAAGCCTTAACACGACGGGCATGAGGTCTTTAAGCAAAGCTAAACGCATACCGGGGGACCTCATGTCTTTTGACATAGATGTGGCTGCGTTACAGGAAACTCACTATGATTCGATCAACGATCACCGACTGCTGTCGAAGCATTTCGATGTTTTTTCAGCTTTCGGTGACCGTTATGCTAGGGGAGTTCCCTTGTTAGTAAGACGCATGGTGTTACTTGCGATTTTAGCCGTAGCTAGACTCGTAGTGTGGTCTTCACACTTAGATATAGGGAGTGGTGGGGTGCCGCCTTCTCATTACGATTTAATTAGTTCCGGTTGTTCCGGAAGACAGTGAGCAGTTCATACTTTAGATAGGATGGGAGGGTCCGACTAACTTACCATAATTAGCATTTTATTTTGTTCTTTATTTTTACATCCCTTTTATTTTTATTTATTTTGGGGGGATTTTTAAGGCTTAGTTTTTGTTCTCCCACTCCCTATCATCATACTCTGTACATATTCCTTTTGTAAATAAAAATCATGAAACAACCTGGGGATATTTCAAGTAGATTAAGTCCATAGAGTAAATGTGGTATTGTGGTGATTGAAACTAGTTTTTAAGGCATAGACCAGTGGACGACCCCCAACCCCCACTCCCCCATACCCGTTTTTGGCCTTGTGCCACATCTTTTTTATATTTTTTGTAAATATTTAAAGAGATAAATAAAAGGTTTGAATTGCCGTAGAAGTGATTTTGGATTGGAGATGCTTTACGTCGTTATTTTTACCCCAGGATTCATACTTTGGATTATTTCTTGGGAGTGACACGCTACTTGGTTTCTTTTGCCCCTTTTTGACCGGGGACTCTCTCTGTCCCCTCGGCAAGCCTCTTTTGGGCACCGTTGTTCTTCTCACCCCTTTTGGGTGATCACTCCTCTTGGGTGATTTGTATAGCCCCTTTTAGGCACTAATTGATATTACTTTCTTCTTTTTTGCAGGTTTGTTCTGAGCCCTGGCACAACTTAAGCAGTTGGCCGGATTTGCTTGAACAGCTTGAGTAACATCTAGCAAACGTTCTTCCATCTCCAAATCGGCGGGTTTGAGCCGGGTTCAGAACTCGTTTTATTTTCCATTTTTTTTCTTTTTTTTTCTTTTTTTTTAACAACATAATACGCGTTTTGTTTTCACTATGCCGTTGTGCAGGGCAAAACGGAAGAGGGGAGGACTGGACCGAGCTCTGGTGAAGGCTTAATGCCTAGCTCGGGCTCTGGTTCCCGCACTGCAAGTAGATCGAAAGTTTGCCGCCTTCTACGGCAACTCTGCTTACGATTTCAACGCTGTTGAACCCGGCAGTGTAGGTCTTAGCTCAGCTAAGAGAGGTGATCTGGGTCGGTGGGATAGACTCCCCATCACACCAGTTGGTCGACGGGCTTTAACCGTCAGCCCGTCTGCTCGCAGGAAAAAAAGTCTCCTGCCTGCAGGATTAAGGCCAGCCAGGTCGGTGGAGCTCCAAAATGAAGGAGCCACCGATCCAGATCAGCCGCCAGGGCCAAGCGACCGGGAGGCTGCTCAGATTCAAATGGTCCAAATGGACTATGAGCTGTTTAGATATCCAATTACCAACAGTAGTAGTAGCAGCCGCAGCAGTATCAGCAACAGTATGAGGGCTCCAAACAAAAGCCCAACGAAAACCGTTGGACGAAAATCCAGACCCAGTTCGAAGAGAGTCGCTGGACCAGAAATAAAATCTGGAGCAGTTGGTGCCGCCAGCAAAAGGGGAGGTGGGACGAAGTTGCCCACTCCAAAGGTGTCCAATCCTTTGGCATCTCTGAAAGAGTAGCCGTCCCTCCCTCATACTCAAAGTTTGTCCAACCAGGACAGGACCATCCCTCCCGGACAGAAGACGCCCCCTGTATCACTACCATCACTTGCAGTATCAGCATCTCCTTCCCTCTCAGCAACTCAGGACAAGTGGGGACCCAGTCCCAGCCAAGCCCCGAAAAGTACCGTCGTTTTTTTGATGAAAAATACAAACAATTGACCGACGGTAACAACATCAAAGCAGCTCCAGGTGCGGTGGATCGACTAGTGAGAAGAATAGTATCGCTAGTCACCATCGACACCAAAACAAAGGGGTTGGCTGGGGTCGAAGTTAATCAAATGGCGGAACTTCTGTGGGACTCAAAATCCCAGCATCTTATGTGTGCCGCAGAGGGTTCGCCACTTGGTATATTCTGCTTCCAAGTGAACAGGAAGCAGAAAAAGTGTCCAGGGCCGACCTGAGATTTAAACATCTCATTCTCAGGCCGGAGTACGTGAGTAGGAGAAGGACGTTGGTTACCGTCCTTGCCGTCCTCTGCTATATTAGCTCAGAACAGCTTGGTGCTGTCCTACGTCAGTATGGAGACGTCGAAGCTATAGTCCCGGTCCGTGGTCCCCGTAACCTTATGGTAGGGGACTACAAAGTAAATATGAGAGTTGACCGGGATGGCTTCAATAATATGCCACCCCTACTCAACTGCGACACCTGGACGATGAGTGTCATCGTCGAGGGTAGGAGGCCACATTGTTGGCATTGTGAGCAGAAGGAGCATATGGCGAAAGCCTGCCCGAAAAAATTCCACCTAAGAAGACCCCTTCTGCTTAAGGCCCGGGAGTGAAAGTGGCGTCAGTGGCACCAGCAGCTCCTCCACCAACGACCGGAGGGACACTGAAACAACAACAACAAAAGACGTCTGGAACAAGGTGGTGAAAGGTGGAAAGACCACCCTGATCAAAGAAGCAAGTTCCAGACCGGAGAAGTCCCCCTCCGAAAAGGTGCAGCCCTCGGGTGAAAAACGGGGGCGGTTACCCAAAGAGTCGCAAAAGCGTGATATTCCCACCAAAGAGCTACAGCCTTCAACATCTGTCTTGGTAGCAGCAACTAAAAGGAAGCAGCCGGTCCCCTTGACATCATCTGACTCAGAAGGGGAGATAGAAGACGACAACAAAATGGAGGATGACGCTGGGCCGGCTCCAGAGACAGAGAAACAGGAATTTAGGAAGGTTAAAAGAGCCACAAGAAAGGCGAAAAAAGTTAAAGAGACTGGGCCCCAATCCCCTGCCCCAACGTCTGAAGAGATGACCATCTCTTCTGCTCAGACTCCTGAAACCCAACCCCCTACCCATAATACTGAGCAGAAATCCCCCTCCCCTGTTGACTCTACCCCAGCTACCTCCCGCTCTCTGTCTCAAAATAAAGAGTCGGAGCCCAAAATTAGCAGCAGGTCTGCTTCTCCTTCCCCAGTGAGGAAGGATAAAACCCGAAAGCTACCCTTCTTGCCAGGGGACCAGATCTGCGAAGCAGATCTTCACCTTGTAGCTGCCAATCTAAATTCGAGAGAGCTAAAAATCGTGCCCGGTTCGGATCCTCGGCGTGTGGTTCGGACCGGGTCTCCAGCTGGATAAGAATTGGTTGGAAGTACAGTCTAAGGTCGAAGCGTCTGTAAGGATTTGGCTTCGAAAGGGGCTTTTCTCTTAAAGGTCGAGCTGGGGCGTGCGCCATGTACGTCTTTCCTCTTATCCTTTACCGATTGGCTGTACTAACTCTGCCTGCGGACCGCTTGGCGGCTTTGACGCGTATGCTTTTCTCTATTTTGTGGGACAAGAAAAAGCCGCTAGTCTGTAGACAGGTCTGTACTCAACGTCCTGATGTTGGGGGCTTGGGAATGCCGACTTGGCGAGCCATTTATATGCCGAGAGGTTAACATTCCTGAGTAGAACTTTGAAAGAGGAGTCCGCGTGGGTGCTGCGGTTGAGAAGGCTTTTCTCAACCTCATCCCTGACTACTTGGCTGAATGCCGTCGTAAGCCTAGGGGTCAATTGCGGTTCTTCAACGAATGCCGAACTGCGCTCAGAGTGCTGCCGGGGTCCAGTGACCTCGCCCGGTCTAGGAAAACACTATATCGGGAGTTAGTGGTGGGGACCGCTTTGGATCCACTTGGGGGCGACTTGGATTGTCGGAGGAGGAGGTTCGCTCTCAGTGGAATTGGGCGCCAGGCCGGAGTTATCTTAACAATACTGAATTTTCTCTAACCTGGCGATGAGTTCGAGATGTCATACCCCTTTATCGCATACGCTTCAGTATTGGTGTAAGTATGGACCCTTTTTGTCCACGTTACGAGGATGATGAAATTGAAAGCACGCCTTTTTCAACTGCTCCAAGCTGCGTGAATACTGGACGTATGTCAACGAGGTGACGGCTCGCATCGTTCCCGTGCGGGTGACGTGCCTGGATTTAGCATCCGTTGTCTTCAACATGGACCCCTTGTGGCCCAGGGAGAAACGAATGGTGTTACTTGCGATTTTAGCCGTAGCTAGACTCGTAGTGTGGTCTTCACGCTTAGACATAGGGAGTGGTGGGGTGCCGCCTTCTCATTACGATTTAATTTTGTATTTTAAGCATCAACTTAAAATCAAAATTAAATGTGATAGAAAGAGGTTACCCTTCTCGCTATTTAGAAGTAGGTGGATCCACACCGCTAGTTTATGTGTGTTCATACGGAATAGAATTGAGTTCGTGTTCCCTGCCTAAGCATGGCACACGCCGACCTTAGGTATTTCTTTTAGACAAGTTTGTCATAAATATCCAATTGTTGGATCAGTCCCTATAGCTAGTAGTACAAATGGGTCCTGTGTCCCCATCGTTATTTTAGGGGTCAGAACTCCTCCAGAATGCCCGCTCCCCGATTTACTTGATCCCTGGCCTGCCCTAATGGTATTTATCCTGGAGGACACCGCACATCCTTTAAAAAACCCTACCCAATATTTATTTGTCCCCCTAGGCAACGCCCACTCCCATTTAGGAGCTGACTCTTGCTTTCGGTTGTTCCGGAAGACAGTGAGCAGTTCATACTTTAGATAGGATGGGAGGGTCCGACTAACTTACCATAATTAGCATTTTATTTTGTTCTTTATTTTTACATCCCTTTTATTTTTATTTATTTTGGGGGGTGTGTTTGGCCTTGTGCCACATTTTTTTATATTTTTGTAAATATTTAAAGGGATAAATAAAAGGTTTGAATTGTGGTTGGAAACACATCCGAGGAGACCTAGTTACGGTCGAAATAACTTAACGAATGTATATCTAGTCTTTTTCAACCTCATAACTTTATATATATATATATATATATATATATATATATATATATATATATATATATATATATATATATATATATATATATTAAACGCGACGGAATTTTCTTTTTTCGTTTTTTTACGTGGTCTCACCTTTGCGAGCTAGTTTCTGGGTCTCCCTCCAGTGTTAATTCATGGAGCATGTATCTGAGATGGTTTGTTTTGGTTATCTCAAGCGATTCCGATCTTCGCAATCGTCTTCATGTGTAGTGTTTTTTGCTATATTGTTGTTATTTTAAATGTTTTATTAATTTGCTCTGTAGTAGTTTTGTGGGGGAGACAAAATTAAAGAGTAATTTAATCTAGCTCGCCGAGTCGAGACAACGATTAAGAAAATAACGAAAGGGAAAATTCAGTCGTATTAGATCAGAAATGTATAAATAACAATTTGATATATATATATATATATATATATATATATATATATATATATATATATATATATATATATATATATATATATTGGCAAAAAAATTAAAGGTTCTCTATCGCTCCAATATCATAAAACATATGTTAAGGAAGGTTTGGTTGCAAAATCCACTTTTGAATGAACTCAATTCTTTTATTTTAGCTTTTTTCTAATTTCATCATCTCGTTTTTCCTTCCAGCTTCTTTTTTTTAATTATTTTAATTCTTCTTTTTCTTTTATTATTTGATTTCTTCTTTTTCTTTTCCACTGCTGATGGTTTTGTCATTTCCCTTTCGGCTGTTTTTCTTCTAACTACACCCAAAATGATCTGAAACTAGCTTCTTTTCGTTTTGTTATTTATTTTTTGTAAAAAAGCCCACTGAGAAATTGCAAAATCAACAAACATTGCAGTAAAATTCACTTGGATTTCACGACGCCATCTTAGAATTTCAGCTTACTTGAAAATCCAATTAAAAACATTAAACATTCTGCTTAGAAAAAGAGTCGTTTATTTCCACTAATCGCACACATGACTGCATGTGTAGAGCTCGAAAATGAGTAGTGTAAATGGCTTGTTAAGACAAATTCACAGGGAGATGGTTACTTCAATTTTTATAGTTTTAAAGAGGCATAGTTGTGAAGATAACGTTAAGCCACGAGACTTTGATGAAAATACGTGTGGTTATGTAGTCATTTGTGATGTTGAGAATACCTTCTATTTCGACTTGTGACTTAATTAGATGTGCGGCAATCTAATCTAACAACACTTCGGGGACCGATAAACGCACTCCACAACTGGAATTCAAACCTGCAAGGGAATAAACATCTGGTAACCACAATCTTCTGTCATGTATGTGTTCTCAAGCGAACCTGGCCATGTATGCCCACATTAAAGATGGCAAATGAAGTTTGCAAGACAAGACTACAACAAAAGATAAATCAATTTCTTAAAAATTATTTTTGATTTTAGAAATTTTAGAAATTTTCTTACAAAGAATAAAAACTGTTTAAGAATTAGCAGATGCTACTATTTTAGGCGTCAAGTGTCACCAATTCCTCAGCCACTGGGGACATGGTGTTCTCCTTCAATCCACTGGGGACATGGTGTTCTCCTTCAATCCACTGGGGACATGGTGTTCTCCTTCAATCCACTGGGGACATGGTGTTCTCCTTCAATCCACTGGGGACATGGTGTTCTCCTTCAATCCACTGGGGACATGGTGTTCTCCTTCAATCCACTGGGGACATGGTGTTCTCCTTCAATCCACTGGGGACATGGTGTTCTCCTTCAATCCACTGGAGACATGGTGTTCTCCTTCAATCCACTGGGGACATGGTGTTCTCCTTCAATCCACTGGGGACATGGTGTTCTCCTTCAATCCACTGGGGACATGGTGTTCTCCTTCAATCCATTGGGGACATGGTGTTCTCCTTCAATCCACTGGGGACATGGTGTTCTCCTTCAATCCACTGGGGACATGGTGTTCTCCTTCAATCCACTGGGGACATGGTGTTCTCCTTCAATCCACTGGGGACATGGTGTTCTCCTTCAATCCACTGGGGACATGGTGTTCTCCTTCAATCCACGGGGGACATGGTGTTCTCCTTCAATCCACTGGAGACATGGTGTTCTCCTTCAATCCACTGGGGACATGGTGTTCTCCTTCAATCCACTGGGGACATGGTGTTCTCCTTCAATCCACTGGGGACATGGTGTTCTCCTTCAATCCACTAGGGACATGGTGTTCTCCTTCAATCCACTCAATTACAAATCTCTACTCCGTCGGTCCGGGTATCAGCTTTTGTTAAGGCAGTCGACCAGTATTCTTTTTTCTTTACTTTCATTAACCCCAAACAAGAGACATTGCCTCTGAGACGTAAGGTGTTACTGTGAATTAGGGGGCAGGCATGCTAAGTTGGAAGCTGTACAGCGAGATTTAAATTTCTGCATGTTCGTACAGTCGGTGAAACGAAGAGAAGGGAGGGAATTCCAAAGACAAGCAGTTCTAGGAAATAAGCGAGAAAGACTGTCACGTAAAACTGATTATCATTTACTACATTTTTCCGTTGCGTCACTGGATCTCGCTTTGAAATGGGGTTAGTTAATTGGTAACAGTAGAGAGCCAGCGGAGCTGCTAAGAAACCTATTGTGGGAGTGCACTGCATGTTGTGCTTAAAACTCCGACATATGAGTTTAAGCCACTTGGGTGTGTATTTACGTTGTAGATCTATTTAATTTCATTTTTTTCCTACAGTGCTGTGTGGAATAGAAGCCTGTATGTAATATTATGTATTTTAGGTTATCTATTGTGTGAGTTGGTAGATTGATAGATTGTAATGTTGTGAGTTGGTGTATTGTACCTGATCGATTTTTATGGTTGTTGAACCTAAGGTGGAACAGAATGTCTATCTCACCGACGTAATCACCCTCACTGCATTATGTAGTAAATGACGTTGGCAGTGTGGCATGTGAGATCTGGGGGTTGAGTGATTCATGAGTTGGGTAGAGTGATGCCGGGATCCGTACGTGTTTGCAGACATTAAAACGGGGTTTATTGCATATTTGATTACCTAGGTAGGTGTTGAATTGTGGTTTTGTGTTTGGTGATGTGAGGAGTGCCGATACATTGACTGTTTGCATTGATTGGCGCTTCGTTTAACAAGCATTTTTTGACTGGGTCTGCTTTAGGATGTAGGAAATCGTGTCTTAGTATTTAGGAGAGTTTGCGTGTTTGTGTGATTGAAGTCGATTACTATTGGCATTCTGTTGTAAAGTATTATATTTCGTGAGTTAATAGTTTTACCATATTGAGGTGTGATGCTTGCTGTTCTGCAGTTGTGATAAGTCTGAAGAGGTATTTGCTGTTTTAAAATGTAAGTTGGAACTGTACAAATACATTTTCTAGTCAAAATTTGATTAGTTTTGTTTTAGTAAAGTTTAACATTTAGGGGGTGTCCCCGAAAACGCACTCAAACCATTCACCCCAGAAAAATTAAATAAGGTGATACGATATCCTACAAAAAGCTGTTTAAAAAATTAAGTGTTCGTCACATGTATCTCTTACTATAAGTATAAAAATGCGTAGCTCAAAATAATATACATATTGCTTATACCTGTCTTAGTATATATATATATATATATATATATATATATATATATATATATATATATATATATATATATGTGTTATAATGGAATAATTCCAGGAAGAAATCCGGGTAAGAGAGCTCAATGTGGTAAACAGAGCAAGAATAACGTAAAATATAATAACACGAAATTACATGATTGTCGATGCAATAATTTATTTTAACCTTGCGGTTTTATTCACATTTTTGAGACTGACAGAAAACTGAATTCACCCTCGACAATTCAAATACAACCAGACAGAGTGGTGGTCGGAGCCAATCTGAACACCCATTACAGAGCGAGTAGGAATTAACATCTTATATTTAACTAAGGCAATCGAAAGGGATCTTATTGTTTTTTTTTTGTTTTTTTTGTTTGTTTTTTTATTAAATTAATAACGTCTGTGTTAAACGCACATATTCTTTCTACATTTACGACTTGGTGACATTGAACGTTCATACGCCTCCATACACACGCACACATATACCTATTCTTAACATCACACACACACGCCACACAATTTTTGGCTAGCTAAAATTCGGTCGAAATTCTGTTTTCGGCCCGAAAGGAGGAAGAGGGAGAAGACACTAACACACGTTAGCGTGTCATCGGTCGATTGACACTTGTCGTGCTTTCATTCTGTCTAGATCCGAGTGATAGGATCTATTTGAAAACTAAAAATTATTTAAGATTATATTCTAAATGTAATATTTTAATACTCTGAGTTTCACAAAAAATCATCTTACATTAGTTTTATAATCTATGGAAGCCTATAATTATAGCCTAATTCCAATCTAATAATGTCTAGTGATAATATTAGACACTATACTTAATTTAATTTAATTTAATTCAATGATTAGTGTATTATCAGTCGAAAAATTGTACTTTAAGATATTCGTTTATTCTGATTATTTACTTAAAATAAGATAGTAAATGTTTCGACTGATAATACACTAATCATTGAATTAAATTAAATTAAGTATAGTGTCTAATATTATCACTAGACATTATTAGATTGGAATTAGGCTACAATTATAGGCTTCCATAGATTATAAAACTAATGTAAGATGATTTTTTGTGAAACTCAGAGTATTAAAATATTACATTTAGAATATAATCTTAAATAATTTTTAGTTTTCAAATAGATCCTATCATTCAGATCTAGACAGAATGAAAGCACGACAAGTGTCAATCGGCCGATGACACGCTAACGTGTGTTAGTGTCTTCTCCCTTTTCCTCCTTTCGGGCCGAAAACAGAATTTCGACCGAATTTTAGCTAGCCAAAAATTGTGTGGCGTGTGTGTGTGATGTTAAGAATAGGTATATGTGTGCGTGTGTATGGAGGCGTATGAACGTTCAATGTCACCAAGTCGTAAATGTAGAAAGAATATGTGCGTTTAACACAGACGTTATTATTTTAATAAAAACAAAGAAACAAAAAACAAAACAAACAAAAAAAAAACAATAAGATCCCTTTCGATTGCCTTAGTTAAATATAAGATGTTAATTCCTACTCGCTCTGTAATGGGTGTTCAGATTAGCTGCGACCACCACTCTCTCTGGTTGTATTTGAATTGTCGAGGGTGAATTCAGTTTTCTGTCAGTCTCAAAAATGTAGTTGTCTAATTTGATGCTTGAATAAAACCGCAAGAGTGTAAATAAATTATTGCATCGACAATCATGTAATTTCGTGTTATTATATTTTACGTTATATATATATATATATATATATATATATATATATATATATATATATATACTAAAACGTCTATAAGCAATATGTATATCATTTTTAGCTACGCATTTTTATACTTATAATTAATATATATATATATATATATATATATATATATATATATATATGTATATATATATATATATATATATATATAAAGACACTTCATTATTATAGCATTTAATAATTATGTACTCTAAAACCAAACGTGTTTACAATTGTTTCAAAAATCTGTATAGTATATAAAACTTGCGTTTTTATTTACTATACAGGTTTTTGAAACAATATATATATATATATATATATATATATATATATATATATATATATATATATATATATATATATATATATATATATGAACATTCATTATAATAGCATTTAATAATAATTTATACCCAAACCGAATAGGTTGACAATTGTTTCAAAAATCTGCATAGTAAATTAAAAAAAAGTAGCTTACGATCAAAGAAATCATTTTCTTCAGAACTTCTTATCAAAAGAATCAAAAGGCGATCAGACTGAAAATACCATCTAATCTTACGGAAAATGTAACAAAATGCTTAATTCGGCTCACGATGATTTCTGTAACCATATTACTTAGTTTGGGTTTCAATTATTATAAAATGATATAATAATAAGCCTGACATTTATATATAAGCTCTATTTAATACTTAGTATCGGGCTTGTTTTTGTAATTTAAATTCGATCCATTCGGGAATCTTTTTAAGCTATATAAATGTAATTTATATTGAGATAATATTGATACAAAATCTTATATATATAGAAATCCTAAGGAAACGGTAAAAATGTATTTTCTTTTGATAAAAATATTTTGTTTTCCTATACGTAAACTAATTAGATATAAATAAAAAAATGTATACCCGGTAATGTATTTGTCAGATTTATTTTTATAAATGCAAATATACACATATATATACATATATATATACATATATATATATGCATATATATATATATACATATATATATATACATATATGTACATATATATATACACATGTATATATATATGCATTGCTTTCAGCCTTAATATATACCCATATATTTTACCAGCAATTCCTCAAGGAAACTACCATTGACTCATATATATATATATATATATATATATATATATATATATATATATATATATATATAAATATATATCACGTGTTTGTTCTTTTGCCATTGAGAAATTAACATCTCTTGCCTACTTTTGTCTCGCACGTACTTATGTCTTCGTCAGCAAGAATAGAAATGTAAAAAAGCACCTCCTTATTCAAATGTCGATAGCCATTCACAGTACAGTGATCGCACAAAATGCCCTTAGATCGATGAAAGATTTCTCGCGTTTATTCGAAGCATCATTGTAAAATCGATAAAATAATCAATTGATTATTAACATTATCATTGATTCAGACTATTTTTAGCAGATGTCTGTTTTTTTTTTCTATCGGAAAACATAAACTACCTTTTTTCTTTCATTTTCTTTTGTATTTCGCGATTGCTTCCTGGTTAGTTGTTCGGACGAGGAAAGTGATTCGCCCTCTATTTCTAGCTATTTCGCAAATAAAACGGGAGGGGGCAATAGGAAGCAAGATACTAGAAGTCTCTGGTTACTTGCCTCCCCACACGGGCAAAGTTAAACAAAAGGTTGGTTTCTAATGTGGGAATAACTCAACTGAACAAAAAAGGACACTCTGGAAAGTGACAAAAAATGAAATTGTCTCAGTCTAGAATAATATCTTTTTCACTGACCAATAACAGAAAAGACGAAGTGCAACATAAGTACAGATACTTCACTATACTCTTAGCCGAAAAGAATAGAACCTATGAGCCGCTATTTACTTGCCCTTCTCCCAAGAGGGGGGGGGGGTAGCAAGAGGGTCAGTTGTTAATGTGAAGAAATCCAGCTCACAAAAATGGGGCACTCTAGATTAGAACGAAATTAAAATTAAAATATATAAAATAATAATTGAAATACAAAAATTAAAATTAAAATACATTCTAAACAATTACTTGGTTTTGGGATTGAGTTATGTTTGAAGAAGAATTCGTTTTAATTGTTTTAATTAATTAATTAATTTTCTTAATATGCAATTAACCCAGCAAGTCATCCAGGACTTATTAAGTGTGTCCTCGTCATTCTCAACCTCTCTCAATATATATTTTTATACAGTTTGTATAACTGTATCGCTTCCGTTTCTCTCCCCATACCCCCAGCTCTTTCTATTTGTCTTTCTCTATCTCCATATTGCAACCTCCTTCCCAACTATTTCCCTCTCTCTCTCTCTCTCTCTCTCTCTCTCTCTCTCTCTCTCTCTCTCTCTCTGTTTATTAACAGCTCAATGCAAGAAAGATAGAAGATAACAAAAAGATTGGAATAGTGCATTACAAACAAGTAGTAAAAGCCGAGGTGGAGAGAGAAATAGAGAAAGAGGGAGAAAAGGAGATATATCGAGCAGAAAGAGATTAATTTGGGAATCTAAAAATATTTAACTGACTTTGAAAACTCACTTTTTCCTTATTCAACTCGAACTGTACGCGTAACTGAACGGGCTTTTTTAAACGCGACAGACTGACGCGTAAAGTGATACTGTGATAAGAGCCAAATTCATAGGCAGGCAACCTGGGTGAGAGGTTGAGACAGAACGATGTTTGTTGACTTTATAGTTTAATTTATTCATGCGTATATGGTCGGGAAACAGTGAGCAATAAAGGAATTCCTAAGACGAGTGGTTCGCGAAAAGAAGTTCTTAGAATAGAAAATTTTCCGGCATCTAAAATGTTGTGGGATTTTGCTGCTCGTCGCGTGGGTCAGGGTATTTACGCTGTGGGGGTACACGTGAAGGACGTTAATCGGAGCCGAATTCGTATAAGTACTTGTAAAACAAGCACACTGCTGCGATGCGACAGGTGCTGGAGCTTGTCAACATGTTTGTTCACCTTACATTTAAATGTCGGCATGTTGGTACAGTCAGGGAAATAGGAAGGGAATTCCAAAGGCACAATTTCGAGGACGGTAGCTAGAAAAGTATTAAATCGACCGGAATCTCATGGTCTTAATGGGTAGCATTTACCAGTGAGTCGGAAGTATTTTCGTTTGGGCGGGTGGGTAGTTTCCCGGTTTATCGGGGCTGCATAGTTACTTAAATTAAAAAAAGTATCAATCCATAACTCTTCACCCTAACTACGAATAATATGCGAGTAGACTAAATTCGATATAGTAGTGTGTCAATTAGTCTAGGAGAAGGAAAATGCCGACATAAGCATCATCTGTAATATTGAGCAAACGTAAAACGAATGGACAGACTCAAAATCAGTTGCGCAAGTAGAATATGTCTCTTTACGTTTTAAAGTCTGTTTTTTAGCAGAAAAACTCAGGTTTCAAATAAAATCGGCGAGGAAATGGACACTGTCAGCTTTTCCTTATAACTAACGAAAAACTTATGCTGACTACATTTAGAGTGAGCAAATAGAGATTTACTTCAGAACGATTCTATCAAAATATTGATTTAGTAAACAAAATCGATAATTGTTTTCACTTTTCTTATTCTTGTCAAACATGTGTGTCGAAACGTAAGAAATTAACATAGAACATTTTACAAGCACTTGAATCACCTGAACAGCTTTCTCGGATTTATGTATCTCTCTTTATCTTTACCCTCTCTCTCCCTCTCTCTCTATCTATACAACTCTCTCTCTCTATATATATATACATATATATATATATACATATATATATATATATATATATATATATATATATATATATATATATATATATATATATATATATAAGTAAAATATAAAATAGAAAAAACAAATTAAACACATGAAAGACAAATTTTTTTTAAAGATTTGAAATGTATTGAGTAAAATATAAAAAACGCGAAATGTTAGACGTTTGCGTTGAGATTTGAAAATACGCAACGCATAAGAAAACATATCAATTGGAAAAATGGAACTTGTTTCACTATGATAGTTATATGCAGAGTCTATGTGCTTACGCCAATCATGAAGTTTGAGTATGTAACAAAAACAAGATAGTGAAGATAAAGCGTTCGACTTCAGTTCCAATATTTAATGCCATCTTTCAGGGTTCGAATTTCACATTTGACAATTTTTTTTTACAATAGCTTTTCAGTAATTTCCTAGTCGATAACGATCGTCATCATAAACCTGATTAATACACGTGTTTATTTAAAAAACAATTTATTGCGATTAAAAGAAAAAAATAATGTTCTTCATTTGAACTGACGTACAGAAAAGAAAGGTCTGAGAAACGCGGCGTTGACGGGTACTTCGGCTAGAATATATATATATATATATATATATATATATATATATATATATATATATATATATATATATATATATATATAAATGTTGAATTAAATTAGAGATAATTGAATTATCAATTAATAATAATCTATCGTGATAATATATAGCTCAATATATTGAATAGAGCAATCAATTCTAGAGATGAAAGATGAGAATAAAAAATTGTAAAGATACAATAATTATTAAAGCATCAGAAGTTCAAAGCACACACACACACATATATATATATATATATATATATATATATATATATATATATATAATTATTTCTATTTATATAGATGTGTACAAAAAGCCGCTACACTGTTATCGATCAATTCGTTTGCATACACATTTTTTATTTTTTCCTCTTTTGCACCGAAACATAAACATATAAACATATAAACTACCCTTCCGAATCGTATACATGTATATTGCTTGCTATTAGGTCATCTTTTTCATTTATTTGGTCGTTTTATAGAATAACTTCCACTTCTAGGAAAAATAGTTATAAGAATCTAAGGCCTCATCAGGAGGAAAAAAGCTTTCCCAATATTAACATCTGAGTGAAAGATAAGCTTTTATCCGCCTGATGAAATCTTAATTTTTATAACTATTGACCGATAACATCGACATGCCAGTGTAGCGTCTATTTTTACATGTCTGTATGAATAAAAATAATTATATAAATAGCTCTATTTACTAATGAGCACTATTTTAATAAGCCCGGTTGAAATTATGTGGATCTTTATCCTGTGGATGTCAACTTTACTTGGATTACTATATATATATATATATATATATATATATATATATATATATATATATATATATATATATATATATAAAATGAAGGCTTTATCAATTCATATCTATATAAGAAAATACACTTAATTTCCCTTATTTCATTGACCATCATAGCTTTTGAACCGAAGCCTTTTTATGCTTTTAAAATTTCTAACATTTTCGCGGGTAAGCTGCTTCTCCTAACACAGTTATTTACAGGTGATGTCGCATACGTTTTTCCTTTCACCTCATAATTACTTGGGAGCTGTTCATAATATTGAGATGTTTTTCCTAAATCACCGCAATTGTTTTATATATTATGTCTGACTATTGTTTATCTACTACACTAGATTTTTAATCTAAATGCATCTCGTCCCTTTTACGTACTGATTTTCCCTTCCGAGCGTATTTTCTAATGATCGAATGCAGGAATAACTGCTTGCCATTACAAAAGATGCAGAATCATCTTACTTTTTTCATATTGAATGTACTTATTCATTTCTTTCACATTTCTAACACGATATAATTTATATCACAACAATTACATCCCTGCGTTATATTAAATATATTTTAATTTGTCAGTCTTTTCTTTCTACATAATAGTCAGAAACTACACAAGAAACACCCGTTCGGTAGATATATTCTTTTTCAGCTTTGTCTTGAACTAAATAGGGACACTTTTTTATAATATTCATTCTTTTCGAGGTCGACAGGAATAACATTTAAATTGATTATTTTTCCATCGACCTTTGGTGTGAAATGGTATTTTTTGTCTTGACATTTGTAAAATGTAATATACTTTCTAAAGTATTTCGATGTGAGAGGGGATAGAGGGTTGCGTAGAGAGGGTGGAGAGAGTGAGGGCGGAGGTTGGAGAGAATGATAGGCATAAGAGGAGAGATCTGTAGAGAGATGGTGAGAGACGGAAGTTTTAAAATATAGATGTTTCACCCACTTTTTAACTCGTCTATTTTGGTGCCCATACCTCCGGGCAACGCTGGGTCGCTATGTTACTTCACAATAAAGAGTTGAGTTGTTTTGATCTGGATAATTACATGAACATATGTTATCTTCGAGCGAACTTACGTTGTAGATATCTTTTTTTTACAACTTTTATATTTTCACTTTTCTGCTACCAGTAATACATTTGTTTACTGACTTTTCTCCTCTGATTAAAGGAGATTATCTTTGAAAATCTGCAGAATAAGGAAAAAGTTTGTTTATATTCCTTGCTTGAATATTTGATGAATTAATAAATATTGTATTTATCTAATATTTTTTCATCAACACTTTAGTCTTATATATATATATATATATATATATATATATATATATATATATATATAGAGAGAGAGAGAGAGAGAGAGATAGATAGATAGATAGATAGATAGATAGATAGATAGATAGATAGATAGATAGATAGATAGATAGATGTTCAACATATGTGATACCTCAGAGCTATGTTTGCTAGTGAGATAATATGAAACCATTTTACAGAAACTAAGTTTGGAATCAAGCAACGAGCAATTATTTCAAGTGACTATGAAATGGTTCTCATTTTACTGAATTATATAATATAATTAATCTATTCAAATTGATTCACGACAAACTACGCATAACAGACACGAAGGCAACAGCAACTACAGTGTTGTGCGTGCTACATGACACATAGCTAGTTGTCATAGCATTTCTTTATTTATTCTTCTTCTCTTTTTTATTTCAACTTAACATCGCGAGCTAACATGTATTTCAAAATCTGAATGTACACACACCGGCATTCGAATTTCTGAAAAGAGTCTTTTTTAAATTAAGAAAAAAACACATGTTTTATCCGTGCGTGTTTTAATTGTGTGCAATGAATGTTTTTGAAATGTTTTTTTTACCAACACGTTAATGGCCGCCACTACAAGCGTTTCGATAAATGTAATAAACGTAACCAAATTAGTATATCTTTTCAGTTAGTCTTTGTCTCTATTGATTCCTTCGCCTCCCCGTCTCTCACTCCTCCCATTTATATGCCTCACCTTATCCCTATCAGTCTCTTGTCCATTCTTATACTCTTTCTCCCTGCCACTCTATATTCACGTATGTTTATTTTTCTTTCCTGGTGATGTCACTGCTTTTCCTTATATCCTATCATAATCTGTTAAAGTTATTTCTAATTAAACCATAAACTATCCGTTCTTTAAATCCATGAAACAAAACTTCTATTAAATATATCAAACTATTATTTCATGTTTAGAACGGAAATATGAAGTAAATTATCCAGAGATCTCTGATAGAGTTCTCAATGCAATGTTTGACAACGTATTTTTCAAAAGTGGATTTCAACTCCGGGTTTAGACGACGTTGAGCGCATAGGAATTTGTGAATAAATAGAATATTAGATTTTAAGCATGACCTTGCAGCGAAACTCACTCTTCTGATTAAAAACTTAAGAAACTCAATGTCGATTCTAATTATTGAAAAGTATCGGCTTCCAGTGGATGTAGTTCAACATTTTTCATTTCGTCTTTTCTTTTTGCCCAAAATTGTAAAATGCTTTGCAGATAAGCTGTGACGTTTGATTGCTGTACTAGGCACTGTGGAGCCAGCCACTTCAAAACGCTTCGATATCAGCCTTCTGTAATCTTCCCAGGTGTGTAAAGTACCTTGGCCCGACGTGCTCAGATTCGGAGACGGAAATATAAGTCAGGATTTCGTATATCTATGACAAAACACTTAGTTTCACAGAAAAGGTTTTGGATTTTTTTTAAATGAAAAGAGATATTTCAGGGATGTTAAGATTAGGAATTTTTTCTAAAGACCCCTTAAGTTTTAACCTTTTTCTATGAATAAAAAAGTATGTAATGGATTTTAAATCAACATTGGAAAAAGGATTAATATCAATATATCTTGATTTTAATCTTTGTAATGGGACATAAACATTGTGCAAAACTGTTCTGAATTTGTAATTGCAAGGGTTGCGCAATCTCAACAACCGCTCTCCTGAGTCGGCATTGCTTGGTTCCAATGGCAAGTAGTAATACGAGACGACTGGAAACAATGCCGAGATAAGCAGAGAGCACATACAGCACCTGGTATTTCCAAATGGTCACCCATTTAGTACTGGCCAGGCTCGACGCCGCTTAAATTCGGTGATCTAACGGGAATTTAATGATTGTGCCGTATTTACAAAAAACACATTAAATTTAAATTTTAAAAATTTTAAAATTTAAAAATTAAAAAAAAAAACATATATATATATATATATATATATATATATATATCTATATATATATATATAGTGTGCAGACCCTAACGTTGTCTGTGAACCGGGTCCGCGCATCATAACCGTCTGAAATCATCACTTCCTACACTAAAGAGAGCTATTAGCTTGAAATGACGTTGTCTGTATTAAAATATACTTTAATTTTTTTAATAAATATTATTATTAAGCCTTATTTAAGAAAATTATAGTTGGGCGATGTTAGGAGATATTTAAAAATAGACATTCACTTAGCTGCAAAGCAAGACTCCGAGTAAGGTAGTCGAGGGTCTAGTATGTCTTAATGTTTACGCTGGCATAAACATATATTAAATTCCTTGTACGACATGGTAATTTGAATTGGCTGTAAGTGTAAGGTGAAAAAAAATGATGGTTCCTTGGCTTTTTGTCTAAGATCAAAGTGTAGAATCTGTAGTCGACATCTCAGCGATATTTGACACTTTACTAAAGCCGGAAGTAAATTATCTCCCTTGAAAATGAAATTCTTAATAAATTTTTAAACGCTATCATTTTTTTAATACAATGTTTTATCTTATTTTATTCATAACTATGATAATAGCACTATCGATAGAACGATAGCGTATGTAGAAAAACATTTGACAATACGAAGTAGAAAAGTATATTACAGAATATTAATTTATTAAAAACTTAAAAATAAATAAATATGTAAATAAGCAAAATTTGAGAAGCCTATATATACGGTATTTCAACATATTCTTATATCGTTTGAATTAAATAAGCCTAAGGTGGTTTGATCTTGACATATTTAGGATAGATAGAAAATACATTCGCATTTATTCATTTATATATATATATATATATATATATATATATATATATATATATATATATATATGGAAAATGAAGGAAGAGCTATAAAGATGTGCGAATGACAAATCTACTTCATCTTCGGTTGTTCAATGCAATGTGTACTCGACAAAAAACATGTTTATTTTTTCTTTCCTTAAGCTATGCTTTCAAGATTAAAATATTATTATCAGAGGAATTACGTAGATGGATAAGTTGGCAGTGGAAAAGTCAAAATTCAAAATTTGAAAAATGTAAACAAACAATAGAAAGTAATGGAAAGTAAATGTGCGTGCGTAAAAAAGGTTATCAAAATATAGAGTTGCGGAAATGTCCGTTGACAAAGTGTCCGGTGAAGAAAGATTTAAAGATGAAAAGAGTTCATCGTAGATATTTCGTGGAAACTGTCAGAAATTGTCAAAATGTTATACATCCAACAGAATGATGTTCAGTTCAACCGTAGATTAAAAAAAAACGTTATTTGGATGTAAGTTGGAGAATTAGGGCCATTTTAAAAACTACTTCTGTTGACCGCAGATGATAATAGTTTATAAGAAATTGAGTTTAAGATATTGTATATATTTCAAGTAGGCCGATTCACTCAATTCCTTAAAAACTATTATGATTACGAATGCTGACCGTCGTCTAGACGGGTAAGTTCCGATCCCCGCTTGCGGGACTTGCTGCTTTAACCATACTGAATAGCTGTGACACAGAGAAACAGTTTGGTTAGAGAAACAAGTGCCTCAAGCCGGGATCTGAACCCAGCCGTCTTGACGACTACAAGCGTTTCTAATCACTCGACTACCATATATATATATTAGTTTCATACTTATTACATCATTCCCGCCATAACCATTTATAATACTAACACATGGTCTGTACCTGATTATCCTCATTCCCCTGAAAATGGACCCGGATGCTTCTGAAAGTACTTAGGACACAAATCAAAACTATGGCAAATTTATCGGCCAATTCCCATCCAAAACTAAGATTCTGATTCGGGCTATTGAAAGGATCTACCTAAGGATATTCAGACATTAGTTGTCTGATATATTCAACAATACTTGCCTGCAAGAGAAGATGCTGCTTAGAATATATATATATATATATATATATATATATATATATATATATATATATATATATATATATATATATATATATATATATATAAATAAATATATATATATATATATATATATATATATATATATATATATAAATAAATATATATATATATATATATATATATTTATTTATTTAATGGTGTTCTAATGTACTACTTGTAATTCATTGGCCGAAACATAGTGAGAATAACGTCCAAGATTAGAACAGTAGTCTGAAATATCCAAATAATACAAAGAAATTCCGACCCATCAAAAGCTCAAGTCAGCATAAGAATTCGAAAGTGGACTGTGAATGAGATTGATTTGAATGTATTCAATACATTTGCCTGTTTTCGGTATTTTTGTCTGTTATCGACGCTTCTTGATCTGACGCAACGAATGTTTGCATTCGCGTCAGCCAAATCGAAATAAAATCATTAAAACGAATCAACAAATGTTTCAATGAAGATCGAAGCAAATAAGAGAAAAGAAATTTCATTTGATTCCGGTTTTTTGCTGTTGTTCTGTCGGCTGATTTATGTCGCAAATTGGAAACGAGAAAAACGACAACCAGGTTTTTTAATTAGTGAAATATGCGATCCGGAATTGATTTCTCGTCTGTCGTCGTCACTTGTTGAGATTCTCAGCTCTTGCTTTTGCTTTTGAGAGGCGTCCATACATTTTTATTAGAAGCTCTGTCTGTTGGTTTTTTCCATCTGTCACGTTTCAGTTATGAAATAGCACTTACATCGCTAAACGCGCTGTTTAAATGGGCGTATCTTATTTTAAATGCGTCTAAGCCTTCCTCATTTGTAGTGTTCTCCCTGTATAAGTTGTTGATGATCTTTCAGGGGTATGAAGAGATACGACGCTTCCGAAAGATCTTCAACATTTCCTATAGGGACCACATTACAGAAGAGGAAGTGCAGAACAGATTCAGACAAGCAGTCGGGTCATTTGAACGGAACCCTTTATTTAATACACGGGGTAGCTTGCTCTCGTTTCGTTAACTATGATAGGGTAGAAGTCTTAAGTAATTAGCAATTGGATTCTTTGTATCGCCCGCATCGACGATGTATAATAACATCCAAGATGAGAGCAGTAGTCCGAATCATCTTAATAATACAAATAATCAATCCTCATCCAAAATATTCCATGTCATACGATCATCATTTCTGGCAAAGACAATCCTTTATGATATTATACAGGGAGAAAGAAAGAGGGGGTATACAAGGAAAGAGATGGGAGTACAACACCCGAGAATCGGCAGGGCTGGCGCGTAATAACATTCAGGAAGGCAGAAACTCGGGAGAGCCGAGGAAAGCTCTTGCCAGGTCGTCTTGGCGCATCAACGGTCATCCACACCACGGGACAGATTAGATGTTCTCAGAATGGTCGATCTTTCATGCGTATATTTGAAATTACATTTTTCTCATTCGTTCACTATTGAGACAACCCTAACCCTAACCCTAACCCTAACCGGTGAATGCCGACGGGTCCATTCATTGCTATTTTTATCCCCACTAAAGTGTTCCTCGGTGAAGCAGGTTTTCCCCACTTTGTGGTTTTGTGCCACATCTTGCAGTTGAAGTAAGTAAACCCACTAGAAAATGATCTTAATGGCGGATGTGACTTCTGCGTGATGTTTGAATTTAAAATAGAATTTTCTTCGATCGGTCACGCTTAAGTTTTAAAAAGACTTTTTGTCGATGAGTCACGCTTATGTTGTCACGTTTTCAGCAGGTCTTGGATGTCGAGGGTTACCTCCAACGGAAGTTGAGAGGGTCACGTGACTTCCCCTGGGACCCCTCTCACTCGTTATTGGGCGGTGAGACTTGAACGAAAGCAGACGTGTTTGCGTGCCATCCCTAAAACTGGGAACGGTGGACGAAGAGCGACATATATAGTGAACACTATTTATAAGCATATCTATCTCTCTCTTTATCAATTTATCATATATATTTTTATCGTATGAGAAATTAATATAAAATCAGTAAGGAAATTGACAACATCTTTGAAGCACGGATTAGAATATTAAAGTGAAATATTTTGAAAATCAACAATCGTGCAAGTTAAATGATAAATTCATTTATTGAATTTTTTTTGCAAGCTTTCGTTGTACAACAACTTTGTCAGGCGAGATTGTCTTATAGTTTTTGTTTCTTCTTTTCTTCCTCATCATTTTGATGGTATTAACCTCGAGGGGTCGAATCACGATATGAGCAGAAAGAGACGTCAAGTTCTTAATCCGTGTTTCAAAGATGTTGTCAATTTCTTTACTTAAAAAAAGCGCTAATCTGCGCATAACATCGCCAGGACTACACTTATCCTAACGGTGTAAGAACTTGACGTCTCTTTCTGCTCATATCGTTATTCGACTCCTCGGAGTTAATACCATCAAAATGAGGAGGAGGAAAAGAAGAAAAAAAACTATAAGACAGTCTCGTCATACAAAGTTGTTTCACAACGAAAGCTTGCAAAAAAAAAAATAATGTTTCATTTAACTTGCACGATTGTTGATTTTCAAAATATTTCACTTTAATATAAAATAATTATTTTATAATACTTATTATGAAATAATTATTTTATATTAATTGCTTATACGATAAAAAAATATGCTCAATATTGAGGATACAACATTATTATAGAAGAGAAAATGATAATAAAACAAATGTGAAGGTAGATACTTTACAAGTTTAAAAAATAAGAACAGTAAAAGAAAGAATAGTTTATAAAAAGTCCTTTTAAGCTAGGTTTTTCAAAGAAGCAAGCCTCTCTTCAGATGGAAAAAATAAAAACACTATTATTGAACAAGCTTTGGTTTACACACACACACACATATATATATATATACATATATATATATATATATATATATATATATATATATATATATATATATATATATATGCGTCAGGTTATTTTTAAAAGAGATCAATAAAGTCCTCGATCGCAAAAAAGTGAGAGCTAAATACAAATAATTTATTTTAAAAACTGTTAAATATTTCATAGGAGTACCGCGGTTTCATCAAGATAGACTTACTTTTTTAACTTTTAAAAGTCGTCTATAGCCCATAACGTATTTTCAGCGACTCGAAATGAAAACAACAATTTCTCTCTGTTGTTTTCATTTCGAGTCGCTAAAAATACGTTATGGGCTATAGACGACTTTTAAAAGTTAAAAATATAAGTCCATCTGGATAAAACCGTAGTACGCCTCTGAAATATGCAACATATAGTTTTTACATAAATATGTTATATATATATATATATATATATATATATATATATATATATATATAATTTTGTATTCTGCTTTTTGGGAATAAACCTTTGATATAACTCGTAAAAGTGTCGACAAGGTTTTTGTGTCAGCAATGAAAAGGCAGCAAGGGTTCCCAGCGACGCTGTTAATGATGGCGGCCATCACGACGACGGTAAATCGTTATATAACAATATTTGGAATCGCATTTTCGTTTATCAGTCATGGTCAAGTTTAAAATAGCATGTTCCTAGATATGTTACACTTAAGTTTGAAATCGCATTTTTGTCAATCCGTCACACTTAAGTTTAAGATAACATTTTCGTCATTCTGTCACACTAAATTTATAAATTGAATGTTCCTCAAAACACGTGGAGATTGAACCGGCCTATCTCTAGAATATCTGTTCGTTTTTTTTTTAATTTCTATTAATTACTTTTCATTTCCTTTCATATTTTTCTTCTCATTTTTTTTGCTCTTTTTTGTTTTTTGGTGTTTTTTTTCTTTGTTTTGTTCATTCTTCCCTTTTTCATTTTCATTTTGTTTTTGTTTTTATTGTCGACCGTCCATCGATGTTTGTTGATGGAGATTTCGATGGCGGATGCCCGACCGCTTATAAATCGATCACTTGTCTGCTCAACAGGCAGACACGGCTCGAGTTTTAATTAGTTTTCTGCACGACACAGCGCTTGATCATGGCGGGTGTGGCCCATACGTTAAGACGCCTTGTGTTGATGAGGAAGCGGTGATGATGTTTGTGGAAAGCTAAAAGTCATTAACATTTTTAGATGCGTCCAGTGGCTTTTCTCGTCCATCGCTATGTCACACGTAAGTTTGAAATGGCATGCTTCCACGCGTCTAAGTATCTCTATTAGACGTGTTGTCCGTGAATTAGTTACGCCTTAGTTTGAAATAGCATGTGTGACATGTTCACTTACCGATCGGTATATACACCATTATACACATGTGTGTTGTCCGTTGATATATCCACTTGGACACCGATTTTTATAAAAAAGATTCATAAATCATGTGTTTCTCTCTTTCATTCACAACATCCTTTGGTGAATCTAGCACCTGGATACAAACCAAGTTAATGGTATGCTCAGCAGAAGAGGCATTAACGGATAACACTTTAGTAAATGTGCTGACCTATGTCTCGCCGTTTCTGACTCCGTAGTTGGCTTTTCTAAAACTGTGACCTCAGTAGAATAGCACCTCTTGTTGATCTGCGCGACGTGCGATTCGGTTTGAGCGTTTAATTTTGATATGAGTCCTAGTAGATCTTGTGATAGCTATATTTTGTCTACGGACACAACCCCTATAGATAACGCAGTAGTTCTTTGTTGACCAGAGTGCTCCACCATTGACTTCAACTGGCGATTTCATCTGCTGGGAGCACGCATCCACCGAGCTGCTTCCCTTGGCTTCATCATTTTATTTCCATAATTCATACATAATATTCATTTGTATCTATCTTTCTTATTCGACACTTGCAACCCAAACAAGAATCCACGCTACACATCTACTAATCTATATATATCTGTCACACTTCAGTTTCGAATAGATATTACGCCCCTTATTTCTATTAAACTTTTTGTCCTTCAGTTTGTTACGCCCGAGTTTGGAAATATTAAGTTTCACAAGTAGGTGTAATGATATTGACAATTCAGAAATCCTAATTAATATCAGAGTATAAAAAAGCCTATATAATTCTAAGAAGAGTTTGAAATAAGAAGCTTGCCTCACCACGAACGAGGCTAATCTTTCACTTCCCAACAATGGTGTCACGGATATTATTTTAATAGTCTCTTGAGGATGTTATCTTTGTTGATACATGGCTACGATGGTCTGCTGCCAGTGCAAGAACTGAAAAAATGAAACGAAAAAGAAAATGAAATAATGGATTCATGTTTGGCTATACTGGATATTGACTATAATGAGAGTATCCACCATGGCGTATCCTATAAACCTGACTTTTGAAAAAAATAAGTCAGATAATATGAAGAAATAGGAAACCCAAGAAAAAGTTGATCGTTGCAGAAATAACAAAGATCATGGCGATGAAACAAGAAAGTGCCAAACCAATCGTAAAATATTACGAAATGCGAGTAAATATTGCGAGTTTGAAAAACTCGTATAAGACGAACAGACGATCGAAGAGAATTTAATGGAACAACTACAAATATTAAATGTATTTAAATATATGCATTAACTTTTTACAACACTAAGAAATAATGCAAAAATAAAACCAGTATAAAGATCAACACATCGAACAAATATTCGCCTATGCTCACATGTTAAAAAAGATTTTTAAATGTTGTATTGTGGAAATGGACACAAAACAAAAAGTGAAAATGCCCAGCATTTGGACAGACGTGTACGAATTGCTTAAAAGAGAAACATTTTCAAGCAGTATGTAAATTCAAAGCGAAAAACGTTGAAAGTCTAAAAAAGGAGACAATGATACTAAACGTTAAAATTAATAACATCGATTTGGTTATGCAGATGGCTACAGAAAGTGAGGAAATGCTTATACAAAACATTTTCCGGGGAAAAAAACAACTTTACAAAAGAGCAATTTATAACTCCGCCAATTTGATAGGTCGGTTATACACACTTTAGAGTACTTTGAAGGTTCCTTGCAGTTAGAAGATATCTTTGAAGTAATACCTATAATTGGAACAGTTTGTAATGAGAATTACTTATTGGAAACGATGTACTTAAAATTAATTTTACAAAATTAATTAATGAGATAAAAATACAAAAAACTGGAAAGTTACAAAACTATAAAGCGAATTTAAAATTAAGAGAAAATGTAACCCCTTTTTATAAATAAGCTAGAAAATTACCATTAGTAGCAAAATAAGAAGAATTAATAGAATAGGACCTTCTTGAACATGTTTTACCTGGAGTATTTATTTACTCCTCTACAGGAGTTAGGCACAAGGCCAGTTTTTATCTTAATCCCACAAGTAAGATGTGACCCAAGGTCGGGTCGGGAAAGTGGGGTTTAAAAATTGCCTGGGCAGCCCCGTCGGCATTCCCCGGTAGGGGCGCATCAGGCAGTAAGCAATAAACTTACTCCTCCCCAAAGAGGAGAGGCGAAGCCTGGGAAGGTGGACCTCCTAGAACTGCACAGGACAGACCCATAGACCGGCGTAAATCAAGCCCCGAAAGCCAAGACAATACCAGTCTATGGGGTGCAGTAGTAGCTAGTGGGCATTGTAGTTTAGAGAAAATCTGATGGAAGCACACATATATGAAGAGATTATTAAATAGGAGTAAATCACAAAGTTTGCTCGGATTTATATCATATACCTAATGTTGAAGTTACATTAACTGGCAGAAATGAGCGTTTTTTTACAAAAATGGATTTGAAAACGGCATATCACCAAATACTAATAGATAATAAATTCAAAAAAGTAACAACGATAAATATGCTAATAGGGTGACTAAAATGAAAACGAATGGCATATGGAATAAAATGAGCATGCGACATATTTGAAAGCGCAATCGAACAAGTTTTAGGAGAAGCTATGTAACATGATCTGGTACAAATACGATATATACATAAGGGCTACTAATAAAAAGGATTAGAAAAGAAAACCGACACCATTTTGAATAAATTAAGAAACGTTGGAATGAAATTAATGAAAGGAAATGTGTAAACAATAGTCGGAAAATATCATTGTTAGCTTATTACAATAACAAATGAGATATACCACTAAACTAAGCCTTAATAGAAACATTCTAAAAAAATCTAGACTTAAAGATAAAATAGAATTTTAATTTTTTGGTTATTGGAATTTCTACGAGTGATATTTACCAAAATATCAGACCTGACTGAACCGTTTGCACATTTAAGAAAACAAAATGTTGAATTCATCTACTCAGATGAACAACAAAAAACTTTTAAGAGATTAAAATGAATTATAACAAAGAAACCAATACCGATTTTTTATCTAAAAAAACGACAGATGCAAGCGAACATTCCATGTCTAGAATATTATCACAAGAAGGATATATGATAATGTATTTATCAAGAAGACAAACGGACACTGTATTTAACTATTTAAATATCGAGAAGGAAGCTTTAGCTATTGTGTAGCCGAAGACTAGAGCTCAACAATTTCTTTTGAGACGTGATCATAAACCATTAGAGTTTATAGTCAATCCAAGAAAAGAATTACTTAAAGTCACGAAATCGAGTATACTAAGATGGGCAATAAGATTAATTGACTTTGAAATAGAAAATGTCAAATGAAATTCAATTCAATAGCCTAAGTGCACTATCATCGTTGCGATTTTGCAAAGAGTCAAAAGATAAAACAGAAGAGAAAATTGAAGATACATTCTTACATTGATAGGATAGCAGCAGAAACTAGAAATAATCAAGTACTAAATAGGATAACATCTAGAATAGCGGAAAACTTATAGGGAAATAATTCCAGGTCAGAAAACCCCTACAAAGCAATAAAACATAAATCAATGATGGAACATGGAGTGATTTGTAATGGAGATCTAATAATTACCTCAGAAACACAATGAAAATTAGTGATAAAAATTGTACGTTATTTTATACACTGTTGTGTATTGATTTACTCCTCTCCAGGAGTTAGGCACAAGGCCAGTTTTTATTGTACTCCCACATGTAAGATGTGACCCAAGGTCGGGTCGGGAAAGTGGGGTTTAAAAATTGCCTGGGAAGCCCCGTCGGCATTCCCCGGTAGGGGCGCCGCAGGCCGTAAGCAATAAACTTACTCCTCTCCAAAGAGGGGAGGCGAAGTCTGGGAGGGTGGACCTCCTAGAACTGCACAATACAGACCCATAGACCGGCGTAAATCAAACCCCGAAGGCCAAGACAATACCAGTCTATGGGGTGCAGTATACATCGAAACAGATACTACACTTTGATATTAGCCAAAAGACCAAGAACAGAGTAGCAGCAACGCAAAAAAAAGATACAGTTAAAAGCATAGTGGCCGGAGTATTCACAAAATGTCGAAGAATATATAAAATGAAATAAAAATGTAAAGAATAAAGAAAGTGCATACACACTACTTTAGATTCATAGCTCAGAGAAGTGGAGCCATGGAGTCGAGTTCATATGAATCATGCGTACCTTAAAAGAGTGGGAATTTTATTAAAATTGGTAGACTCTTTTTTCAGGCTGTTATTTGAGTGGCTGATAAGAAAATTCTACAATAAAACAGATTGTAACGGTTATACTTTCCAGTAACGACATTCCAAAAAGCTTGATACGCGACAATGCACCAGAGTGTTGTGATGAAGATCTTAATTTATGGTTTTAAAAATAGGGTGTAATCGTATAAGGCACCGCCATATCATCTTCAAACGAATGGATTAGTGGAAAGAATGATACAGACCGTAAAGACGAGACTACAAACATGTTCTTAATAAAAAAGAAAAATAGATTGTTTTAAATCAAGACTGTTTTATATAATCCTCTCTCTATGAAGAGCGTAAAAAAGAAGATTGACTAATGAAGCTAACTTTTCACTTCACAACAGTATGCTTTAACGCGTCCATTAATCTTTATAAAATATCTGTCTGTCCAACTTCAGTTCCGAATAGATGTTACGCTATTATTGTAAGCTTTAGTTTTAAATAACGGGTTTAAATGTGTCGACGCATCTCCATAATATGCTGTTTCGGTCAGTCGGTCTGTTGCACGTAAGTTTAAAATAACATTTCTATAGCAAAACGCGTAGATTGGACGAACTCATCTTAAGATGAATAGCCGCTTTTGTTGATGTAACACCGAATATCATCGACAATTCTCTTAATCTTCTTCTTTGTTGTATGTGTTAATCCCAAGCTACGGCGGAGTCTGCAATGATAGTTTTGTCTCCACCTGACACGATCAAAGGTTTGGTTCGGGTGAGTGCCGATTTCACAGAGATCATTGTGCAGGATGTCTGTCGATCTCATCATTAGGCTTGCTGTCAGACGCTTCACAAATACTTCTAATGCAACGGTGTCGTTGTTGACCCTCAGCACATGTCCAAACAACCTGAGCCGACATTCCCTCATCTTGCCCTTAATCGGTGAGATGATTCTCTTAATAAGTACATTTGCGAAATATGAGGACAATCATCGGATGATCGTATAGCGCTAATTGTGAAAGTCTGTTAAAAAGCAGTGGTAACACTGTACACTCTACTATAGACAGTTCTTGTTGAATAATACTTATAAGCAGTTGCTTTGAAAGTTTCGTACCGAACCGAAGATCTGTCCTCAGCGAGCAACACGACAACGTTTTCTACATCCTCCTAACTAGAAATTAAGAATTAAAAAGTAATAATGCAGTAAGGTTTAGCGGTATGACCGGCACGCTTTTAAAGCGGAGTAAATTTGAAGTGAACTAGTAAATGAATCATAAAATGTGTTGAGTTAATCAGGATTTGAAATTTAATTAATACTTAATAATACAGTTAGAATGTTATGCATGTCCTCAACTTATTTAATTACGACGATGAAGAAAAATAGTTTATTTCAGGTAAACAAAATATAAAAAGTACACACCCGTATAAATGTAATAGGGTTTGGTGGAATTAGCACACTTCGATTGTTAGGTTTTCTAATTTTCTATATCTTAACGAATTGATTAGTGTAGATTTTCACCAATGTTTATTTAATTTAATATATATATATATATATATATATATATATATATATATATATATATATATATATATATATTATTTATTTAAAAACTATACGTTACATACTTCAGATACGTACCATTGTTTCATTGAGATAGGCAGACCTTTTGTTAAAAACGGTCATTAGAGCCCAATTCAAATAATCAGCGACTCACAAAATAAAAACTATTCGAAGAATCGAGTTCAAATATCCACATAACGTATTCCGCTGAGTTTACTCAAGCGTCCCTTTTGGATAAAGGACCGAGTCAATAGGGACGGATTGTATGTTTATATGGGTCTTAATCGTAACTATTATTTAGAATACATTCATTGTTGATAATGGATCTTGTATTTTCTTTGCTTCAATGATGCATTCATATTTAGGAGTGACAGTGTCTGTTGTAGTTTATTTGTTAGTAAGAGGGTTAGATTTGGATGAGCTTGTATTCTTGTTATTAAAGGGTTCAAGAGTTATATTTATATTTATGTGACTTTTTTTATCATTTTAGGATCGCGCTTATATTTGAGTGTAAAACTTTTGTTATACGTTTAGTGGATTAGCTATGTAGGGGATTGGTGCTAATCAAGGGGGTATCTTTATAAGTAAAAAAAAGTTTCCCAAAGGATAGCAAAATAAGTGGATGTGTCAATATCAGATGTGTGGTGTCTGTATTGGTTCATGTGGGATACTTGTGTTTAATTAAATCTGTTAGCTTATATCTAAATACGTTTATGACACTATCGGAGGATATGTGTGAATCCGTCTAGGTCTTGGTCATATATATATATATATATATATATATATATATATATATATATATATATATATATATATATATATATATATATATTAGTCGATGAATATATTTCTAGGTATTTAACTCTTAAAGAATTAATATATTTAAAAAAATATTTTTGATTATGATGAGGTATCTAATAATTTACAATATTTGTGATAGGTAGGAGTTACGAAAGTGCGAATGTAGGTTGTATAACGATTAGTAGGGGAGATGTGAATGCGATAAGTATAATACAATATATCCGGGGGAGGGGTTGTTATATTGTATAATGGAATTAATTTGATAATAAGTGGAAAAAACTTGGAGTGGGGTGGGGGTAATAGGGCTTATATATTACATATGATGTGAAGTTCTTTAGACTTATGACTCGATGGGACTATCAGTGAATTGTGTATTTTGGTTCTTTGCCCATTAAGCTAGTAGACATTTGTTTTCGTGGGACATGGTTTAAAGGCCTCAATTTTGGGTTCATACAGATTATAGAAGATTGTCTGTAGGATCCTGAATTTTTTACTGGTGCATACTGGGCAATTCCTAGAGGTAGGGATTTTGTTTATCCATGATCCTCCATTTAATTTCATGAGGATTACTCGACTTTATCAGCACCCATATGGTGGTTGCTAGGGAGGTGTTATGTTTTTTACCCGGATATTGGAAAGTTACTATATATATATATATATATATATATATATATATATATATATAACGTTTTTGTTCTTGTTTTTTAAGGGAGTGAGGTCTGATCAACTCCTCCATGAGATAAAATACTGTTTTGTTTTTAAATTCCCGAAACAGTTTTTGATGGTAAAAAACTGATGATCCTTTAAATAACGTAAGGACTAGCGTAAATGTTTGGAAACAAACTAATATAGTGACTGTAAAAAGTAAATTGACTTACAAGCAAAGTAATTTTCCAACGAATAACTTAAAACTAAAAGTGTTTTCTTTTTCATATAATTTTAATGGTTGAAAAACTTACAAGACTATATATATATATATATATATATATATATATATATATATATATATATATATATATATATATATATATATATATATGAATCTTATACGTGGTTCTGAAGGCCTTTTGCCTATTTTCAAATTCATATATATATATATATATATATATATATATATGTGTGTGTGTGTGTGTGGGTGTGTGTGTGTATGACCTCACTCCTTAATTGGTTGTTAACTGTGGAAAGTCTAATCGCTTACTACAATTAGCGGGAACGCAAAGATCTTGGTAATGAATACAACACTTTCGACAACGTATTTTTTACATAACTATAAAGATTGCCCTTCCTCATGCTTTGTGCAGATAGCGTAGCGGTTAGAAGCTCAGCCGTTTAAAAACACGGTCGAGTTTCGATGTCAGCATGAAACAATTGTCTATTTAGCCACATTTAAGAGCTGTGATACACCAACACAGTCTGACTGTTGATGTCTGTATAAATATATATAAATAGACATTAATTTCTACAAGTATTACAAGTTAGTTGAAAAAAAAACATTAAAGTGCTCGATCTAAGGTTCTACAAGAGGTAATATTAATTTTTTTAAGTTAAACACTATACAGTACAATTCTGAATCGAGCGGTACCAACAACTCTTTTTGGAATTACCAGCCTGATTTTCTCCTACATCAGGTACGACCGAATTGATGAAAACAAGATATTCCCAAAGGACACTCTGATGTATAGTCTTTAAAAATATCATTAATATGTATATACATATATATATATATATATATATATATATATATATATGTATGTATATGTATATTATATAAATGTATATATATATATATATATATATATATATATATATATATATATATATTCATATATATATATATTCATATATATATATATATATATATATATATATATATATATATATATATATACATATATGATAATTGCCACTTCTTTACTGAAGAAGGCTATCCCTACAAAGATTACAATGTCCGATTGTGATCGCGCATATTGTTTCCGCAGGCACAAGTCTTAATCGCCGTGGGTTATGTGGGGATATATGTACATGTAAATGACCACGCCCTGCGTTTGTGCGACACGCAGAACATGCTCTCTTTCTACAAAATCTGGTTTCGGTGACAAGCCAAAGCAGGATAACTGAGAGACAATGTAGAGCGCAGGTTTTATATTGGAGTTTCCGTCTCTCGAGATGGAGGATCTAACAAAATCTATGGTCCATCTCGTCGAGTAGGGTAGCATCGCGCCTGGGTACTATACTAGGTATTTCTACGCCCCCGCGAATATAAATATATTTATATTATAATTAGCAGGGTACCATCATTTCGAAAGGTCAAATGATAATGAACGACAATTAACAGTTACTAACCATTAATCAGATCAATACTGTTGAAACAAACGCGTTTCAATTACAAATAAACTTCATCTGTTTTTGTTGTGCTTTGCTTTTGTTTGCTTTTTTTCAATACACATATATATATTTATATATATATATATATATATATATATATATATATATATATATATATCTTTAAACAAATATTTGCATTCTATTCATGGTGCCTAAGGCCTTTTGCCTATTTTCAAATTTAAATTCTTAAAAAATGCTTTGAAATATTTGTTTCTATTTTAAATACACGTTTAGCATCAACCTGTTTATAATTTCTATATAAGATGAGCTCTTTCGTACACGTTCTAATAACAACAAGATGGGCACTTCGATAACATCAAAAAGAAAATGACCTTACTAAATGTATATATATGAAATGAATAAAACACTTACATTTATTATGAAGCACTTTCAATCTCCAAAGAACGATATGTTATCCGAAAAATTTAAGAAAAAAAGAATGACTTTTCATTTAATAAATATGTGCATCTCATTCGTGATTCCTAAGGCTTTTTGCCTATTTTTAAATTTAAATTCTTAAACATGTTTTCAAATAACTTTTTCCATTTAATATATATATATACATATATATATATATATATATATATATATATATATATATATATATATATATATATATATATATATCTTTAACATTTTACAAAATATTTCACAGCCTACAAAATTTTCTTTGTTAAATAAAGTGTGGCACAAGGCCGAAATTGTGTGGATGGGGGTGTAATCTGTCGTACTCTTGTCCTATTTTCTAAACTAGTTTCAGTCACCAAAATACCACATTCACTCTATGGGTAAAACTTACTTATCATTTTTCCCAATGGTTTCACGTTTTTTTATTTACAAAAAATATATGTACAAATTCATCTGTTGGAGGTGGGGTGCTAAAAAACAACAAAGATTGCTGAAAAATAAAATAATGCTTAATTCCGTGGTTAATTGTACACTCTTAAACCTATTAGGTGTGATCTGCTCACTATTTTTCGTTATTTTTCAAGGGCCCAAAAAAACAAGACAGTGTGTAAGTGGGAAAAAAGGGGGCAAGGCTTTTTTATACAACTAACTGAAAGACTTTGCTAACTGGGATGGGTTCTGATAAGACCTCATGTCGGTGCACACTATGCATAGGCAGGGAACACATACTCAATCTGAGTTCATCCAAACACACATAAACTAGCGGTGTGTATCCATCTTCTTTTAAACAAGGAAGTGTGTAGCATCCTCCTATCACATTTGATCTTGACTTTAAGCTGATGTTTAAAGTCAGAAATGAGATCGTAATCAGAAGGCGACACACCCTCGCTCACTATGTCTAAGCGTGAAATTCACACTACTTGTCTAGCTTCGGTTAGGTTCGTGAGAAACACCATTCCTTTTTCCCTGGGCAACGAACGCATCATACTGTACACTACAGATGTTACATCTAGAGGTACCAACTGTTTGGGAACGATGAAAGCCATCACTTCGTTGACATACTTCCCAAACTCATGCTGCAATTAAAGAAGGCATGCTCGGCCGTTTCTACCTCAACATCTGTATTGGCTAGTTTTAGCTTTTAATTGTTTATCATTAAGAAGCAGTGCACCCTGGACCAGTCGCCAGGTCAGGGAAAACTCAGAGTGATTGAGATTACTCCCGCCTGGCGCCGAACTCCACTAAAAGCGGATCTCCTCAAGCGAATCCGAAGCAGCCCCGCAACTAGCTCCCGATATAACGTCTTTCAAGACCGAGCAAGGTCACTGGACCTCGGCAATGATCTGAGTGTATCTTGGCATTCGTTGAAGAACTGCGATTGCCCCATTGTGGTCGTGGATGAGGTTGTGAAAGGCCTTCTCAACCACACAACTCCACACAGACCTCTGCTATCAACGTTCGGCTCGGGAATGGCAGTCTCTCGAGATGTTGATGACTTGCCAAGTCGAGCATCCCCGAAGCCTCCTCATTTGGACGTTGAGTCTAGGACTAACGGCTCCTTTCCCTGCCACACAAGTGTGAAGAGCTAACGCGTAAGCGCCGCCACTCAGTTTGCCGGCAGAAATACTACAGCCAATATGTAAAGAATCAGTGCACGCCTCAGCTCTACTTTTAAGGGAGATCACCATCTGAAGCCAAATCCTCAATGACGCTTCGTCCTTCCATTGTACTTCTAAACAGTTCTTTTAAAGCTGGAGGGTCGGTCCGAACCATACGCCAAAGATACGAAATAGGCCAGTCGACCAATTGAAAAGGCCAGGTAGCGCAACCTCGCCGCTCCAGGCCATTGGATTTGCTGATGCTGACTACGACCCCTGTTACTTCTACGTACTGTTTGAGTGCTTTAGTCACCGCGATTACGTCTTTAAAGCTAGACACGCATACAGTAATGTCATCATCATATATATATAATTATTTAATAATATATATATATATATATATATATATATATATTTACCATCTCGTGTTTAGCCACAACGATCGTAATAGCTCATGCCAGTTAACATGGCGAGTTTTTCGCGTGACGTCATTGATAGTGGGTAGTAAGAACAACTATCAATGATGACCGGAAGTGCCGAAGGCGATAACGCGCATACGTCCATCTCTTTTCAGAAATTAATCAAAGCGAGCAGATTCACAACCATGGGATTATTCATTCGCTTGGAAATCATTGCTAATTGTTCCTGCTATTGTGACTTTATTCCCCTGGAAATCATTGTGAACTTCTTCCTTTTTTCAAACGTATTTCTTTTTTCATAGATTTCAAGCGCGAAAGAAAATAAGAAAATTACAACATGACCGCAGTGCATTAAAGTTCAATGTGGAAGCCTTAAAGAAAAAAATTATAATTGTATTTCGGGATGAAAAATACAATTTAAGAGTTGATCGAAAATATGTGCGAAAATCCAACGAAATAAGCGAGATATTCAAATAATAATATATTTGTAATAAACCATCCGTTTGGACCCCCCCCTAAAAAACTATGACTGTTTTAATTTAGTACAATATGTTTTACTATATTGTAAATAAACTTATAAGGGTGAACGTTTTGGGGGGTCATCATAAATTATGAGCTTTGCGGTGAGATCCTTGTTCACATGAGTTTTAAATTTGTGCATGTCGGTTCAGTCGGGGAAACAGGAAGAAAGTTCCAAAGACCGGCAGCATGAGGAAAGAAGCTATAGGAGTAGAAGTCTCTCCGGCATCTGGGGGCCTCCACAGTGAATGGATGGGATTTACCTCATTGTCGGCTTGGTCGAGTGTATTTACGTCGAGGGGCACCGGAGCAGCAAGTTCATCGGAGCACATTCCATTGAAGTACTTCTAAAACAAGCACAGAGATGCAACATTGAGGCGATGGGACAGGGACTGGTGCTTGGTAGATAGTGAGGGAGCTATTGGATGATATACTCTTTTTTAACCTTGTCTAAGAGGGAGAGACTAGTGGATGGTGCACCAGCCCAGATGTGACAACAATACTCCATGTATGGCGGAGGATGGCTTTGTAGAGATATAAGATTCTGTCAGGGGTGAGAAGTTTTCTAACATGGTAGAGGGAGCCGACTTTCTTTGCAGCAGCATTTGTAATGTCGTCTCGTCTATGCATTTGTTCCAATTCGTGTTAACTGTGAATGTTAGGCCTAGGAGTTTGAACGTTGCACTCTCAGGTAGGGGTTAATTTACCATGACAATCGGTGGTTGAAGAGGCTTCTTGTAGTTGTTGGAGGAAAGTAGCTTTGTTTTAGAAACATTAAATGTTACCATCCATTTATGACCCCATTCCACTACAGACTGGAGATTACTTTCTAAAGGTTCATCAATTGCCCCAGATATGTTCGCGCCCGTTTTGTCTACATGACGAGAGTAGAGTGTGGTGTCATCAGCAAATATACTCATCTCAGACACAATGCAATCAGGGAGGTCGTTTTTAAAAATCAGGAACATTAAAGGTTCAAGGTTCGATCTCTTGGGTACACCTGCATTTATGCCATGTTGTCTGGATGAACGGCCATTGAGGACAACTTGGATCAATCTTTTGGTTAGGAAGAACCCACCTATATTTACTATTCGTCCAGTAATACCATGTGAATTAATCTTTATGAGAAGACCTTTATGCCACACCTTGTCAAAGGCTTTGGATATATCAAGAGCTTCTGCCCTAGCTTCAGCTTTTTCTTGTCCAGTGTATGGTATATGCGTTTGGAGATGACTGTTAGGATATCCGAAGTAGATTGTTCTTGCTAAAATCCATACTGATAGTCAGTAACAAGTTTAGCATTAACTAGGTGCCGGACTATCGATTGATTGATTAAGGATTGAAATATTTTTAGCAAAGAGCGGGAGTAGTCTGATATGGCGATAATTCTGAAGCTCAGTTCTATCTCCAGAATTCTTGAAAACTGAGGAAATCTTCCAGCTATCAGAGAAGCAAGATTCAGCAAGGCATTTGTTGTAGAGTTTGGAGATGACAGGGGCCAGTTCAGCAGATCATTTCTTTATTACTATTACTGCTCCACGTCAAGATCAGGCCAACCTGTTTTGGAGGTGTTAAGGCTTTTTATGATGTCCCAGACATAAGATGGGGTGATGACCGATCAACAAGTGTGGCTTCAGTCCGTAATGTGAAATTCGGGAATGAGTGCTTTGCTGAGTCCAAATTGGCGTTTAAGGCGAAACGTTGGGCAAGTAGTTCATCCTTATCAGTTGCCGTGCAAACGATATCATTGTGGTTGGATTGCGGGGGAATTGCTGATTTCCCATTGTTCGCCACACTATTGAAGATTTTCCAGAAATGTCAAGAGTACCAAGTTTCTGCGATTGAATGCGTTTTCTGGTAATCTCTGTATATCTTCGATTTGCTTCACCTATCACAACCTTACAATTTTGTTCTTGAACCTATACATTTCTATCTATTTGTAGTTGACTTATGGCGGCCTAATTGTGGAATACTCTCTGCCTCTTAGTAATAGCAGATGCACAGTTCGAGGTGAACTATTATAGATAATGGGGCTTGTTGTAGACCTTTCGTATGGGGAAATGTGCTTCAATGCTTTGACTAATTCGGTTACCTCATTTGCGCACTGATCAGCAGGGAAAGAAAAAGTTTTATTCCACGGAGCGTCTCTGATGTTATATCTGATGGAATCAAAATCAGTCTGCCTGTAGTATCTTCTTTGGAACGGGATTTTAGGGTGATATCAGTCATTACCACAAGGTGATCAGCCTTCCCGAGCAGGCTATAGGGATTCGTCACACAAGCCCTGTTCAGTGAGGTCAAGAACAGATCGAGAAGTGATGCGGGCTAATCCACACGTCCAGGGTGGGAGGTCGGGATAGTGACAGTCTGTTAGATGTAGAGAAACTATACGTGGAGGTATCAGCTGCGTTTTTATAGCTGGAGAATTCAAGCCAGTCACGGCAATGTACATTAAAATCTATAAATACATGTATTTGGGCACTTGAGTTAAGTGAGCGTGCTGTATTTATGCTTTATAGAAACAAAGTTAAGCAGAGTACAGTCCTGCGTCGGAGAACGGTATAAGAAATATAAGTAACTAATGCTGTGCTGTAAGGTTAATGTAAAGCACATATAGGCTTAATCCTCTGATTTTAGCCTATGTTCTCTAATCAAGAGGATGGTGTTCCTAACATAAACTCCTAGCCCGTGCATGTTTGTCAGAGTCTATACGGTAGAGTGAGAGGTATTCAGTCATGTCAAATGGTGCGAGGAAATTTTGGATTGTAGGCTTATTTCATGTAGTGAGAGGATATTTGGGGAGTTGACTAAGAAAAACGTTTCTACGTCATTGATGTTGGTTCTGAGCCCACGAATATTTGTGAATGCTAGCCTCAAGGACGGATGCTAAAATGTTTTTGTTAGATGTCTGGTTTTTGTTGGTTTCTTTTACTTTGTATTGTCATTTTGGTTTTAGATAGAGTGGGGAGAGCAAAGTGGGGACGTGTTTGGTGCCAATAAGCTCACACAACCAGACCATCAGTCTAGGCTAGTTCTATGGTTGCTGTGGCCTCGGAAAACCCTTATTCACAGTAGCTCCTTACGTCTACAGTGGCAACTCGCCTTGTTTAGGGTGAACTATGTTAACAAAACAAGATGTTACTTTTATAAATGTTTTGACAACTTTATATTTGTATATATAATATTTTATCTTTTATTTATTTTATTATGTCTAAGTTTTATTTCCTTATTTATTACGTTTCTGT
>OY744532.1:43704064-43826564 GCA_963556195.1 Sepiola atlantica | reverse complement strand
TTTTAGTATTTTGATCACTTTACTATTAGTTTTGATCTTCAAGAGATTGTCTGGGAATAATCTAAAAGATTAGGCGTAATTAATCGAGTTAGCGGTAGGAATTGTTTCGGTTTGTCATGTCTGGCTTTTGTCATTCGAACCGAACAACCTTCGAATGGTTCGTGTGAAAAAGGAAGACTTGAATCTGATGATAGATTTTTATTTGCAGCATTTAACCCGTGGTTTGGTCTGCTTTGTGATAAGTTGCATTCTTTCTGCGGTTTCCGTCATGAAACTACAGATACAGGAAATTAAAAAAGAAATACATATAAAGTAGGAATTGGGGAATGACTGTGTTTTAACAGTATTCAATCCGTGTGATGTTAAAACGGTATCGGAGGTGAGAGTCTCAGTCAAAACAGGCACGCTCGACAACGCCTAATGAAGTAGAAATTCGAAAACACCCCAAACGAATCGACTATCGACATATATACTCTCAAATTCAGGAGATTCGATCATCAACACATGACTATTAATAATGTATACGTATACACGCATTATTATGAATATTACCGTTAAGAACTAAAAGCCGGCTGTCTGGTGACATTCAGTTGAGGTCCTATAGGCTTGATTTTTTAACATCCGATAAAGAAACAAAGAAAGAAGGAGCGAATATAACACCGGAAAAAGAAGACATTAAAAATGAAGGAAATGACATGGGAAAGAATACCAAATGATGACAAAGAAAGAAAGAAGAAGAAGATTTAAAGTAAAACGGAAGGAGGGAAAGTACATCGGAAAGAAAGAAAGTAAAAAAAAAAGACAAAAGCGAAAGAATCAAGCAAGGAAAGACCAACGGAAAGAAAGAAAGAAAATATGAAAATAGAAAAGAAAGGAAAAACCAAAGAAGAAAGGAAAGAACACTGTATAGACCAAAAGAAGGGAGTAAACATCAAAGGAAAATAAAAGAAAGAAGGGATAAAAGAGCAGGAGGATAAGAGAGGGAACGGAGAAAAGTACACGGAAAAGCGAGAAATAAAGAAAAAGGAAAAACTGAAAGAAATAATAAAATAACACAGAAAAGAAATAGAAATAAAAACGGAAGGGAAAAAAAGAACATGGGAAATTAAGAAAAAAGACAGAAACAAATAAACAAACAAAGAAGAAATAAATAAATAAAATAACGGAAAGGAAATCAACAATAAAGGAAAGAACACGGAGAGAAAAGAACATAGTAAAGAGATGGAAAATAAAGAAGTAGGGAGATAACACGAGGATGAAAAAAAGAAAGAAAGAAGGGTGAAGGAAAGAAACAAGGGGAAAAATATTCACTGAGAAATAGAGAAAGATGGGCAAAGAAAGAAGAAATTAAATGACACAGGAAAGAAAAAATGAAAGGAAGTAGAAATATGAAACAGGAAGGAAAGGAAGGGGAGAGAATAAAAGAAAAAAACATTTTAAAAGAAAGAAAGAAGATGGGAATGACGGAAGAGAAGTACACAAGAAAGAAGGGAGTAAATGATAGAAAACAAGTAAAAAAAGAACCTAAGAAAGACAGTTCAAAATAAAAAAGAAAGAAAGAAAAATGGAAAGAAATAACACGGGAAAACGAAAGAAAGAAGCAAGGAAATAAAAAATGGAAGTCCGAGCCGGGAGGTCGATGTGTCGACTGTATAAAGCCACACTGATGAATCTTCAAAAGACGAAAAACGTGTCAGTGAATATTGATATTTATATATTAAATATTATATATCTCTTCTCTCAATCTAAATTTATAAATGCGATGTTTTTCATTTATCACTCCTATATTACCATCAAAACGGGTTACTGTTATTTAAATCAATAATACAACATACTGTTTTTGCATTCTGTATATATATATATATATATATATATATATATATATACACTACAGATGAACGATTCAGAGAATAATCAGTTGAATGCCTAATTTTCATAACTATATTTAAACAGCTTTTAATAAATTAATGTTTAGTGTTATTAATTTGGAATTGCAATATCTTAAGTTTAGTCTAGATATACTTCTTATGGAAATCGCTCCAGACAATTCATGAAGCTACTTGATGTAAGGTGCTAACATGAACAAAATATGATTATCGCAAAAACAGAAGATCTCTATTGGCTTTAGTCTTAAAAATACCAAGGTGAGAGGTAGAAGGAAAATAGTAAGCAGGAAGAGAGTTCCACGATCCTGTAGTTCTTTGAAAGAAGCTACTGGAATAGGAGTCTGTATTACAATTAGGTATCTAAACAGCGAATGTATGAAGACCAGTAGATCAACGAGTCAAACGAGCTGAAAACAAACAGGGGATAAATCACACAATTCCGAAGAACACATGCCATAATAGTACTTATAGAATAGACTGAGACTAGCAATACTACGTCTGTGAGAGAGGCGATTTAGAGAAGAAGTAAGGATGGGGCCAATCAAATTACAGATACGTTTCTGCACCTCATCAAGAACCCTCAAATGAGACAGAGATTCACAAGCCCAAATATTACAACAGTACTCCATACATGGTCTGATTGTAGATTTGTTGAGATAGAGAATAGCCTCAGATGTGAGGAAGTGTTTGGCATGATAGAGAGAACCGACTTTACGAGAAGATGAAAGAGAAAGACCAATGAGTTTCAGAGTCGAATTCTCCCCAAGAGCAGAGCTATCCACAAGAATCTCAAGAAGAAAACGGACACGCTTTTGATTGAAAGACACAAGTTGAGCCTTAACAGCATTAAACGAAGCCAGGCATTTACGAAATGCCCCAATCCACAACTGAACCTAGATCAACTTCTAGATCAGCTGCATATTTAAACTGATCTGAGAGAGGTGGGCAAGACGCAACACCAGAATAGAGAGTTATCATCAGCATAGATGTTTCTTTTCTGAATAATATTCTTTGAATATGCAATAGTTTCGTCAATACTTAAAGTTATTAATCAAAGTTATTCAATGAATAAATCGAATAAATGACGAAAACACCTAAGGTTAAACTACCCGCGCTCGGTACGAGTGAGAAGAGAAAAGGAAGGAGAGATAGTAGGCGTCTGTCTCTCTCCTCTCTCTCTCTCTCTCTCTCTCTCTCTCGTCTTCTTGTTGCAAGTTTTACATTTTCCGTTAAAAATAAACTCTTTTAATTAGCTAAATAAATGCCTTATTTGTAAAGTTTAACAACAAACTTATTGTTTAATGTTTACAAATCTATTTGTTACTATTCTCATTTACAAATAAAAACAAAGGTTTAGAAGCATTGTGATCTGTCAAAATTACGAAAAGAAAATAGATTCATATTTTGGTATAATTGTAGATTAACATCATCCGCGTAATCGAACCACCACCCACCAAAAAATGTAGATTCTACCTTTTTTATGCGACTACGTGTGACCACTCTGAAACCTGGCTAAAAGAAGAAAAAGCAGATTATTTTAGAATTTAAAGTATGGGAAAATTTTCGTATATAAATTCCATGTAAAATGATCTCCCATTTTCAGTCTAGTCAAGCGTTTGAAGCCATTAACTTATTTTTTTTTTTGCTATGAGAGCTAAATCCGTAGTTTTTTAAGGATGGGGTGATGGGTACTTTTTTCGGCGATTACGTATGGTTTCGTGGTAAAACATTTGGCTAACTGCCTAGAAAGTTGAGATGGACCGGAAATTGGGGAACATTTTACGTTAAATATATATAAAACTGATCCCCCACTCTAAATTCTATTTTTTTCCTTCTATCCGTTTTTCTCTGGTATTCACTTTTAATCGCCTAAACAAGCAGAATCTAATTTCTTGTGGAAGGTGTCAATCTGCAAATTTACCCATTTTTTATATTTTCAAAAATATTTGTTATTTTTTTAAATATTTTTATTTTAAAGCAATTGATTTTAAATATTTTTTAATTTAAAGCAGTTGATTTTAATTGTGTTTATCTTTTTCGTGAAAATTAAATAAATTACTTCTTTTAAAATTATATTACTTAATTGAATACCTTATTGTTAAGGTATAAATAAAAATATTAAAAGTTTTGATATTATTGTAGATTAACACCCTCAGCTACTTTTTTAAGGGATTACGTATGGATACCTTGAAAATTCTGGAGGAAAGACATTAACAACAGCAAATTATTTTAGAATTTAGATTAGGGATCATTTTCGCAATTAACTTAATGAAAAATGATCTTCCATTCCAGGCCAGTTTATGGTTTTATGGCATTAACCTATAATTTCTATGCGTTATTTGGGAGGTTCAATTTTATAGGCGATTACTGTGGTTTTGCGACTTTGTCAGTCAGACTTTGGGTTAGAGTTAAACAAATGGATTAGTTAACTGCTCTAATAAGAGGTGATGATCTTTCAAAGTAGAATCTCCTTTATTTTAAGGAGGGGGTATAATTTAGCTGAGAGTGTTGATCAACAAATTTAACAAAGTTTGTTGTTAAAATTATGGAATTCTCTGAATAAAAATATTTTATAACTATACGGCCTCTCTCCCAATAAATTGCTGCTCGAAGGGCGGGTAGATGTTGCTAGTATAGTATGAAGTTAATTATAAATTAAAATATTAACACTAAGCCAAATCATACACCGAAACAAACAACAATAGTTGCAAGTAAAACAGTGTATTAATTAATTAGGCAAGTTAGCATATTAATGCTTGAATAGCGTGACACCTAATTAATTAGAAAGGAACGATTAACACCCAGAACATAATATAATGTATCATTCGTTTACAGGGGAAATAGAATACTAAAAACTATGAATCCAGAAAAAGACAATACCTTGTGAACAGATTAGATAACATAAAAAAATCAACTTTCATTATGCCACAGATCGCCTAATTAAGAAACATAGATTAATTGAGAAAGTTAAATGTTAATTAAAATAATATATAAATTATTAATTGAAACCTAAAGTACATAATTAACGTTAGTGTTTACCTTAAAACTAAAATAATTAAAAAAGATAAATAGATAAAATGAAAGATTTAAAATATGAAATAAAAAAATATAAAAATGAATAAATGTTTCATATGTATTAAAAATCCCTACACCCATATATATATATATATATATATATATATATATATATATATATAGAGAGAGAGAGAGAGAGAGAGATATGTTGAAGTAAATACTGAAAATTGATATATAAACAATTATATCTCCTTATAAAATTTATATATATATATGTTAGAACGAACTAATACACACCATTTCACAAAGTAAATATAATATGTATATATATATATATATATAGAGAGAGAGAGAGAGAGACAGATGAAGAGTACGAGTGCAATACGCGATAAACGCCATTTTCAAAATCACGAAACTGTTCCTACAAAAAGTATTGCATTTCAACACTCGACGATACCCCAAAACTATGCGTTACATCATATGATACCGAAATAACTTCTTTTTGATTTCAATAAAAATCAGTTTTCATTCGAAGTCTACATTTATTATATTCGTGTTTTTATTGTTTAAGGTCTCAATTAAAACGAATTGGATTTATCGTGTTTTGCGTTCGAACTTTATATATATATATATATATATATATATATATATATATATATATATATATATATATATATATATATATATATATATATATATATAAACATCAAAATCAAGATAAAATACACAAACTTCAGGGTTGTGCTATTCGTGGTGATGGTCCTTGAAATTATTAGTTCTTTTCAATCTGATCGAAGCTTGCGAGTAACTTTGGACAGTGTCTCTTCATTTACTTTTTCTATCAAAGCTAGGTTTCCTCAGGGCACTATTATGTTTCTTTTCTGTATCAATGATCTTTCATTTCTGGGAAAAACAAACAATTATTTTTAAGAATTATATTACGACAATTTCATTATAGAAAAAATATAAATGGAAATTTAGGAAATAAATCCAATTAATTACAATTTTATGTTTATTTTTGTTAGAATTAATACTATCTGTAATAGATGACTTATTTGTTTGGTGTTAGTGACATGTAAACTGCGAAACATTATTTTTGTTCTTCAACTTTAGAACTAACAATATTTTATCAACCAGTAATTTCACATTTTATTGAAGGTTTTTGTATTGGTGTTGTGTTTTGAGTAAAATTAAGTCGACCCTAGCTCGAATGATTTGAATTTTAAATGACGGTTTGAGAATCGGAGAGGCGATATTTTCTCTGAATGGCATCTTTAATGTGCGTGTTTCATGTTTTTGACTTGCCGTTCTTTGTCTCAAGCTTTTTTCGCCTTTCTTTCTCCTGCTTGGTTGTTTTTATTATTAAATAAACTATTTTCTGATGAAACGCGCGTAAGACAAAATGGAATAAATACAGGCATTCGCCGAAATTGAAAAAAAACATAACAATTAAAAAACATTATGGCTGTGAACAGATTTTTCTTCGGTCATTGAAAAGCAACTAAAGAGTGTATATATATATATATATATATATATATATATATATATATATATATATATATATATATATATATATACTATACTATAACTATTGTTTTTAAATATTAAAGTATTTTTCGCTTACAGACAACGTCGTTTCGGGATCTCTTACCCTCATCAGTGTAGGAGTGGCGATTGCAATCGGTCGCATGGGCTCAAACGCAGTAAATAGATTCAGGCTAGAATCACGAGACAAACGTTCAAGACAACACGGCCACGAGAAATCGACACAGACAGTAATTGAAATTAAGTAACACTTACACGAGAGGCGGGGAAGCGTCTTGTTGTCTACGGAACCTGCTGATCGCAGAGGTGACAACAAACTTTTCAATTTCAAACAGGACTCTACTTTTAAGATTATTACATCTTTAAAGGGGTTTATAACTATTAATACTTTTTTAATATTAAAGTGTTTTTGAACTACAGACGATGTCGTTTCGGGCTCTCTTACCCTCATTAGTGTAGGAGTGGCAGTTTGAAGCGGTCGCATTGGCTTGAACGCATTTCATAGATTCAGGCAAGGATCACAGGACACACGCTTCCTACACTGATGAGCTTGAAACGCCGGCGCATGAAAGTATACATAATTTAATATATATATATATATATATATATATATATATATATATATATATAATTATGTATACTTTCATGCGCCGGTGTTTCAAGCTCATTATTATAAGAAGCGACATTTTCAGACGGTCACAGGGCGCGAACACGGCTTACAGAGTAAACCAAGAATCTGCACGCTTTTAATTTCGCTTTTTCTTTACTCCCACAGCTATCCAAAATTTTCACGTTATACAGAGGAAATTAAGTTGTCTTTATGCTTAAATACAGCGGGAAGTAAACAGAAGACAGTCCAGAGGGTCTGACAAACGTTATCGGTTCCTTGCGTATAGCTTAGTGACAGTCCGTTTTTAATATCTCCGAACAGTGCTCAACTTTACATTTTTAAAAGATCTTAATAATAATAATATTTACAAATAAACATTAAATTATTCCAAGCTTACGCTCTCATCAGTGTCTGAAGTGACAATTTCAGACGGTCACAGGACGCGAACCAAGACTCTTACTTTATCTCCACGGCCATCAGAAATGTTAACGTGAAACAGGAGAAATAAAGTTCTATTTATGCCTAAACACAGCAGGCAGTAAACAACAGACAGTCTAGAGGGTTCGACGAACGTTACAATGCTTGTTTGAAAATTAGTACGCGCCTCGGCTACTTAGTCAAACATAATTTTTGTATCGGGGTTCGAATCGTGTGAGCTGCAGAGATTTCTCTTCCCATACTGACGATTGCAGGTTTGGCATGAAACACATGTGTATATAGGTACTTTTTAAAAATAATATTTTATATATATATATATATATATATATATATATATGGTTGTACAGGATAAACTTATAAACTAATGAACCAATCATAATGAATGTTGGAATATATGTTCTCGGCAACCTGGTGAGTAACATGGTCACATTATGTATTTATATATATTAACATTTAGTAGATGCATGTATATAAAGGTAGGTATGTGCATATGTTTATATATGTGTATGTACAGGAGTCACTCCTAAACTAATCAATCGATCATTATGAATTTAGGAACACAGCTTCTAAGCGTGAGGGTGGGGAATGTGTGCTATTTTTAGTTCAATTTTGTTTGATGCAAAGTGAACAATCGGGGGCAGAATCCTTCATGTTAATTCAGATACGTCGAATTTTTGTAAAAATAATTTAAAATGAATAAATAAGTGCAATATTCAGGTTAATAAATATGATGATCGATATCGGCTAGGAAATAACTGGATCGCTATAGCCGAAATAAAAATAGTTGTCTAGCATGAGATTGGAACCCTGGATAATTGCTTACAATATTTGAACTGAAAGCAAACGCTTATCCACACGGTCAGCGATCAAACAAAAATAGTTTGTCTTTTTAACCCACTTAAATTGATTTTGCGTTCGGCGTAAGGATCTCTTTGCCTGAATCTTGAATAGTTCGATTTTCTAAAAGAAATAATCAAGTATAAGGGAAAGTTTCATGAATGTCAAATGCGTACGATGATTTTCCTTAAGGACAATCTTGCTTTTTCTATTTTTATTTATTTAATTTTCTTACTGGTGGTGAAAAGCTGCAGTTGTTCGGCCGGCTAATAATAGAAAATATTAAACTAGAATTGCTAAAAATATGGATATTTGTTCCTCATTTTATTTTTACGTACTTTTCATGTAGTATGATGAGTCTTTAAAAAGGTTCAAGAACTTTTGACATCGATAAGGACGTCGGATCTAAGGTACTGATTCCCAATCTGCAATTTGTTTGTGTTGAATGCTTCATTCAGTGATGTGTGTAAATACAAATAACACGATAACAGAAAGTGGATCTATTCGAAACCATCTTCATTTTGCTAGTTCGTTGTGCGCATGACAACACCATTTCCGAGTAAACGGTGAAACCCCAGCTTAGTACCCCATGTAACAGTTTGACCCTCATATCAACCGCTTAACTGTGATGCCGCGACACATATATAAACATACAAACAACTTTCTTTTATATATAAATGGAGAGAGAGATAAAATCGTGTACCATTGTACGTACATGTGTTTGTACTTATTATAAAAGTTCATTGTTTTCCATTGTAAAGTAGTTATTATTTATCATGTTCCCAGCCTCTTCCTTTCCGTTCAATGCCTCTTTCTTTCCGTTAAATGAATCATGTTTGCCACATCTCAATCCTAATCCTAACTATAACTTTGTTCTGTTTTAATTTTTCCTTCAGCAAATCGACGTGAATACATTCCGTCTATCTTTTGTTGTAGCCATTTTGTCAATTGTTTTCCCGCTTCGTGTATCGTCTCTCAATTGTTTTTCATACCTTTTTTTTCCATTCTTAGTTGACTTTCTTCGCTGCCATTTCTTCTCATACAAAAAGACGACAGATTCCATTTTAACAAACATTTGTTCATTTATTATTATTTCCGCGTTTTCTTTTTTTTGTTGTTTTTCTTGTTATTTATTTATTTGTATTTTTTTGCCGTCAACGATATTTACGAACCAATTGAGTGTTCGTATCTTCATTTAAACGAATGTCTTTACATACAAATCTCGGCAGATATTTAAGTGTTGAATCGATAGTTTTTTGATGAGGACAAGGTTTAATTGTCTTCATGACAGCAGTCCACTTGTCTTTCGCATATTGTCATTTTATCTCGTTGCAATTTTCAACGAGTTTTTTGTTTAAATTTAAAACATTTCTCGTTTTAAAATACATTTAATTTACTTCATTCATTTCTATATTTACTTATGTTTAACTTGAATGTTTAGTAAATCTATGAACTGACATTTTTTTTCAGGTCTTTGGATTCGTCCTTGCAACGCTATCAGATGCTCTGTCCGTCGGTTTGTCTGTAAACTCGCAGATTAATTTCGAAACTAAGTAATTTGTACCTGCATTCACGCATCTAAGCATACAGCATAATCGCGTTGACACACCGATTCGCATTAGATAACCGAAGTTAAGCGACGTGAGACCCAGTCAGCACCAGATGGGTGACCATTTGAGAATGCTAGGCGCTGTATGTCATCTTCTCATAACCGGGATATACATGCTGACTAGGGACCGCTTCTGAATTTGATATTCCTTGTAAAGTTTTTCTTTGATGGAAGCCGACATAGACCTCCCATGGCTAATACCACTTCAGGTATTACCGGTTCATTAGGCGTCCATTTGGTCGGTTGGGTTTTTCTTTCTATTCGTCACACATAAGTTTGAAATATCATTTTTAACGACATACAACCGCTCAAGAAAATACTGGAGCCCGAATGTAATCCTCTACCTAGAGTCCGATGGAACACTGCTTCCATATCTGGAGAGGTGCCACACAGATCACCATTTTCTCTCTTGGCAGAGTACAAAATAAACTTTGAAATCTAGTGACGAGTGATATCTTATCGTCACTACAGCTCATTTCTGATAGAAGAGACGTTGCTAGTCTCTCTCTATTGTATCCTTATTTTTATGGATCTCCATTCTTTGGTTCCTTCTTGTAAGATATTTACAGCATGAAATCGTTTTCTACCACAACGGAAAAAGAATTTCCTCTCCCTTCATTTGCCTTGCGTCAGGCGAAACTTTCATTGACTGAGTTTCTTTGCAAGGGCATCCTATTTGTGGAACGCGTTACCGCCGGTCTGACTTACCGCTGATTACAAATTCGTCGACTTCAAATTCGGTGTCAACGAATTCTGGTCATAAATCACCTCATAAGTAATCAAACACAGTTCATACTATTGATCAATATTAGTACTCCCATGATGTTCCTCATCTTTGGGCTAGCAATACTTTCCTTCTCATTAAACATTATCTTTAAAAGCTGTTGACCTTGAAGAAATGTGACCTGTTGGGACATCCATAGTTAGATTTTTTTTTAAATATCTTAAATTAGTATTTATATTCGATATATCTTTCACTCCCTCTTTCTCTTTCTCTTTTTTCTCTTCATCTATAGATTAAATAGTATAAATACTTGTACTGATATTTCGCATTGTTTATAATGGACTCTTCCAATCTTCTCTTTAATGGTCTGTTTATTAATAATTAAATGTAATATAACTGATATATATATATATATATATATATATATATATATATATATATATATATATAAAGAGATAGAGGAGAAGGAGATGGAAACGTGAATGACAGAAGGTGTATGACATAAGAACAGGGTGCGTCCAACAAAATAAAATGAGTTCAATGGAGAGAAAATTAGTAAGAGATTGATCCATTGGTGAGTAAATTGCAAATTACGCCTAATTAGTATAATTAAAATGGGTTGTTTTCGAAGATAACTGAGTCTTAAATCAAGGAATATGTTAATATGTATTTTGTGTGATTAAAATAATATATCAGTCAAAACGTCTTGGGCTTGACATATAGATACCGCTACTAATAAAAAGTATCCACCTGATTTTATGAACTAGTAACCTTCAAATAGAACGTGTCAAAACTTGAGTCCAATCGAATTATTAGTTTACATATTACAGTTATTTAAGTGGAGCTACTGTTGCGAATTTTATAAAAACAATGGAAAAATCTGAATTCCGTGCACTGATAAAGCATTGCATTATGATGGGAAAAAAACTGTTCAAGCAAAGCAATCGCTTGATAAGTGTCATTCGGACTCAGCATCATCACAAACAAGAGTAAAGAGGTAGTATGCTGATTTAAATGCGGTCGTACAGACACAAATGATGCTGAAAACAGAGGTCGCCCAAAATCTGCAATTTTTCCGGAAACCATTTGTCCGATTGTAAATTGAAAACACGAAATGTTTATATAACAAAAGAAATACATACACAGTCAGTCAGTCAGTCCGTTAGTGGTTGTCGTAGATCGAGCAAGCCGAATACAGAGAGGTGTGATATAGCGTGCAGAAAGAGAATACTTTGGGTTTTTGTCTATCTTACTGGCTTTTCAAACCCACTTTTTCCTGAGTAAAACCATCTACCACTTAATCAATCAATTATTCAACGGGTCACATTTTTCTAATGTTTGAAAAGAGAGAAAATTAGCTGACAATTAAGGTGATAATAATTGTGTGTACAATTCTAAACAGCTTTTTTCATACAATACAATTTTTCGTCCGTTTTTTTAATTTTTCTTTCTTGCTAACATTCCAAGTTTTTAGAAGGGTCAGCGAGTTTGCATTACAAAGATGGGTTCGGGGGGAGAGTAGATGAAGTCCACTAGCGAACAAATATGAAAGGACATATAGTTCCTCAACTAATTGGAGACCGTATCTAGTACATCTTATATCTTCCACCGACCGGCAATCCGAGACCAATATCTCAAGTGAAGCGATGGGTGTCATTTAAAAAAAACACACACAAAAAAAACAAGAAAGTCAAGTACTAAATTTAATTTTTAATTTTCCTAAGTTAAATAATCTTCTTTCAGGTTTGTTCTCCCTTGTCTATATGAGAAATCCTTATTTCGTCTGTTTTTTTTAAATTTTTTTCTTGCTAACATTCCAAGTTTTTAGAAGGGTCAGCGAGTTTGGATTATAAAGAGGGGTTCGGGGGGGAGAGTAGATGAAGTCCACTAGCGAACAAATATGAACGGACATATAGTTCCTCAACTAATTGGAGACCGTATCTAGTACATCTTATATCTTCCACCGACCGGCAATCCGAGACCAATATCTCAAGTGAAGCGATGGGTGTCATTTAAAAAAAAACAAAAAAAAAACAAGAAAGCTAAGTACTAAATTTAATTTTTAATTTTCATGAGTTAAATAACCTTTTTTCAGGTTTGTTCTCCCTTGTCTATATGAGAAATCCTTATTTCGTCCGTTTTTTTAATTTTTTTTCTTGCTCACATTCCAAGTTTTTAGAAGGGTCAGCGAGTTTGGATTACAAAGAGGGGTTCGGGGGAGGGGGAGAGTAGATGAAGTCCACTAGCGAACAAATATGAAAAATCATATAGTTCTTCAACTAATTGGAGACCTATCTAGTACATCTTATATCTTCCACCGACCGGCAATCTGAGACCAATATCTCAAGTGAAGCGATGGTTATCAGTTAATTTTTTTTTTAATGTATCGGGCATTTCTACTAATCCAAATGCTACCAAACTGGCTAGTATTAACCCTGCTAAACTTTGGTTTTTATATGTCCTAGTGTCTGACTATTGAGTTCCCAATGAATAAACTTTTGAACTCTCATGCAGGCCTGAAGTTTAGCCTTCTTATTTCTATTATTTATGCTTACTCGCGAGAGGGAAACCTATCTTCAACAATGAACTTATATATCTTTATATAACATATATATATATGTATATATATATATACATTTTTTTTTATGTGTGGTAGTGCACAATATCACTCATTAAAATGAATGAGACAACCACTATCCCTGTGACAGGACAACAGGCAAAATAAGCCTGGGCCTGGTGTGGCCACACACACCAAAAATATGAATAATGCACAATAATATTAATATTAGCCGTGGGACTCAGGAGAAAGACCTGAGTGTCATGATGGGCAGGTGCTCCCTCGTTAGCCACATGGGGGACCCGGTCCGCATCCTGCGAATGTTGACCCTTCTCATTTCAGAAACCAGACAACGGACAAGAACCAGGTAAGTAACCTCTCTAATTCCAGGTATGACAAGGACACAGACCAGAGACAAGAAAACCAGAGCGAAAACAGCAAACTGAAAAGATATAGAAAGAAATAGACCATGAAAGAGAACAGACGTGTGATGGAGTGCTATTATGAAAGCCGCTACCCTACAGAAAGAGGCTACCGAAAACGAATGAAACATCTCTGGGACATTGCTAGTGACTACCATACAACGGAACAAAGGATAGCAGATCAAACAAGACAGATCCTCAAGCGATGATGGTTCTCGAAGATGGAACTGACGGAAATCAGACAGAAGGTTAATGGCGAAACGGAGCAAGTAACACCACCGAAGGAGAGACCACAGGAAGAGGACGGGCAAAACATACACACTGAAACTGAAGAGATTGAAGACTACGGAATCACAGAACCAGGTGATATAGAAGACTGCGGAACCACAGAACCTGCTGAGATAGAACTCAACGAAAAAGAAGCAAGTGAAGTGGAGAACATTAGACGATACATGTTAGAAAACAAAACAAAACTCCCATCTCTCAGGAATGAAGTAGCGAAGAAGTTACAAGCAGAAACAGAAAGAGTAAACAGACTCCTCACACACATCCCAACAGAAACTATTACAGACCTAAACAACCTGATATATGCAGGGGCAAAATCGGTAAGTATGAAACTAAGAAACGAAGAGAATGGACAAAAGAAAGGACCGACAAAACCTGGATGGGAAATCAGACTGGAAACCCAGCTCACCAAACTTCGGAAAGAAGCTAAAACCGTGAACAGAAAGAAGGGGGGACATGAAACGATTAATAATCAAAAATCAGAAACGCAAGGAAAAGCTAAATGAGAAACATGAAGAAATAAAACAAAGGATAGCAGCAATAGAAGGAAGACTGAGACGATACAGGTACAAATCAGAACAGAGAAAACAGAACAGAACCTTTGAAAACAATGAAAGCCAGTTTTACAAAAACGTAAATGGAGAAAAAACAACGACAGAGCAACCGAACCCAATAGAAACAAAACAATTCTGGGGCAAGATATGGGAAGAACCAAAAAAGCACAACAAGAATGCCCAATGGTTGAAAAACATGAAAGATGAACTGCAGGAAATCGAAGAAGGAACCGAAACAGAAATCAACAAAGAAACGATCAAGAAAACCCTAAGAAAAATGGCAAACTGGAGAGAACCAGGCCACGATGGAATACATGCATACTCGTTTAAAAAATTCACGACCCTGCATGAAAGACTAGCGCAGAAACTGAGTGGATGTATCCGCAAAACAACGTACCAGAGTGGATGACCAAAGGAAGAACAACATTAATACAAAAAGACCCCAAAAAAGGAACGACCCCCAGCAACTACAGACCGATAACATGTCTACCAATAATGTGGAAAATTCTCACAGCACAACTGAGAGAACAAATCTACCAATCCCTAGACAAACGTGGACTGCTCCCCGAGGAACAAAAAGGATGCCGGAAAGGACAAAGAGGGGCACATGACCTACTATACATTGATCAAAAGACCCTGAAGGAGGTGAAGAGCAGACAAAAGAACATAACCATGGCATGGATTGACTACAAGAAAGCCTACGACAGGATCCCCCAAACATGGATAATTGAATGCTTAAAAATATACAAGATACCAGACAGGATTATTAATCTCATCCAGAAAGCAATGGAAACATGGAGACTAAAACTGACAGCCGGAGGACAATACCTGTCTGAGATAAAAATACAGAGAGGCATTTTTCAAGGAGACTCTCTGTCACCACTATTGTTTATAATAGCCATGATGCCACTCAACTACATACTCAGAAAGTGTGATGCCGGATACAGGTTTACGGATACAGAACAAAGAATAAACCACCTGATGTACATAGATGACCTGAAACTGTTTGCAAAAAACAAAAAAGAACTGGAAAAGCTGATAAATACAACCAGGGTATTCAGCCAGGATATCCAAATGGAGTTTGGAATAGAAAAATGTGCACTGCTAGAGATCAAAAGAGGAAAACTGGAGACGACAGAAGGTATAGAACTCTCCAACCAAGAGGAGATGAGGGCGCTAGGAGAACAAGATAGTTATAAATACCTGGGAGTTCTGGAAGCAGACACAATCAAATATACAGAAATGAAAGAGAAGATTGGAAAAGAATATCTACGAAGAACAAGGAAACTCTTAGAAACTAAACTATATAGCAGAAACCTAGTAAAAGGAATAAACACATGGGCTGTATCACTAATAAGATACTCTAGACCATTCATAGGCTGGACCAAAGAAGAACTCAGGCATCTTGACCAAAGGACTAGAAAACTAATGACTATGCACAATGCATTGCACCCAAAAGACGATACGGACAGACTCTACATGAAAAGAAATGAAGGAGGTAGAGGACTGGTAAGTATAGAAGAATGTGTGGAAGACACCAAAAAAGAGCTGGAGAAATATGTAACCCAGAACACGGAAAGACTGATCACCACAGCAAGAGACACCAGCCAACAAACAACTCCGGAAGCACTGAACCCAGAAACAAAAAGACAAGAATGGAAAAGTGGGAAAAAAACAACTACATGGACGCTTTATAAGACTCACAAGCGATGAAAACAGCTGGGCATGGCTAAGAAAATGACACTTGAACAGAGAAACGGAATCTCTGCTGACGGCCGCACAGAACAATGCGATTAGGACAAACTTTATTAAAGCAAAGATAGATAAAACCCAGGAAAACAGCAAATGCCGATTGTGTGGACAAAGAGACGAAACGATAAATCATATAATAAGTGAATGCAGCAAGCTAGCACAAAGGGAATACAAGAACAGACATGACAGCGTGGGGAAAGAAGTACACCGGGAAATGTGCAAACAACTGAATTTCGAATATGAAAAAAAATGGTACAAACACAAACCAGAAACTGTACTAGAAAACGAAAAACACAAAATCATATGAGATATGAATGTACAAACAGACAAACCCATAACAGCAAGGAGACCGGATATGATAATAATCAACAAGAAAGAAAAATCCTGCAAAATCGTAGACTTTGCCGTTCCAGCAGACCACAGAGAGAAGATCAAAGAGACGGAAAAAAGAAGCAAATATACTGAACTTGCCAGAGAATTTAAAGGAATATGGAACATGAAGAAAGTCAGTATAACACCAATAATCATAGGAGCACTAGGAACAGTCCCCAAAAACATGGAGAAAAGACTAGGAGAAATAGGAATCAAAGGGATAACTGAGACCATACAAAGGACAGTAATGATCAAAACAGCTACAATCCTGAGAAATGTCCTCGAATGCGGAAACCAACCCACATAAGCAACGAATGGGAACAAACACATGGAAGCACAAGACAACAGAACCGGGGAAAATACAACCGCACGAGAGAGGCGCAAGCATAGGCTGACGCCACGAAAATTATGGACAGAGGGTCGAGGAGGGAAAGCGCAAACCAGACCTCCACTGAAAGAGCGCGGACAGCTCTGGGACCTTTGGGGGGCTTGTTGCCACTCGGGCCCCAAAGGGGACCAATGGCACTTATCAGCGGGAAATCGGTGGTAGGTGGCTGTTGCGACACCGCAAGGTCATCAACGGTGATGAACGAAAAGAGGTGGAGCATACTGGAAATCTGAGGAGACTCCAGGGAATACCACAGGTTGTTGGCAGTGGGCGATCACTGACGATGACCAGTGTGATAACTCCTAGTGAGTAAAAATAATAATGATAACAATAATAATAATAATAATAATAATGATAACAATAATAATAATAAAAATAAAAATGATATTAATAATAATAATAATAATAATAATAATAATAATAATAATAATAATAATAATAATAATAATAATAATAATATTATTAATAATAATAATAATAATAATACAGATCTAAACAACTTAATATATGCATGAGCTAGATCAGTTTGTATGAAACTAAAAAAAAAGAAAAAAAGACTGGCCAACAGAATGTACCGGTAAAGTCTGGATGGGAAACCAGACTGGAAACTCATATCATCAATCTTCGAAAAGAAGCGAAATCCGTAAATAGGATGAAAGAGAATAGGAAACGTTAAAATGGGGAACTGTGAGTCACTAGATAAGACTAAATAAGAAAAATGAAGAACTCAAACAAAATAGAGAAGATTGGAACGATACAGATAAAAAAATAGGAACAGTACAAACGAAACAGGACCTTTGAAAATAATGAAAAGTTTTATCAGAACGTAAACGGAGGAAAAAAACGAACAGAACAACTGGACCCGACAAAACAAGACACTTCTGGAGCAAGATATAGGAAAAGCCACAAGACCACAATATAAATGCAAACTGGCTTAAAAACATGAAATAAGAACTTCAGAAAATTGAAAAAGCAACAGAAACAGAAACTCCAACGAAAATGGCAAATTGGAAAGCGCCATGCCACGATAGAATACACGCATACTGTTTTTTTTCATCCACGACCCTATATGAAAGGCTAACGTAAAAACTAAGAAAATGGATCCACAAAACAAACATACCAGAATTGATGACCAAAGGAAAAACTACGCTAATACAAAAAGACACTGAACAGGGAACGGTCCCAAGCAACTACAGTCCGATAACTTGTTTAGCAACTATGTGGAAAATTGTAACGGTACAAATGATAGAACAGACCTACTACTACCTTGACAATCGTGAACTACTTGCCGAGGAACAAAAAAAGATGCCGGAAAGAGAAAAGAGGGGCGCATGGCTTGTTATACATTGATCAGAAGATTTTGAAGGTGGTTAAAAGCAGAAAAAGAACATAACAGTGGCATGGATTGACCACAAGAAAGCCTACGACAGAATGTAAAAAGCATGGATAATTGAATAGTTGAGAATGTACAAGATATGCTACAAGACTATTAATCTTATTAAGAAAGAATGGGAATATGGAGACTGGAACTAACAGCTGGATGAGAACACCTGACTGACATAAGAATAAATCGAGGCATCTTCAAAGGAAACTCTCTATCACCACTGCTGTTTATCATAGCCATGATGCCACTCAACAACATACTCAGGAAATGTGATGATGAATACAAGTTTACAGACACAGAAAAAAGAATAAACCACTCCATGTATATGAACGACCTGAAGCTAACTGCAAAAAGGGCAAACGAACTGAAAAAGCTGATGAACACGACCAGAATCTTCTGCCAAGACATTTAAATGGAATTCTGAATGGAAAAGTGTGCACTGCTAGCGATGAAAAGGGGAAAACTGGAAATAGTGGAGGGATGGAACTCTTAAACCAAGTATAGATAAAGGCGCTTTGCGAACATGTACCTATGAATATTTGGGAGTTCTGGAAGCAGACACCATCAAATCTACAAAAATGAAAGAGATACATTGGAAAAGAATACCTGAGAAAAACTATAAAACTCTTAGAAACTTAATCATATAGTAGAAATTTAGTAAAGTAAGTAAATTCGTATGAATCAGAATGGTACAACTTCGTTGACCAGTTTCATTCTGTTGTCGGCATTCTTGCAGGAGGGACCACGTAATAGTTGCCAACATCCCTAAGTGAAAGTGGTATTATGGAATCGATTGGATTCGAACTTGGAACACTAAGGTCGTCAGTCCGTGTCGTTATGTACTTAACCACCTCCACCGAAATGTAATAAAAGTGATAAACACCTGGGCAGTATCACTAATAAATTTCGGTGGAGGTGGTTAAGTGCATGAAAATAGCTGAAATCTTAAGAAAAACACATCAACTGCGAACGCTAACCAGTCACATGGAAGTTTCAATAGAAATGAAATAAAAACATAGAAAAAACACAACCACATGAACCAAAAGGAAGTGTAACTGCAAGAAAGTTCATAAACTGCCCCCCCCCCCCAAAAAAAACAAGAATTATGTCACCAGCCTCGGCTGATACGATGCGAAATGAGACAAGGATGATGAGAAGACCGAGGAAGGAGAGCACGTAGCAAAACTCCACTTTAAAGGGTGCGGAGAGTACTTGGACCTGGGGAGGTTTATTGCAACTCAAATTCCAAAAGATGACCAATGGGTGTTGCCAGCGAGAAATTAATGGTAAGCGGCTGTGGCGAATACGCAATATCATTTGCAATAGTTATCGAAACATGTGAAGAGTATTGGAAATCTGGGAGACTGGTTGTCACTCAGACTCAAGGGAAGGCAACCTGTGATTCTCAGTGAGAAATCACTGATGATGAATTGTGTGAGAATTCTGAGTGAGTTCTAAATAATAATAGTAATAATAAAAATAATGATAATAAAAATAATGATAATAATAAAGCACGATGACACAAACATCAGCCCGTGCCATAGAAAATAGTCGTGAAATGTCTAGTAGGTTTGAAAGATCGAGAATGTAGAGCACAACCCAGACCTCCACTCGAAGGGAATGGGGTGAACTTGAATCCCGAGGAAGATAATTGCCACTCAAATTCCAGAAAAACGCAGTAAATATAACACCCAAGATGAGAATAGTAGTATGAATAATCAAAATAATCCGAATTGTCAATCCTCATCTAAAAGATTTAGAAACATATGTAGTAGTAATAGTGGTAGTAGTAGTAGTAGTAGTAGTAGTAGTAGTAGTAGTAGTAGTATAAGTAGTAGTAGTAGTAGTAGTAGTAGTAGTAGTAGTAAAGCTACATACGGATTCTGTAAAATTAACTGGTAATACAATTAATGAAAAAAGGCAAATTTCAAATACGAAAACGCTGTTATCTCTCGGCTGTCGGTGTGACGCTTATGTCGGGAATATGTTTTAATCTAATGTCGGATAACGTGAGTCCCTGACTTCAAATTATTTTCAAACGGTCGTGAAGTGCATCGATAAAAATCACATAATGACGTTAATCTCGCGCAAATGAGATTTTAGAGTGATTGACACGCGCCCGTTTCTCCGTGTTGCGTCCACTGACGCGTTTTTAGTTCAGAATGTTTCATGTGTCGAACAGGCAGCAGGTGCAAGTTCTTCTTTTACAAATTATGGGTGATGGATTGTCTGCCTAAGCATGTGGGTACTTTGTAAAGGCTTTGAAATAGAACAGAACCTAGGTGTTTATCTATTTATCTGTCTTTCTGTATATCTGTTTCTCTTTCTCTCTCTCTTTATATATATATATATATATATATATATATATATATATATATAGTGCTCGATCGCAGAGAAGTGAGAGCTAATATGATTTAGTTGAAAACTGTTACATATTTCAGAAACGCACCACGGTTCTATCTAGATGAGCTGACTTTTTACCTTTAAAAAAAATCTATACCCAGTGGAATCGTCAGTGTACGTAAAGAGGTCAAACCACAATGTGAAATCGCGTTATATCAATAAAAAACGGTGTATTCCTGGAAAGTCTCTCTCGAAAAATATATTGGTTGAGACTTAATTGAGTTTTATTTTATTTATTATTTAGAGTTTTGCGTTTTAAGAAGGTTTTTTATTTTATTCTACTAAGTGTTTTATTTATTTATTTATTCATTTGTAGCTTTGTATTTTTATGTTTATTTAAGGGGTTGTTTGTAAATCGTAGGAGATTACCGGTGTTATGAAAAGTGAAAATACAAAACGGGGGGCGTTTGAATGTCTCTTTAAAATTAGAAGTTAAATCGCGTATGGTCGCTGGTTGGTATAAATTTGGGGAAGTTCATCTTTTTAAGCATCTTTAAAATTTAGAATTTAAAGAAAGAGGCAAAATACCTTCAAAAACCATGTGTTAGATGCAGATATTTTTATTAAAATCAAAATATTATGGTTTTTTTTCATCTTGACTTTTTTTCTAACAATTTTGCTCGGTATCACAAGCTTCATCAGAGATTTAAATAAATAAAAGCTATTAACATTTTTCCCCGTAAGAATCCTTCCTGATCTTTTAGAAGTGACGTCCGATGTTGTGTGGACTTAACGGAGTAAATGTCTCTTTTAAATTTGAACTTAAATCGCAGATGGTCGCTGGTAGGTATAAATTTGGGGAAGTTCATTTTTTAAGCATCTTTAAAATTTAAAATGTAAAGATCGAGGCAAAATACCTTTTAAAAAACCATGTGTTAGATGCAGAAATTTTTATTAAAATCAAATTTTTTTTTTTTTCATCTTGAGTTTTTTTCTAATAATTTCGATCGGTATCACAAGCTTCATCAGTCAAGATGAAAAATGAATAATATTTTGATTTTAATAAAAATATCTGCATCTAACACATGATAAAAAGTGGAAATAATATTCCAATGTAATGGAAAATGAACAAAGGAAAACCAAAACTAGTTTATGAATTTATCAACGTTTCGTCTTAATTTCAAGACTTTCTCGTGAAGAAAGAAATAACAGACAAGTACAACTATTTGAAAAAGTTTGGTCCAGTACTGCTACGTCACAAACGTTCTTGTGTTATTTCTTAAAACCAATCATTCCGAGGAAGTCTTGAAATAAAGACGAAACATTGATGAATACATAAATAATATTTTTTGTTTTCCCTTGTTCATTTTACATTACGTTGGACTATTATTTCCGGGCAGCATGTCAACAGACAGGTCTTCTCTCCTTGAAATCTCACCAGGTTAAGTCGAAGAAACGAAAGACTTCTCCCTGAAATCACGTGGTTTGCGCAACTTCCGCTCGGTGACTCCCCTCCCTCGACCCATAGCCTTTCCCCAACTCCTCTATTACATCGAAGGAATTTTCTACGTCCGTCCCATTTTAACACTCCTTTTCACACCTACTTTCTCTTCAATGTGTCACGGTTTTGATTCTATATCTATAAACTGAGCAAAAACAGAAACCCCTATTTAGCATCCTCTATTTTTACATTTTCCTGTCAACCATCTAACTTTCTGTAAGATATTTCTGATACATACTAGTATACATACATGACGCTTCGACACTCTTCCGCATTTCAATATCGATCACCGACATGACCTTCCAACACGATAGTATGATCAATTTATATCCGTCACATGTCTTTTTCTCTATCCTTCTTCCAATGAGCTACCTTAACCCAGAGCCGACTTCACGTGCCTTTTTTTACTATCCTAATTGAAATGAGTTCTAATTATTTAAACATTGACCCGTCCCGCATGGCCTAACTATGGCAGGTGGGAGGTCGTCTCCAATCCCCACATCAGTCTGCATCAAGCTATTAATACAGATCAAACCTAATAATTCAAAATCCTCTCGTTTTTGGGGGGGGTTTGTTTTCTTTTCAATTAATTGGTTGATACGTGTTTTGAACGATTATCTGTTCTTTTTTTTAAATGTTTATTTATTTGTTTATTCTTTATTTTTTGTTTTTTTTATCCATTCTAAAACATTCGTTTCACCGTTCACGTTCTCTCTCCCCACGGGAAGGGGAAACAAGAAAGGACCACACCAACCGATAGACCTTGATTGCTTATCCACACAGAAATCACAAAATGCAAGTCTTCGCAAAAATGCAACACAAAACAAAAAGAAAAACTATGCGTCAAAGCGACGGAAAAAATGCAAACAATTGTCTGTAGTGAGACAATAAAATATCACAAAATAGCCACCATTCGTGTGTAAGTGTTAAAAATCTCACTTTTTCTGGTGAGAGGGTCAGACAGAAAACCGTGCCTATTCGTTTGTATTAGTGTGTCTGTGTGTGCCTTTAAATGTTCGTGTCCTGATTTTTCTTTCTTCCATTGTTTCATGTTCGTAGGTAGATAATTTGAAAAGAAATATATTTTAAGACACTCTTCTTACATGAGCAAAAATAATAAGTCTGTTTACTTTTATATTATTAGTATTTTTATAATTATTGTAATTATTATTATTAATATTATTATTAGTAGTATTTTTATAATTATTGTAATTATTATTATTAATATTATTATTAGTAGTATTTTTATAATTATTGTAATTATTATTATTAATATTATTATTAGTAGTATTTTTATAATTATTGTAATTATTATTATTAATATTATTATTAGTAGTATTTTTATAATTATTGTAATTATTATTATTAATATTATTATTAGTAGTATTTTTATAATTATTGTAATTATTATTATTAATATTATTATTAGTAGTATTTTTATAATTATTGTAATTATTATTATTAATATTATTATTAGTAGTATTTTTATAATTATTGTAATTATTATTATTAATATTATTATTATTAGTATTTTTATAATTATTGTAATTATTATTATTAATATTATTATTAGTAGTATTTTTATAATTATTGTAATTATTATTATTAATATTATTATTATTAGTATTTTTATAATTATTGTAATTATTATTATTAATATTATTATTAGTAGTATTTTTATAATTATTGTAATTATTATTAATATTATTATTAATATTATTATTATATAATAGTTGCATTCTTCTTCTTTATGATGATATGAAAGTAAACAAACTTATTATTTTGTCATCTAATTACATACATATGTGTGATGTGTACAGACACACGTATGTAAAGTAGATGACGCTGAAAAAAAGAGAGGCACTATTTCCATAAATGCTCACAGACGCATTAAGAAATATTAGAAAGTGAGTAAACATAAAGTGAGAAGTAGCGAGACAAATATATAGATAGAGAGTGATGGGTGACTTTTTAAGTTAATTATAACTTACTTCGAATTAGAACAATTAAAACATTTTTAGTTTCAAACATAATTACATAAGGTATATTTTAGCGTATATTTTGTGTTATCAATGAAAATCTTGCAAAAAAAAACTTGATTAACTCACATGTCGCATAAAATACAAAAGTTAGACAGCTGTTACATCCGTGAACGTGGTGCTGGTATTATAATTCCCTGAATGATATTCGTATATTCTATCGATCGCCAAAGTTCTCAATTTTTATCTTTATTTTTATGATTTCCATTTTTCGATTTCAATAAAATGATCCGATTACAAAAATCTTCTTTTGTTTTAATTAACTCCACAAAGGATTGAGTTTGCGTCGCGTTGCAATAGTGTAACATTTTGAAAGCAACGTGTGTTCTTGCCTTCAGCTTTTGTTTGTTGTACTTCAATAATTTTCACAAAAAATCAATGCGCATGTCTCTGAAGCAATCCTTTTGTTCAGACAAATATTCTCACATTCTTTTGTCCTTCATATCTTCGAAGGGAAAATGTCTTGTGGTTCTCCAAATGAGTGTGAACCCAGTTCCCACGGGGATTACTATTATTTATTCTCCATTTTACAGGGGATGGAACTCGTAATGCAACCTGTGGCGACACATTTTCACTTCCAATTTAGTCTGGTCCGCAGTTGAATACGGATTTTGTCGCTCAAGATGCAGAGATTAAAAATATAAATCAATGAGAAGAGTAACAGTCTCAAGACTGGTAAAATTAAATTTGCTCAGCAAAAAAGTTTTGGGACCACTTTTATGTCCCCTTATGAAGATTACAATCAAAATATAATCATTATGTCTAGAACCATTATTCCAATTCTGATCAATATCCATTACATGATTTTGATTCTAGAAAATGTTTCAAATTTAAGACTTAAGCTTAAGGGGTCTAAAGAAGAAATTGAAATCCAGGGAATCTTGCTTAATTGATCTCTAATGTTTATGTATCCAAATCAATGCAAAGTTTAAATATTTGAATTTCCAAATAGTCAGTTGTGCCCATTCGAAACACGCGTAAGAAACTGCAATTTGAAAAATATTTATTAATTGGCATCTCATACCTCTTGTTAGAATTTCTAAAAAAATCGGATAATGCTGAATTTTCATGGAAGGCTTCCATTCTCTCTTTGTCCCCTTTGAATAAAACTAAATCAAACTTAATATTGCTAGCATTACGACTCATTACGTCTAGCATGGTGTGTTCCAAAATTCATAATGATTGTTAAACAGTCTGTCTTTAAGAAACTATTATAAACTATTGTCCTAAACTAAATTTATTTTTAATTTTAAATTTAAAAAATAGTTCATTTCTTCTTATATTCTCACCACAATTTAGTGCATTTGTTATATAATGACTAAAGTTCTTGATGAGTGTAAAACGCATGGTACCCACTTGCAGCTGTGACCCACGTGTCGTCTTGTCTCCACTCTAAATTAATTAATTTACGGGACACAAAGAACTTCTCTCTATAACTATTAGACACCATCCTCGAGTGTCTTCGGCTCTCTGTACAGTGGTTTGTCAGTATCATCTGAAATGAGGATACTTCACCCTACAAGTAAACCCTGACCAAATATTCAAAATAAGATAGTATTCAAAAACCCAATAAGATCTCTTTGACACGGCTATACACTGGCTCATACAAGGAATTGTGCATATTCTCCAACTAATGTTACCTCGAGGGGTGTACTTGCAAAACAAGCACAGGGATGCAACATTGCGGCGATAGGACAGAGGTTAGAACTTGTTAGATAGTGTGGGACCTATTATATTATATGCTCTTTTTTGGACCCTGTTCAAGATGTGGCAACAATACTGCATGCATGAGCGAATGGTGGCTTTGGCCGTAATATGTTATCGATGGTTAGTGTTCGATGCTATTTATGAACTGCACTGTTCATCCTTTAGTGGTTCTGTTTGTCTGTCACACTTCAGTTTAAAATTGTACCAGGTACATGTACAGATTAAATAAACGCATCTTTATAATGGAACCGTTCATGTTCCTTATTCGATCTGCTTTCAACGGCCTTTGAAAGAGCCGATCTGTTACAACGAAAGATACGAAGTTTATTTTCTCTTTTTCCGCTTTGTCATTTGCTATTCCGTGCCAAATAAGAAGGAACTATTTCGAGCTCTAATTCATTTCAACTCACGGCGCCGGAGGAAAAAGAAAAAGAAAATCCCTTTCTGCATTGCGGATTATCCTTAACGCTTAACTTGTGTCTTATCCAACCGTAAAGAATTAACAACTACAGAATTATCGGCCAAAAGCCGATTAAAACGTTAACAGATTAAGTCAACTACCTTTTCTTCATTTCCTCAGACACGAGGATAGACTCAATCGATAGGTCAATCATTTGGACAAAAGCTGCAACACACACTACCATGAAATAAAGTCCAGTGTTAAATGACGAATATCATAAGAAAGAAAAACATTAGCTATGAATATATATGTATATGGTAAAGCACCTGCAATATCCTCCACTCTATACTCTGTGTGTGGGAGGGGGTGTAAAATTGGTTAAAGGAAATGTGGCCAAACAAGCTAACAATCCAGTGGAAATAAGGATACAAACACATCTATATAGCGGGACCAAGATGTTTCGGTCGAAGGATTCGATCATATTCGTTTGGTGATATGGTTTTATTAAAAACAAAACTCCAAAGTGTATACAGTGTAGGAAGAAAAAATCCAGGGAGAAATAGAAACGGTAGTGAGAGAAAAGTGGGTAATAGATGTTGTTTGTTTTTGTCCTACACTTATACACTTTGGAGTTTTGTTTTTAATAAAGCCATATCACCAAACGTATATGGTCGAATCCTTCGACCGAAATATCTTGGTCCCGCTATATTGAGGTGTGTGTCCTTATTCTCACTAGATTGTTAACACATTTAATCATATTTCCTTTACCAATTTTACATTTTGTCTGAAATTAGTTTTCATATTTACTCTCTCCGGGAATCTTAGGAAAATCTCCATCATACCAGTAATTATAGGAGCAACAGGACTAATGAAAAAGAATTTGAAAAACTATCTGGCGAGTAAACCCGGTGAACCGAGTGTAAGAGAAATACAAACAATTGCACTTAAAGGGACGGTTAGAATCTTAAAAAGATCCCTAGGCTGAAGTGTCTGAAATAGCCGGTGAATGTCTGGTGGAAAGATAAGAAAAAAAAAAAAATATATATATATAGCAAGTTATGAAAATATATTTATGACAATTAAGCTACACGGAGCCATCCGCGTTCCATCCGCGTAGTGTTTCATGACTTACTACCTAGCTCTACTTTCATATTGAGCACTGTTGAAGTAAATACTGAAAATCGATACATAATGCATTATTATACTTCCTTATCATATCATGTTATAATATTATAGATTAAATTATATATATATATATATATATATATATATATATATATATATATATATATATATATATATATACAGGGTGCATCAGGTATATGAGAACATCGCGTAATGTCGTTATTGTTACGTTATATTAATTATTTTTATTCTTTTTTGCAGATAATGAAAAATGGCAGATAATTATGTAACGGAACAAATGAAAAGACAGGCTGTAATTGTCGCAATAAAGGCAGATCATAGCGATTTACAAATCGCACAATTTCTTAAAGTCGCCCGTTCTTTTGTTTATAAAGTTCGTAGGGAGTTAGAAGAAAATGATGGTGATTGTAAGCAGGTTGCTAAACGTAAAAAGCACGACCAACGGTCAGACACGATTAGAACACCTGAATTTATTCATCAAGTTCAGAATATTATTGATGAGAGCCCCCAAAAGTCAATGAGGTCCATCGCAAAAGACCTGAATGTTTCAGAAGCCACAATTCGAAGGACTGTTCATGAAAATCTTCGTTACAAGTCTTATGTGATGAGGAGAGGCCAGTTTATGTCCGAGACCACCAAAGAGAATCGTTTGATAAGGTCCAAGAGGCTGTTAAACAAACTGAAACATCCTGTTGAGCAAGGCATGCTTTGGTTTTTCTCAGATGAGAAAAACTTTGATCAAGATCAAAAGGTAAACAGAAGGAATGACAGATGGCTGTGTAATGACCCTTCCGAAGTTCCAACAGTCATGCATACAACATTTCCTGCAACTGTTATGGTTTTGGGGGTTGTTAGCAACGAAGGACATGTGATGCCACCACACTTCTTTCGGCAAGGACTAAGAGTCACTTCTGCTGCTTACATTGAAGTCTTGGATACTGTTATTAAGCCCTGGATCGATAGAGTAACAAATGGAAGGCCCTACATCTTTCAACAAATCTCTGCACCAGCACATAAGGCTCAACACACTCAGGAATGGTTGGCGGATCATTTTTATGATCACATCACTCCAAACTTGTGGCCTCCAAACTCTCCAGACCTGAATCCATTGGATTATTATGTGTGGGGCGTCGTGGAGAGAGATGTTAATAAACACCCCCACAACACTAAAGATTCTCTAAAAGCATCCATTGTCAGAGTGATGGACAACATAGATGAGGACCATCTCAAGCGCGCTTGCAGTCGGTTTAGGTCTCGAATCGAAGCTGTCATTGAAGTAGAGGGGAATTTCATTGAATTAAATTATTAAACAATACCTTAGCTTACATGTTTATATAATTGTTTTTGATTAAGAATATTTTTGTTTGATTTTTTTTATCATTTAATAAAATGGAAAATATGTTCTCATATACCTGACGCACCCTGTATATATATATATATATATATATATATATATATATATATATATATATATATATATATATATATATATTTCGGTTGTATGCAGTCTGAAAAAGACAGGAACGGTGAAAGTGAATATGGACAAAACAACTAATTGAAGACAATATATGGGATATTTTTCTTCCAAAACGTATCTTTTTTTTCAGTAAAACTTTTCACATACTGTTTCAGTAAAGATTTAAGTTACTGTTAATAGAATCCGGGATGGTGTAAAAAATGTTGACATTTCAGAAAAAAATTCCTTTCTCAAAAAAACAAACGTTTTTTTTCATATACAGAGAAGAAACCTCCCAAGATGTCGGTTATATAAAGCGGGCATGGTTGGCAGAAAATATTACGTTCAGTATAATATTTAAAATAAAATGATGTATTTATTTTATTAATAGTTTGTCTTATTTGATTATCTATGCGTTTTATTATTCCAGGGTAGTTTATACTTTTTTATGGTATATAGTTGTTTTATACTAATTTAGTGTATATATATATATATATATATATATATATATATATATATATATATATATATATATATATATATGTATGTATATATATATATATATATATATACATGAGAAATGAGTTAAAAACCAACTCACGATGCAAGAAAATATTGTTTCAATTAATGAAAACAATTCTAATATATCAAATATTTCGTCTTTACGAAGCTACTTTCAATGATACATAGACAATTTTTGCTTTCTTTTCTTTTTTTCTTCTTCATTGTTGAAATCTAACGACAATGAAAAAATGTGTCTGTATACTATTGAAAAAGACTTTTTATGGCTGAAATATTTGATTCATATAATTGTTTTCATTTATTGAAAAAAAGTTATTTTAGCGTGATTTGGTTTCTAATTGATTTCTCATATTTTCATTAACCGTTACTTCAAATGTAGAAATATTGAATTTAATATATATACATATTAATTCATAACAAATAAAATATGTTTGTTTATTTTCTTTTATAATTCATAAAAGCTCAGTGTTTTCTTCATGATAATTTTAATATATTTTCTTTTATATTAATCTTTTTATGTTTTATTTTATTTGATTAGTTGTTATTAATTCTATACTTATATATATATATATATATATATATATATATATATATATATATATATATATATATATATATATATATATATTTTTATTTATACAGACATGTACAAAATAACTGAGATTTTATCAGGGGGAAAGAAAATCTGATCCTTCCCTCAGATCATATTTGGAAATATATTTTTTCCAAATATGATCGGAGTGAAGGATCAAATTTTCTTTCTGCCTGATGAAATCTCAGTGTTCAAGAGCTGTTGATCCATAACATCGACATTCCAGTGTCGTGTATAATGTAAAGATCTGTATGAATAAAAATAACTAAATATATAAAAGCTCTATTTTATATTGAGGACTCTTTATTAGACCAGTTGAAATTTTTTTTGATGTTTTTCCTGTGGATGTATGTAGTAATATATTTGGCAAAAAAAAATAAAAACACACTCCAACGAGTGGTAGTATTTATTTTATTCTGAGGATGAGGGATACCCTCGAAAATTTAAAAAAATTATAATAATGAAAAGGACACACTCCAACCCAACACCACGGTCACGATACACTGGTAAATAAAATTTTTTTTAAAAAATTTGAAAATTATTGACTTTTCAATATTGTCACTTTGTTTTGTTTTTACGATTCCACGTGTCGTATGTGTCACTTTAACAACGCATTGTTATCGCCTTCAAAAAAAAAAAATAATATTATTCTTACACTATACACAATGCTCCAAGCGAACTACAACATTCTTCTCATATATATATATATATATATATATATATATATATATATATATATATATATATATATATATGCTGAAGAGTCCCGATTTCAAAGCGATGAAACATATACGTACATAGATAATAAACAATAACAAATATTTATATATATATATATATATATATATATATATATATATATATATATATTAAACTTTAATGTTATTTTTAATTAATAACGGACGAATTTCGAAGTAGTGAAAATAGGGAAGGTAACTCGAGCATTTCAAACGATGGGTAGTTCCCTTAATGATTTCAAAGAAGAAACTGATTACTATATCTTAAGATGTGTTAATCGTCGCAAGACCTTTATTCAGCATAGAACTCATATTAAATATTTCATATTCATTCATTTTTGTTTTAGTTTTATTATTTGTTTATTTATTTCATTTATTATTGCTAAGTAGGGTAATAATTTTATTGTATTATGTTTATTAATATATATATTTTTTTAATTGTGATGTTACGTTTTTTCCAATTCCTATCAAGTGAATCATTTGTATTTTTAGATTATTTTATAACTTAATGTATAGGAGCTCATTATTCATTCTTATTATTTTGTATAATTCTTATCAGTTTACTATATTTATTTTTATGAATATATTTATTTTGTATTTTATAGGAATATATTTATTTTATAGGAATATATTTATTTTATAGAAATATATTTATTTTATAGAAATATATTTATTTCATATGAATATATGTATTTTATATCAATATATTTATTTTTTATAAATATATTTCTTTTATATGAATATATTTATTTTATATGAATATATTTACTTTATATAATTATATTTATTTTATAGGAATATATTTATTTCATAGAAATATATTTATTCCATATAAATATATTTATTTTATAGGAATATATTTATTTCATAGAAATATAGATTTATTTTATATTAATCTTTTATTTTATTATATATTAAGTTCTTATTTATTTCATACTTAAATTTTAAAATAAATATTTAAAAATACGTAACAGGCGAATTTTAATTTTTTCACATTATTTTAAGAAGTTAAATATAGGGATGAAACTAAAGTATGATAAATATGGGCGATCTACATTTAATGAGTTTCAAATAATATACATCAATTTTAGTTATATTATTTAATGAGTTAAATACATAGCTTTAAATAATATGCATCAATTTTAGTTATATTATTTAATGAGTTAAATGCATTGCTTTAAATAATATGCATAAATTTTAGTTATATTATTTAATGAGTTAAATGCATAGCTTTAAATAATATACATCAATTTTAGTTATATTAATTAATGAGTTAAATGCATATCTTTAAATAATATGCATAAATTTTAGTTATATTATTTAATGAGTTAAATACATAGCTTCAAATAATATACATCAATTTTAGTTATATTATTTAATGAGTTAAATGCATAGCTTCAAATAACATACATCAATTTTAGTTATATTATTTAATGAGTTAAATGCATAGCTTCAAATAATATACACTAATTTTAGTTATATTATTTGTGCTAAAGATGTTCAAATGATCAATTATTATTTTTTTCATTTATTTCTATTTATTTATTAAATTTTCTCTTTATTCTTTATATTAGTTTTGTATTTCTTTATTTTATTCAAGCGTAAACTTTTTCTCTCATTCACTCTACCACGGATGTTCCTCCTTTTTCTCCGTTTTTCTGTCTCTCTCTCTTTTTCTCTCGCTCTGTCGCTATACCCCTGATCTCTTCTCTCGCTCTACCGCTGGTCACCCTCTTTCTTTTTATTTCGCTCTAGAGCTGATGCTCCTCCTCCTCCTCCTTCTACCCTCTCTCTCTTTCTCTCTTTCTCTCTGTGTGTCTCTCTCTTTTTTCTACATAGTTCTCTTTAGCCTGGAATATTACCAAGTGAGTCATTCAACCACAATATTTTAACTTTCAATCCTTTCATGTTCTCGGCTGACACCACGCCTCGATGGTGTTTTCTGGCAAAAAAGGCGCTGATCCGCAAGTCTTAAAAGGTCATTAGCGGCGTAAAGCAACAACAACAACAACAACAACAACAACAATGTGGTACTTGCTGCCCGCTTTCGACCGGCTTGCATGTTTAGATCATATAAAAAGATCAGAAGAACCACCTATTGTGAGTGCTGCCAGTAGATGAGCCCGCACACCGGTCCACTAATAGATGTCCCCGGCGTCATCAATAGAGAATGCACAGCGTTTCGGGGTCAATCTCTCAACGGATTCTCTGAGCACGACACCAACAGCTTTTATATTTAGGCTTCACCTTTTAGATTCACTAGTCATGCAGTGAAACATTTCAATTCCCATTCCGCTATTCCCATCGATATCTCACCTTTTCAATCGTTCCTTCCATTTCTTTATGACTTTAATGACCTTTGTTTAGACAAGCTATTCCCAACCGGGGTGCCCATAGACCCCCTGTGGTCTACAGATGATTTTAGGGAGTCCACGAAAAAAAGTTTCTATTTATGTGGTTTTGAATATATGTTCACAGGTAAAAAAAATTCAAAGATAACTTTAAATAAAATGGACGGGATACTCTTTAAGGCTCTTTCATTTTATCATTAAAATATTTTTGTGCTGTTTCATTTCACCATTAAAATATATTTGTCCTCTTTCATTTCACCATTAAAATATATTTGTGCTCTTTCATTTCATCATAAAATATTTTCTGCTCTTTCATTTCATCATTAAAATATTTTTGTGCTCTTTCATTTCATCATTAAAGTATTTTTGTGCTCTTTCATTTCATCATTAAAATATTTTTGAGCTCTTTCATTTCATCATTAAAGTATTTTTGTGCTCTTTCATTTCATCATTAAAATATTTTTGTGCTCTTTCATTTCATCATAAAATATTTTGTGCTCTTTCATTTCATCATTAAAATATTTTTGTGCTCTTTCATTTCATCATTAAAATATTTTTGTGCTCTTTCATTTCATCATTAAAATATTTTTGTGCTCTTTCATTTCACCATTAAAATATATTTGTGCTCTTTCATTTCATCATAAAATATTTTGTGCTCTTTCATTTCATCATTAAAATATTTTTGAGCTCTTTCATTTCATCATTAAAGTATTTTTGTGCTCTTTCATTTCATCATAAAATATTTTGTGCTCTTTCATTTCATCATTAAAATATTTTTGAGCTCTTTCATTTCATCATTAAAGTATTTTTGTGCTCTTTCATTTCATCATTAAAATATTTTTGTGCTCTTTCATTTCATCATAAAATATTTTGTGCTCTTTCATTTCATCATTAAAATATTTTGTGCTCTTTCATTTCATCATTAAAATATTTTTGAGCTCTTTCATTTCACCATTAAAATATATTTGTCCTCTTTCATTTCACCATTAAAATATATTTGTGCTCTTTCATTTCATCATAAAATATTTTGTGCTCTTTCATTTCATCATTAAAATATTTTTGTGCTCTTTCATTTCATCATAAAATATTTTGTGCTCTTTCATTTCATCATTAAAATATTTTTGTGCTCTTTCATTTCATCATTAAAATATTTTGTGATCTTTCATTTCATCATTAAAATATTTTTGAGCTCTTTCATTTCACCATTAAAATATATTTGTCCTCTTTCATTTCACCATTAAAATATATTTGTGCTCTTTCATTTCATCATAAAATATTTTGTGCTATTTCATTTCATCATTAAAATATTTTTGTGCTCTTTCATTTCATCATTAAAGTATTTTTGAGCTCTTTCATTTCATCATTAAAATATTTTTGAGCTCTTCCATTTCATCATTAAAGTATTTTTGTGCTCTTTCATTTCATCATTAAAATATTTTTGAGCTCTTTCATTTCATCATTAAAGTATTTTTGTGCTCTTTCATTTCATCATTAAAATATTTTTGTGCTCTTTCATTTCATCATTAAAATATTTTTGTGCTATTTCATTTATCATTAAATTATGTTTGTGCTCTTTCATTTATCATTAAAATATTGTTGTGCTCTTTCATTTAACTATTAAAATATGTTTGTGCTCTTTCATTTCATCATTAAAATATTTTTGTGCTCTTTCATTTCATCATTAAAATATTTTTGTGCTCTTTCATTTCACTATTAAAATATGTTTGTGCTATTTCATTTATCATTAAAATATTTTTGTGCTGTTTCATTTCATCATTAAAATATGTTTGTGCTCTTTCATTTCATCATTAAATTATTTTTGTGCTATTTCATTTATCATTAAATTATGTTTGTGCTCTTTCATTTATCATTAAAATATTGTCGTGCTTTTTCATATTAACTATTAAAATATGTTTGTGCTCTTTCATTTCATCATAAAATATTTTGTGCTCTTTCATTTCATCATTAAAATATTTTTGTGCTCTTTCATTTCATCATTAAAATATTTTTGTGCTGTTTCATTTCATCATTAAAATATGTTTGTGCTCTTTCATTTCACCATTAAAATATGTTTGTGCTATTTCATTTATCATTAAAATATTTTTGTGCTGTTTCATTTCATCATTAAAATATTTTTGTGCTCTTTCATTTCATCATTAAAATATTTTTGTGTTATTTCATTTCTCATTAAATTATGTTTGTGCTCTTTCATTTACCATTAAAATATTTTTGTGCTCTTTCATTTAACTATTAAAATATGTTTGTGCTCTTTCATTTCATCATTAAAATATTTTTGTGCTATTTCATTTATCATTAAAATATGTTTGTGCTCTTTCATTTATCATTAAAATATTTTTGTGCTCTTTCATTTAACTATTAAAATATGTTTGTGCTCTTTCATTTCATCATTAAAATATGTTTGTGCTATTTCATTTATCATTAAAATATGTTTGTGCTCTTTCATTTCGTCAAGAAAATTATTTTCATTCATTTAAAACTAACGATATTCTCCTCACGAAATGTTAGTATAAATGCCAATGGAGTTAGGGTTCCGTCTATTTTAATCAAGAGTATTTATTGTGTTTTGTTTACTAGAAGATGTTAATGTGTTTATAGAAATTTTCAAGATTTTTATTTAGATTTTATGTTATGAATATAAAGAAATTGATTCATTTTACTACTCTAGAAACAAATATGCGATTTAAAAATTATATATCCATATCTGGTGTCTACGGATATTAAAATGGATCTCAGAGGGTCTACTAGCAATATAAGGTCAAGAACCCCTGGTTTAGATAAAACCTACTCTCAATAAACATATTCTTTGATCATAAAATCCTTGCCAGCTAACTTATATAAAAGAGATTAAATTCTAGCTAATGATATTCGACACATTAAAATTCGACCTGCAACAAGTCCAGTTCTGGAAGGAGTATCTCAGGCAGTTTATTTTGCGGCTCATCATCAGAAAGACGGAATATCTAACCACCGACAAAAACGCACATGGCACAATCAAAGTTGACAAACACAATTTTCCACAAATATCAAGGATCTCGGTTCGAAACTCAGCAATGACATCCTCAGTGAGGTTTCTGTGCGCATTAATGCGACGTGGCTCAAGTAGCGCACTACCACCGGCATCCTCTGTGACCACAAGATCAGCAATTGGGCGGCGTAAGGGAACGCTAAAACATATATTACTAAAGTTAGTTGTATGTAATTTCATTTTAAATAGTGAGTTTTAAAAAAGGTTCAAGGACTTCTAACATCGGTAAAGGCATCGGGTCGAACGTCTTGATTCCGAATCTGTGGTTTGCTTAGAACTTAGATCAACCGTTTAACTGTGATGCCGCGGCACACCTACATACAATGGTGCTTTATATAGAGAGATAATATGTGGTCGTGCCATTCAGCGATGCATATTTTCTAATCGATATGTTTATTTCTGCGTAATTTCATGACCTATCTTCTACTTACCTACTTCGAAGAACATTATTTGAAAAGTAATTTGTTTTTTTTTTATTCTAGTAGAAAATATGGTTCAAGTTATCAGCAAAAGAATCGATGTTCAACAGAAAACACGATAGAAATTGTTCAAATAAAATTAATGACTTTGAAAATTGCTTTACAAAAAATATTATTTTGACTTTGGTTTTTAATTTGGTTTTCTTTGGCTCATCTTCTTCTATCTTCATATATATATATATATATATATATATATATATATATATATATAAAACTCAATGTATGTATGTATGTATGTATGTGTGTTAGTGTGTGTGTGTAGGTGTGCCCTATAGAAAAAAAAAGTTAGCGATACTTGATAAAATCTAAAAGTGTATTCTGATGTAAAATTCACCGATAAAGTTAATGGGCATATTCCTGAATCTCTAAATTCACTCCTAAGGGGGCTATGGGGCAGATTCCGTCTGGGGGTCGATTATTTCAGCTATTTTCAGCTTAATTTCAATTTAATTATGTATTAATTTAAATAGAAAAGAATTAAGTCATTCCCGAAAAAAAACTGCAAGTTATTTTCTTAAATTCAACCGGAAATGGTATCATAAGAGAATGCATGTGAAGGGGGGGGGGGTCAAACTTCTAGGAAGGAGGAGGGTGACTAACCCAGGCTTTACTTAGCCAACTCATAATTTAAAACAGGAAATGAGTCAACATTTTTTAGATATTACATTTCAGTGGTCACTGCCCGCCAGTGTCAAATAGTGTTCGCCAGTGGCCGCCACTATCCGCCACTGTCAGCCAGTGCCCGCCACAGTGTGGCACTGTCCGCCACTGTCAGCCCTATAAAGAATAAGTCAACTCATAATTCAAAACAGGAAATGAGTCACCATTTTTTAGATTTTACATTTTAGTAGACACTTGCAGCCAGTGTCTGCCAGTGTCCGCCAGTGTCTGCCATTGTCTGCCATTGTCCGCAACTGTCCGCCATTACCAGCCCAATAAAGAAATAGCCAACTTATACTTGAAAACAAGAAATGAGTAAGCACATATTAGATTTTACATTTTAGTGGGCGCGGCCCGCCAGTGCCAGCCAGTGGCCGCTAGTGTCCGCCACTAATAATTGCTATGAATTCTTTTATATATCGGTTACATAAATGAACATGCTTTATGAGTTCTTTCATATGACAGGGGCGCTACATAGATTGACATGATTTTATATAATAGGGACGCTACATAAACGAACATGCTTTACGAGTTGAAATAGAGGAGAAGAAGAAATCAAGAATTGACAGTGACCATTTGTGCTCTTCGGCGTTGTCTGGGATCAATAATTGTATAAGTCATTGCATTAAAGTTCGATTTCCAAATCTTTAAAAATAAAATGTAAATTGATGATAAACTATATTGATGTTGGATAATGGTTCTCACAGTCGGAGCTCACAGACGTTGACCGGGTCACCGTGTTGACGAGACCTCAGATCAAGGGTTAAGGTGCACATGCGCATGGGGGTCTGTGACGTCACGGGCTTTTGTGTGGGAAGCAGTTCATATATTGTTTGCATACCTTTAGATTTCTCCCTCGCCGTGTAGAGGGTCGCCGCCCCGATGTCGTCCAGTGGATGAATTCTTTCTTTTTTCCTTCCTGCCGTGAACCACGCCGTCCATTGTCTGCAACAAAAGCCTCATGACAGAATCCGAAGACAAACAATCCTCTTAACTTTCAATTCTTTTTATTACAAACGTTAGTTATTTATCGGCCTGGAGACATTCACTACGTCGAGAGAGAGAGAGAGAGAGAGAGAGAGAGAGAGCAAATCACTATTTTATCGTAGTTACTTAACAATTATTTTCTTAATCATTCATAGAGGGGGAAAGGATATCTCTCGCTTGTATGTTCTTAGGGAAATATTTCCCTTATCTGTTGTAGTTTACATGGTAACAATCACGTCTCATCGGTTTGCCTCCAAACCCTACGAAGAACAAGTAACGTCACTGATCCCTCTGTTTTCCACACAAGGGCCTGTCACAGGTGCACACTGGCCGTTGATCTGGATTCTCGTCACACGGTGACTTTGTCACGTCTGTTAGCTCTGACTGTGAGAACAAGCCCTATTCTGCACTCGACTCTACCCGCGCTAATTCGCGCAAGTCAAACCAACGACTTCCAACAGATACCTCCATTCCCATAGGGCCATTATCCAACAGAAAAAGCTATACTAATCTGACTATAGCGCTATGAGATTGTAATCTACTTTTTCATGTGTGCACTACCTCCAATATTACAAATATTAGGTGATAAGAGTTGTTAAGAGTATGAAAGCAAGTGATGTGAAAACAGTGATCAAAGTGATAACTAAATTTGACAACCAATTGAGTATACAAACTTTGCTTTTTTATTCTGACCCCCGGGTATCCCTGTCAGTATATATATATATATATATATATATATATATATATATATCGTTAAATCTGGCGAACAATTTATGTCTGATTATATTTATATTGATCTTTTCTAATTTCCGTGTTTTCTGATTTTTGGCGAGAACTGGCCGATGTATCTGTTGTATTTGCTTATGTCCATTGCACTTTCGATTCAATCTGAATCCATCTTCAGGGGTGATTATAGAGTAAAGAACGCGGTACTGAGATGTTTATAAGTACTTTTGGCGGGAATCACTAACAAAATTAATTTCAATAATAGTGAAAACATACAAAAATGATTACAATACTAACCTAGGGCGTTATTAATAATATACCCAACACGTGATTCCCGACAAAAGTATTTATGAATATCAAAACACCACGTTCTTTACTCGATAACAATCCTTGAACATGGATTGAGATGGATCCGAAAGTAGGAAGGATATAAGCGAATACGGCAGGCACATGTGTCGTCGACATAAGTTTCAACAAATGAACTTAGAATGCGATTTTTGAGATCATTGATAAAAATAAGAAAATGTATAGATCGATGAGGAATGCAGGCATTGATAAGATATGCTTCAAACTTATTTCCATCAACGACTATCTTTATAGACCTATCAGAGAGAAAGGATTTGATGGTGTACAAGACATTTTCAGATATTCCATAGCAAGCTAGATTGTGATGCCGAACTTTGTACCAAAAGCTTTTGATATCTCAAGAACTATGTATCTAGATACGAAGCGTCCATCAATAGATTCACTGACCTTGTATGACATTACATACTATATATATATATATATTGTATAATTAGGCAACATTCCTTCTTTTATACATATCTGGTTGAACAGGAGTGCTAACTTCTGTTTATTCCTTTTGTGATCCAATATTTCTATTCGTCGAACGATAGATCAGGTACTATTAACCATGGAGTGTAGGAAATCTCCATATTTGACGCAAACGTGTTCGACCATCATTGGTCGTCTTCAGGCGAATGATTGATCAATACAAAATAAAATTGGTGAATTTATTAAGAAGACGTTTCCATGTAATTAAAAACATAAAATAATTCAACAGCATTTCAAAACGCCTTCGCACCCCTTATAACGAGCATGGTTGATGTTGGGCTTTTTTAATTGAATGAACAATGCTTCCATTATGGGGAGGCGAATTACGCAAAATTACACAGCAAGGATGTGTGTACTACCGGTTAAGATATTTCTAAAATTATCTTTAAAGATTTTATGTGCTGTAAGGTGTTTGTAAATGGAGCTTTGAGGGTAGGTCAGGTGGCAAGTTAATCGACGTGAAATACTGGTTCTAGTCATGCCAATATACGTGTTGTTGGCAGAGACACATTCTCCGATAGGACATTTGAACACGTATATGGCATTACTAGTTTTTAGTAAGCCAGTGTCGGTAAGATTATTTTTTATTAATAAATTGCTAGTTTTAAACCTTTTGTAGTAAATAATAAATCTAATTTTAAAGTCGTTATCTACAGCGGATATATATTTATGTATAATATTTTTAATGATTTTTTCATCTACTTTATAGTTGGAGCGCATCTGGTTGCAATAGAACAAGTTTATATTATTGGTAGTAATGTTGTTGTTAGTGTTTTTATTTATGGCGGTTAGTGGGTTTTTTATTTGTTATTCTACTATATTATTTTGGAATAAACAGAAGTTGGCACTCCTGTTCAACCAGATATATATATATATATATATATATATATATATATATATATATATATATATATATATATATATATATTTGAATCAAAGGGAAAATAGTTATCAGTGGAGGGTTTGTACCCCCGAGGACAATCTAAATATCGAAATTTGCTGAAATTTGGGGAATAGACATCATTATTATTGGTCATGTATCTATGGTTTAAATTTCATTTTAATCTGAGGGAAAATAGTTTTATGGGGGGGGGGGTCGTGCGCCCCCGGGGCCCCCAACGTTGAAGTGATATATATCTTATATAGTTTATGACCTACACTGAGAGGTCAGTAGTCTACATGCTAATTTTCAAGCAATTCTGTCCAGCGGTTTGGGTAAACATAAGAAACAAAGATCAGGCGGGCACACACACACGCACACATAGACAGAGTTACTAGTTATATATATATATATATATATATATATATATATATATATATATATATATATATATATATATATTAGATTTTTATTTGAAATGGGATATGTAATCATTTCCACAATCAGGCAACGCCGCAGCCCACACAAACCATGAAAGCAACAGACCGGAAATCTTAGACTCTAGTTTCGTCCTTTCTTTTGGGCTCATGAGTAGAAAATATCTGAACTTAGGATTCAAAACACGGTCTGTTGATTTTATAGTTTGTGTGGGTTGCGGCGTTGTCTGATTATGGAAATAATTATATATATATATATATATATATATATATATATATATATATATATATATATATATATATATATATAGAATTCTTCGGCGAAGACAATGGAAGTGATCCTGAATCTATACGTGCCCCACAATGTGCCAAATCTCTATGTGTCCCATTTAAGGGAGCTATGGGGGCAGAATCCTCATAAAACTGAAAATTCTGATTTGAATGAAATATGAACCATATGCATAAGATACTAATTCACGAGTTTTTTTTGTTTTCATTTCCGTTTCTTTCCGTTTCTTTCCGTTTCTTTCAGGGCGAGTAAAAAAAAAAGAAAGTATTGTGGTGTTATAGGCATGGTAAACAATAACATTGTGATTGCTCATTATATCGCGAGAAAGATCGGGTCTTCCTGCTCGTTAAAGTATAAAGAAACAGATCAACAAACGTTGATTAACTCATATTCAATATTATTATTATTATTATTATTATTATTATTATCATGATTATTATCATTATTATTATTATTATTATTATTATTATTATTATACTAATAATAATAATAATAATAATAATAATAATAATACTAATAATAATAATAAGCAAGAAGAAGAAGAAGAAGAAGAAGAAGAAGAAAATTGTGTAGATATCTGGCTCATAATACTCTCGTTTCATTGGCGCGGATGGACGGTCGATTATATTGCAGAATTAATACTGGATTTAGGCTGATATTAATCATCTCCAGCTTCAGGTCTCATAATCTGCAGAGGTTTCGAGAAATGTCTAGACTTGCGTGTTAGACTCGTGTTAGAGTTAAGCATTAGTTAAGGCGGCAAAAGCTCCAGCACATCTCAGAATATGCGTGGCAAAGAGGGAAAACATGGAAATAATGATTGATGTGGAATGTATATATTGAATAATTATGAGATATTTATATTTTCAAATATTTTGGGACGATCGAGTGTAATTTTTCAAAACACCTTAATAGATTTATGATTGATGTGAAACTTGTATATTCTTATTTTTGTGTATTCGAAGCATGTGATCACACACACGCACGCACACACACACACACACACACACACACACACATATATATATATATATATATATATATATATATATATATTAATTATATACGTACATAAAAGTAATATATATATATGTTCGATCCTTGTCTAAGTTAGTCATGCTGATGACGGCTGTGAGACAGAAACACGTGTCCATGGATTACTTTTATGTACGTATAAACATTTATGAATATATATATATATATATATATATATATATATATTAGTATTTCATGTATTCACATAAAATTTTATAAGGAGATATAATTTTTATGTATCAATTTTCAGTATTTACTTCAACAGTGCTCGATGCGTAAGTAAAGCTAGGTAGTAAGTTATGAAAATATATTTATGGCAGTTAAGCTACACAGAGGCTCCCGTGTTTCATGCCCAGGGAGAATTATCAGGCTAAAATGCATGGAGTTAATTTTGCTGGGTGTTTTTTATATACACGACTAGCTAGTTACCAATCAGATTCTAAATTATTTAATGCCACCATTTACTTTCGGTTTCTGTTGAAAAGACCAGTTTTTTCGCGTTATCCTAAAACAACTCATCCGCTGCATGTGGCGGTAGTGTGCAAAGTGTAGATATAGGTCCGCAGCTGCAATGGTGTATATGGTATGTCTGATAATGTATCATCTCATTGCTAGTTGAGGGTTCATATTATGAGTAGATCGTTTATTTATTTTATCAATCTTTTGGCATCGTACATATTTTAAATTACAGCAACAGCTACAAGAATTAGTAAAATAAAACATATTAAAACTATAGCAATGGGAGATAATGGTGCTAAGAATTCTTGTTGCCTCTTATTACCACCATCCAGCCAGAAGCAACTTTATTAGTTAACTAAATAAGATATATTTTCAGCTAAAATCGTGGTTGTCACTTTCTCTTGATGCATACCTTTGTAGAGGAAGAAAAATATTTTTTTAAATGGCAAATCCTACCCCTTCAGTGTGGAGGTCCCTGGATACTGGAATCATTTTTACTTTAATAGGTTCTTTCCTCAGACCGCTGGCCATTGGAATTCTCTACCTGCTTCTTATTTATCCGACCGTATTAACGTGCAAGAAATTTAAATGAAATGTGAAAAAACATCTTGCGTCCGAACTCCCCACTCTAAGATTCTTGCCATTATCACAGTAGCTATTTACGCTCCAGTCGCAATATATGCCTTGTTTAGGGCGAACCAAATAAAAATGATATTGTGTGCATAGATGTTTGCTTTTTGTTTAGTCTAACATGTCGCAACCTGAGTGTTAGTGTGTTTGTACACGTTTCTTGATCCGTCTGTCAAGAACCTTTGGTCCAACGGCCAACACTAAATTTGGGTTTTCCCATAAGAAGTCTAGTAGTTATTGGTTTGCGCCGTGTTGCTATGGAAATGACTGTCAAGGATTTGTGGCGGCAAGCTTAGCCTCAGTCTGTGCTTGGTCGTCGCTTATGTAGCCAGTACATAACAGGTGTAAGGGTGCATGCTTGGGGAAGCTATTGTGAAGCAAGGATTGTGCAATCACAACCACACCTATTCTGAATCGAAATTGATTGAATTCAGATGACTAGAGACAATACTCGGATAAGCAGAGAGCCTTCTGACATACAGTCACCATCGATCAGACTTAATATCGATCGACATCGCTCATCGAACGGGAACTGCTTAGTCAACGTGATTATGCCTTATACATGCGAAGTAACGTTTTCTTAATATGCTATCACAGTTAAAATATGCTCTATATCTTTTTTTATGGGGAATATTTTTGAGAAGAGAAAATGAAAATAAGGAAGCCTGCAGAGTGGCTGATAAAACATTCGTTCCGGATATGTACAACCACTAGTCGTTCGGTAGTTCGAAGGTCGGTAGTGTTTGTTTTGCTTTCTGGGCTTTACTTTTCTTTTTAAACGAGACGCCTCGATGTCTCAGCATCCAAGTGATTAATGGGGTCGCTAATGATCGACTGATACTCTCGCTACTTCATACGACACGCGAGAGTTTGTCATATGTCACTATGCTCTCTTTTTGTCTTTGGGTGCAATGTCTATTTTCTATAAATACTCGACAATTTAACAAAGCTGTTTGTAAGAAAATTTCTTCATATATATATATATATATATATATATATATATATATATATATATATATATATATATATATATACATATATACTCTTGTAGTGTGTAGAATTGTTGTTATCTTCTCATTGATGGGTCACGATACCAGAAAGACTAATGTAACATACCTGGATCTTGTTTGTGGTTGCTGTGTTTATTTCGTAAACTCAATTGGATCGTCTTTCGTTTTTCTTATTGTCGTTAGTGCGTGTTGTTAGATAACACAAGCGAAAAAACTAAACACATTTGTACTGGGGTTAAGAAGTTTTTGTGATAACACAAGCGAAAAAACTAAACACATTTGTACTGGGGTAAAGAAGTTTTTGTGGGTTTTTTAATGATTGATAAACACAATAAGAAAGCGCGGTTGTCAGTTCGACGTTGCTTTAGTATGTAGACTACACCCAGCAGCTAATTACTTGTATTTTCTGTGGGTTTTTTTTCTTATCTTTCTGTTTTTTTGCTGGAGATGGGGCATCCTACCGGATGCCAGACATTCATCGGCTATTTCAGACACTCCAGCCTATAGATCGTTTTAAGATTCTAACCGTCCATTTAAGTGCAATTATTTGTATCTCTCCTGCACGTGCTTCACCGGGTATACTCGCCAGATAGCTCTTGAAATTCTTCTTCATTAGTCCTGTTGCTCCTATAATTACTTGTATGATGGAGATTTTCCTAAGATTCCAGTTTCTTTTCATGTCGTACATAAGACCTTGGTATTTCGTAATCTTTTCCCTTTCAGTTCTGTTTAATCCTGCATCATTAGGGACACTGACTTCAACTAGGGTTGCTACTTTCTCTCTTTTGTCCCATATTACGATGTCAGATTTAACAGCTCCGTTTTCTAGATATGTAGCTGTAGGGATTGCATAGTCATAGTGGATGGTGTATAAATTATTTCCAACTGTTCTCTCTGGTATATTCTCCCAGGACTGGATATTCAACTTTTCACAAATAGTCCAGTGAAAATATTTACACACTCCATTGTGACGCATTGTATAATAGCCATCCCCCAGGAGAACCTTACAACTGGATGTCAGGAGGCTCACACTCTCTACTTCTGTGCGGCAGAACCTGCACTTGTTATAGTTGCTGAGACCACTCATCTTTTTAAAGACATTGGTCATCAAGCCTTGATCTTGAGCAGCCATTATCAGCTGATCATAGTAGAGAGATCCTCTTTTCAGCCAGTCTACAGAGCCTTCCTTATCTATATATTCCTGGCATAATTCACCTAGGAAATACTTAGAACGTTGTTGGTTGGCCCATTTTTCCAGTTTTCTGGAATGGAAGGTCTTGGTGTGTTTCTGACGGCTTCTGTGAGCTATTCATGTGGCATGATTGTTGTCTGTTTCTGCCTCATTTGTAAGACAGCACTGTCCAAAATGTTTGGCCAGTTTTGTGATAGAGGTTGTTCTGCTTGCTCTGGTTTCTTGATGTTGGCATACCATCATAAGGTTTGGGTTATGGGAGCTCATCAGATATTAGCCGGTGCTCACAATAGTGGCTCGATGTTGATGGTCAATTTCTGAGAGACCCATGCCCCTTGTTCTTCTTGGGAGATACAGCCTTAGTAGACACTGGTTTCTGTACATTACCCTGTACATTGTCAACATTTTTCTCGTTTTAGTGTCTAATCTATTAATGTCCTTTTGTGGTCAATCAATGATTCCAAAACTGTATGTTATCACTGGTATAGCTAATTGGTTAATGGCAGTTACTTTGTTTTTGTTTGTTTTGCAAATTTTCCTACCACGGCGTATATATTCTCTGACAATTTTTTCTCTCATCTTGGCATGTTGAATTGAATCGTTTTCTTCTATGCCAAGGTATTTGTATTGTTCCTGTTCTTCAAGGTCTTTGATGTCAGTATCTTAATAAAGCTGTATGTTTTCCGTTTGGAGCTTCTTCCCAGCTCTAAGGGAGCACTTGGCGCATTTGTACAGGCCGAACTTCATTACAATATCTTTGGAGAAGGTATGTACAACCTGTAAGAGTCGGCTTAAGTCAGCATCTGAACTAGCATACAGCTTGAGGTCATCCATGAAGAGCAGGTGGTTGACTCTTTTGTTTAGATCTTGGTTGCGGCCCTGACTCAGATTGTAGGCACTTTGGCCTTTGTTTAGTATGTTGCTTAGTGGATCAATTGCCAGGAAAAGAGTAGAGGAGATAAGCTATCTTTTTGAAAGATTCCTCTTCGGATCCTGACGTCAGGGATTGTTATTGTCCCATTAGTGTGTCTTAATGCCATAGTTGTTTTCCACATATTTATTTGTACTGCCATGGTTTTCTTGATGACCGAATGGATATTATATAGATCAAGGCAGCGCAGGAGCCATGGATGAGGTACACTATCGTATGCCTTTTGGTAATCAATCCAAGCCATCTTTTGATTTCTCTGCTTCTTCCTACAGTCCTCATGGATGATCTTATTGATCAACACCCTGCTTGTTCTTTTTCCAGGTATGCTCCAGAAGAGAGGTGTTCGTAGATGTTGTCTGCAACCAGGCCAGTGAAGAGTTTGTAAGTTGTAGTGAAGCAGCAGATCGGTCTATATTTTGTAGGGTTTTGTGTCTCACTCGTTTTGGGTATGAGGGTTGTATCACCTTTTACTAGTCATGCTGGTGTGGCCTCCCACCCTTCAAAAGTCTGGTGAAGCACCTACCATAATGGCTATGAAGTGTTGTTAGTTTTTTCAGCCAGAAATTGGGTATATTGTCAATGCCAGGTTTTTTTGTGATTCTGAAATTGATTCAACTTTGGTTTTATCATTCCAGACGTTATCTCTGGCTCTGGCATTTTTGGCTTGCTTTTATTACTTCGAGCTATATCTGAAATCCACTTGGCCTCTTGGTTGCATGGTCCCTCATTTTCAAACAAAGGCCTCCAGTAGTTTTCTAGCTCCTTCGCTTCTGGTGGTTTTTCCACCGTTATATTCTCTCCAACCAAATTTCGGTAGAATAGTCGTGTATTCTTTTTGAACTGTCTGTTCTCAAATTTTGCCCTGGGCTTGTTATCCATTTCTTGAATTCTTTTGGCAAGTGCTAGGATTTTGCCTTCAAGTTCCCTTGCAACGTTTTCAATTTCTTCTACATTTTTTCTGTAGTTAAATCTGAGTCTGCAGATGGTGTTTCTCAGCCGTCCCCGTACTGTAGGAGCAGCAAGGAATTGTTTAATTTAAGACACTTCCTTTGTGCAACGGTTAAGTTGTTTCTGGAGCTTCAGTTTCCACGGTGGTGTTGTGACTCGTGCTTTGGACTCCCATTGCGTTTGAATTGCGCAAGTGTTTTCCTAACGATGTAAAGTCCTGCAGCGTATGTTATTTGATTTAGCTCCGTGAGGGATATGTTGGATGAACAAACCTTTGGGGAGCGATGTTTATGTTTTGTATTACTGCCTTGGTAGCTCTTGATTCTTGGGTTTTGGGCAGTTGAGGTCTTTTCTTCGAGCCTCATCATCTGGACTTCCTCAATTGTATTTCCAAGCTCTTCTTCCAATGCCATTTGCTCATCATCTGGTTCCAGTACTTTCTGAGGTAATGGTGGGGATTCAGGTGTTACCAGTGGCCTCGGTGACAGTGGTGAAGAAGAACTTAGGTTCAATGAGGGGCTATCTTCTGATTCTAAATAGACGTCTGATGGTGGTGGTATACTTGTCGGAGAGCCCCTTGCTAAAGGAGATTCTGGTGTTGATGTGGCTTTATTGTGGATTGTCATGGACACAGATAGTTTGACAGCTTTATTCATGGGTGAATAGTAATGTGGTGTCTGCTGTATCTGTGATGTAGTGTATTGGATGATGATGGGAATTGCGCGAATTTTGATGGGGCTTTCAAGTGGACACTTTTTGGTTCTTATGGTTGCTATCTCTGATGCCATATAGTCAAGATCAGCTTCATTGAACAGCTCATGCTGTTATATCTTTGACAAGTTATTTTTTGTGGTGGAACATTTTCTTGCCCGGACAAAAGTGGAAGAATATTTCCCTCCAGGTCTCTGTTCTCTTTTTATGTTTGGTATATTTTTCTTGAGCATATTTCATAGCCCATAACAGTGTCCACTTTTCTTCCCTCTCCCATCTAAACTCTTGTCTCTGTCTAGTTTCTTCTTCCCTGATAGGAAGGTAGTCTTCTTCAGCCTCTCTTATGGTTGCATTTTTTATAAGGATGCTCTCTTCTGTAATATATATTCATATTTGCATCCGTGTTTGCCTGACCAAAAGTAAATTCGTTCATTACATAGAGTATTTCCTTCACCCATCCCACCTTCTGGTGGTCTCTCTGTCAGTTTGTCAGTTTATCTATATCGATTCCTCATAACGATTGACGTTACACACATTCCTATATTCCATCCCAATTCTACATTGTTTCACTAAAGATATTTCTGGCTGGAACTCAGATCACTTTTGCGTCGGTATACTTCGGAATTAATTTGTTGTCAGTTCTCATGAACTATCCGTCCCTCCGTCTGTCAATTGGCGTAATCAAAATTTCATAACATTATTGCGTTTGAATATTATTTTAACAAAATGATTCGTCTTTATCTTTGTTTTTCGAATGTTGTGACACTTTGAACTGTCCCATGATGTATTGTTTCGAATCTGTTCTACTTTGTCAGTAAACTTTATGACTAATTTAAACATCTACCATCGTGTTACAGGTGTTGTTATATTGCTTGCTTCTTCACCGTGCACACTTTTTACTGTATGTTTCAGATGGTGGGAGGAAGGGCGAATGGCATCAATAAAAGGCGAATCATAAGAAAAATAGTAATAGGAATAAAATGATGCAAATACTTAAAAGATAGAATGGGAGAGGAAGGAAAGGGTGAGAAGAACGAAAGAGGATGGTAAAAAAGAGAGAGAATAAAAGAAAAAGGGAAAGAACTAAGAGAAAACTGAAGGGTCAGAAGAGAAGAGAAAGTCTATTATGACATCAATAGAGAGTTTTATAAATATTTCGAATTTCAAAACAGGAGGAAAACGAGAGAGGGAAGAGGGAGAATGAAAGAAAGAATGAGAGAGGATAGATTTTATATTCTCTAGAAAAGTCCTCCTTCGAGGGAAACCAGCTCAACCTGACCAAGGTCAATACCGCACCATGTACTAGCTATGTTCGAGATCGTGTGAGGAATGGTGAATGACATAAATAAAGGGCGAATGATGTGAAAAATAGTGAGAGGAATGGAATGATGTAAACACTTCAAAATGAGAGGGAAAAATAAGAAAGGGGAGAAGAACGAGAGAGGGAGAGAGAGAATAGAAGCGAGAATAAGAGGAAACTAACTTAATATCCCCTAGAAACTTCCTCCTTCCGAAGCTGGCCGAATCCGACCAGGGTTAATAACGCATCAACTAACAGCTATGCAAATGAAAATGCTATTAAACTTAAGCGTGACAGACGATAATAACTCGTAATTTTAAAAGCGGTGTTTCTCACAGAATTGTTCCTCATTATATTTTAGGTCGAATGTTTCTTTTGGGGAGGGGGGGAAGCAATTAATAATTTGTTTCCACCATTTTTTCTTTTAATTATTAACACATAAGAAAATCAAACTTCTTTTTATAAATGGAAATGTTTATTTTTTTATTACAAATAATCAAATAAAACCTTTTTAAATAATTGAATGTTTTTTGGAGGGTACAAATATTTATAATAGTTTATTTACTATTTTTATCATTGGATATTTTTGGGGGGGTAAGGAGTTTAAAATATTTGTCTAATAATTTATTTACTATTCTTTATTCGTTCAAACTAGTGAAATAAAAAAAAATCCGCCAGACTCAAGCGGACTCAAATAATATAGAGACAGTTTTCTGATAAACACCGCTTGTCAATTTCCGAATTTAAAACTGGAAGTCATCATCAAGCAGACTGTTTTTCTTTTACCAAAAAATAAGCTCAAAACTCTTAGCTCAATCCAATCCAAATTGTGGCAATCGTGTAGGTTTTAAAACATTACTTGAGAATAAAAACCTTAAGCGTGATCAAACTACATGAAAACGCCTCTCACAGAGAAGTAATGACGCATCTAAAATAAAGTGCATTTGAATTTCTAACCGTTCTGGATTCGAGACCGACCCCCTCGAAGTATAACAGCTTTTGGCGGGCGACGCGCTCGATATTCTCGCTGCCCATTCCAAAATAATTACCGTCTTGAATCACTTCCAAAGATTACTGTAGTCGATCAATGGCCGCCCGCTTCGTCCGAGCCGATTTTATTTCTGGCTTCATCCATCGACCCAAACTTTCATTTGACCTCTTTTGACTCCCGGGCCGTATAACCTTTTGACCGACCCTTGGTCAAAGTATCGTTCGTTCGAGTAAGGTGAATATATTCTATAATCGTGAATCATTACATTCGAACACGGCGCAATTGACCCCAGACGTTTTGACACAATGAACATTATTGCACTTTAGCGGGCAATCGTCAATGACGTCAGGATTAATTGACCTTATTTTGTTAATTCATTTCTTCCTTTAATTAAGGTTAACGATTAATTAATTCACATAAATTCTCAAGTTGGAATAATAAATAGGGAGTTTGATAGAGAGGGTGTTAGTTTCTCTCCTATTTAGTGGATTGTGATTGGCTATTTAGTGAGTTTGTTTACAAAAGTCATAAACACAGTATATAGTCACAGTTAACTGTCATTTCCTCCGCTCCCACTTCCGTTCTCACTTTAGCACAACATTATAAAACTATCGATACGCACCTTAAACATAGTTCTCAGAATGTAAGAAAAGGGATAGACAGCGTTTACTCATATATTCATCAGTGCATACTTGTCACCTCTTCATCCCACTGGATTTACTTGATTTAGCTGATGTTAATATTTGCTGTCCAAACACATATCTCTCATTACACTAAAGAAGGTTGCAGGAAGCGGACGAAAATTATGTTTTACAAAATATTCTGTATTTCTATACGTCAATAAATAAAAAAAAAGAAAGTATATAAACACATATCTTTATATATATATATATATATATATATATATATATATATATATATATATATATATGTATACATTATATTGTAAACGCACAAACATATATATATATATATATATATATATATATATATATATATATATATATATATATAGCCACACTGATGATTGTTGATAAATACGAAACATATATGTATGTGCATGATAAACATTTATTTGTAAAAGTAATTATGTACGTATATATATGCATATATATATTTTTTTTTTAAATGTATCATTTATACACACACAATATATATATATATATATATATATATATATATATATATATATAACATTAAAAATATAATGCACTCCCAAACAAAAATATATATAGGACATCCAACAGACACGTGATCCACAGAAAACAGTTTCAACTGCTAACAATGCCAACGTATTCCCCTCTTTCCTATTTCTAATGAAAACGGTAATATCATAAGACTGATATAAAGCATACAAGCAGTTCAAATCTTTGGGATACCAACAAAAGCCACACATTGCAGATTAAGAACATTTATAAGCCTTGTTTTCCGATGACAAATTCCCTAAATACCAAAGAAGGCCCATCTATATCAGTCGTGAAACATATGCGGGGGGGGGGGCTAACCTTAAAACGTGAAATAGAAAAGGGGATTATCCGCTGTTGATCATAGAACTGTTTTGTCGGAGATTTAAAAACAAACAGACTAGTTATAAAGCTGATAGTTACCCCGCCTATATATATATATATATATATATATATATATATATATATATATATATATATGTGTGTGTGTGTGTGTGTGTGTGTGTGCCTGTGTGTGTAAGTATAAGAAATCACCTCTTAAGTCCCGATAAAAACTAATAAAACAACGACTTTTAAGCAAAATTCGACTATATTCATTAACATAGTGTCCTTCGAGTGTGATACACCAATTCCAAAGCTACGTTACCAATTCTATGCCCTTTTGTGAAACGACTCGTCTTTGGTCTCAAAACACGCCTCAGTTCCCGATATCACTTCTTCAGAAAACAGCCAGTTGTCGCTAAAGGGTGTTCTGGAGAACAGGATGGGTGCAGAAGCCATTCGAAGTTATGGAGTGTAATTCATGCAGTTTTGCTATTGTTTCGATCGACTTGTGACTCGGTGCATTGTCGTGGTGAAAAGGCACGTTTTTCTTCTTCACTTGTGGCCAATTTGGGGCGATTTCTCTCTTTAAACGCAAAAATAATGATATATAATATTCGCTATGGATGGCTCTTCATTTCTCAATGAACAAAATACGTTTCACATTCTTAAATACAGAGGCCGAAACCTTGCCTTCTGATGTGTACATTTTTGATCACTTCGGATGGCTTTCACCTGCTGTTGTCCACTCAGATGATTGCGAATTTAACTTCAGAGTAAAGTGATGGATCAATGTTTTATCCATTGTCATATATTGACGTAAAAACAGCTTTTTCTTGCGTTGAATTATCTGAATCGTCGAGGTGTTAAACAGAGCAAAACACTTGTTGACAATAACTATGAAGGAAGAATGGTAGCTTCCCAGATGCGGACAAGTACTTCACAAGAGACACCACAACCAAACTGAGGGATCTCCACATCTCACCGAGTGCCGACGCTGACCTCTCGGGTGAGTTTACGATGAGAGAGATGGAAGTAGCCACCAAACGCCTGAAGTCGAATAAAGCTCCAGGACCTGATAACATCCACCCGGAGTTTGTCATCCACCAAGGACGGAAAGCAACAGAATGGCTACGCCTACTCTACACCGTGTGCTACAGAACATCGCGGCTGCCAAAGATCTGGCGCCGAGCAAAGATCATCGCTCTGGCCAAGCCAAACAAGCCGCTCGATGACCCCAAAAGCTACCGCCCGATCTCGCTTCTCTGTGTCTCATACAAACTCCTGGAACGGCTACTATATGCGCGCCTCGAACCGGTTGTGGAAACCATACTACCTAAGGAACAAGCCGGCTTCCGTCGTGGCAAGTCAACAACAGACCAAGTCGCCTTGCTAACCCAGGACATCGAGAGCGCCTTCCAGAGAGGAGAAAAAGCCGGCACTGTCCTACTTGACCTCACGGCTGCATACGACACCATCTGGTTACGTGGACTCAATGTTAAGCTGCTGCAAACCATTCCAGATCGACACCTGGTGAGTTTCATCATGGAGATGCTGAGTAATCGTAGCTTCTCCCTCCACACCAGCGACGGCCAACGCAGCAGACTACGGAGACTAAAGAACGGCGTCCCGCAAGGCTCGGTTTTGTCCCCGATGCTCTTCAACATATACATCTACGACATACCGACAACAACAGCCAAAAAATACGGGTACGCCGACGACCTAGCCATCCTACAGACGGGCAAAAAATGGGAGACTATCGAGGCTGGGCTCACTGCGGACATGACGACCTTTTCCAGGTACCTCAAGAACTGGCGGCTGAAACTCAGTGTGGGCAAGACCATGTCCGCGGTATTCCACCTCAACAACCGCGAGGCCAAACGCAAGCTTAAAGTGATGGTCAACAACACCGCCCTCCTGTTCGACGCAACCCCGACGTACCTTGGCGTGAAACTCGACCGCTCACTGACATACCGTCAACATATCGAAAAGGTGACAGCACAGGTGACATCACGTGCTGCACTGATTCGTCGTCTGGCCGGTACTACATGGGGAGCTGCAACCAAGACCCTGCGGATATCCACCCAAGCACTGGTTTCCTCAGCGGCCGAGTACTGCGCCCCGGTTTGGTGCCGAAGTACCCACACCAAGAAAGTGGACGCAGCTCTAAACACCGCCATGCGCACAGTCTCTGGGACACTCCGCGCCACGCCGGCGAACCAACTACCGATACTCTCCGGTATTGCCCCACCCGCTATCCGACGAGAAGCGACTGTCCTGGCACTGTCACGCAAGGCCAAGATCGACAAGAGACATCTGCTCCATGACATCATGAGCAAACTTCCTCCAATAGTACGCCTCAAATCACGCTACGCACTCTCCCAGCACGCGCATCAGCTTCTGGAAACCGTCCCAGACACCACCTCAAAGCAGATGTGGACCAAGAACCGCTGGAGGGAAGATTGGCAGCAAGCTGACCAACACCGACTGCACATGTTCATCACCGACCACGACGTCATACCAGGGGCTGAGCTGCCACGAAGGCAATGGACCAATCTGAACCGCCTGAGAACTGGTGTGGGCCGTTTTTCTGCCACAATGAGAGACTGGGGTCTGAGAGAGGGTGCTGCCTGTGAATGTGGCCACCCAGAACAGACAGTTACACACGTCATAGAGGAATGCCCGCTGTTCAAACCACCCAATGGCGAGCAGGGCATAGCGGACCTTGATGACGAGACGAGAACCTGGCTTGCCAAGACCGAGCTGCAGCTTTAAGGGAGCTGGCACAAGAAAGAAGAAGGAAAAGAGGTTGGAAAGGTCTAATAAATATATTACATAGTTAAAGAAAAAGTCCCATTGTAACGATATTTTTAGATTAAAAGATCTTCACTATCCATGCTGTTTTGAACAGCAGAAATGACAAATATATTACAAAATCGACAGCTAAGGTTAAAGCTACATTCAGAACAAAACATCCTGCACAAATTATGGTGTTTGGTGTTGTGAATTCCGATGAAAAGAAAATGCCTATAAAATTCTACAAAGCTGATGAAAAGATCAATGTTAATACTTACCAGACTCTGGGATATCAGGTATTGCCATGGCTTCAGGAAAACTACTCAGATGGGAATTATATATGGACAAGGGATAGTGTGCCAGCCCACACAGCTAGAAAAATACAAGATTTCGGCAAATCCAACTTTAGCAATTTGGAGAAATTCTGATTATGTCCGACTTCTAGCCCAGATCTAAACCATCTGGATTAGAATGCTTGGGGCATTTTAGAACATTCTACCAATAGAACATCACACAGCAATGTTAACTCTCTTAAAAATACTATTAAAGAATAATGGGAGAAGTTGTCTCCCGAATATTTGAAGAAACAATTGTGAAACTTTCAGGAAACGTGTGAAAGTCATTATTGAGAAGAAAAGAAAAACACGTGGAATAAAAACATTTTCAATTATGTAAATGTTCTTGTAGTAAATACATTCTCGTGAATTTCAATAAACAAATTGATCATTTACTATCTTTCAATTCGTGCCTGAAAATATTGTTAAGTTTGCTACCCAATCCTATATATATATATATATATATATATATATATATATATATATATATATATATGCTGATCAGTCCCGATTATTAAGGACGAAACATATACGTATATAGATAATAAACAATAACAAATATGTATTATTATTTGTCGCTCCTCGAAAAAGTAGAGCACTGTAAGTGTAGTAGTAACACAGCATGACCTCACTAACTTTAAATGCATCGTTCCTTCCATTACAAAAAAAAGTAAAACGCTCTCATAAAGTTGAAATTATCACAGTTTATTCGCTATTCAAATTTGGCCGAGTGGTTAAGGCGTCGAATTTGAGTTTCAAAAATACTTGTAATCTGGGGTTTCGAATCGCATGACCGGTAGTGAATAGTTATCCATCTATGCTGATGAGTCCCGATTATTAAGGACGATACGTATACGTACGTAAACAATAACAAATATTGATTATTATATATATATATATATATATATATAATTAAAATGTGTATGCCAGTTTACCGGCTTTCCACGATCAAACATACCACGCATAGTAATTATAAATCCCAATTTGTTCATCATTTATTTTTCATTAGAGAAAATTAGTTAATTTGAACAAGAATGATTATCATGCATCGATCTATTCAATGTAACTTAGATTGCTTTTAAAAGAGCTAGAATATTTGTGTAATTCTTAGTTAGTATTTAATTATCTGAATTATTCAGATAAAAATTATAAATTTATTTTAGACTCAATTTTAAAGCGTGACAGAGCATATGTTTATAAATAAAGTAAAAAGCTGCAGGAAATCTTATTATTTGTAATCATGATAAATAAACAAATAAATGACCAGCTTTAAGAGCAAAAGGAATAGATATTCTTAAGATCCGTGTATTCAATTAGAGCCTCTTGTAGACATATATAGACATCTGAAACCGTGAATATAAATTGAACATGAGAAGTATGAGGATGAAGGGAATGTTATCCTTCTTCAAATGTTCAAAGAATCTAAAGTGATGCATTGAAACACGATTTGATAATGTGTTAATTCATGCATAATTGTTTTTTAAAAAAGCAGAGAATCTATTTCATCGCTTGCCGAACTCACCCACCAAAGCAGCTCCCACATCCTGCCAGATAAGTCGTTTGTTCAAAAACCAGCAGGCGGCCAAAGTCTACAATGATTTTGATGAGTTAGTAACCACTGTCAAAATCGTGATTGAATTAAAGAACCATCGTTGCTTTGTTCAAGGAGTTGGCCGGCTTCTCCTAAACAAATAGGAAGCTTTTGATTGAACTGTGTGTTTTATATGCTCAACAATGAACGTTATAAGTAGTTTTGAATAAACCTGTTTTGTATCAAAGTATACATTGATCTTAAAACACCTTCAATAAACTTAATAAAATTGTGACTTAATGAGTGTTAGTTTACATATATTTAATACGCACACTGTCAATTTACATCTATGGTAAAATTAGCAAAGAAAATATAACATTCAATGTTAAAATATGTTTTAGTAGCCCATGCTCAAGAAATATAAGTAACTTTATTTGTTAGGCATACAGTATACATCACTTTTTATCAAGTGTGATGTCTTTGAAGGGTTAGGTTTTGAAAGCAAAAAACATACATATTTAGAAGTGTTAGTCATACATGTGAATCGAAACTGAGATATAGATAAAAGCAGCAGACCAAAGAACTGTGACAAATGTTTTATTGTAAGGTCACCCTAAAAATTCGATATGTTAGCGTTACGGGGACCACAACTGTGGTGCTTGGTGGCAATTGGGGAGATCTTGTGATTACAGAAAAAATGTTCGCGTCCTTACACAGTTTTTGTAAAGGTCGAAACGATAAAAATATCATGGAATCTGTGTTATATTTCCCAGGGCGCTACTTACATTTATTTACGAGAAGACTTTACAAATGAGAAGAATTGAGGGGTCATTGTGTGTCGCTAGATATTCCCAGTTTCTTATTTCGATCTTTTTTCACAATATTTCTGGTACTCACTTCTTTCGCAAATTGACTGACTTGTTGAATAAAGTACACACATTTATTTTGCAGTTCTTATTAAAAAATGCTTCATAATAAGATGTAAAAAAGCAAATAAGGAATTTCCTGATTCTTATTGTCTCGTACAATTACTAAACTGTAAATTTACTTCTGTAATCATTAAAGGGTGTTTTCGCTGAGTTGATTCCTTGCGAAAATACGATGGCGGTCAAAAATTAAACAGGAAAAAAGGAGAATTCTGTTTCAGATTATAAGAGGAAGCGACTGTTAACCTCTCTTGTAAATCAAAAACTGCTGCGGAATAAATAGTAGATAGAAATGAGCTCCAGCCCCTGTCCTATCGCCGCAATGTTGCATCTTTGTACTTGTTTTACAAGTACTTCAATGGAATTTGCTCCGATGAACTTGCTGCTCTGGTGCCCCATCGACGTAAATACACTCGACCAACCCGTCAATCAGCTTAATCTCATCCATTTACTGTGGAGGTCCCCAGATGCCGTAGAGACTTCTCTTCCAATAGCTTCTTTCCTCGAGCTGCCGGACTTTCAAACTCCCTCCCAGTTCCCTGTTTTCCCGACTGTACCGACATGCAGAAATTTAAAACTAATGTGAACAGGCATCTCGTTGCACACCTCCAAATTTAGGCTGACCCCCTAAACTTTCACCTTAATGCTCGGTATCATCTTACGTCTACAGTGGCAACTTACCTTGTTTGGGGTGAACTAAGTTAAAAAAAATAAATAAAAATAAGAATAAAAAGCGCGCTGTTGAAATAAACGGAAGTATGAAAACCCGAAAATGGGGGCAGATATATTCGAATTGTCTGATCGACAGATAAAAACGCAATTCGCAACAGCCCCAAATTAAACTCTATTTGATTCTCTAAATATATTTCAGAATGTAACATTTTGTTGTAAGATAGATTGTGTCGTATAATCGTCGGCGTGTCCCTTTTCTTCCTGAGATTTTCATGGATAGCTCTGTTATGGAAGGGAAATCGACTCTGAAACTTTTGGTATTTCTTTCTCATCGAATATTTCTTGAAGTTCATACATTAGATCCATTCCTCTTCCAGTTTTTCATAAAGTCAGTTCTTCTCTATTGCGCTAAACCCTTTCTCACAATTGAGGTAATTGTTCATGTCTACAACTATTCTTTATGTCTACAACTCAACAATCGACCTTTTATGAAGTATTGTTGTCATATTTGGGCTGGTGAATCTCTGTCACATTTGAAGGTTTTTGATAAGGTTTAGAACCGTATCTTTAATTTGGTTAGCCGCATCCTTTCTTCTACTCTGCCCCTCTCTCTCACAGTTGCTAGTCTCAGTCTTTTCCATGAATACTATTATTGTATGTGTACTTCAGAATTGTCTGATCTGTATTCTGCTTCCTTTGTATTAGCTCGTTTGACTCGTGGGTCTAGTGGTCCCTACAAAGTCGCTGTGTTGATACCGCGATATAATCCAGTAGCTTCTTCCCAAGAACCGCAGGATTGTGGAACTCTCTTTCTGCTGACTTTTTTTACTCTTCTATCTTGCAAGACAAAGGTCAATAGGCATCCCCTTTCTTTCCGATACGTATATTTCGTTCTTGTTGTATCCTTACATAAAGTAGCTTGATGTCTTGTCTGGAGCGATTTCTATAAAAAAAATATTCAAACGTCGTTACTACTTCCTCTCACTAAAGATATTAAGCCTTATTGACCTTTTATATTAATTCAATTGTTATTTTATATCGATAAAATCAGGATTCCAATTAACCAGATAAAACTGTATTCTTATAAGTGAGCAGATTTCTCTTGTAAAACCCAAGTCGACAAAGATTTACAACGGCGCGTACCGATTTAAGAGGAAACACCAAACTTTACATATAAATATTAATTCAACAGTAATGTGACCGTATTCTTATATTCAAAAGTATTTGCATCACGTGTATGTGCTATTACGAAGATTGAAACCAGCATATAATGCTACTAAACCTTATGTTTAGTATCCTTATTCAAAATTTAATCAAACTCCTTTACATTGTTCAAGGAGAGTAGAAAGTGGACCTTGGGTTTATTTCCGGCAGTCTCTTAACTCTCGCTTCCTTTATTTTGTCCTTTAGTCCTCCAAGAGCAAATGCTTCTGACAAAGGGGGAAGAATTGTTGTTTTCTGGATCGGAATCTATCCATATATCAGTTATCGTTGTTAGTTTTCTTTTACCTTAAAGTAGTATTTTTGTAGCTCTTTACATCAGTTGGATTCATGCCTTGTCTGAAGAGATTTCCATAAAAAAATTCTATAAAAGGTCTAAAATATAAGGCTACGTTAAAGTGGGTCTTCAGAACACACTAAAATTCCAGGAATCTATGGATCAAATCTAATATAATGCAAATCTGAAATATCTGAAATATCTGAATGTTCAAATGTGAGGTTGTGCCTATATTATGCTCTCTAACGACATGTTGATTGATGTCTAATACACATTTATCAAATTAAATTGGTTCCAATACTTCACGATCCATAGGAGACATTTGGCGGATAATAGCCACTTGTAAGAACGAGCGTGAGACATCGCTTGAAGGTTCCAGTGCCTCCCCATCGCTAGCATGCAAGGCAAAGCTGTATCAATTATGACGTCTTTCGGTAGCGTCTTGATGAAGGAAACAAAATCTTGTAATTAGTCATTGCTAGACGACTGTGTTAACGTTGGCTGTTTTTGTACACTATCAGTGCAAGAAAAAGTGATCTGCGCGGCACAAAGGAAATAGAGCGCGGTCATGCACAAAACTCATGCCTAAGTGTCTTAAAAATTACGAGAAGTTTCTTGGGTTACGATGTCTTTTAGCCGTAGTGTGAATAACATCATACAGCCTGTCGCTAACCCAGATCATCTCAATAATTCCAAATATATCACACCTAAAAAATGAACCGGTAATACCTGGTGTGGTAATAGCCTTGGGTGGGCTTTGTCGGCTTCCTCGGAAGGAGGAAGTTTACAGGGAGTATCAAATTCACAAGCGGTCCCCAGTCGTATGTATATCCCAGTTAGGGGAGATGACAAACAGCGCCTAGCATTCCCAAATGGTCACCCATCTGATACTGGCCAGGCTCCATGTTGGTGATCTAACGAGGACTAGTGTGTTAATGTGATATCTCACATGAATGATTTCAATTGAAGATTTATTAGGCAGAATGGATAGTCACAGGAAACTAGAGAGAGAATTGGTACATTTTGATACAGGGACCCTGCATCAGTGGGAGAGCGAGAAGAAGGATAGAGAGGGAGAGAGGGTTAGGTGGAAGACAGATCGGAGAAATGAAGAGGAAGAATTATTATTATAGCTTTTACGGCATATCAACGATTTGGGCCATTTTATGCTGAATACTTATGGATTTGGGGGCTCCCCCTTTTGTTTTAGTTGATATGTAAGTAATATCTTTTTTGAAGTTTTTGGCAGAGGCCGATTTATTTTTAGGTAGGAAAGTATGATTTGGAAGTTGTTGTTTTTTTTCAAAAGAGTCTTCAACAATTTTTTCTTTATAAAAGTTATTTCTTGTTACTACAGAATCAATGCAGTCAGTTCGAATGTGTTTAATTGTGAGTGAGGTTTGACATAGTATCAAATGGGTTGGGTTTTATTTCTTAGGAGATATGACGGCGTGTAATGTTTTTGGCCCATTTTTATTCTTGCTAGTATGACTTCTTTTCTGATTGGTTTCGTATTTTGTTCCTGATTGTTTATTTTTGTCATTATTTCGTATAGTTTTGTTGTTGGGAAATTCATTCCAGTAAGTTTTCCATTTTTCCATTTTGTATGTATTGATATGTCGTTTAAGGTCTGAATAGGCGATTTTACAATCTACATCAGTTGGTATGGTTACTGCAGTTTTACTGCCGAATTTCCTTTGATATTTCCGGTGTGGCTTGGTATCCAGCAGAAAATAATAATTGCGTTAGCTTGTTGAGTAAATTTGCAATTAGAGGAGTGTCTATCTTTTGATTTTTAATTGCAGTTAGAGCAGAGTGACAGTTCGACAAGATCAAGAAAAAGGAAGAATGTTCACTAATTAAGTTACAACGTGAGCCCACCCCTGCACTTTCAATGGGGGTATATTTCGTTTACTGAGGTTATCCGTTGACCCCTGATCTGCCACTCATCCTCTCCATTCAATGTTGTGGCCTCAGCTATGCAACACTTGATGTCTATATTTCAACGTGTTTGACCACCTGAAGCACATTGTTTATTTCTGAAATCTGCCATTATTTTCTGAACGAGCTGATATTACACCACAAACGTAACTAAATTTGAATTTGAATGCCGTGGTGCTTGCCATTACCAAATTATCCAGCTTTTAAATGGACAGCCTTCGTGAAAGTAAACTAGCTCTCACCAACCCGATGAAAAATGATGTTATTAAGCTTTTGGTATCTTATCAAGGGTAATAAGACGATAAAATGGATGATGATGATGATGATGATTATGATGATGATGATTATGATGATGATGAAGCAAAATAACAATAATTCGAGCAACAACAAACATTACTGAAACATTAAATATTCAAACCAATTGAATTAAATTGGTTCTTCTAAATGAGAACAATTTAAGGGTTCTTGATAAGGCTCAGAAACGTATCTATAATTTGATTGGCCTTTGCCCCCTCTCTCTGACAGACGTGATGTTGCTAGTCTAAGTCTTTTCTATAAGTACTATTATGGCATGTGTTCTTCAAAGTTGCCTGATCTATTTCCTGCTTCTTTTGTTCCAGCTCGTTTGACTCGTGTGTCTAGTGGTCTCCATCAATTCACTAGTTTGATACCTCATTATAATACAGCTTCCTATTCCAGTAGTTTCTTTCCAAGAACCGCAGGCTTGTGGAACTCTCTTCCTGCTGGCTGTTTTCCTCTTAGCTATAGCATTGGCATTTTCAAAACTAAAGTCAAGAGGCATCTTTTGTCTTTACGATGATCATTTTTAGTTCTTGTTAGCTCCTTACATTAAGTGGTTTCATGCGATTTCCATAAAAAAAACTTCAGATGCGCCCAAGTATCTTCATAAGAGACTTTGTCCGTCGGTTGTTCCAATATTTTCCTCATCTGTTACGCGTTGGTTGTAAATAGAATTTTCATCGTTAAACACGCACATTGTATGTCCGCAAACTTAACAACATCACTTCTTGTTTAACATGGTAGGTAGTAGAAAATAGTTGCAACTATCTTAACTGTTAAGTAGGTCTATATTTCCCAGCCAGTGCCTATTTACTTACCTTAACACAGTAGGGTAGGGTTAGACATAAGGTATTTTTTTAATGCGGAGAAAATGCTGCTCTACAAGAAGGTAAACTCTCTATTTAGGACCGAAAAGATGAATATTAGTATTAGAACAGTTGGTACACTTTGATCCTAGCTAAAGGGAAGTCTTGAATACAACTTGTCATGAATTAGGAGGGGTGTTCTTTCTCTTCAGTCTGTACATTCCCATTCAAAACAGATATTCGACTGATCATTTGCTTTTCTCACAACTCCCTCTCCCTTTTCTCTCTTTCTCTCTCTCTCTGTTACCATGTTGAACTCGTTTTATAGACAATCGTCTAGAGAATCACTTTCACTTCCCATAATTCACACCACACGAACCAAAAGGTCGTTTTCCTTGTCTTCAATTCTGACCTCTAAAGACTTCAAGACCTGTCAATAAATAAAAAACAAGAATTCAAAAATAAAGAAAAGTGAAAGAGACGATGTTATCTCGGATGCAAATAAATGACTTCCGGTCCGAACCTGAAAGTGTCTGCCAATGGGGCTGATGTCCCATTCTCTTTTTCCCCGCCCTGCCCATGAAACAAAACAGAAAGAGAGAATGATAAAGGGGGTGAAAGAGAAAGCGACACCGAAGATAGATTGGATGTCAAAAGAATTATTGGCACAAATTTCAGTCACGTGACTTTACAAGAAAAGTTGCTTAACAAAAAAAGGTACCTTAAAAACCGTTATCTTATCCGAACGAATAAAACAATCTTCAATTTGTTGTTGAGTTTACAAAAAATTTGATTCAATGGAAAAATTGGAAGGGAAAAACACGCGAGATTATTATTATTGCAGTTTGGAACTGTTAATGGGATACATACACACACGGGCGATATAACCCTCATATACAAATAAAGTGAGACACAACGCCCTGACAAATACATACCAATCTGCTGTCTCGCTATCACGTACAAGCTCTTCACTGACTTAGTTGCAGGCAACATCTATAGACACCTCTCATCTAGAACATACCTCGAAAAAGAACAAGCAAAATACAACAGTAAATGTTTGGGCACCAAAGACTGTAGGAAGAGGCAGTAAGACATAAGCATGGCATGGATAAATTACGAAAGTGCATACAATAGTGTGCCCCACTCGTAGCTACTACGATGCCTTTCATTATATTCATCTGGTAAACAAAAAAGCATGGCTCTCTATATAAAGATGTTGAAAAGAAAACATGTCATTAAGTTACACTAATGGAACAATAACAATTTGTTATGTCAAGGCCCTAACCCGAATCTTTAAAGGAGACAGCTTATCTCCTTTACTCTTTTACCTGGTGATATTTCCGCTAAGTAGCTACTGGATAGATGTTAGAGTGCCTACAACCTAAGCCAAGGCCACCATCAAGACAACAACAAAAAAATATTCATAGAATGCATCGAATAGGATCAATATACTGATTGACACTACAATATTGCAAGTTTTTGTGTGGTTTTGTGCAGAGTTATTTCTAGTCTACAAGATACTAAAAGTATGGGAAAGTGTCACATTTTGAATATAACTTTTTGGGGTGTACAAGCCATTTTCCATTTACATGTAAAGCACTAACTCGGTCAGTTTTCATGATAAATCAATACATCTTGAATTTTTATCCAGGTGTTCAGGGTCAATCTTTCACATGAAAGAATTACCGGTGATGCCAAAGAAACCTTTATACAATATCAAGGGGTTCTCTTGCTCCCATTACCCTTATTGCATCCACCCTTGTTCACTTACGTCACAGTACTTTTTCAAAACTTTTCACTCACCATCATCTTCTACATGATCAATTTTTATATTGTTACAATTTCTGTCTTGGCAATGTCCACATGCAATGGTACATAACAGTCCATACCTCCTGCAGTTACACCTTTCGAACAGTTGAAACTAATTATCTGAATCAATGCATCTGGAGCAGAACTTTTGTCCATTATCATTGGGACAAGTTTGTTCCTACCCCACTCAGATGGCACCATTTCATCACTACATCCCATTCACTCCATAACCATGTAGTGATCCGCAAAGAATGAAATTAACAGGCAGAGTGTGTTGGTGGGAGTCATTCTGGCATAGAGAACGTCTTAGCACTTGCAACTTTCTTGCAGAGCATATTGTATCTAATAGATGCCATGGAGTCTTTCTGATCCGCATTGAACAAAGCTTCCATTGACTTACAACCATTGGTTTCCACAACATCCTAGCTTTGCTTTGGTAGAGAAAATGCTTTAGAACAGTCTATCATTGTCTTTTCCCTTTTGATAATTCGTTGGAACCCCAACATATTTCCTATTCTGAATACCCGTGACACCGAATCAATTCCAGTATGCTGGAAACACAGATAATTACCAACTGCTTCGCCAACCACCTGCTTGAGAACCTTGATATTGTAGACTTGTCAGAGCGGAAATAAAGTGCAGTAAATTTAGAAAAATGCATAGAACGGTATGAGAACAAGAAGATATGTGTCTTCATCAATAAAGGTAGGTGATTTGAAAGCAGACATATTGAAATCTCAACGTCGGCATCTCCTTCCGCTTAAATAACGTCACAGCCTTTTCTGCCGCATTCGTTCCATGATCAACTGAATTAGCATCTGCTTGTTTGCTGAATTCGACGAGAAGTCCTCTCTTTTCCCCAGCAAATGTTGTTACCTTGCTAATTTTCACCTTCCTTGCATTCAGCTTTCGCCTTCGTCGCTGATGAATACAGTCCTTTATACTTGGTTCAACTTCATAACCATTAAACACGACAGTTGCTCTCATCATGTTCGACAGTAAATACGGCATAATCGTTTGCAATCGAGCTGTAGATACGTCTCTTCCATTTCAAACGATATAGAAGAGATCCTCCATCTAGTACATTGGGTTGTGTCACACCACTGTCCAATTTTGTTTCAGCATAATTTCTGCCAGCTGCAGTTTGTCTGCTTGACGTAAGATGTTCTCTCCTTCGAACAAAGACATCGGGTAGGTACAGAGTGTATAGGGCATGACATCATCCACCCTTAGATCACTCGTCTGTGAGAGCACGAGTAACCTCCGGAATAAAAATGCTGTGTCTATACTACGATCTGCAGAAACTTTGACTTTCTTGCTCGATGCTAGAGTGCCTTCAAACTCCGTTTGTGAGAGCAGGAGAAAACTGATTGTCCAGCCATCTTATGTACAATGCCTTTTCCGATTTATTTGGAACTAATCCCTATGATAATATTGTTTAGCGATTCATCGCCTGAAAATGGTTTAAATCTGTCTAGTTGTTCTGTCTCATCTCTTCTCACCCGGGAGGCAGACTACTCTTTATGTTGTTCGCTTGTTGTGTAACTTTGTGCGGTAAGTTCTTGCATGGCGAGCTTGTCAGCAGATGACAGAGTGGACTACATTGGTCAAATTATTCTCTACTGCTCGGACATCCCACTCCCCCGTCTGAGATTATCTTGGCTTTTGAGTGATCGCATTTGTGTTTTCATGACGACAAGATCAAAGCCAATACCAGCCAAGTATTGGCTACTGAGTCTGAATGCGTAAAACCCAGACTGGAACATTTGATGTACTGCAGGGTTATCATTTTTCAAGGCATACATCTTCTGGAGATATAGACGAGCCGACTTCAGCTGCGAATATTAGAAGCCAAGCGGGGACAGCACTGAGATGCAGTACGCAAGTCATCATTCGATCAGCTGCAACAGGTGCCCTAGCAATTCCTAGCATGTGCTGATAGTTTATACATAGTTTGTTGGTTTTAGAGGCCCTTGCAAGTTCATCCCTTTTCAGAGCTAGACTGTTGTAAATCCTACCAATGCAATCTAATTCCAACAATGACATCAACTCCCATTAACTAATCTCCATCAGCATGTACAGCTGCTCAGGTTCCTCTACTTGGTCCTGAAAACCATGTTCATCCTCCAAGATGTTGGCAACAATCTGACGTGTTAGACACTGAGCTTTATTAAAAGACTGACATCAAAGACACAGAAGAGTATGAACAATACAAATACCTTGACAATGACATTCAAGGAAATCACCGAGAATATGTACACTGTGTGTGAAAAATCTGCAATGTACATCTTCCAAAAACAACTTAAATAACTATTATTAACCAACTTGCCATGCCTATGATAAAATACAGCTTTGGCATTATTGACTGGCCACAAAATTACATTATCAAAAAATTACATTATCAAAAATAAGAAAAATATTGACAAAGTAATGTACAGAAACCAGTGTTTACTAAAGCTGTATCTTCCCAAAGGAGCAGGAGGCATGGGTCTCTCATAAATTAACCATCAACATCGAGCCACTATTGTGAGAACTGGCGAATATCGGATGATCTCCCAGAACAAGAACCTTATGATGGTACATCAACACTAAGACACAAGGTCCAGTAAAATATCCCCAATCACAAAACTGGCCAAATATTTTGGATAAAACTGTCTCGCAAATAGGACATAAACACCAAACAAGTATACCACGGAAATAGCACCCCCCCCCCCCCCCAAAAAAAAAACGCCATAAATGCACCATAATACGCCATAAATATGGAAGTTCCTTGGTATATTAGAAAACTGAAAGAATGGGAAACCAACAACGTACCAAATGTTTTCTCGGAGAACTATCCCAGGAATATATAGATAAGTTAGGCTCTGTAGACTGTCTCAAAAGAGAATCGCTCAACTATGATCAGGATAGGGTGATAATAGATGATCATAGCAAAGATCAAGGCTTGATGAGAAATGTTTTTAAAAAGATTAGTTGTCTCACCAACGACAACAAATTCATGTTGTGCCACACAGAAGTAGACAGTTTGAACCACCGGACATCCAGTTGTAGTTTCTGCTGGGGAGAAGGGGGCTACAATACAAGTCGACACAATGGAAATATATTCACTGGGCCATCTGTAAAAAGTTGAATATCTAGTGTAGCAGCAAGTCCTGGGAACATATACAAGAAATAAGTGTTGGAAATAAATCATGCACCATCCACTATGACTATGCAATACCTACAGCTACATATTTAGGAAATAGAACTGTTAAACCTGACATAGTTATATGGGACAAAAAGGAGAAAGTAGTAACCATAGTTGAAGTCTGACTTTAACAGAGCTAAAAAGAAGAAAATAACTAAATGCCAAAGTCTTATGTACAAATGAAAAGAAACTTGAATCTTTAGATCTCCATCATTCTAGTCATAATAAAAACAACCAGGCTGATTAAAAGAAATATAACTGGTGAATGAAGTGAAAGAAAGAAACAAATAATTGCGCTTAAATGGGCGGTTTGAATTTTGAGATATTTCGGCTAAAATAACAGATACCTCATCTCCAGCAAAATAAAATGGTAAGAAAATATTATTAATATATATATATACATATATAAAGTGAGTTGAGATCAATAAAATTTGAACATTGCTCCAAGATTTCAAAACAACTATTATTACGTACGATCGTTTCCAGGACTTTTTGGAAATATTTTAATTTTTGATATCTTTGATGGTTCAAAAACGCGTCTTCGTCAGCATCTTAGCCTGAAGATCTTCCTGGGGATGAAACGCGGAAGCCTCTGTGTAGCTTAATTGCCATAAATATATTTTCATAACTTACTACTTAGCTCTACTTACGTATCGAGCACTGTTGATGTAAATACTGAAAATTGATACATGAAAAATTAGATCTCCTAATTTTATGTTGATACATGAAATAGTAATATATATATATTTATATATATGTGTGTGTGTGGGTGTGTGTGTGTGTGTGTGTATGTGTAAAAGAGTTTGAATGCCTACCAAACAACATCTTCGATTTTCTTAGGTCTCTTTGTACAAGGGTTTGTCAGGATATCCTGACACGAGGATACTTCGCTCTGCAAGTAAACCAACAATTCGAAGCCCCAAAGAGATCAGCGCGGCATCGCTATGCACTTACGCATACGAGGAATTGCGCACCTTCTTCTAGTGATATGACTTTAAGTAACAGCACTAAGCTGAAGACTGCAGCATACAAAATAAATAATTGTCGAGAAATCCAGCAAAACCAAGAAAAGATGACACTAAAGATAACCTATGACATACTTAAGTGATTAATTCGGAGAAGGAAAGCATTATTCTGGACTGCTTTACTAACGCAATCTTAATAGGTAATGAGAATCTTAAATGAACAACTAGAGATATCTGTGAATCTCATAAAAAATATATATCTAATAAATATATATATATATATATATAATATATATATATATATATATCTAGTAAATATATATATATAGTACATAAATATATATATATATATATATATATATATATATATATATAAAGAGGTGTACTAAAAGCGAACTTTTAGGAAAGGTAAAACCCTATTGTGAAGAGTATGCAGCTCAATATCCAGGATAGAGCAGGTAGAAATGAAGGAGAGTGGAAAGGAATTAGAGAAAGCAAAAGCCAAATCAAAATTCAATTCAAAAAGTTCAAAGCAAGGTACATTCCGCAAAAAAGGCAATTTATTCAAGTTAAATTTTCCTTAAGCCAGGCTTTTCAAAGATCAAAATCTTATCATCAGAGGAAGTCGCTGGGATAGATAAGTTGGCAATGGCCAAGATTTAAAATTTGAAAAAATGAAATAAAATAAAAGTTGTAGGGAAGGAAACGTAGGGCAAAACTGTGCCAGGGTGCAAGCAAATGTCCGATTGCAATCGGACATTTGCTTGCACCCTGGCACAGTTTTGCCCTACGTTTCCTTCCCTACAACTTTTATTTTATTTCATTTTTTCAAATTTTAAATCTTGGCCATTGCCAACTTATCTATCCCAGCGACTTCCTCTGATGATAAGATTTTGATCTTTGAAAAGCCTGGCTTAAGGAAAATTTAACTTGAATAAATTGCCTTTTTTGCGGAATGTACCTTGCTTTGAACTTTTTGAATTGAATTTTGATTTGGCTTTTGCTTTCTCTAATTCCTTTCCACTCTCCTTCATTATATATATATATATATATAAACTGGTGCAGTGATACCCCCTCCCTGAAGCTGCATTTATTTGGTCTAGTGCTGACTTCTGCTCTTTTGTTGCCTATCTTGTCATTCTTATGATTTCATGTTGACTTTAATTATCTATACAATTACATTGTCTTGGTATATTCTTTATCTGTTTAATGGCTTCTATATTAGACGTCAAATATCTCTTTTGTTCCAGCAAGGTTCATCCTTTTCAGCTACAACCAAACTGGGGCATTTTGAATTGTTGTTGCTATTTCTGTTATCATTTGCCTTGATTTTTTTCTTTAAAAAAACAAGATATTGGATCTAAGGTGCTCACTCAAAATTAGTCTTCAGATTGATTAGATGGTCTCTAATAATCTCTTCCAGCCAATCCCGGGATAGATGTTAGGTGTGAAAACTTGCTCCACTTTGTTGGGACCAATACTTTACAATAAACGACGGGTACAAGATCTGCAGCTGATTTTTGGTGCAAAGTGTTTCAGACTGCTGAACTGACTCTCACAATATCGACCAGTTTTATCGTGACATCATCAGTTTCCAACAAAAGCTACAGAAAGCCTATTCCCCAGGAAGTAGGACTAAACTGACCAGACACCAACCTGACATTTTTACGAGTCTCTGGGTCAGGAATGACAAGGAACGATGCAAACAGGTGTTCAGTTCGCTGAAGTATTTACATATCCACATTTATGTTAAACTATAGTGTCTCTCTTTTTTATTGTTTTTATTGTTTTTATTTTTTTAAATTTTTGTAGTAAACCTTATAATATACTAGCATATATATATATATATATATATATATATATATATATAATATTTAAAAGGAACTTATCCCTACTGCAGCTCCTCAGTAAATTCGATCGGCAGAAGTGTATTTCTATCCTACACGTGTGTATACACCCGAATGCGAGTTCAGGCATTTGTTAGTGCGAACAATAGCCAACAGTAGGATGCTCTATCAAGGAGTTAGGGTACTAGTAAGGTAATGACCTGGATGGTTGCCACTGGCGTCACTGAAATTCCCTACTGTCCCATAGTTCTGGAATGCTGCTCTTTACAAGGCTATTTCACATGTGAACGGATGCACGAAAGTGTCCTGCACATTGTGTACGAGCCTGCTTTTTAGTAATGTTTGACGCAACGGATCCTTTGCTGCAGCTCTTATTGAGAGTTGGTTGTGTGCACAGATGTGATTTCCGCCATTCTGCTAGGTAATGGTGGTTTGCCAATTAAAGAAGGATGTGGCAAAATGAGTGATACAAAAAAGAGAAACGTATTTTAAAATAATCGTAACTGTTATCGAATACATCGAGTTAACTCCACTTGACAGCAAACTATGGCTTGTCCAAACTTTAAAAAGTTAAAATAACCGGCTTGTGCCTGGTGGGGGTGATAAATGAGAGAGAGAGTCTTTTGAATGACAGCTTTTCTCTTCGAGAGAGAATATTTCAGTTCGTGCGGCTTCTAGCGAATGCGACAGACGCGAGTTTAGGGGCTCACACCGACTGGCTTGTGATAAGAAGCGCTAGGCTGATTAAATGGATTTAAAAAAATAAATTATATTTTTTCTACGGCACAAAAGTCTCGTCTAGTTTTTGTAGGTCAATTCTTTCAGCTTGCATACTCATCCATTTTCTTCCCTAAATTCCAGACTGATCGGACCAGTAGCGCTAATATCACAGTTTTGCAGATCTAAATATACAGCGTAGACGCAAAACTATTGCCAATGAAACTGATCAAAACAAATGCAACACTCATATCCTCCATCTTATCTCCAAGACAACGATGTATATTGTCACAATGGTGCTTCAAACCGAGATTCGACACGGCGATGCATCCCCGGGCCATGATAATTAGTGTTTTACGCTGAGCTTTCAAGTGTTTATAATTAGATCGTGGTTTATACAGTTTCGGTATTAGTAGTCGTACAATAGCCTAAAAACGCCAGTAACATCCTTGCTTGTATAAAAACATGGTCAGTGTTATTGATTCCAGTATTCCCTCCTCCGGTCTCGAAATAGACAACATTCTTTCTTTCTATTTGAGTGTTTGATTTTTCAAACAAAAAATCTCTAGATCATAGAAATGACGAGTAATTTTCAGTAAGGGGTGACGCCACAAATCTTCCTAAATCTTCCAAATTGGGACCGGGCCTCACCAACAGATATAGTTTAAGGTGATACGCAGAACTAACGTGGTCGATTAGAGAACATGTTTGATATAGTAAGATTTAAGTATCAGTTTGTGTCAAGCAGCGGTGTCGAATGGATACCTTCTAGGGATTTATCCGCATGACGAACCTATACAGAAATAGCTAAGAAACAGTTGCGAGGAGTATATTATACGAATAATCACAATATAATGCGAATAATCAGAACCGTGCAAATTGATGATCAAGATGAATGAAATGACATTGTAAATATTCGGCGTGTCAGTGTTCTTCTATCCAGCCTGAATCATCTTCTAGCTACGAGCAACGAATTGTAGTCCAAAAGTGTCTTTCTTTTTTTCTTTTCTCATTGTGGAGTGAGAATCTTTGGAGAACCTATTTCCTTTATCGACCAAATACGAAATGCAAAAATAGACATACGAGAAGTGATCACACAATTTGATTAATATAGAAATGTGAGAATAATCTGCAGAGGATAATTCAGATAATCTGTTAATTAAATACACAGAGGAAGAAAATCGTGCTAAAAACGAACATTTGCTGTGTCGGACAAATGCTTTTCTTTTGATTGATGCGACAATCTGGAACTCTCGCCAATAGTTTTCCCATTCATAAATAATGTTATTACAAAATCAATTCATCAATTGTGATTTCATATAACTCGTGAGTTACATAAACATTGGAAGATCCGTTGCTACGTTACGAGAATAAGAATAAGAATAGATGTGGACATGTTTGAAAAGCTTTGTCTGGAACATAAAGATGATATTCAAAAAGGTTCTCCATGGAAAAAGACGCACCAATGACATTGACATATGTATTTATAAATGTGAGCCGTTTATCGCACTGATACAAAATAGAAGAAGTTTATTCTTATAATATACTCAATATGTGCGCGCGAGTGACGTAGTTGGTCGAACTAATTTGCATATTGAATTGAAGAATTGTATCTCATTAATTCACTAGTCGTTTTTTTTAATTCAATGACTGTTTTCAGTTTATTAATACGCCTTCTTCTATTTACGCATATTTTTTAGATTGTGGATAGAAAGGTAGCATTAACTTTTATAAGTTTCGATCTGGGTTGACATTTAAAATTAGTAATAAACGAAACAGACACACACAAACTGCGACCAAGCAAAAATGTCAGTGACTATTCTCTACAAAATAACTTCCTTTTATCGCGGATAAAGGTTTAGCATTTTGAGTGAAAAGAGTTTTCCCGGTCTTTTATTGTCAAGTAACCCTCACCCTAACCCTAACCCTAACTCTCACCCTAACCCTAACCCTAACCCTGAGTTGAGATTCTTGAGTTCATCAACGCCTGAATACGGGTCCAGTAAGTTGAATATAAAAAATAAAGAACTACAATTTTGAAAATTTAAAAATATGTTGCAAAAACAAACAGCAGTTAATGAACTTAATTCGAACGGGGAAGTCACGCAAAATCTGCTCGTCCCAAGAAACCAAGTCGGAGTGGTGCGTGCGTACAATGTAAAGTATCATAGGAAGGCGGCCGAAGCCGTCTCTCTTCCAACCTCTGTCTCTCTGTCTATCAGACAATAACACCCTCTTAAAGTATATCTTGTTCCGAATTATGTAATTGCCATAAAAGCTATTCAATCCTCCATTAAAATAAGCCTACTGTGTCTTTTCGAATTGGTAAGACGATAATGACAAGTGGGGTGCAAACCGCAGTGTGTATAACAAGCTTATACCTGCCTCAGAAATGCGACATCACAACAAATACTTGTCGCTTTACCTTAAATACTGTGGCATACTGTCTCTAAATTATTCGGGTTATGATGATGGATCTAAGACCTTTTGACATTGCAGGTTCTGTTCTGTTGGACCGGCCAGGTCTCTGGTGAGTGATTTCTATGAGAGGTGCGTTTGTCTTATTAGCAATAATTACCACGAAGACATTTGTAACCAAAACGCGTGTGGTTTATTTATCCATCTAAGGTGCATTTTTTTTATCAGAGACAGAGATGGAGACTCTAATCTTTGCTGTTTTTATTAATTACACTTTTACACGTGCATACGTTTCGCCTCTTAACGAATTGTATCCCACGTCCAGTAATGCTTCCGTTTTGTTTTTTCTGTCCTCATGTGCCAACCCTGAAAGCAGATTAAACCATGTCTAAGGCCACGTCCATATATAAGATAATCACACACATGCACATTACTAAACAAAATTAGATATTTACTTGCAATAAGTAAGTAGTGAATTAACCTTGGTCTTCTTTTTCACTATACCAAATATCTATGTTATTTTCATTTATTTATTAGAGACTGTCAGACACACACACACACACACATACACACACACACACACACACACACACACATATATATATATATATATATATATATATATATATTGGTTTCATTTTACTACAGTCGAAGTTATCAGAAATAAAGGGTCGTCTTTCTGAGGCTAACACATGGGATACATAGATATCCGAGTGTGCAACTAAAGTTCTCCTCTACCTCTCAAACGTGGAGTTAGTAAAGCAGTGAACAACACTAATTTTCCTCTCCATAATTTACCAGTTACCTATGTTATAGTATATCTTTCTTTTGTTCTCTTGGTCTTACCGGATTCACGGACAAGAGTCAATCTAGTCTGGTGGAGTATCCAGTCCAGCTAAGTGCTGTTGCTTTAGGTAATATTACTTGGAAAAGGTTCACCATTCGTCGTATGAGCCAATGTATAGCCGTATCGAGGTGATATTATTTAGGCTTTAAATACTATGTTATTTTGAATATTTGGTCAGAGGTTAACTTGTAGGTGAAAGTATCCTTATGTCAAGTTTTCCTGACAAAGCATTGTACAGAGAGACCGACTGAAACTCGAGGATGGTATCTAGTAGGTAATTCAAACTCTTCATGTGTGTGTATGCATATACACATTTAAAATTAGATCAAGAGACTTTCAGATACACACACATACACACATATGCTGTGATTCCGCGAAGCAGTATATATGTCGACGACTATATAAGCTCTTTTTCCGAGGTTGAGCACTTTCGATAAATTATATTGCCTGATACCACTTAGCGTAATGCAAAGTTATTTTAGTGTTTACATTGTATTGTTAGCACATGTTTCAAACTTATACAGAAAAAGAGATAAACTTTAGTTGTTTTATATTCTTCAATTACAAATATGAGCGGAGTATTTTTCTTTACATGTCGTGATTGAAAGATATTTCCATTTTCCCAGTTGTCCGGGCTGGACTACCGAATTAAAAAAATAAACTGTAGCGAAGTACGTTATTATAGTGCAAATAACATGATACAACTATAAAACATGAGAATTGGTTAGTCAGAATCAAAGTTTTATATGCCAGATAAATGCGATTTAGGTTCAAATTTAAAAATCTCACAAAATAACTTTATATGTTAGATTGTTAAACGGAACAAGACATTCGAAAAATCTGAAAAAAAAACTTGAACATAAAACCAAAACACCATTCAATTTCTATTCGCATTTTATTCCTATTTTTTATTCATTTTCTTCTTCTTCTTCTTCTTCTTCTTCTTCTTCTTCTTCTTCTTCTTGTCATTATCTACTTTTTATAATCCCCATTCTCCTTCTTTTTCTTCTATTCTTTCTATATCTATACACACGGGTCTCTCTTCTCTCGTCGGTTTGTCTCTGTTTCTCTTTCTCTCCTCCTCTCTCTATCTCATTCTCAATAACTTGCCTCCTCTTTCGCGATCTCTCATTGTTTCGCTATTCGCTTTCCTTTTTGCTCAGCCATAACCTTAACACTATCCAATTATGCTCACTTGTCTGACCAACAAGACCCGCTTTTAGAAACAAAAAGCGTTGAACCCAAACCGAAGCCCAAAATAATGAAAGGGCGAATATCCTTAAGATGCGTCCTTCAATCTGCCGTTCCGCGACGATAATGCTATTTCAAACTTGAGCGTGACAGACAGATCAACAACAATGCTATTACATACTTTAGCGTAACAGACCAAAGAAAATTTTATTTGGGATTTAAGCGCGACGGACTTACGAAAATTCGACTGCCAACACAAGTGTGACATTCTAACCGACGAACATGACCAGAACATCTAAATAATCAAGCTTCTCTCCTTTCACCCCCAATACTTGGAACCAATTTTGCCGTAGTCACAATGAATGGCTTTCTACTTGAAGAAGTCCCCTCTTTAGATGAGCTTTTAGAACTGACGTTTACTCCAGATCTAAAATGGAAGCGTATATTCTAAGGCCGCTGGAAAAATAGTTGGATCTTTCTACCGCTACTGAAAATCACCCCAGATGCAATCTTCTACCGATATAAAAGTCAGATACATCCAAAGATGACATACTGCTGACATAGTACAAAACCGACTTCGAAATCTAGTCGGGGTGATCTCTTCTATTCCCTACAACCGCTTTCTCATAGTAGATACCTTGCTAGTCTCTCTCTACTCTATCATTATTTTCATGGAAGGGGATCGACTAGGCTCCAGTCTTTGGTTCCTCTTTGTAAGACATTCAAAGCAAGAACTCACCTTATCTACCACACCAAAAAAATACGTTCCCTTCTTCATCATGTGCTTAGCGTCAGGCGAAATTTCCATGGACAGACCTTTTTTGTAAGAGATTCTCGTCTGTATGGCACATTGCCGCAGGACTGCTTCCCTGCTGCTAACAATTTGGTTATTTTCAAATCCAATGTCAACAAATTATTGTCATGTAATCATAGGCAGTTTTTACCATTGGTCAATGTTATTACTCCCATAGTGTTCCACATCGTTCGGCTGGCATTCATTCCTGTCTAATTAATGCTTATCCACGACTGGCTTTTGGCCCTGATAAGTGGTGACCACGAAACTATTATAAAAAAACTGACAGACAAAGCATCTCAGTGAGATTCCTAGATGCAACTAAAAACTTATTCCCGCCTTTTTTTCTCCTCAGGTTTCGCCTTACATTGGCCTTGAACTGAGCAACTCGTTCCTGCCACCCCCCCCCCCACACACAATAAGGTCAATCGCCCCTCCCCTTCCCTTCCTCTTATTCTTAGCGATGGACAGACTAACTGTGTTGAATCGACAGGAACATTATCCTTTGATTTTGTTTTTTGGTTTCTAATTTTCTAAAACGTTGTTATTTTGAGGAACGCTTTGCTATTTAGGGGCAGGAAAAACATTGGCGCCTGACTTTGGATATTTCGAGACAGGTAATTTCAAGATGGAAGAAAATCCGAGACTACATGTGATTTGTTTCCCCATTTAATCACAAAATGGCATTGTGATAAAAATAGAGTTAGGTAGATACATATGGATAAATCTGCAATAGATCGATCGATATATAAAGGATCAATATAAGTGATATATATATATATATATATATATATATATATATATATATATATATACATATATATATATATATATATATATATATACAGTGTATTCAAAGTTGAGTAATTTCGATAGGAAATCCGAGTATGAGAGCTCAATGTAAAACAGAAGAGAAATAATATATATATATATTTTTATATATATATATATATATATATATATATATATATATATATATTTTATATATATATATATACTAGAGATGAAAGATGAGAATACAAAATTGTAAAGATACACTATTTATTAGAACATCAAAAGTTCAGAGCAAGGAACTTCATATCCTTAATCCATGGATGAATATTTTGTTATTTTCTCCCTTCCATCACTAGGGGCACTGACCTCAACCAAAGTTGGCACTCTCTCTCTCTCTCTCTCTCTCTCTCTCTCTCTCTCTCTCTCTCTCTTTTCTCATATGACAATGTCAGGTTTGACAGCTGCGTTTTCCAAATAGGTAGCTGTGGGGATTTCATGGTCATAATCAATTGTGTATGTCTCATTCCCCATAGTTCTCTCAGGTAGATGTTTCCAGGGTCTGCTGCTACGCCTGATATTCAGTTTCTTACGGATGGTCCAGTGGAGGTACCTGCACACTTCATTATGTCGTGCTGTATAGGAGCTATCTGCCAACATAATTTTGCAACTCGATATCAGGTGGCTCACACTCTCAACTTCAGTGTAGAAAAATATGCACGTGTTGTCCTGACTGAGACCAGCCATCTTTTTAAACGCATTTGTCATCAGGCCCTGGTCTTGGGCGGCCATTATAAGCCTCTCTTGGTCGTAGTGGAGGGCTCCCCTTCTTAGCCAGTCCAAGGACCCTTCCTTAACAATATAGTCCTTGGATAGTTCATCGAGGAAGTGTGTGGCACATTTCTGTCCTAACCACTCATCAATACACCTGTTCTTAAAAGTATGGGTGCATCTTTTCCGGCTCTTTTGGGCTATCTATGTGGCAGGATTGCTTGGTGTTTCTGCCTCATCTATATGACAGCCCTGTCCAAAATGCTGTGATAGAGTTTGTTTTGCTGGCTCTTGACTCTTAATGTTCATGTACCATTGCTAAGCTGGGGTTTAAGGAGCTTCTTAGGTACTGGTCAATGCTGACAATAGTGGCTCTATGCTGGTGGTTAATCTCTGATAGCCCCAATCCTCCCTCTCCTCTGGGCAGACACTGATTTCTATAGATTACCCTATGGAGGGTTAACATTTTTCGTGTCTTTACATCTAGTCTGTTGATGGTTTGTTAAGGCCAATCAATGATGCCAAAGCTGTACGTAATTATTGGCATGGCAAGTTGGTTAATGGCAGTTATTTTATCTTTATTTGTAAGCTGTGTTTTGCAGATCTTTCTGACACGGCGTGCATACTCTCTGGCATGTTGGATGGTGTAATTTTCCTCAATGCCAAGGTATGTATATGATTCCTGCTCTTCGAGATCTTGTATGTCATATTCCTCATCTAGATGTATATTGTATGTATGAGTCTTCTTCCCAGCCCTAATGGGAGCACTTGGCACATTTGTCCAAGCCAAATATCATTTTGTTGTCTTTGGAGAAGGTATGTACAACCTGCAGGAGCTGCTGCAATTCAGTGTCAAAGCTTGCAAACAGCTTAAGATCATCCATGAAGAGAAGGTGGTTGATTTTCTTGGATTGATCTCTCTGGCGTCCCTGACCAAGGTTGTAGGCCTCTCGGTTGTTGTTGAGAAGCTTACTAATTGGCTGTATTGCCATGCAGAAGAGCAACGGGGATAGGCTGTCACCTTGGAATATTCCCCCTCTGATATTGATGTTAGGGATGGTAATCTTTCCATGGCTGTGGCTTAGTGAGATGGTTGTTTGCCACATTTGTATGTGGGCAGCCATTGTTTGTTTAATTACTGGGTTTATATTATACATATCAAGGCACCGCAGTAGCCATGAGTGAAGCACGCTGTCATTGGCCTTCTGACAATCACTCAATGCCATACTCAGGTTTCTATGCCGCTTCCTACAGTCCTCTAAAATTGTTTTGTTAATCAATAACTGGTCCTGGGTGCCAAAGCATCTACTACAGTCAGCCTGTTGTTCTACTAAGTAGTTTCCAGAGGAGAGATGGCCGTAGATGCTATTGGCTACCAAGCCAGTAAAGAGCTTGTAGGTGGTACTAAGACAGCCTATTAGTCTATATTTATTTAGGCGCTGTGTCTCTTTTGTTTTGGGTATGAGGCTTGTATCTCCCTTGGTGATCCATTGTGGTGTGGCCTCTTCACCCCTCAGCAGTCTGTTGAAGCATTTACTGTAGTGGCCATGGAGTGCAGTCAACTGCTTCAACCAAAAATTGGAGACGATGTCAATGCCAGGTTTCATGTGGTTAGCAAACCGGGCTAGTTCTTTTTTAGTTGCTTCTATTGTAATCACTGGCTCTGGCATTGTGGGATTGGTCTCATTTAGCTTCTGTATGTCCCCAATCCACTGGGTCTCCTGGTTGTATATTCTTTCGCACTTAAACAGAGGTCGCCAGTAGTTCTCCAGGTCCTGTTCTTCGGGTAGTTTTTCCACAGTAATGGCATCCCTTATGAGAGTTATATAGAAAACTCTGGGGTTTGCTTCGAACTGCATGTTCTGTAACTGTGCCTTCTTCTTACTTTCCTCGTTTTTTATTCTTTTTGAAAGTGCTGGTATGTTGGCTTCCAGCTCCCTGACAACGTTGCTTAGTTCCTCACTGCTGGTTATGTGATACTTTGCATGGAGTCTACTGATAGTGTTTTTCAGTCTCCCCTGGAATCTGCGAGGAACTGTTTTATCTGGCTCACCTCTTTCCGATAGAGGTTTAACTCTTTTTGCAGCTTGACCTTCCATGCAGGTGTGGTTTTGGAAGCTCTGGAATTAAATCGCTGTTTAACGTTCTTTTGAGGGAATGTAAAATGCGTACTTCTGCAGTTTATGGACCGTGCTGAAATAATAATGTAATTATTTTAAAACCCATTCTTTACATGGGGGATTTGTTAATTATTCTGTGCTTTCACCTAACAATTTAATAAACAAAAGATACCGTAAAAAATGAATTTCACTTGGTAATATCATCTAAAATATAGCACGGCTCGTAAACTGCACACGTACGGAAAAGTGTACTACATAATTACGCCACTGATGCTAGTTGGATCTGGGCATATGAGCTCCTACCAACCGATGTCACGCTCAAGATTGGAATAGTATTTTGGCTATTCTGTCACGCCGAATTGTATCTATGTGTTCATAGGCATCTCAGTAAATTCACTCAATTAATTTTGGTGCCTCTTTTCCGTTTATTCTCTCCCACATGTTTATACCAGATCGCAATCAATACGTTAAGCTTATTATAAATATCTCATCTAAAAGCTCTCAATAATGTATTTTCAGTCATCATCTATCTTAGAATACAAGGGGGGGATAATCTTGTTTCTTCCCGATAGCCTCTTTTCACAAAGAAGAAATGTTTCTAGCCTCTCTCTACTGGATCGTTATGTTCGTAGTTGGTGCTTGAATGAGCTCAAATCTCTCGTTGCCCCTCTAAAACATTAACAACAAGAATCCACCTGGCTACAAACACAGCAGATAACTTCCCCCCTCTCTCTCTCTCTCTCTCTCTTTCTCTCTCTCTCTCTCTCTCTCTCTCTCTCTCTCTCTCTCTCTCTCTCTCTCTGTACCAAAGACTAAGCGGAACTTCCATAAATAAAGTTTCTTTTCTGTAACGTCTCATCTGTGGAAGCAAAATATCACGATGCTGCTTCCCAGTCGACTACGCCATGGTCGTCCTCAAGTCTAATGTAAAAAAATACTTGATTTGATGTGAAAAGTATAAAGAATTATTAGAAGTATGTCGTTTGGTCGGCTAATAATAGAAAACCTTTAAAAATACAAAAGAAACTGAAATTTACACATACCTAACTTTATAAAGATTGAGATAAAACATTATTTTAAACTTAGGTGAGACATACCAACGAAATGCTATTTAAAATTAAAGTGTGACATACCAACGAAATGCTATTAAAATTAAAGTGTGACATACCAACGAAATGCTATTTAAAATTAAAGTGTGACATACCAACGAAATGCTATTAAAATTAAAGTGTGACATACCAACGAAATGCTATTTAAAATTGAAGTGTAACATACCAACCAAAATGCTATTTAAAATTGAAGTGTGACATACCAACCAAAATGCTATTTAAACTAAAGTGTGACATACCAACGAAAATGCTATTCAAAATTAAAGTGTTATATACTAACGAAAATCCAATTTTAACTTATGTGTGACAAACCAACGAACATTCTATTTCATACTAAAGTATTTGTGGGTTTTTTTAGGGGGGGGGGGCTTGAGCAGAGGTCCATTTTCCCTTTCTTGTATGCAATGATTATTTTTAAAAAAGAACAGTAATTAAGGTTGAAGGAGTTTTAAGAGGTGAGCCAGTGTTGTCTGAGATCCTATGTACGCTCGCGGTACTTATTTCCCCCTCGATTCTGAGGGAATGGTGTATAATCAAAGATTTATTACGGAAACACTGATGGCGGGTTACATTGGAGAATTCTCGTGATGTTCCATAGTTACCCACTTCGAAGGTTTCCATGGAAGTTCCTTCACATATGAAAAGGCTGATGGGATGAGGATGAGAGAGGGGTCATCGCTGGTACGGGTCAGTGGGACCTAAGACACAACCGCAGCTACGTAACGAATCTGAATGATTGATTTTGAAATTATGTTGGTGAGAATTGAACTTGTTTACGGCCCGGGGGGATTAACATGTGCGCCAGAACGACCGGCATGTCGGAAATAGTTAGGAAAATCGGGTGGGGGTCAATGTAGAATGAATGTAAGAAGGATACGATGAAAGTCGAGTCGCCGGCCCTAAGATTATGGTGAGCCCCTTTGGAAGGGATAGACAAAAAGCAGTGTAGCCGGCTCAGACACGAATTGAAAGGACCATCGGGTGGGGGTAGTGAGTTAGAGGGGCGTTTCGGGAGTCCATGTTGAAAAGCGAACGAGTGTCGACTTGTATGATAGATATATCCCACCGGAATTTAGATGGCTGACCAGAAAAGAAAAATAAGTATTTAAAATGGGGGGGGGGGGTCTGTTTTGTCCGGTATTGTTTTAGAGATTGAATGGAACCAGTGTTGAGGGGATAACGTTTGGAAAATACCTGTTAGTAGGTATTTTGAAAACACAGTGTGGAAGGAGTGTTGTATAGCGGGGGGGGCGTATGGGGAGGCCCTTGGATTGACGCAGAGAGTAGGGGATAGCCCTAGAGAGGATGGGGGAACTAAGAGCGGAAATGAAAACGACGTCACTTCCGTTGAAGACTCCCTTGGTCTTTTGGTTGCTGAAATTCAAATGAGTGAAATGCAAATTACGCGCTTCCTGCAGGGTAATGTCGAAGTACATGTGTTTCCGAAATAAAAAGATTTTGAAGCCAACTCCGGAGTTCAGTTCTCTCTTGTGCCACGTGTGTAAATTAACTGCTCAACACGACCCAACACAGTACAGCCTATCCGCCGAACGGTCGAATAATCAACACAGCACGGCGAAATAAACCATCACAGCCGTCCTGAGTATTGACGGGAACAGATGAATAGGTATGTAGCATATTAAGGGGCGTCTATTTGATCTACGTTTTTATCAATTAAAATGCTGCTTCAAATATAAGCCTGACCGACCGATCTACAGACAGACAGACAAGGACGCTAATAGAGAATCCTCTTTCAAGTGGTTTTCCCAACAAATAATCGATGTCATAATCTAAGATTATCGGGTTATATTGACATCTGAACCGAAAGAAAAGATGAGGAAACCCAAATACAAGGCGTGAAAGGCGCTCTAATGAGATTGGTACGTTATCGATTTTCGACGGTGTATTCACGTGCAATTCAATCCTGCCGTTGTTTTTAGAGGGGGGGGGCAACGAAAATATTACTAAGTAAAAAAATATGCGAGTTTTTTTTTTGTTTTGTCGTGCGATCAAATGACAATCGACGCATTGTATTTCTGTCCGCCATTTTCATCGTTGGTTGTAAAACAAGAAGTGGGAATTCGCGAACGACGATGGGATTCCCTTCACATCGTTGACGATGACATCGACGACGACGACGACGACGACGACGACGACCTGATCGATTTTGAATTTTTTTACATCACACACGCGCAAGAGCGCATATAATCAACAGCCTATTGTGATTGACAGTTTATTGCATCGCGCTCATCTAACCATGAACATTATATTTTATTTGTTATTGGTTTAAAAGTAAAAAGTAGAGATAATCACAACCTACTAAACAAACCATCCGAACTTTTATAAACAAGCAGATATTAAAATAAGTTCCGACTAAATCACTTACAAACCAATAATTCTCAGAACTAAGATAAAATTAATAAAATCAAAATTAACTAAATAAAATATAGATTAATAAGTAAAATAAATAAAATAGACAAATAATTAACAAATAAATAACGAATAAATAATATAAACAAACCGTAAAAATAATACATTTCCCAAGCAATAAGCAAATAAGTAAATAAATACCGCATAATTTCACACTATAGTTGCGGAAAAAAAACACGCACTGGTAAACAAAGAAAATTCACTCATTCAAATCGGATGCTTCGTACCATAACCCAAGCCAACTCCTATCATTCAGGTCTGGTTCGCTGATTGTGTTCATACAAGCCGGAGATACGCCATTGGAATTAATATTCTGTCTTGTCACTGAGCAGCCTTTCTTTTTTCGAAAGGAGTTAGGGTACTGTGCAGTCTTAGGAGGTGCATCTTTCCAGGCTTTACGTTCTCCCTTTCAGAAGGGGTTGGTTTATTGACAATAGCATGGGCGGCCCTACCAGGAATTGCCGACGCGACTGTCTAGGCTATTTTGGCAGAGCCTAGTGCATCACTTTCTAGTGGACTGGCATTTCATATCTCGCATGTTTTAGCGTAGTGCCAAAGGAAGTAAATATCGCCCAAATATAGACAGCCTATAATTGTAGCAGTTCTAGGAACAATCTCAAAAAAACTTGAAAAAGAGAAATTGGAATCAAAGGGACAGCAATGATGGAAAGGGACTAAATATTAAGGAAAATCCTCGAATGCGGTAAACAACCAGCATAATCAACGAATATTAGCCAGACAAAGAACAAAAATAGAACAAAATAATATAGAAAAACGTAACACAAACCCAAGCGGCCAAGGCGACCGAAACTACAAGATATTCGTTTAAACTGACATATCTCCCCCTAAGAAAACGGAAAAAAACACACACACAGTCGGCCTGTAATGAGCACTTATCTTTATAACAGTACAATGGATTGGAATGTAAAAGATTGAAAGTAGCAAGGCCACACGACGTTTTCCCGTTTATTTTAGAATGTAAAGAATGGTCAAGTCTCCTTTTTACTTTTACCATCTAACTTGGATCATTGAACCCGGTTATAATTGTAATACGACTCTTCTTAATATTCATGTAGAAGTGGTTATGGCCACGAGAGATAGGAGAACGAAAAGCGTTTAAGTTATTAAACAAAAATAGGCTACAAAAGTGTTTTTCTTGCTTCTAGTTCATCAGAACACTTGTGACGCAATTTCAGTTGTGCGTTTTTTTAATTTCATATGTTTAATGGATACTGATACAAACTACAGACCGACTGTGTTTAGTCATGCACGGCTACCGATGAGCTTGTAATCTTCCCAGCTATGAGTAAGTTAACAACTTATGTTATATTAACCGTACACAATGAATCGTTTATAACTGGTATTATACTTCGTTATTACATAACTAAAAAGTGTTGAAATGCCGTAAAATAAAGAACTAAAACCAAAGCTACTGCGTGCAATTGCCATTTTACTCAAGTCACAAAGAAACGTTTCCGAGTTAGTTTTTAGTTATATATCTATGAACTCTTACCCGACGTAGTTGAGACAGTTTGAGCATAAATGAAACCAAAGACTAACAAAATACTCTCGGCAAAGACTTTTTTTTACAGACTTCAGACGTAGATAATAAAAATTGTATATATATATATATATATATATATATATATATATATATATATATATATATGCGCGCGTATGTGTGTGTGTGTGTGTGTGTGTTGGGTGGGCCAGGGGTTGTTAACACATTCGGCCACTAATTTTGTATTTATCCCCAACCGTTTTATTTTCCTTTAAACTTATCAAATTATAATTAATTAATTAATAAATCAAACAAATTCACTAGCAGATTAATTTAGTTTGCACAATTAGTGGTAATAATGGTGATAATAATAATAATTAAAATAAGATTAATAATAATAATAATAATATCGGTAATAATTTAGAAATATTAAGTACTGCTATTGGTATATATTATTATTATTATTATTTTTATTATTATTATTATTATTATTATTATTATTATTATTATTATTATTAATAATAATAATAATAATAATAATAATAATAATAGTAATAATAATAATGATAATAATGATAATAATGATAATAATGATAATAATAATAATAATAATAATAATAATAATAATAATAATAAGAAGAAGAAGAAGAAGAAGAAGAAGAAGAAGAAGAAGAAGAAGTAATAGTCGGGTAAAATAAAATAATCCGGAAATAGTATAAGGTAATAATAATAATAAATAATAAAACTAATAATAATATAGAAGAAGATAGCAATAATATTAATCATAATGGTTGTAAATATGATAATAAGAATAATTCTATTATCAATAGTAAAATTAGTAGTTGCAATAATACTAATAATATCAATAATATTAATAATCATAATAATAATAATAGCTATAATAATAATGATCACAATGGTAACCACAATAATCATAACAATAATAATAATAATAATAATAATAATAATAATAATAATAATAATAATAATAATAATAATAATAATAATAATAATAATTGCAATATCACTAATGGTAATACCACCATATATATATATATATATATATATATATATATATATATATATATATGTATGTATCTTTGATAATTTGAACTATTTTAAAATAATATTCCAAATAAAGAGTATACAAATAGATATTAAAGTTATTTACAACTGTTTCAATGCAATGTTAATTTTAACTCATAAAATGAAACATATTTTATTTCAACTACAGATATCTTCAGAATAAACTTTTCATAAGTACCTATATATATATATATATATATATATATATATATATATATATATATATATATATGTATGTGAGTTTATTTTGAAAGTAATAGTAGTTTATAAATAATTTTGTATAGATATATTAAATTATATTTCTGACATTATAAGTAGTCATATATTTTATAAAAAATATTATATTTATATATATTAGTAAAATTTGTAAGAAATTGATAAATAGAGTGGAAAGGAACAGTATTTAAACAAATGGGTAAAAATGCGTCTAGTTTTAGATAGACAGAGGATGAACACCGACCCTTTTAATGGCATTGTGCTTAATTTTAAGTGAAATTTATGTTTTTATTTGCGAATAATAAATTCTAAAGTGTATAATCTCTACTGTCAAAGGTAAGATATCCTTCAAGACTGAGGCAAATTTCATTTATTTTCTCAATCCAGAGTGCCTCTTTTGGGGGAGCTAGATTTTCCCTACATATAAAACGACCTTTTGAACGAAGTAAATTATGACTCTCTGAGCAAAGATTCCTTTTTAGTTACGAAAAGCGGCCCCCGTCGTGTGTGGGTTTTTCCCCTGATCTCAACATAGGGTGTATGGTGATGGCACATCGATAAACGCATCGAGTTAAGAATGTTGTTGTCAGGGCATCTCCGACAGCTGACAAGCAGCTCAGATTGCACGTCCTGCTGTGTTCAGTCGATTCGGTCCTTTGCAGGATTTTAGAGCGGACGAGTAATTTGAGGTCGACGACAACGATGAAGACGACGACAACTGCAACGGTTCGGAAAGAGGCTGTCGTTTCGAAAAATCAGATGCTCCAAATTCTCCGTCTCTGAACAAACTATATGTTTTAAAAAAGACATTTCTAGTTTTAAAAGTATGAAATGAAAAACTTTCTTCCACCGTTCAAACATTTGTTCTTTGTATTTTACTTTTATTCTGATCAATGTTTATACGGACTCGCAAGTATGTGCGCCCTCAGGATGCAAATATGTAATATATATATATAAATGTATATATATATATATATGTGTGTGTGTGTGTGTATATATATATGTATATATATATATATGTATATGTATATGTATCTACATGTATATATATGTATATGTATATATATATGTATATGTATATGTATGTATATGTATATGTATATATGTGCCATCCAGCAACAAATTACCACACATAAAAAAACATAAAATCAACCGAACTAAGACAAATATTAACAACTAACACTAAGACCATACATAAAAACAACTGCACCAACAAACTTAAAATCTTCGAAGCTCTACACATAAAAAATGACAAGCCACAATTAATAAAATTGCATTAACCACTGGTACTAACGCCCTATCAGTCTTTAACAATTAATAAAAGAAATAAATATATAAAAATTTTTTTAAAAAAACAACAAAAAAAACAACAAAAAAACAAAAAAAAAAAACCAACAACAACAACACCAACAACACCAACAACAACACCACCAACAACAACAACAATAACGACAACAACAACAATAATAATAATAATAATAATAATAATAATAATAATAATAATAATAATAATAATGTGCACGTTTACGACACGTAGATCACGCTCTGATTCTGGAAGATCTGGTGTCAGTGACAAGCCGAGGTAAAATAATAAGAGACGATGTGAAGCGCAGTTTTTATATCGGAGTTTCCGTTTCTCTAGATGAATGATCTAACAAAATCTACGGGCCCATTTCGCCGAGTAGTGTAGCATTGCGCCTGTGTATTATACCAGGTATTTCTACGACCCCGCTAATATATATATATATATATATATATATATATACTAGCAGAAGTGCACGTATATGCCGGTCACACAACTTTTCTTGGATTCTATAGCGAAGAACGTCTATTAATCATTTTTCATTAATTTAAAAAAATGATATTCCCGTTCATGATGAGGATCGATATCGGCAATGGAATTAACTGGAACGTTATAGAAAAAAAAACAACTGTCACGTGTAAGATTCGAACCCACGATGGTATACATACTTAGAACTTAAAGCGAACGCTTATCGACAAGCCACCAATCATACGAAAATAGTTTGTATCTACTTAAAGTAGTTTGGCGTAGGGATTGTTTTAGCTCTCCACATAGATCTTAAATAGTTAGATTGTCTAAAATAAAAAGAAACACATAGAAGGGTGAATATAAAATAAAAAGAAACACATAGAAGGGTGAATATAAAATAAAAAGAAACACATAGAAGGGTAAATATAAAATAAAAAGAAACACATAGAAGGGTGAATATACAATAAAAAGAAACACATAGAAGGGTGAATATAAAATAAAAAGAAACACATAGAAGGGTAAATATAAAATAAAAAGAAACACATAGAAGGGTGAATATACAATAAAAAGAAACACATAGAAGGGTGAATATAAAATAAAAAGAAACACATAGAAGGGTAAATATAAAATAAAAAGAAACACATAGAAGGGTGAATATACAATAAAAAGAAACACATAGAAGGGTGAATATAAAATAAAAAGAAACACATAGAAGGGTGAATATAAAATAAAAAGAAACACATAGAAGGGTGAATATACAATAAAAAGAAACACATAGAAGGGTGAATATAAAATAAAAAGAAACACATAGAAGGGTGAATATAAAATAAAAAGAAACACATAGAAGGGTAAATATAAAATAAAAAGAAACACATAGATAGGTGAATATAAACTAAAAAAGAAACACATAGAAGGGTAGATATAAAATAAAAAGAAACACATAGAAGGGTGAATATAAAATAAAAAAAGAAACACATAGAAGGGTGAATATAAAATTTAAAAAAGAAACACATACAAGGATAAATATAAAATAAAAAAGAAACACATAGAAGGGTGAATATAAAATAAAAAAAAGAAACACAGAGAAGGGTGAATATAAAATAAATAAAAAACACATACAAGGATAAATATAAAATAAAAAAGAAACACATACAAGGATAAATATAAAATAAAAAAGAAACACATACAAGGATAAATATAAAATAAAAAAGAAATACATACAAGGATAAATATAAAATGAAAAAGAAACACATACAAGGATAAATATAAAATAAAAAAGAAACACATACAAGGATAAATATAAAATAAAAAAGAAATACATACAAGGATAAATATAAAATGAAAAAGAAACACATACAAGGATAAATATAAAATATAAAAGAAACACATGGAAGGATAAACATAAAATAAAAAAGAAACACATACAAGGATAAATATAAAATAAAAAAGAAATACATACAAGGATAAATATAAAATGAAAAAGAAACACATACAAGGATAAATATAAAATAAAAAAGAAACACATAGAAGGATAAACATAAAATAAAAAAGAAACACATACAAGGATAAATATAAAATAAATAAAAAATACATACAAGGATAAATATAAAATGAAAAAGAAACACATACAAGGATATATATAAAATATAAAAGAAACACATACAAGGATAAATATGAAATAAAAAAACACGTTGGAGAATAAATATTAAATAAAAAAGAAACACATAGAAGGGTGAATATAAAATTTTAAAAAAGAAACACAGAGTAAGATAAATATAAAGTAAAAATTCTTATTAAAGTAGAATGTTATTGGTTTAAATTGTCAAATATTTTTAATCCATTTTTTATTAAAAAAAGAAAAATGTTTTCCTTACAAATTAAGCAATATGTCAAATGTGGACGATGATTTGACGTGAAACGTATAAACAATTGTTAGAAGTATCTTTTCGTCGGCAAAATGGAAAGGCTACACATGTCGGAATACTTGTTTCTAATATGAGTTTTACGCAATCTTAATTTTGAATCATGAGTTTTCAAAACATTACAATTTTATATTATTATTGATATCATTATTATTATAATTATTATCATCATTATTATTTTTTTCTATCCTACTTATCATTTTATCATTATTATTATTATTTTCATTGTTGTTATTTTTGTGATAGGGCTGCTATTATCATCCTTTGGTCATGTTAGTAAACTTGAGTAAAAGTTTTAATAAATGTATCTCGGCCTAAATAAATTAATAAAATTAATTAATTAATAACAATGAGATAAAATTTTAAAAATAAACCTTAGAATAAAAAAAAACATTAAAAAAAACTAAGACAAATAAAAAGAGTAAAAAAACGACAGGACTTGAGGCTAATGTATAAGCACCCCACCACCACCACCACCACCATTACTGGCGACTTAAATTGGAACCAGACTGAAAAACGAAATTAAAGGTTTCAGTTAATCAACGATTCCATAATAAATACATGTTATTCAAATGACTCACATCTCGCAGGAATTTATAAAGGAACATTTTAAGTCTTCATGAAAGGGTGTCTAGGGTGAATTTTAACGAAATATAAATGTTATATGAAAATATCAAAAACTTTCGAAACTGGGCTTGGGAATAATTCTGAACTGAAAACGGTTTTTCTTGTTTCATGGCGTTCATTTCCGCCATTAGATTTCATTCCGTCGTCTGGTTTGAAAGATATCTAATTTACACAATGTTATAGGGAAATTTTCTTCATTATCAAAATTGGGGTTTGGCCCCACACACATATTCGGTCTTCATTTAGTCTGTAATAACCTTTCACTGAGTTTAAGCGCCAAATTGAAGGAATTACAAGAGAAAAAAGCGGGAAAAGTGGTATTTTTGATGGAAACAACGTGCTTATCACTAGAACCTTGTTTACGTTATAAATATAATGCAGCGACATTTTAGCCACTTAATATTTATCACGTCGTAGAATTTTCTCCAACAACACCGTATTACATACTGATCTCGGAACAATGTGCTCGCCACGGGAACTTTTCTTCAACAACGCCACTTTTAATACTAATCTCTCTCAACGATCTTAACCCTTAAAGTAGTAAAACGCCTTCTATTCTTTTTCGTTATCTTTTTCTATTGCATTAATCCCGAGCTACGGCGAACAGCACAGTGTGAAACACCTTCTAGTAAACCACTCTTTTGTGGATTGCAAAGCACGCCGGTCACACGTGATCGATACGCGTAAATATTCTCGTTCCGGCGTGTACATGTTCTTTCTCACATCGAGGCTCTACGCGCTTTGCAGAGACTGGCGTTTTGATGACGGCGACATGCTGAATCTAGACTATTAACAGCACCTGATCCAGGTTCTGAGATACCAGGTGTCACACAATTCTCTACATTTCGAATTCTAACTGAAAAAAAATTCATTTTTAATATTTTTTTCTCACCTATCCAATAGAAAATAGTTTGAGTTCATTCTACACCTTCTGTGTAAAAAAAGCCTTTTCGCTTAAACTCTTGTTTTAATGGCTTTCGGGGAGATTGTATCTCCGACAATAATAATGAAAAACAAATTATATCGATTTCACTACTACAACACTTTCCCGCAGATTTACCATGCATCTCTCTTACTGTTTACTTTCTATATAACTTTAATAATAATAATAACGTTTGACTAACCGTGATTGTTTCTACAAACTTTTTTTATTTCTATATGTCATGTATTTCTCACATTCCATAAGCGATGTTTCTGACAAAGAGGGAAGAATTGCTGTTTCCTTAGTCGGAATCTATCCATCTAACAGTTATCGTTGGCTAGTTTGTTTTTTCAGCTTGAAGTGGTATTGGTTGGCTCCTTACATCAAGTGAATTCATCCTTGTCTGGAACGATTTCCATAAAAAATGCAATTCAACATTATTTAAACTTGTTAACCTCGACAGCAGAATATTCAGAACTAGGGTAGCGTTTTATCTCCAAGTGCGATAAACCCGGCAACAATTTCAGATACATTGGAGATAATTCTCAGCGGGTATAATAAACACAACATTCGGAGCTACTGAAGTTTTATAACCTTTAACGCAATAAACCCAGTATAAAGGCCCAAGCTATTAAAGCATTTAACACTGATGGCAACACACCCAGCACAAAATCATGCGCTATTGAAACTGTTAAGTTCTAGGTACAATAATCCAAGTAGAGAAACATAAGCTAAGTGAGATTGCTTAACCACAGTTGTAATAGACCATCTGTGTTATAGTTTCACTTACCGATGCGTGTATAACACATCTCGGGAACCCAGGTTTAAGAGCGTTTGCTGACAAATCCACTCGGATGCCGATGTTAATTTATAAAAAACGGGTACTGATACAGAATCGGACCCAATTTCCGCCAACTTTGCGTCGACAACTTTCAGCAGCTTTCGGCAGCATTCGGCAGTTTACGTAAGCCGCTGGAAAAAGCCGACGCAAAGATTCACAGACGATAAATTATTAACTCTGCTGCGTCGTCATATTTTGTTCTTTTTCAAGAACAGTTTCAAGTAAATTCATTAATTTCTTTTAGACGAAGAAAAATAAAAATAAATAACTTGTCAAAGTGTATTTATTATATAAAACGAACAAAACATGGTTAAACAAGTATTAATAATCAAAATATTTTTTTTCAAGATAAGTTTCCAATAATGATTTTTGTTTGCCCAGGACAATAAACATACTCAACCGGTCAAAATTCTGTTCATTTTTAAATTTTTTTATATAGAGAGAACGAAACATAGTCAACTGGTTGTTAATCATATTTTTCAAGAAAAGTTGTTTTTTTTCAAATAAAATAAACATAATCAACTGGTCAAAAGTCTGTATTATTTTTTAAATTTTTCTTTATAAACACAGAACGAAACCTAGGTAGACATTGGCTATTAAGAATTTCAAATAAGTATTTTCTAGGAAAATAAAGCTAGTCAATTTGTCCAAATTTGGCCTTTTTCTGTTTTGTTTTTGTAAACTTTTTAACGTTTTTTAGAGTTGATTGGCTTCTTTCGGCAGCTTACGTAATCTGCCCGAAAGCTGACGACGCCAAGTTTGTGAAAATTTGGTTCGACTCTGTATCAGTACCAAAAATGGTTTAATACAAAGACTAGAATAGTCAAATGAAAATATAAAAGAAGCGGGCCACTTGCGTACTCGCGGAAGAGAGAAAGACATACAGATAGTCGTATAGCTCGTCTTGCTACACCGAGTTAGATTGTGCCCCCTCCCTTGGGGACGGTGCTCTAGACACGTCTTCGTTGCTTGTAAGTGTTGCTAGAAAAAAAGCAGAAAACTTCCGCTCGGAAGTCACGTGGTTTCGTCTATTTCCTTTCTGGGGTCACCTCTGACTCTTAAGGGGTACTTAAACGTTTCCATTCAAACAAAGCCCTCGTTATGTAACCGTAGATGTATGTACGTTACGTTGATGGAATTTTCGCAGACAATAACGAGGAAATCAAAAATACAGTTCTTATGTTAAATAACTCTCTACTGTAATTCATTTATGAGATAAACGTTAATAAGAACATTCCGTTTTTAGATGTACTTATTCACCCCGACACCAATTCATTTTACACCTCTTTCTATAAAAACATTCTACCATTAACCCTTGTTTTAATGCCTTTTGAGGGATTGTACTTCCGACAATAATAAAACTGCCCCTTTTGAATATCGACACATTTTAGTCAATAACACAAAAACACTACACTATGATGCCAACATAAAAAGATTAACAATACTAAAATCCATTTACACTAAAACTAGACACCCCATAATTAATAACATAATTATTAAATCAGTCACAATATTTAATTAACACTAGCTAATAATAAGCTGTTAGTCGCTTTTGTATTAAAATAAAAAAAAGTTAATAAATGTTTCATAGGTTTCACAGGTTTCACGAACGTTTTCGATTCTTCGTCGAATAATCCTCAGGTGTCAGAAGCAAATGAACAAAAAAGCTGGAGAAAGAAGATAATTTTTAAAGACAGCGGGGAAACGCGCATTGAACGTTATTCGCATTGTTCCAGGAAGTTGTTTGTTCTGTGTTGCCATCCAGCGTTGCTGAATTTCAATCGTCAACGACTTCCTGGAACAATGCGAAAAATGTTCTATGCGCGTTTCTCCGCTGTCTTTTTAAAATTATTTTCTTTCTCCAGCTTTTTTGTTCATTTGCTGTTGACACCTGAGGATTATTTGACGAAGAATCGAAAACGTTCATGAAACCTGTGAAACCAAAGCAAACACGCTTGAACAAACAATAGAAACTAATACAGACGTCTTTTAAATAAAATAAATTAATAAACATAAAAAAATCTCTTGAACCAAAAAACACGGAGTATATGTTATGGAGGAACGCAAAATATGATCACTACCTGCCAGACCCAGTATGGTCGGATCAGTGAAACACACAACATAAACTGTAATGTATATTTTTTTAATTGAAAAACTGTTGTGGAAACAGTCGATTTTACGTTCATGGCGAGTGTATATACAAAGATTGAACATCACTGAGAGGTGTACAATATTTATTCCTCATTTAGAAAGCGAGTATTTTGAGAAAGCATCTTTAAGTCGCTTAATGTTCCTGTCTGAAATCTCTTTAAAAATCACTTCAATGCGACACACAGTAAAGCTTTTAATTTGCTTAAGTGATTACATAAATGAAATCAGTTCAAATTGAAATTACAGTCGGAAATTGAAAATTAAAACAGAGGCTTTCAATGAAGAACATACTTGAAACAGTAAAACTAAAATGTTATATTGTTTTAAATAGGAAAACGTACCTTTTAATTAGTGAACTGTACAAATGAACACTTTTCATCGTAGTGATGTTATATGAGGGACACAAGATACGTTGTACTGTATTTCGGTAAGTACGCCGTGTATTAACGGCGGTGTTAACATGTATGTGATCTTTGTAGATATTTTTGTTTTTGATATTTAATGTCAATGAGTCAATTTAGTTGTTATTATATATATATATATATATATATATATATATATATATATATATATATACATACTAGGCGAATTAGAAGAATACCCGTCTCATGACGGATACAATAAATTCCTAGAACAGAACAGTTTTCACCCACTTTTATGTCCCCTTACGAAAATTAAAATCAACGTATAATTCTACGAGAATCCTTATTCTGATTTTGATCAAAATCCATTGCATGATATTGATTTTAAGGGTAAAGTTAAAGAGATTTCATAAAGAAATTGAAATTCAGGGAATTTTGCTTAATATTTGTCTAATGACTATGGGTAAAATTCAATGCAAATCTGAAACCTCTGAATTTTTGAATTGGAGGTAACACTCATAGTATACCCTCTAAACGCTTTTTAAAATTCTCCAAATAAATTGAAATCTGAGAAATATTTGTGAATTAATGTCTGATATCTATTGGTAAAATTTAACAAAAATCGGAAGTATCTGAATTCTCACGAAAGGCTCTAAGCCCGTCTTTGTCCATTTTGAAGAAAAATAAATTGAACTATTTACTTTAATTAATTTTTCTGCAAAAAGCTTGATATTCCCCAATTTTATACCTGGCAGCTGTGTTCCAAAATTAATAACAATAGATAATAATTTTAAGAGTTAAACCTGTACATAGAAATATAGAAACATATACACTATATATATATATATATATATATATATATATATATATATATATTATATAATATAATATAATATGTATACATAAATATAAAACTATTAATACTTACAGACGCTAGCGTTTCAAGCTTATTGCTTTCATGATGCAGGAAGTAACAATTTCAAGCAGTCGTAATATCAACCCAGCCACCGGAAACTGTCACGTAATTAAGGGAAATTAAGATAGATATGTACCTAGAAGCGGGCACAGATAGAAGACTAGTCGAGAGTGTTCGACGAACGTATTCGGAACTTTGCATTAGAGCCTTTTGACAGTCTATTTTAACATCCGAGAGTGCTCAACTTTAATTTCTTAAAGAGACTTATTATAATATAATACATATATATATATATATATATATATATATATATATATATATATATATATATATATATATATATATATATATATATATATATATATAAAGTTAGGTATACGTATTAATATATATATTAAAGGGTGCATATATATAGATTTTTATTATGTATCTTTATTTTTTTTATAGATCGATTTTTATAAATTTTGAAATATATAATCACACCAACCCGGTGAGTTATATGGACACATTATATTTTATGTAGATTTTTCTATTTAGGGGGGGGGGAGGCCAAACAAAATCAGCACTCGTTAAATAAAAAATTTAATAGAGAAAAGAATTGCGCCACATCAAATTTTGAGTTATATTATGTAATACATTTTTTAAGGATAAGTACGCGCGCGTTGATGTCAATACTATGTGTGTGCTTGGTAAAACTCTAAACTATTGAACATATCATTATGAATTATAGAATATGTATTTTAGGCAACAAGGTATGTGACGTATGTACATTATTTTTTTAACTATACCATTTAGGGCCCGCTACCAAAACTGTAGCATATCTCCTAAAGATAGAAAAGCATTCAAATGTAAAACTAATGCTATATTAATTGCTTATACCTGTCATGGCACAAGTATTCTATTACTAAACTCGGGGTATTAATTTATCTCATTTTATATTATTTTATATGCACTTTTTCATTTTATATGTTTCCATTAAACGTTCTTTTTTTCAAAAAAATAAAATAATACAAAACACATAGAATTACACTGACATACTATAACCCCAGAAAAACATGCAATCTAAATAGCAGAATAATGTTTATTTACAAGGTCAGATTAAACAAACACGATACATAATAGCATTCGAAAGTAGTCGAAGACATTATAAATGATCAAATAATGAATAAACGCCCACGAAATTAGACAACACAAGATCTAAATAGCAAAATAGGTGCCATCATTAGCTTCATTTAAGATATAAGATTTAATAAACACTACACAAAAGAAAAATTGCAAGTGGACGTTGACAGACTAGACGTTGACAGACTAGCACACGCTTTAAATCCAACAATTACACGCACCAATATAAACAATCCAGCAATAAAAAATAAATAACCGCCTCACTTTCTAAAATGTTTTATTATTCAAACATAAAATACACACACAAGAATTACACTGACATAGCAAAACAGAAGATAAATAGTAAAATAAGCACCGTCATTAGTTTTATTTACAAGATAAGATTAACCAAAAAAAATGCAGGGGAGTAAACGGAAGTTGTCGCTAACAGTCTCGCAGATAATTTAAATCCAACAATTATAGGCAAATAATGAGCTAATAATAAAATTAATAACCAAACATTTTTTTCAAAACACCCTCAAACTCTAAACACATAAAACAACACTTAATCGACATTTTTCCTCCTCCCCCCAATTTTTTAGCAAATTAATACCACGCAGATAAGCGGCTGCATTTCATTTTTTTCACCGTCGCACAACTATATGAATACTATTCCCGATGAAGAACACAGGGATTTTGAATTATTGAATTTTTATAATTAAAAAGATTTTCATAATTAAAAATAAAAAACGACATCGTTTTATGCTTCAAAAACCCTAACCTACTTATCATCAATATATATATATATATATATATATATATATATAAATAAGAATAATATTTTGGAGGCGATAACAATGCGTTGTTAAAGTGACACATACGACACGTGGAATCGTAAAAACAAAACAAAGTGACAATATTGAAAAGTCAATAATTTTCAAAAAAATTTTTTTATTATTTACCAGTGTATCGTTGACCGTGGTGTTAGGTTGGAGTGTGTCCTTTTCATTATTATTTTTTTTTTAATTTTCGAGGGTATCCCTCATCCTCAGAATAAAATAAATACTACCACTCGAAAATTAAAAAAAAATAATAATGAAAAGGACACACGCCAACCTAACACCACGGTCAACGATACACTGGTAAATAAAAAAAAAATTTGAAAATTATTGACTTTTCAATATTTTTACAATTCCACGTGTCGTATGTGTCACTTTAACAACGCATTGTTATCGCCTCCAAAATATTATTCTTACACTATACACAATGCTCCAAGCGAACTACAACATTCTTCTCATATATATATATATATATATATATATATATATATATATATATATATATATATATACATTAGCCTGACGATTCCCTACGGGGATAAAACGCGGAAGCATCTCTGTAGCTTAATTGTCATAAATATATTTTCATAACTTACTACCTAGCTCTACTCATGTATTGAGCATTGTTTAAGTGAATACTGAAAACCGATACATAAAAACTTATACCTTATTATATGATTTTATGTTGATACATGAAATAATATATCTCCATCTCTCGCCCCCCCCCCCACTGAATTTTCATGAACAAGTTTCCTTTCCACAAAGCTGCTTACCAGCTGACTACTACATGGTCGTCTTTAAGTCTAATGTAAATAAATACTTGTTGAGCCGTCTTCTTGAATAATCAATTCCTCTTAAGTAATCTTCTGTCCATTACAACGGTTGGTTCTAATCCTCGCGTGGTCGCGTTCATCGTCCAACTGACGATCTATTTAACCCTGATCCTCGAGTGTACCCCGGACCTTGATAAGCGGCGACCCATTAGTAAAAAAATGAACAAAAATAAATAAGTGGAGACAATACATGTGATATTATTCTTCAATAAAAAAAATTATGTTTCAATTTATATATATCCTTCACTTACTTTTATATAGGGTCCGGAATGATAAACATTTATATTGTGTTATTTCGAGAGCAGCATTCTCCTTTTCAAAACAAAATGTTCTTTCCGTGTGCTGCTGATGAAACGTCCTTATTTTTTTTATTGCGTACGGATTATTCCCGTTTTATGTAGCACTGAGTACAATAGATGAGCTATACTATTGTGTCCCGCTTGACCTGTTGCTAGTGTGTCGTCATGTTTACCATTAACTAATTATAAACCAAGACTAAGTGTTTTATATTTCCAAACAGTCACTCATCTAAATATAAAGCAAGTTCAATATTAATCCGACGAGAATCGATGAGTTCAATGTGATTTCTTCTTTTTACGCGATCAAAACCACCGAATATTCGGCAATAAAAGAACAAGATTTAGAATTTATTCTTTTTCGGGTAAAGTCCAGAATAGTTAACACTCGATAACTCGTAAACCTAAGAAACAAACTACACATAATTTATATCAAATGCATTAGAATGAAATGCTCTACCTAACTCTTCTTGTGTTAACGTGTATAACACTTTTTATTTCATTCTTTCTCTTTTATAAAATCTGTCTTCTCGACAATCAAAAGAACACTTGGTGGCCGCTATTAAATATCGATTGTTGAGAAGACAGATTTTAAAGGAGAAACATTATGGAATAAAAAGTGTTCTAAATGTTAAACATGCGATTTGGAGAGATAATTTAATTCCAATGTGTTCGATATAAATTACGAGTTGTTTTTTTTTTGTTTCTTTTTGTTCTTTTTTGCGAGTTATCGAATGTTAACTATTCTGGACTTTTACCTTTATTCGTTTGTGCTGTCATTTAGAATCAGTTTAGGATGGTTTAGGTTTTGGAAGCAATAATGAAATCAACCAGAAGAAAGCGATCGAGAGGGACAGAAAGTGAGAAAAAGATTTTTAGAGAGAGTTGGATGGCGGAAGAGAGAGACAGAGAAGGGGGAAGAGGAAAAAGAGAGGAGTGCGAGATACAGCTTGACGGTTAGAGAAGGGGTTCAAAATAAGCGCGGATTTTAAAATGGATTTTGTTTGTCATTCAAATCGACTTTAAATTTAAGCAAGTGTTTAAGTGGCTTAAAGCAATAATATCAAGGCCAAATTTACGCCACGTGTACAAATGCAGACCGTATTTTACTGGTGTCTTTTGTTGTCTTTGTAGGCAGTGGTTTGTCATGGTGGAGTTTTAGGCCGCAATGATTTCGGGTAGGCGACGGAAAAAAAGTTGATTGGGAATTCAAATAGTGTTATGGAATCTTTTGGCACTTCAACAGCGTCGTTGGCACAACATTTAGCTAGATAAACGTTTAAAGAGATTAAAAGAGATTAACGAAATTGAAGTAACGGCTTAACGTATTCGGATTAAGAATCGGCTGTTAGTACGTCACATGATACTATAATGGTCACGTGTACGTCTATGAGACTATCTTCGCATGGATTGTAAGACAAACTCTCATAATTATTTTGTAACAAAACGGACGTCAAACGAAAGGAAATCAAAGCATATCTCTAAATAACAAATACTATATTGATTTGAGTGAGCTACCTAACCCTAATCCTAACCCAAACACCGTTGGGTGTATGTGGCCCCCACGGTAAAAACAGTGGCACAGTGAAGAAAGTAATAGAGGAAAAAGTTCGTTGAATGCCGAGAGTCTTCGAACTGTATTTCGTCCAGTGGAGAATAGCCTTGCTCGACTGATCAGTAGATAAAAGGGGCAGGAGAGAGGACGTCTTTCTTCGTTGGTGTCGGGGAAACGCTCTATTGATTCTTTGTAATTAACTAAGGGTGTGGAAGTCGTCCTTCAACGGTCGGTTGAAATTCATACGCCCTGTAGGCTGATTAGTCATAGTGTAACCAAATCACCTCACAGGGGTGCTCTCCGCGTGAAAAAAGAAATAGCAATGTTTATGACTTGTACAGACCCCCGACCTTTGGGCAGATTGCATCCGAAAAATCTATCTATCTATATACTATTACAAAGTTATGTTGTTTTTCGGAGTTTGTTCGTTCGTACGCAAATAAAAACAGATGATAGATGGAAAAAAGAATAGGCAGAGTACACGTTACTAAGGCAGTAGTATTTTTAAAGATATCAACACTCGTTTTCGAAACTCGCGTAAGCCTCAATTATGTCTTTTAATTGGATACCTGTTTTACGAATGTAAAGAAATTAACATACATGATTCATATGCAGCATAATCCCGTTGACACACCGGTGCTTGTTTATCACCTAAGTAAAGCGACGGTCAGTAGCGGATGGCATACAAGTGTGGCGAGCCGTAAACATATCCAGCCATTAGAAGAAAACATGACAAAGTCACAGAACCATCTCTGGAGCTCGGAATTTGTCAACGTTTCACCTACGATTACTGGCATAGAATGGTTCAAGTCAATGCAATATATATCTATATCTGCACTTAAGAGCTGTGATACAGCGAAACAGTCTGTTTGCGGATGACTATATAAGCCCCTCTTTCCCGGGTACAGCACTATTGTTGGGTGATGTCTCCTGCTGCTACCTAGCGTAATGCAAAGCTTTGTTAATATACAAATTGAGCACGGTAGATGCGGCGGCGGTGTTTATATGAATAGACATTGTAGATTTAATTTACGAGCGCTTCTCCCATAGCTTAATAGATAGAGTTGCTCACTGTCAACTAGATGGTTGAAATTTCGATCCCTGCGCAAGGTGCTTGTCTTGTCGCATTTAAGAGCTATGATATAACGAAATAATGTGTCTGTGGATGACAATATATATATATATATATATATATATATATATATATGCAAACATTATATATATATATATATATATATATATATATATATATATATATATATATATATATATATGTGTGTGTGTGTGTGTGTGTGAAAAAATGACAAACGGAAAACAAGTTAAAGTGCAGGAGAAAAACAAAAACAAGAGATTTTGATCGGTTTCGTTCGTGGCGAACGTCTTCAGAAATGAAGATATGGAAATAATTTTATTTTGAAGGCACACACATGGGATGAGGAAAGGATGATCTGATTGGACCATATGAGAAGACATTAAGTGATGTTGGAATATGATAAGTGGGTGACACATTCTTCTATGTTTCTTATTCTTCTGTTTATATTTTTATTTATTTTCTTTCCTTCTTTTGCTATCACACCTAATGAGCTAGTATGGAGAAGGCGTGGGGGAAAAGGCCACAAGACGGAAGAATGGACAGAGAAGCTGGCTAAGGTAAATAAATGGGGTGGGCATGAAATTGATACACTGAATGTTCGAACCCAAAGATTAATAAGAATGAAACAAGGATAGGTCTGCTAATTTGTCACACATTAGGTGTTTAAAGAGCAATTCATGAAAATGAAAAGCCGTGGTGGACAAAATGTGTGGAAAATGAAACAAACGGAAAACCAGGTTAAAGAGTAGGAGAAAAAGAAAAATGTATATAGATTTCAAAAATAGACAATAAAGGTTAAGTTAGAGAGAGATGTATTAAAATGATTAGATTATCAAAGAGAGCTTGTTATTATCAGAAAATATATACATACACACATACATATGTATATATATACATATACATATATATATATAAATATATATATATATATATATGTATATATACACACATACACACATTTTCTAATATATATATATATATATATATATATATATATATATATATATATATATATATATATATGGATATTTAATCAGGGTCGCAGCGGTGTAATATATTGCATTGTTTTAGTGCGACCTTTGCTAGATGCCTGTTTAGGGTATAAGAACCGAGCCTTAGGTTAAAGTTTGATGGTGATGAAATGAGTATAGTCGCGTTTCCAATTCATTTGCGACGTAAGAGAGAGTGTTCGTTTTTTAGGAGAGTGCAGTCTGAAAGGTTTAGATTGTGGGAGAGAGTGTTCCTGTGTATCACTAGAGCATTAGTGGAAATGTCGTGTTTGAGGTCCCGCTTGTGTTCGTAAATGCGAGATCTCCAGTTTCTGGACGTTTCCCCAATATAGAACATCGGACATGCGGCACATTTTAGTTTTGTAGATGCCGGCAGAGTGAGAAGTGTCTTTGGGCGTGGTTGGGAGCGGGGTTTCGTATTAAGTAGATCTTTAATAGTTTTTTAGGTGGATGTTACTATACTAGCTCATTAGGTGTGATAGAAAAAGAAGAGAAAGAAAATAAATAAAAAATATAAACAGAAGAATAAGAAACATAGAAGAATGTGTCACCCACTTACCATATTACAACATCACTTAATGTCTTCTCATATGGTCCAATCAGATCATCCTTCCCTCGTCCCATGTGTGTGCCTTCAAAATAAAATTATTTCCATATCTTCATTTCTTAAGACGTTCGCCACGAACGAAACCGGTCAAAATCTTTTGTTTTTGTTTTTCTCCTGCACTTTGACTTGTTTTCCGTTTGTTATTTTTTCACACATTTTGTCCACCACGACATTTTATTTTCATGAATTATCGTATACCTTCATTAATATATATATATATATATATATATATATATATATATATATATATATATATATAGGCAAACATTATTAAATAACACAGAGTGTTTTTGTTTGATGAGACTTTTTATTTTTTCAAATTTCGGAATGGTTCATTTAGTGTTTGGGTCAAATTGCTCTGTACTTACATTCACCCATGAGCTTAATGTTAATAACAAAATTCCGTTTTCTGATGTTCTCATTGACTCTTAAAATGACGAATTCATCACCTCTCCCTATAAAAAAAGTTCTTCTATTAATACATGCATTTTAAGTTATAAACGCGAATGTTCATATCGATATGAAATTGCAATGATTAAAAATCTATTAAACCGTGCAAAGCTAATCTCTTCAACCAAAAATATTCTTTAACGAATTAAAAAAACATTAAGCAAGTTCTAATTAATAATCACTTTTCCAATTATATTGTAGACGAACAAATAAAATTAATGATTAGAAACTTAGACAATACTAATAATAAGCAGCTCAATAATTCCTACTACATGAATCTATTCTACTGTAACCAAATGCATCCGAACTTTAAATTGGATGAAAAAGCTCTTAAACATAGAATACATCGCTACATAACCCCCATCAACTCTGCTAATGAAATAAGATTCATCATTTATTAAAAAAATGAAAACATCGAACCATGCAGTTAAGAATAACACTTCTCAGATACAAAATACATTAGGAAGAACCAATGTAATATATCAGTTTCGATGCCTCATAAGAGAATGTTTATCTCCGATAATAACAATAAAACTAATTCTTACATCGGTTTAACCACCACAACACTTTCCCGAAGATTAACTTTACATCTCTCCGAAACTAGCTCGATTTCCAACACCTAAAAAACGTGACTGCGTCCTTCTAAATATAGACACATACTAGTTAACAATACTAAAATAATACACCACGATACTAACACGAAAGATTAAAAATTCTTGAAGTCCTCTACATAAAAACTAAACATCCCACAATGAATAATGTGAATTACGAAACTAGTCATAATATTTTAATGTGTTTAACATAGTAATTAACGTTACCAAATTCTTAGCCATTAAACAATTATACGTTCGAATCTTGAACGCGCTCAGAACGTAATCAAATTCTTAGCGGTTAAGCAATCAAACTTTTGAATCTTGCACGCTCTTAGTACGTAATCACGCTCTCATGTAACATCTCAATATTATAGACGCTCATTTTAAGTTGTAAATTACTGACCATTATAATAATAAAAACACTCAACAGTAAAGACATATTTTTTAAGAAACCAAGATTAACACCGTCTGAAGATGATTTGACGAATCAAATCGAAAGTACTCGCAAAAAAGGAAAGAAAATGGAACAATAAACACATGCAACTTACATACAGCAATTTGATCGAAACACTAAATGGACCATTCGGAAAATTGAAAAAATGAAAAAGTCTCATCAAGCAAAAACACTCCGTGTTATTAAATAATGTTTGCCTAAATGAAAATATGCTGCCTAAATACACACACACAATATATATATATATATATATATATATATATATATATATATATATATATATATATAATTACATAAGATTAAGACAACATCGGTACCGTCGGTTTCAAATCCAAACAAAGGAGACCTATAGTTTGGCTTCTATGGCGGACTCTCTTCATTCTCTTTTTCTGTCTCTCTGAAAATGGCGTACGAAGAGACAGTCATAAACAGAGGCTGAAGAGAGTCCAGCATAGGAGGCCAACTATAGGTCCCTCTTTGTTTAGATTTGAAACCGACGGTACTGATGTTGTATTTATCTTCTGTAATTACATATATAAATAAATATTACGTTCTTATTTTTTTATTTTTCTTAATGATCGAGCACTCTGCTGGAGTTCTCTCTCCCTAACCTTATTGAAGATTGATATGAGAATATTTGCGTTAGATGCTGAGACAATGTATTATTTTGGCATTAGATATAGATGTATATTGTGCTCATTTCTTTTTCATTTCTGACGTCTTTTAACTTAATAATATTTCAAGATATATCTCTTCTTTACGGAAAACATATTTAAATACAAGAAGGTAAATAAATGCATAACTCTAAGTATTAAAGTTACTGAATGTAATGGTGGCAACCGAAATATTAAGGAGGCGATCGTTACAGCTGGAACCAATCTACAAATTAATAACAGATTAGAACTCCACTGAATGCTTTATTTAAAAAATGTATACATAACAGACACACACACCAACGTACAACATGCATCCTCAAATCTATATTGTATTGAAAAGCTATTGTGTTTTGAAAACTTGTACTGTTCGTACGCACATAGAAACATGTGATTGGTTTACAAAAACGGAATAGGCAGACTACACATTACTAAGGAAGTAGTGTTATGATGTTAATACCCGAGTTCGAATCTCACGTAAGGCTAAAATATTTTTTAATCAGATACGTGGTTTATAAATTCAAACAAATTAACATAAACCTTATTTTATACGAATATTTGTGTTGATGTATTAGTTCGTCATTATATATATATATATATATATATATATATATATATATATATATATATATATATAAATGGCGTTCATTTCTTTTACATTTCGTTTTCATTTCTTACGGCTTTTGAATAAATAATATAATGTTAACTATTGTTAAAATTTCACAATTGGAAGTATCTGAATCTTAACGAACGGCTTCCACCCTTTTTTACTCTCTTTACATAGAACTAAATTAAACTTAATATATGGGTCTTCCTGAGATTGTCATGGATGCCTCTGCTCTTGAGGATAAATCGACTCTGAAACTTCTTGGCCTTTCTTTCTCGTCAGATCTTTCTTGGAGTTCATGCCTTATTTCCATTGCTCTCTCTACTTCTTGTAAAGTTAGTTCCCTCTATTACTCAAACACTTTCTTACACCGGATTCTGTTCTCTATCTCTACAAATCTATATCAGACCATGTATGGAGTACTGTTATCATATTTGGGTTGGTGAATCTCTGTCCTATTTGATGGTTCTTGAATTTGATTGGTCTCGCCCTTTCTTCTTCTCTGTCCCCTCTCTCTCTCTCTCACTCTCTCTCTCTCTCTTTCACACACACAGACGTGAAGTTGCTAGTTTCAGTCTTTTCTATAAGTACTATTATGGCATGTGTTCTTCAGAATTATGTGATCTATTCTCTGCTTCGTTTGTTCGATATCGTTTAACTTGTTGGTCTAGTGATCTCCATCAATTCGCTGTTTGGATACCTCATTGTAATACATCTCCCTATTCCAGTAGCTTATTTCCAAGAACTGCAGGCTTGTGAAACTCTCTTCCTGCTGGCTGTTTTCCTCCTACCTATAGCCTTGGTCTTTTTCTATCTTTGTGATAATCATCTTTCATTCTTGTTAGCTCCTTACATCATGCTTTGTCTGGAGCAATTTCCATAAAAAAATTAAAAATATATGCCACATTACGATCCTTTATTTCTAGCAGCTCTGTTCCCAAATTGATAATGATCGGTTAATTAGTTTGCCAACAAATCTTGTACATATAAATATATAAACCTATACGCATACCTAACGTTATATAAATAGATATATTCTGTACCTACGTATCCCAATTTACTTGCCTCCCCATAAGGGCAGAGTTAGATACGATGTCGGTTTTTAATGTTGGGAAATCCAGCTCCTCAAAATCGGAACTCTGGATTGGGGCAAAAATAAAAATTGCCTCAATCTAGAAGTATTTCTCTTTCAGTGAACGAGAATAGAAAAGATGAAAGGTGGTATGAGAACACAGGTCGCTCTACAAGCATTCAGAGTGACTGGTTTGCCGTTTGTGTTCATACCAGCTGTGGATACGTCCTTCCTATCCGTCTGGCACAGAGGGACTGCCTTGCTGGTGATAGCCCTTTCTTTTGTCTGAATTCGGTATGATTCCGTTCGGAGCACCCTACCAGTCATTACGTCCTTTTTCGAGGAAGGGGATATTGTCGATCGCCTCAGGCGCCCTTACTGGGAAATATCGACAGGGTCATGTTCGGCTATTTTAGTACCCAACTAGAGTGGCCCCTCGGAAAAGCTGTTTTCCCCACATTCCGGCCTTATGTCTCATCTTGTTTCTATGTGAAGCAACTAAACCTTACCAACTGTAACAACCTGACGTTGCCCGGGAGTTCTTTGTTTCACTTTTTTCTTTTTGCTTAACTATGCCGTTTTCTACGAAATTATTTGTTTTAAAATAAAATGTGATAAATACGATATCGTTTGACTATTACATTATATTGTTATAAAAGTATAACTAATAATGTTAATTAATGCTGTTTTAATCTCTAGTTATCAAATTATATGTTTTAAAATAAAATGTGATAAATACGATATCGTTTGACTATTACAGTATATTGTTATAAAAGTATAACTAATAATGTTAATTAATGCTGTTTTAATCTCTATTTATCAAATTATTTGTTTTAAAATAAAATGTGATAAATACGATATCGTTTGACTATTACATTATATTGTTATAAAAGTATAACTAATAATGTTAATTAATGCTGTTTTAATCTCTATTTATCAAATTATTTGTTTTAAAATAAAATGTGATAAATACGATATCGTTTGACTATTACATTATATTGTTATAAAAGTATAACTAATAATGTTAATTAATGCTGTTTTAATCTCTATTTATCAAATTATTTGTTATAAAATAACATGTGATAAATACGATATCGTTTGACTATTACATTATATTGTTATAAAAGTATAACTAATAATGTTAATTAATGCTGTTTTAATCTCTGATTATCAAATTATTTGTTTTAAAATAAAATGTGACAAATACGATATCGTTTGACTATTACATTATATTGTTATAAAAGTATAACTAATAATGTTAATTAATGCTGTTTTAATCTCTATTTATCAAATTATTGGCCGTAAAAAGCTTCCAATAATAAATAATCCACAAAAGTCCTGGCTGAATTGTGACGTGCGCACGTGTGGTGTCCATGGATGAAAATAGGAAAAAGCGCGAAAAACCTTGTGTTTTAGTATTTATACTACACGTAAAATTTGGATGTGAATATCTTGCGTTTTGATTGGTTAACGGAAACTGCTGATTTGAGCTTCCGTCTAATCGGAAATCGATACGTAGAAACTACATTCATTTCCGCTGCTACTTCGAACAATGTAGCCATTGCGTTTTATTCCCAAATAATATTTTTTCATTCACGATGAATTCCGATGGGAAAAATATCGTCAATCTTACTAGTATACACGTGTTAGAACGTGTTGAAGAGCCGCAGTTGATATTTCAAACATTAACTAGTAACTAAATGGGTCGATACTCCACCCCCCAGGGGTGGGGGGCAGGAAAAAAATAAAATCTAATCGAGTTCATTATCGAACAGTAATTGAACGTTCTATTTCTGCCGACTATTTTCATAAGAAAGATTCGAGTTTTTTGGAGTGTATTTCGTTTTTTGTTTTGTCTTAATTAAATTTATTTCGAATGAAACATTCTGACAACGAACGAATAGGAAAGATTCCTTCCGCCGTTTTTAAATAAAACCTAAAAAATCGCGTTTAAAAATCGACTGAAAATCTTTATTTATTTTCCAATTGATTTTGTGGTGCTTCTTTAAAGACATGCACAAGTGAAATATGGCAGTTAAAAATAAATTAACAGGAAATCTCTTTGATATATTTACGTATCAGGCAAAAATAGATATCTACACAAAAAAATTACGGAAAATTATCAAGTAGAATTTTAGTAATAAATAAAATTCTTTTTCTTTTACTCATATTTCCATAATGCGTTTTTAAGCTAGCGCGTCGTAGACGATTATCTCATTTCTAATATCAAGACGCGATGCGGTCTCGTCCTTCGAAGTTTGTTGACTACGAATAGTAAAATAATTGTATTTTTTATTCAAATTCTTCGTGATAATTTTCCGTAATTTTTGGTGTTAATAAATAGTTTTGCCTGATACGTAAGATTATCAAAGAGAGAGAGAGAGAGAGAGAGAGAGAGAGAGATAGCGGTCGTGTTTGGGACAGATGTTCCCTTCTTCCATTGGCGATGGATTGGGAGCATATTTACTGTTAAATAAATTGGAAAACTTCTAAAACATTGTTAAATCCCAAATGAATCGTGTACTGTCATTTTTAAAAACTTTTCTAACCGCTGTAATTTAAATGAAGAAGACGGCAACGACGAAGAAGAGAAAATAGACTGCTCCGTGTCATCTACACAACAAGACTAACACTGTCTACGTGATGAGCCGCCGTCCTGATAATCTACTCTGAGCAAATAATTAGTCTATAATGACGAGGAAAAGAGTATCCGTGTTCCATTATAATTAAAAGTAATACTTTTTACTAACGAGTCATCACTTATACAGCTCTAAAGGCCACTCGATGATAATGGTCGATGAGTGTCAGGTGGACGGTGAGACAACAATGTGATAATTTGTAATGATGGTGGACATTGGGCAGGATGTGAGTATGTAAGAGGACGGCTAAACAAGAACTTTTAACATTGGACTGCTAAACGACCATGAAGTAGTCAGATGGGAAGCAGCCCCGCGGTATTGAGTTCCACAGGCGGGTAGTTCTAGGAAATAAATTTGCTCATGGAAGTTTCGTTTAGAGAGAAAAGGAAAATATTTACAGTGGTTGTAGCTAGACGAGTTTGTGAATCTTTTACAGTGGTTAACCATAGATTGTGTTTTATGCGGCACTTGCCCAGGTGTCGCAACAGTACTCCATCTTAGGACGGGTGGATAACATAGATAGAACGGATGAGTAGAATAGAAAGACGCTCCATCCTACTCCATAGATGAATAAAGTAGAGTAAAACGGACGACATTGAAGGTTAATAGAAAAGCCTTTTATTTTGGGCTGCAATGAAAAGGAATTAAAGACAGCTAATAGTCAACCTTTACAAAAGTTCGCCGCGAATCTCGGTAGATTGTATGATGTTGGAAAGCCAACGACGTACATCAAGAAAGTACGATCTCAAAACTCCAACTCGTTAGACTGAAAAAAAGAGACTGCATGCGCGCTGTAAGAAATAGTTTAACAACATATACTTCTTGTGCCAATACCTCTGATTGTCCGATTGGCCAATCACCAAACGGTATGCCTTTCTATCTACAGCAAAGGAAATAATGCATAAACATATGTGACAGTTACAGGCCCAAGCGTAGTGTTACATTAGTTCCACCAAAAAATGTTTTTAACGTTACTTAGGCCATGCCGTTCCTCTACAGATACCATAACGATCATCTCCGAACTATATACCAGACATTGGATAAAGCAAGGAAGGTTGGGGCAGTAGCGCTAAATATTACTAAAGCCTTTGATAAAGTCTAGCATAAACACCTCAGTAAAATCAACTCGTACGGTATGAAACATTATCTAAATGTATAAATGTTTTCTTCCACCTATCCTAACTATATTAACATGGCTTATACTTATTTAATTCTGTGATACAACATAAGATTTTAAAATACCGTATATATAGTAATCTGCAAACATCCACAAACAGCTTAAGATATTCCTAATTTGTACATTTTTTTTAAACAGCTTCTAATAAATTAATATTCTGTAATATACATTTGTAATTTACATTGTTATATTTTGATTATATATACGCAATAGTGTCGTCGATAGATAAACATCTGATGTCGTCAGATGCTGAGAACATATACTACACTTTGATTATAGCCAAAAGGCCAAGGAACCATATTGTTTATGACTAGGCATTTTTAAATGAATTTTAAAAAACGGATTTGATTAATTATTGTATTATCTTTTTAATAGGGTAGCATTGGTTCTGTTGTTATAAGACCGTCCTCCCAGTAATAACCTCCTCGTTTTCAAGGGGATGTAGATAATCCTCCCAAGTATTACATTCTCTTTTTGGAGATGGGTTAATGTAGAATCTGTTTTGTTGTCATCTTCTTTTTGGGGAGGGGGGATAGCGTAGAATCTTTTCTGCTGCCATGATACCAAACTCGCAGGCATTACCTTCTCCTTCTACTGGGTGGGGGGGGGGCTTTCAGTTATTACTTCCTCTATTTTAGAGAGGTAGTGTAGTATCTGCTCTGTTGCCAGGATACACTTCTACCAGGAATTACCTTCTCCTTTGGAGAGCAGTACACTATATGTTCGTTCTTCATGATACTATTTTCCCAGGATTACTTTAACTTTTTGTTTGGAGGCGTGTAATGTTGCATCTGTTATGTTATTATCAGGCGTTAACTCCTATTTGGTGTGGGGTGGAAGTGTTCGTTCGTAATGATTCCATCCTTTGAGGCTCGTAAAATTATGCGACCCGAGGGGGACATATATTTGCTACTTTAATATATGATAAACGGAAGATCCAGTTCCTTCAAGATGGCCCTACATTTAAACAGCATTATTTCAACGCGGGTGTCCCCCAGGTATCGACACTTTGACTTATATTATTCCTGATTTTCATAAATAACCTCCCTGATACAATCACCTCTGAGATTGGGTTATTTGCCGATAACACCACAATCTATTCCCGGCATTACGAGAAATCGAATGTCAACGCATGCAAAATTATTGGAAAAATGGCATCCAGTCTGTAGTAGAACGGGAAAACAATAGATGGTCACATTGAAGACAAAGCTCATTGCCTTTAACAACTTTAAGAACCCTTTACAACCACTAATTGCCATGGCCTTCCCAAGAGTCCTATGTTCAAACCATTAAGCCTGATATTCTTATTCATAGAGATACTGCCAACCGCTGTAAAGAAGGTAGGCTCCATCTATCGGACTAAAAATCTTCTTACACCTATAGCTCTAAAAGCCCCATGTTCACCCGTACATAGAGTATTGCTTTCACATCTGAGCTGGTACACCAATAACTAGCATATTCCATTTAGACAAGGTGTAAAAAAGAATTTCTAAGCGAATAGGTCATGCACTTTCTGCCTCTGTTGCATGGCTGCAATGTTGCATGCGTGTGTTTGTTTTACAAGTAAATCCATGGAATGTGCTCCGATGAATTTACTACACGTGTACCCCTTATCAAAAATACCCCCGACTCACTCGACTAGATGCAAATCCCGCCCCTTCAATGCAGAGCTACCAAGATGCCGGAAGAGTTTCTACTCTAATAGCTTCTTTCCTTGAATCGCTTGCCTTTGCAATTCCCTCCCTGCTCCATGTTTCTCCCGACGATACCAACATCTAAACATTTAAATATAATGTGAACAAACACCTAGCTGTTCAACTCCCCACTCACATGTCCCCTCTATATGGCTGGCTCCATCTCACTTGCCACTTACGCTTTAGTGGCAATATGGGGGTGAACAAATCTTAATAAATAAATGCCGCATATAACCCGTGAAATATTTTTGAACAAACAAATCAATTCTTCCTTTTCAATTGTTCAAAAACAAAAACATAAACTGACTTCACCTATTTGAAAATTTAAGAGGGCATAAAAAATACACCACGATCATAAGTAAAATGTTTAATTTTGTTATTTATTTATTCTTATTTCAATGATTTCTTAACTTATCCTTAGATAAACGTGCTTTTAAATTTGGAGCGAGATTTGTGGAAATACCGGGAGTAAAAGATAATTCCGTTGACAAAAGAAAATAATGACATCATTAGGAACTTTTCCCCCACAACGTGGCACCGCTTTCCAATTTTAGAACGATTCAAAACCAATTTCCCTCGACTTTAACAAATTGGTTGGAATTCTTTTTTTCTTTCGTTTTAACAGTGTTGTCGAAATTAAAACGAACAAAGTAAAAAATTGCAACAACCATGAATGGAAATGATTTTCCTGTTTTTGTTGATGCGATTTTTTCTTATAAATCAGAAAAAAAAGTTGAATCGTGAAAAAAGAAAACGAATATTTTAAAGATATGTCCATTCAATCTACGCGTTTAGCGATTAAATTTTAAACTTAAACGTTAGAGACCGATCGACTAACGGACCATCATCTTCATCCTCATTATCATCATCTCCTTTAAGTCCAACCATTCCTCGCCGTCGTAGAATCGGTGGCAAGGTTGTAGTGTCAGAGCTATGCCGTCTTGAACTCTGGTTCCTGGTAATGCCACCCATGGTGAACAGATCAGGCACCAAGCGGTATTAAGGCCGCAGCTTGGCTCTCTGTGTGGCAAGCAAAGGGCTGTTGGGTGAGGAATCGCCAATTAATGTAGTGAAAGTGACAACGTTGCTTCTGCACCATTCCTTTGTGTGTTTTGGGCCAAACCTTCACCGACTTTGCATGCAGATTTCCAGTGCCGGGGATAAAAACCTGCAATGTTGCTGGTTAATGAATAGCTGGGACCAAGGAAGAGGGCTTCATGTAGACCAAACAATCCTGAGGCACGATCTTCGAAAACTCTTTGCAAAAGTCTCATTTAACACTCATCATCATCATCATCATCATCATCATCATCATCATCATCATCATCATCGGTGTAACCTCCGTTTTACATGTGGTTGACGTTTTGGAAAAAAAATACCTCCAAAGTAACCTATCTCTGCTCAGGTCTTTATTTAGCCCTCTTTCTCTCAAGTCCATTCTTATTACTTCCTCCGATGTTTTCCTCAACCTTCCGTGACCTGCTACCACAGCTGTTTTACATTTACTGACCCAAGAACTCTTCAAACGTAGCAACACCATCAATGTGTCCTTTCTGCACACAAAGTGCCCTGCCAGTCATACGCTGTACGTGCACACGCCCATGGACCTATTTTTTTAGTCTTGTCTAAACATGCGACGGGTTATGGTTATGGTTAGGGTTAGGGTTTGGCTGTACAAAATATGGAATAAACGCCACTGGGGAATGCATCGCGGAATGCTAGACAGCTATTTGTGTGTTTATGTGGATAAGGAAAAATAAGGGAAACGATACTTTTATGCAAACACTCAATTGATGTTGTTAATACCAGTCGGTGATACGTCCTCGTCAATCAGTCCGACAGTAGTTTTTTTTGTTGTCAGGCTGAGGTATGGTTCGTATGTATTCCTAGGATGCCCACCTTTCCACCTTCTTACTTTGTTAATCGCCTGAAGCGCCACTACCGCGGAATACCGACGGAGCTGATCGGGCATATGTGTTGGCCAGAGTGAACTTCCCTTAGTGCGCTAGCTATTAAAAACCTCACTTGACCTTGTGTCTAACCTTCTGAAGAGAAGGTAAATAATACTAAATGACATAAATAGATCTCATCCCCGTGAATAAGTAATAAGACAGGGTATTTGGGGGTAGGGGGTACAAAAAATCCTTAAACTTAAGCGTGACTGACCAAAAAATAGTATTTCAATTTAAAGCCTGGGTGTGTGTGTGGGGGGGGGGGTAACTGGCGGTCATGACTTCTTATAGAAATGCTTAGACACATCTAAATATGAGAGATTTGAAAAGTGATTTTAGGTCGGACGAGTCAGCGATAAAGTGCAGCAATGTGATTAGAGAAGTTTTTTTTAAACGGAAGAGAGAGAAAAAGAGAGGGGGAGAGAAGGGAAGAGAGGGGGAAGAAAGAGGGAAGAAAGAGGGGGAGAAAGGCGTGAGAGAGGGAGAGAGAGGGGTGGAGCGAGAGAGAGAAAGATGAATGAGAGAAAGGAAGAGAGAAAGAGACTGATTTTCGCATTAGAAAGCGCGAAATATTCCTCGAGAAATCCCCATATTTAATAAGCTTAAACGCTCGCTAGTTGAGACTAATACCGATTTGCCTCTATAAATGCCTTCACGTCATCAGCGGAAACGGATATGGACAGACTCTCTCCCATAAGAAGGTAATGTTTTGCAATTAGAATGATAGGCAGATCACTCATTTTTCAGGAATTCGAGACTCAAGAACTCGGTTGGTAATTGTCAAGGAACAACGTCATTTGAAACAGGCAAAACCATTTTAAAAGTCACTTTAGTATTAGTTCGAAATTGAACGTCATAAATCCGCTAAAAACCGCCTCGCCGATTGCGCAACCATATATATAACCATTGCACTACTTTAAATACTTGCTTTGTCTTTTTTTATTACCGCAAATAAATCCTTTCAGCTTATGTAATGGCAAAACACAATACCGACTTTAAACGATTTGTTGTATCATCCACTATATAATAAGGACCAATGTGTATTTCTTTGTATATAAATAAAAACCAGTCAGCCATGTCCGGGCTGCAATAAATCTACGTGTAGTTTTCTTTACAGAAAAACAAAGAAACGATGTTCATTTCACGTTTGGGTAATATAATGTAAAAAACAACAAAAAATTTGATTATTATGGTGTAATTTGATATATTTCAATGTTGAGGAAATTTACTATGTATGAACAAGAAATATTTTATATGTTCTTTGCAATATTCAAAGTCGAGGGATTTTATTTTGGTATAGGCCTAAAATGAAAACGAATTCCCCATTATAATCTGATTATATGATGAAAGGAATAAACAAAAAAAGCGGAACGTCAATTGGTCAAATAAAACAATTGTAAATTTCTAAATGAAGACTTTTTTAAATATGCATCTGTATTTTTGTAATTTAGAAAGATGAGAAAATGGTAGGCTTTTCTGGCAAAATGGTTGTCGTCATCATCATCATCATCATCATCATCATCATCATCATCATCATCATCATCATCAACAACAACAACAACAACAACAAATTTAGTTTTTAAAATTAAGTATCTATTTAAGTTTTAAAAGAAAAACTCTGTTAGTCATTATGTTCAATGCAGAGTTTATTTTTAAAAGGAAATTATATCAAGATAATCTCAGTTGCCGGTAGGTGCAAACGTATGCGTGCGTAAACTTAACCGGAAGTTATCATTCGAATTTAAAAATAATCATTTTGAATGGTAAACTTTTTTATTAAATAGATTAAATTAATACTACTACAACTACTACTACTACTACTACTACTACTACTAATAATAATAATAATAATAATAATAATAATAATAATAATAATAATAATAATAATAGGAGGGAAAGCGCAAACCAGACCTCCACTGGAAGAGCGCGGACAGCTCTGGGACCTTGGGAAGGCTTGTTGCCACTCGGGCCCCAGAGGGGACCAATGGCCCTTATCAGCGGGAAATCGTTGGTCGGTGGCTGTTGCGATTACCGCAAGGTCATCAGCGGTGATGAACGAAAAGAGGTGGAGCATACTGGAGGCCTGAGGAGACTTGTTGTCACTCGGACTCCAGGGAATACCACAGGTTGTCGGCAGTGGGCGATCACTCACGATGACCAGTGTGATAACTCCTAGTGAGTAAATAATAATAATAATAATAATAATGACAACAATGATAATAATAATTATTATAATAATAATGATCGTAGTAGTATAAATAGAAAAAAACTATTGTGTATATATAAGAGAATATGAGAACAAAATTAGAAATGAATCGTACAAAATATAGATTAATTAGTAGCTGTTTATAAAATGATCATGCAAATGTAGCATTTAGACAGCTGTGTTTTGGGAGTGTTTTTATGAGTATATATAGGCTATTTGTAAATCGTTTAATATAAAATTGAATTAAATAAGCCTATAGGGGGTTGATATAGTAATAGTTTGGATAAATGGAATAAACATTTCCCATACGTTTATTAATATATATATATATACATATATATATATATATATATATATATATATATATATATAGTTTGTGTGTTAGAGTGAAATAAATTCCAGAAAGAAATCCGAGTATAAGAGCACAATGTAATAAACAGAGCAAGAATAAAATAAAATAAAGTAACATGGAATCACATAATCACCGATTCAACAATTTATTTCGACCCTATTCTGTCTTATTAAAGCATCCAAGCGATGTGATTACATTTTTGAAAATGAAAAAAAGAGAAACTCACACTCACCATTTCAATACACATATAGAGAGAGCGACAACATATTTAATACATATCTTGAGAGAGGGGGAAATTGTTGTCCTTGATAAAGATATACGCATTCTTTTTACACATCTTCCCCACTCTATCCTCAATGTCTAGTTTGGATGTGAAGTCTCTAGTGTCCTCATCTATCATAGACTCCGTTCCATGAATATGCTTTCTATAATCATTAGAGATTTTATCAAACTAGTCTTACTATATTACAATGGGCACATCTTATAAATATTTGCTGACTTATCGGCTTTGACTTAAACCTTGTTAGATTTCTTAATCTCCGCAATGTCCTTCCTCAGTTTTGACTGAAACCGGTTGGTATAATTTCTGAACCTTATCCTCTTGACTAGTTCAAACAGATCAGCTTCGAAAGGCTTCAAAGCATCGATGGATTTGATGGATTTTGGGATCTGAACTTAAATGTTTCCCTTTGATCAGATTATGCGTTGCTTAAAAAGAAATACGCCTTCCATCTCAATATATATATATATATATATATATATATATATATATATATATATATATATATATATATATATATATATATATATGAGAACACTGTGCTTTTTAAGAATTAATTTATTCTGTTTATGTTGAGATGGAATGCTCTTAAGATCCAATGAATCATACTGATAAATGCGGTATTTATACTTCTCATTCGTACAATTGAATCGTTCGCCGCATGACTATAGATGTCGGGTTATGTGACCTAATATAATGTTCTAATCGTGCGGCCAACGAGTCTGTTGTATATGTAGCTACACTGATGGTCTTTATGAGATGGAACGAGCACTTTCCTGTTGCTATAAATATTTAATTATTAAATTTTACATATATATATATATATATATATATATATATATATATATATATATATATATATATATATATATATATACACTTCATTTTTAACTGCTTATGAAAAGAGTAGGTCTTTCGAAAATTATCAACCCGAATACCATTGTTTGGCATAAATAAAATAATTTTTCGCAAAATAAAACGAAAACTTTTTTATTTGCTTGCCGGGCAGGTGATTTTATAAAATCACCTGCCCAGATAACTTGAATCAAGTAAGTCACACATTTATTCATGTATTTATTTATTTATTCGTGTGTGTTGGTTTAGCCGTGTTTTTCCCGTTAGCTTATTTAACCCCTGTTTATACATATACTTTAAAAATATGATCCGTTGGGTCATTCGTTGAGCTTAGGTTAAATTATTTAAATCATGAAAAAGATGAGTTTGCAAAAAACTTTTTTTTTAATAATTGAGATAAATCTTCTTAGAAATGTATGACATTGTTTCAAACGGTGTATTGTATTGAGAATGGTTCGTTAACTAAGCAATGTTCTATTTAAAATTACTTCCCTGAATTCCATCTACGTTTGCAAATAGATATTATATGCAAAAGAAAGCCTCATTTGTCAGGAAGATGTATTCTACTTTTAATACTAATCTAATGGTTCACCACTTGGCAAGGCCAAAAGCCAGTCGAAGATAATAAGGGTTAGTGAGATTTTCAATTGAATGGTGGAACGGTACTATGATTAATTCACAGGACGACATTACAAATACTTGGTGACATTGGACTTGACAACGACTATCTTGTAGTCGGTAACGTGTTCCGCAAGTGGGAAGTTCTTGAAAACGTTTTTTTAGCATTGGTAGAAAGACGAGTTCTTGCTGAGTAGGTTTTTCAGGGGGGGGTGATCAGCTTGGAGCTCAGTCGAGCCCCTACCGTGGAAATAGTGCTAGATTACTGAGAGACTAGCAACATCTCTTCTGCGATAAAGGAGCTGCAAGAAAGAGAAGAGATCATCTCCCACTAGATTGCCAATTCCGTTTAGTACTCTGTCAAGGCAAGAAAGACTGCTCTGAGCGGCACCTCCCCACATGTGGCAGCAGGACTCGTAAATATTAAAATGTATTCAATAAATACATAATTCAACATTTGACAAAATATGAATATTATATTTTAAATTATAAGTTCATGAAAATCTGTTTTGAGCACAAAGTTTTAAAAGTCTATATTCGGAACATCAGGAAGCTTCATTGGGTGGCCTGTTAGCTTGGTAGACCAGTAGCGGGTTCAAGGTGTTCCCTCGAATAATGGTAATGAAGAGGTGCTCGTAGAGCCAAGTCAATTAACGATGGTCGAATTGGTGTGCCTTATTAATAGATCAAGGCTGTTGTAGATGAAGTCATGCGTGAAGGAGCCAATCGCTCCAATCGTCTCTGCGGCGATCAGTTGGAATACAAATCGGTCGAGAAGACCGATACTTGGGGATGTTGTACGAAGTTAAAAGCGATATTTTTGTATATTTTTACAAAAGTAAAACTGCCAACAAAACACATCGGATTCGAGGAAAATCTTTAAAGAAAATTATAATGGATTATTCAAAGAAGCCTTGACATTCGGTAAATTCTTGCACAAAAAAAACTGCTTTTTATGGTTCAAATCACAAACTTGAAGCCTGAACAATTTCTCGGTTGTAAGATTTTCCAGCAACTTTTGTGTTGTGATCGGATTTTCTTCTTTTGATCAGAGAAACGGAACGAATATTCTCAAGATGAGCTCATTCAATCTATGCGGTGTCAACTTAACCGCAACAGAATTATTTTCTATATAAAAAGTATGTGTAACACACAAATATAAAAAGTATGTGTAACACACAAATATAAAAAGTATGTGTAACACGCAAATATAAAATGCATATAGAGGATAAAATGCTACTTCCCAGATAAACGTGACGGACCAACGAAAATCCTAATTAAAAGGTAAGTGTGATTGGCCGAGAAAAATCTTATTTCAACAGTAAAACGTGACAGAACAACAATTTCAAACTTTAGCGTGACATACAACAAAATTAAAAGGCCAAGATTGTTGAGGAAGTGCCGCGTGGCATGGTTCTGTTCAGTCCCAGGGGTGCACATTTCCAGGCTTTAGAACGATGGACACAATTTCAGGATACGTATAGCGCCTTCCGACATACGGCACCTGGTATTCCTATGTAGTACTGTCCAGATTCAACGTTGCTTAAGTTCGGTGACATAACGGGAACCGGTATGTTAACGTGGTTATGGCGTACACTTCTATCCAGTCATGGCTAACAGAATGAGAACAATCTACCCTCGTGGATTAAATAAAGAATTCCGTGCAGGTTCCTGTTCATGGTAACAGTAAAATCAAATATTCCATGTTGCGTGTTCGGTACGTCTAGAATAATTGTTTCTCTGCATTTATGAATAATTAATAAGAATGAAGTTAAAAGAATAATTAACATAGACAACAAGTTTATATTAATCACGTTCCAGGCTTGACATCGCTTAATTTCAGTGACCTAACGGAAACCGGTGTGTCAACATGATTACGCCGTACATATTAAGCGAAACTGGCGAAGAAAATATCATTTCCAATTTAAGCGTGACAGACCAACGTAAATGCTATTTCAGTGTTAAGGTTAACTGTCCAAGAAAAGGCTACTTGAAACTTTAGTCTATAGCCAGCATTGAATATCCATCTGATTTACTGCGACCTGGAATGGGACTACTGAGATCCTCTCCGGTTTTATCTGTCTGACATAGGCAGCATTTGCTTCAATCAGTTTTCACATTTGACGTCTTCTCAATAGACATTCTGTAAACGTTATAGGCTTCAGGCCGAGGGTTTATCCTTTTACCACCTATAACCACAGTTACCGAATATATTTTGACACATTCAGATATGGGATACAACTAGGTTCAGAAAGGTAGGTTCCCTACACCTAGCCCGATCGTTCATCCAGTATCATTTAAGTCCCGTGCGATCTGTACACCATCCAGGTAACTATAGCCCCGTTACCTTTGGCTCGGCTCTCCCGCGCTGGCATATCCTGTCAATTCAGGTGCGGCTATCTAACAGACTGAACATTATTTTGTCCATGGGGCTTATTAGACAGCTTTTGGGACACTGAAACATGAACAGTGTGTCCGTAATCAGTTGATACTGGACCCCATGCTGAGTTTCACAGCAGTGATGTCACCGTTATGCTCTGGTTGTGTCATGACAATCACTCTCTTACATATGACATATTATAAGAATGAGCTGAAAGGATTAATTTTTATAACTAATACATGCAGCTCACTTGGGGAATTGAATATCAAGTCAATGATTCAGTTTAATGGCAATAAAAGGCAAAAATTGACAATATTTGCTTAAATTCATCTCATATATGTACCTTTGTGGATTGTAGGACTCATTTATCGGTTATTTTTGTGTCATTTACTGCTTTCGCATCCCCTAAAACATATAATTTGACAAAAATCGGTTAGATACTTTGTAAACTAGCAATATTGGATTTCAGAATGGCGGCCATCTTGAAAATGGCGTCCATCTTGGATTTTTTGAGTGGCCCAAAAGTTTTTTCGGAAGAGTAGACCATTGTGAGCAATCGTGCTAAGTTTCATGCTTGCTTACCAAAATGAACGATTTTTCCTTAATCTGCTCAGCTATATGTACTGTTTCACTGTGCTTATAACGTCATATTACCTTTCTATGCCGCCGCGTTTCGCCCCCTAATATAGTCAGAAGAAGATAACATTTAGGAAATCTCTCTGAATTAGTCTCTTATACATATGGTTTGGATCTCATTAAAATCAGATATACGTGTCTGAAGTTGTAAGAGGGTTCTTGCTGCATGGCTCACTTCGGGATAGATGCATGTAGAGATTTGACATATAGAGAGAAATGTACAGAGTCAAG